>OX579649.1:6950464-8150464 GCA_951230895.1 Carpatolechia fugitivella | reverse complement strand
CTATAATATTGTTCTGTATAAGAAATATATAGACTCGATGGTTTTGATATCTTAATATCTTTGTTATCTATCCATTGATGGCCTCGTTTAATTTCCGCCCAATATTTCGTTGCAAGTTTACAATAATTGGCTTCGCATGTTATCTGCATCCATACAAGTAAAATGATAAAAAAAAAAACTCGACTTCGTGAAAATTTAAAACTTTCAAGAATATTATGTTCCATCATAGCGTTTTTGTGAATTATGAATATTTTGATGCCTCCGACTGCTATTGTGAACACTGTCAACCACAATCATTCAAAACAAAACAAAAAAAAAACTTGTTTGTATCATTTCATTTATTAATTAAGTTATAATTTTCATGCAGTCGGGTTTTTGTTTATTAATATTTTTTTATTTTAATCTTTTTAGTTTTTGTAATGAATGACTGATATTGTTATGTCTCTTCTACACATTATATAGGTAATTCAATTTAAAACGTTGAAGTTAATGTTGTTTTTTAGCATTTCTCATTCCAAATTACATTTAAACATATAAGTTGTATATATTTTTGGAGACCATTCATAAATCCCTTTATTTTGACACTCGATAGGTTTTGGAGCGATAAAATTTCTGAAGTTTGTGTTTTGGCGCCAAAAATCGGCCATCTTAGTTTTTATTCTTTTGATGTATCTGTCGCCGTAGTTTTAGTACAAGTACAAGTTTTATCAAAATCGGTCGATAAACATGAAAGTTGGCCGCCAACTTGAATTTTTGTAAATTTTGACATTGCGTTGTTATTTTTATGCCAAAATGGCATGTCAAACAAAGTTTTATCAAAATAGGTCCAACAAAAAAGTTGGCCGCCTTTTTGATTTTTCTATTTTTCATAGTTCATGCTATACATTTTCATTGCAAACTAGACGTTAATTAACGCACCAACCACCCACCAACGCACGCACTAGATACCTTGGCTTATAGTTTGATGTGCTGTTTACTGTAATTTTTTTTTTTTTTTATAATAATGGATTGCTTCGTACAGTCATTTGATCGATAATAACAATTTCACTATATTAGTTTAGTGATATGATCATATCCCTAGTAATATAGTTATTAAGATCTTTCGTATGACTATCATCCGGTATATGATCATATCACGGCTATAACCATCTTACTGCGACATATCCATTGTCACTTTTACAAGTAAGACGAATCTCACGACACCCCTTTAGCTAAAATCCATCAAGCCGTTTAGGCTGTAGAGCGTGCCAAAGAAATATACATACATACATACACTCGAAAAACATAACCCTCCATCTAAAGCAGTCGGGTAAAAAGAACAAAATGTCACGAAGAGCAGATCGTCTTAAGTATTGTTATATTATTGTGTAGGTAAGTAGCCAACTGCAGAGGACACAGTAAATAACAGTCCCCGTCGGCGAGCAGTAAAGCATTCAGTAGAGATTCGAATCCGGAACGTTCGAATTTTGGTAAGGACACCTGTCAAATATAAATATCATTTTTGCTAGACTGTTCTCAGTCAGTTTGATTAAAATATTGCAAGTATCTGATTGTCCGAAAAATAAGATGATTTCGTGCTTCGGAAGGCACGTTAATCCGTTAGTCCCGGCTATTGTTTACGAAAATAAGTCATTTTATTACATGAGTCATGTCAGGGGTCTTAACTCTGCACAAGGGGTTCAGAGGTCAGTTGTAAAAAAACCATTCATAAATGATAAATGATAAGCACAATCCTTTTCCCTAAAACTTTGTACTTAAGAGGTAATAAATGAATGAGTCATATATGTATCTATACTATTACATTACAATATCTCTCTTATATGTACAGCTAAAACAAATTGATTATAACCATAGCTATCTAACATGAGCACATCCAATTAAAATCTAAATATACCTAACATTGTAAGTAATGTACCTACTATGTTCAACAACTGCAATCAAGCAATTTATCAGAGTTCCCAGTTAGGTTGGAGCATCAGCTATCTGTATTACCTACTTTAGATACACATATCTTAAAAGACATTCATTAAAAGACTATCTAAACAAATAAATACAAATTAAAAAAATACATATTTTTCCATGAAACTAGTCACTCTCCATTTCATACTAAGCAAAATCTAGCCTAAATGCAGCATTGAAACAGAAAATAAAAAACATCTATTACAGTAAAAATAAACATATATATCAGATTAAAAACATAGTCCTTAATTGAACAAAGGTTCATTAAAACAATAGTTTATTTTTCTATTTTGTGGCTAGTAAGTAAGCAACTACTTTTTATTGGAATATATGGGTGTAAATAACAAATTACTTTTTACTAGATAAAATTTATCTTCCATTGAGTGAGTATGTTTCTATACGAATATCAGCAGTCATTAATTATATTAGTTAAGTGTGTAGGTATATGATGTTCTTGATCTAAGTGATGTAATAACATCCCATGGAAATAAATAATTTTGACTTTGACTTTGTTCGTCCGTGCCGCGCTCTACAGGGCTCACGGAAGATCAGCGCCGTAGCCTACCTTGCTAGGCTACGGCTTTTGCTGAGTGAGGCTCTTTTTGTTTGGGTGTCGCAACACAGGGGTAATTTTGTATGTTGTTTTTGTATTATCATATCTTTCTGTTGCATTATTTACTATTCTTTATGTATGTGTTCTGTGTTGTGTGTCCAACAAATAAATGTTTCTGACTTCTGATAATTTATATTGATGGCATGTAAGTGATTACAATGGTATATTTATTGCACAATAGTTTTCAATCTGAGGTTGGGGAATGACTAACCAGTTTAAATAATAAATGAATGTCTATTCAAGGACATTCTATCATCATGACTTGCATTTTATTAATTACCTAATTAAGTTGGTTGTTGTTATGGTGCCTTTTGCCTTGCATTTAATTTATGTGTTTGTTATTTTTAAAGAGGTTATCAATTTCACATGTATGAATGTAATATTAATGGAACTGCTATAAATTCACATTTGATAAATTATCTTCTAGGGCTTCCAAACAAAAATACCAAACAGATGTGTATGCTGTTAATTGGATTGTAACCATTCTTTTGTTATTGCTGCCAAAATTTAATAAAAGTGCCATCGGCATCTACCACAAAATAATTGTTGGCCACTAATTTGTTTTGTATCTACTTTTGATTTTGTTTTGTCAGTTAATTTAATGTAATTATTACATAATTTTGAGGTAATTTAATTTTATAGTCTATTTTATTTACTTATATATTAATTAATTTTTATTCGAAACTAATAGGAATTTAATTAAATAATTATAAAGCAGAAAAAAAAGAAAAAAATCATAATTATTGGAATTTAATTGTTTTTATTTGTATTTATTAATGTGCTATTAAAGGGGCTTACCTACATAATTTAAGTATAATTTGAATGTAATATTAAAAACATAAAAATCGTAAATAAATAAATAAAAACTTAACATGGTAAAATTATTAGTTTTAAAATGTGATTATTTAGAGTGCATACCTAGTTAATAATTCTCCAATTATGAATTAACTTTAACTGTTGTCTGTTGATTTTCCTATCCACTCAAACGTCCTTGGCAACTTTAGTTGCCAAAGCTTTGCAGCGAGAGGCCCCTCTCTAAAATGTGGATTAATTTAAATTTAATTAAAGAAAAATTATATTTTCTTGTATATGGTATTGAGCTAATGAATTGGCTGTACGTTTCCTACTATTGCCTGCACAAAATCTGTCTTGTAGTAATAGAAAATAAATAAATTAATAAAGTTCAGCTTGGTGTCGTCGTCGCGCGTCTTTGTGAGGATTTGTAAATTGAAGTGTAAGTACAATATTATTACAACAAATATAGCTTATTGTATATCATTTTAATCCTTAAAATCATTACCCTTAGATTATAGAATAATATCTTTGTTCTAATAAAAGTTTCGACGACAAATCGGTATGAAAAAGTAATGTTCGTGAAGCAGCCATTTTCCGACTTGTTTATTGTGTTCCAATTTGATTTCCAATAAAAATATACGTTTCAATATGGAGAATAGGTCATTAATTGCAATAAAATAACCAAACACCAATCGGATTGGTAGTATTTAGTGAGTATTTCACGATTTACTCTTGCATTCCACAGCTATTTTGTATTGGCAACCAAACTTTTTCGATTTGTGTCGAAATAATGGTTTGTACAGTTGGGGTTAATGACATGGTACTCATCTTTTCCTTTTGTGTACTAATAGTCGTACACTATACAGTCTTAAACAGAGTTCTTTTGGGAACCGTAAATGAATATGACTGTTCATTTTATTTTATAAATAAGTTTTTATTCATGCTTTAATATAATTTAATATTTTTGGACATAGCTATGTAATTGTGTTGTTTAGATATTTTTAATTTACCTGCTGTCAGATTTATTATTTAATGACACAATAATTATTAATTATTGTATGCCGTCATGGCAAATTATAGAGGTACTTCAGATATTCAACACCCTGTAATTATTAATTACCCATAATTATGCAATAAACAATTTATGATTATGATTATTAACAAATAATGACTGATGTACATGAATATATTTACTTACTGTGTGGGTCTTATACTCCACTTTTTGCAATTGCTATTAGGTACATTACAAACAAATTTTAAAGTATTTGTAGGTATATGAATTAAAGTATGAACTTTACTATGTATTTTTTTCTCTTAACATGTAGAAAAGGAAAGGTGGCAGGCAGAAACTGCTACAATGAAATAAAAAACAGATTTACATGTATAGATTTACTTACTGTCTGGGTCTTCTTTCTCTCCTTTTTGTAATTGAGGCAATAGTTCAGAAGCCCTGAGGCTGACTGTTGCTCGTTGGTTCTCATCATCAAACTTCACTATAATATATTCCACCTGGATGTAAATAAAAAAGCTTTATGAGCAGTAAGTCTAGTTATTATTTAGCTAACATATACAAGAATTTCTCGTAGGATATCATAGGCCTATTGAACTGGCTAAGAATTGGAATGATGAATGTTACCTCATCTCCCCACTTGAGCACGTCGCCTGTACGGTCGCGCAGCTTGTCAAGCAGGTGCACGAACTGCTCGACGCCGTGGTGCCGCACGTGTTCCGCCAGCGCCTTCGTCTCCGGCCAGGACAGAGGATTACCCTCCGTCAGCAAACCCATTCTCACCACTTGTACGGTATTCCAAGTGCAGCGACACTTGCACAACTTTGTATAAATGAGATTCCAGTGGCACTTTGTACCCAACAAATTGTTCATTAACGCATAACACAACCGGATTAATTTGAAGGAAGAAGAATACCGATTCCGTTCGTTCGACAATAACCTGTAGAATTTTTCGGTGACTGTAGAATTAATCAGAACTTTCGCTAGAGATATTCAAACGATTCTAAGAAGCTGTTGTACGTTGAATCGGATAAAATATAGACATGTGTGGATTTGTGTTACTGAAAGAAATTCTGTGATCGAAACATTACAATCTTGAATCTACCGTCAAAATCAAAATGACATGACACTGATTGATTGACATTTTAATTTAGTATTGCCAATTCTTGGCGCCCACATCACAATGGACCAATCAATGGACATATTCACGATTCACATTGGACCGACGACGATACCGACGCACGACCACAGCCATATAGCGACGGAGCCTGTGGTGGGTCGGGTGTGGTGGTGGTGATGGGATAACTATAATAAAAACGAAAAAATAAACTAACATTATTCATTCATCTTCTACTCTATTCACTCACACGAAGCGCAAAACGAAGCAAAGACAATAGCTTAATGACAAAGACACCTTGAACCTTTAATGCCTTGGGTGCATTCCGAACAATGATAAAGAAAATACGAGTACGTCATTGATTCCGAATCAGACTTTCAGCGCCGCCACCGCACAGTGGTCCAAAATCGAAAATAAGTGGACACTCAGAAAGTTGATCCGAAAAATTACCATTCGATAGGTTCGATATTCTAAACAATATTTGTACTTGTAAAAAATTTCGTAAAATGCAGTTTCAGAGAAAAAAAAAAAATTTTTTTTTGTATGAAGAAAAACACATTTTTTTTTAATGATTTGAATGGATCAATTTACGGGTTTCACTTAACTTTTATGATAGTCCGGGTGCTCTAGTACCATAAAAAAAATACACCGTGCGTGGTCACCTGCGGCCGCAAGAAAAAATTTATTCCGAAAACTTAAATATTTTTTCATAAAATATGGCTTCAAGGTAATAAAAGCATTCGATTAATGTGTTATAATTTTAAATCTGATTGAAAATGACAAAAATTAAGAATTAAGTTCAAAAGTCACCAGTTAGCAAAACAGTTTTTTCTTCATTTTTTAATAAAATGTGTGCTTATAAAAATCTGATTTAAAATTATTACACATAAATCGAGTGCTTTTATTACCATAAAAGCCATATTTTATGAAAAAAATATTCAAATTTTCGGGATAATTTTTTTCTCGCGGTCGCGGTATATTTTTTATGGTACTAGAGCACCCGGACTATCATAAAAGTTAAGCGAAACCCGTGCCAAATTGATCCATTTAAAGAAAAAAATGAGTTGTTCTCCATACAAAAAAATAAAGATTATTTTATTTTTCTGAAACTATGCATTTTACGCCGTGTGGTGACGGCAGAGTAGAATACATTTGTCACCAACCCCTACTTTTCCCGCGAGTGTCGTAAGAGGCGACTTAGGGACTACACATTGAACAGGGAACGGGCAGCAGCGCTCTCTGATACAGTAACCTTTTAACTTTTTAACCTGCGATCTCCAACCCGCCTGCCAAGCGTGGAGATTATGGCAAAACCCTCCACTTAAGTGGAGGAGGCTCATAGTCCAGCAGTGGACTGTAACGGGCCGTTGATTTTGATTGATGCATTTTACGAAATTCTTCACATGTACAAATGTTGATTAGAATATGATTACCTATCGAATGGTAATTGTTTGGATTGACTTTCCGAATGTCCATTTATTTTCGATTTCGGACCATTGTGCGCCGTCAGATCAGAAAAGCAAAAATATTCAAGGTGTATTTGTTTCGGCCGTGGTTTCGGCTCTCCACGGTGATGCTGCGGTAATAGTGATTCGGTACGCGATAACGGATGCTTGGAACGCAGGTGAGCCTAGTCACTAGTAGTCACCATCACCAACCGCACAGTACTTTATTATCAGGAAAGGATCTGTCGGCCGGCTCCTAGTCTATCAGAGAATAAACATTGGCCCACCCATTAGCAACGTATACCATCCAACAAAAATAGAATAAACATACCACTTTGAGTACCACCCAAGCCTCTAAACCAAGCTAAAAAAAAAAGCTGTGTGTCAGTCATTATGGTTGATCGCCTCGGTGACCTCGGTCTCATTCATTCTTTATTTATGTCGTGTGGTCGTGTGTGATAGGAGACTGCTTTTCTCCATCGATTCGATTTTGTGTGTGATTGTTTATTTGTATTAGTGATTCAATCAAATAGTGAAAATGTTTACGTGTTTTTAATCTAAACAGTTTCATCTATCAGTCAATATGGTGCCGGTAGCCATAGAAGGGTGCAACCAGGGCGCTGAAGGTGGCGGAGCCCGAGGTGGATCCATTTCTCTTGCTCTGTTAATAGATTTCATAGTGCAAAGAACTTACGATGAGCTCACTGTATTGGCAGAATTGTAAGTACATCAAAACATGATTAAATATTTGCAACATATTTTCTGTAAACTTGTGTTGTAATATAAAAAAAATCTTTAGGTTGCCTCGCAAGACAGATATGGAGCGCAAGATTGAGATATACAAGTTCAGTGCGCGCACTCGGCAGTTGTTCGTGCGGCTGCTGGCGCTGGTCAAGTGGGCCAGCAGTGCCACCAAGGTGGACCGCTCGGCTCATATCATGGCTTTCTTAGACAAACAGGCCCTGCTGTTTGTTGAGACGGCAGATGTGCTAGCTAGAGTGGCCCGGGAAACCCTGGTGCATGCCAGGTGAGTTTATTGTTGAATAATTTTTCATCCCAAATAATAAAGAAAAATGTTTCTTTGATTGCTCTCTGATATTATATATGAGTCATTTAATTACAATACCCGCCAACTCCACACGGGACTAACTTTCAGTAAAGGCAAAAAACCGTTCTGTCAATTGAATACTTTTTTAGTAGGACATTGGTTATTTTATTCGAAAATATAATTTTAATTTATTTTAGACTCTGTCTTATGAAATCCTATTAAGTAAAAACAAGATATTTTTATGCTAAAGATGGAGGATTTTGTAATTAATCATTGGAGTTGGTGGATTGTGGAACTAACCATGAGTGGATTTAACGGGCTCTGAAGTTCTATTTAGAAACAGAATGCTTAATTAAAAGTGATTCATTTTAGTCACATTTTTATTACTAATGAAAGAGAAAATTTAAACAAATTGACTATTTTCTTCTACTATTTCGCATTCATAATCATTTTCATTATTTTGAACTATTATTATGAAAAGCCAGCTCAAACTGACCAAACTTTAATATTTCTTTCTTTCTTCAGTTTGTTCTTTTTCCATAATTCCGGCTGAGATTATCTTTTTCTTCCTATAATTGGAGCTGCTTTTTCCACTTTTTTAGTTAGTTCTTCCATTATTTTAATAGAATTTCGCAATTTTATCAAGAACGTAATTCAGGATTTTCTCACTGAATCACCATGATGGACGCTACGGATAACACTTTGTGATTGGTCGAAAACGGATATGGCGGGGATTGGAAATAATTGTTCCGGGAGCTGGCAGTTTTTGGAAGCAATTCAAAACTTTTGAGTCAAATTTGATCAGGATCTAGCAGCTTTTGGTATAAAACGTCTTTGGATGAAAGAAAAGAAACTTCATAGACTATGTAGAACCATCGACAGCCTATCTTTTCTAAAATTTTGGAGGTGGCGGGTATTAGAACTATATGACTCATATCAGAAACAAAAACCAATACTATTGTAATTTAATTTTGACATTTTAAACTCTCGCGATTTTCACACAATGGAGAACACCGATTGGTTCTTATTTCACATTAAAACATGCCTTATATTAAAGTTTATATCATGTACAAGGTGTCCAAAAAGGGTATTTGCACTTTTAAATATCAATAAGTCGTCTTAATGAGGGTAGATAACAAAAAAATAAAATTCAAAATCAAATTCAAATTCTTTATTTCATACCATGTGTACATTTCAGGTGGTAAATAATAATAATACTCGTAAAGTTCTTAAAAACATGGATCCTGTCGGGCATAACAACATAAGGAGACAAAAAATATAAAAAAACTTAAAGCTAACTTAATTGTAATATTATAATCCGTGCTCTTAGAGTATCCGGACAGTTATTTTTATAGTTCACAGTCGAAATATTCTTTTAATGTATAAAAAGTTTTATCAATTAGGTGGTTTTTTAAATTTGTCTTAAACTTTATTATATTTTCTTCATCACGCAGTATTTTTGGGAGCTTATTATAAATTTTTGCTGCCATAGAATATGGTCCTGAATGGACCATTTTCATTGTAGAATTTGGTAGGGCCAATCTACTTTGTGGTCTTAGATTTGATGGGCGTGTGTATATTGGGAACATGTGAATATTTTTTTTCACAAAGATACAGATTTCTAAGATGTATACCGAGGTTAGTGTTAATATATTGTATAGTACGAAAAATGATTTACAGCTTGTTTCTGAGTCTATGTTGGCTATTATTCGAATGCATCTTTTTTGTAAGCGGAACAAGTTATTTACGTTTGTGCTGTTTCCCCATAGGATGATGCCATACTGGAGCCATGAGTGGGCATATGCGTAATACGCTGTTAGGGCCGTTTTTACATCAGTACATTTTTTTAGCTCGTAAAGTGCATACGTGAATCTTGATAGTTTAGAAGAAATTTTTGCTATGTGGTCTTTCCAATTAATATTACCATCAATATTGATACCTAGTAGAGGGTATGTTGAGACACATTCTAATTTAATGTTTTGATAGGAGTAGTTTATTTCTAAGGGGATTTTTTGTTGGGGCTTAAATTGCAAGAGTCTAGTTTTGGAGAAGTTGATTTGCAGATTGTGTTCATTAAGCCAACTGACTATTTGAGTAATTGTTGAGTTTAAAGAGGAATGTAAATTTATGGTACTCTGGCAAGGAATTACTATTGATATGTCATCTGCAAATAAGGTACTTGACTGTTCTATTATTTTTGGTAAATCATTTATATATAGCAAAAACAGAATACAGCCTAATACACTACCTTGAGGTATAGATTTGGTGGCCTGAGCTTTGAGTGATCTGACATTATTTATTTCACCAGTTAATCGATCATAATGCTCTATTTGAACATGCTGAAACCTATCCGCAAGATACGATACAAGATACAAGATACGATATGTAATATCATATGTGGAATTTATTGGAAATTTAGTTGCAATGGATTCGTATACCGGAGCTCAGCGTGCATTTTGTGTACGAGTCTATTATCAAAACAATAATTCGATAATAACAGCTCGCCGCTTATATCGCGCGCAATTCAATGTACAGGACATTTCTTTATCTCCCAGTGCGAATATCATTAGAAAATGGATTAAGACATTTGAGGCTACAGGGACAACTTTAAAAAACTTTGATTGCGGACGTCCGAGAGAAATAAGGCTACATGCAGTTATTCAAGAAGTTCACGAGTCGGTAAGGCAATCCCTCACTATCACTGCGAAAGCGAAGTCAATCCGTAAACATCGCAAAATCAACATTGCACTTGATTTTAAAGAAGGATTTGCATTTACGTGCTTACAAGACTCAATTAGTGCAAGAATTAAAACCTACAGATTATGAACAGCGACTAAATTTTGTTCAGGAGATGTTTGCGCGCTTTACCAACTTCAACAATCTCTTGTTTAGCTATGAAGCAAATTTCCACTTAAATGGCCATGTCAATAAACAAAACTGTCGCTATTGGTGTGATAAAAATCCTCGTTATAAGCATATGCGTCCACTTCACAGCCCTAAGGTGGTAGTGTGGGCAGCAATGTCCGCCAAGGGCATAATTGGCCCCTATTTCTTTGAGGACGGTAGGGGACATGCACTTACAGTTAACGCGGACAGATATTGTAACATGATTGAAAGTTTTTTGGCACCATCTTTACAGGAGTTTAGAGGCAATATTCGGCAACATTTTTTCAGCAGGACGGTGCCAAATGTCACACGAGTAGAAGGTCTATTGAAGCATTGAATGAGTTACTCCCAGAAAGAGTTATCACAATAAACGGGAACCTTAAATGGCCCCCTAGGAGCCCGGACTTAAGTCCACTTGATTATTTTTTATGGGGTTACCTAAAGAGTAAGGTTTACATAAATAAGCCGTCAACTCTTAGCCAATTGAAAAACAATATTGCTAGTGAAATAACAAAAATCACTAACGTTTTATTTGAACGCGTCTTAGGCAATTTACGGCCACGACTTGAAGAGTGTCAAAATCGTAATGGCCGTCATTTGGACAACATAATTTTTTCGTCGTAAACTTTCCATTGTATGTACTTTTTGCAAATAGTAATAAAATTATGAAATGATATATTTTTCATTTATGATTTTCGTATATAAACTGCCAACACCCTTTTTGGACACCCAGTACATTACTTTTTATTTCACTTCAATACATGTAATATTACCAAAGTTATGACCGCAAGAAGTTCCAAAATTTCCGCGCCCTTAGTCCTGCGCGTGACGTCATATGCATGTGTTAGAATTGTGTTTTCTTAAAAAATATAAATTATCAAATGTTTATTTAATACTAATGTTCTTTATGAGTACCTTCCTATAAATCAGCAAAACTATGTATTTAAAAATTGTGGGTATAGGAAAATCAACAAACAAAAATTAGAAAAAAATAAAGAAACATATAAAATCAGCTTTGACAACATTTTACAGGGTTAATCATATCATAACCATTAAATATAATTTTAAATAACATATTATAGTATAATAGGTAATAAAATATTCATTATTTAGTATAATATAAGAACTTAATTGTGCAAATACCTAAATCTATCCAGAAATATTAATTCAAATCTACATTACTTATTATTACTCATTACACATAAAATGAAATTAACAAAACAATAGCAAATAATATAACAGTAAAAGGTACATAACTTACGTGTTATCGGCCCGACCTCCAGAACTTAAAAGATCCCTGTCATCCCGATTACATCGCTTTAAATACCCTTTTCCCCTACAATGTCTATTGTGATAACATTGGGCCATATTGGACCAATCCAGAGCAAGATTTACATTATAATCAAAAGCTTATTACCTAGATAAAAGTTATGCAATTTATCAAATGGTATATGTCGACGCAAGACCACAAATAGTTTTAAGATTGTTAGTTTAGTTAATTAATATTTCTCTTCTATATTCTAATCTTGATTTGTAAATAGCAAAGAATCAGATTTTACGTGGTATTTTAAGTTAGGACACCGATTGTTGTTTGTTTTCCGGTGGCGCATTATTGTAACGGTAGTTTCGGCTGGAATTCAGATTAATAATTTAGTGATGGCTGCAATCAACTTGTAAAAATAATTCATTATTTTACTAACTAATTTAATTAAGTAAATAATTTTGTGTGTAGAATTATTGCAGTTAAGAAGTTATTTTTATAACGCAGTAGTCTAGTCCCACCCGACGCAACGCCCGCCATCTTTGATTTGTGTTCGGTGGCGGTTATAAATAGTGCGAGCATTCGCAAACATTCATTACTGTTCGAGCGTTGCGTGAAGTGAGACTTACTTACGAGTGGTGTTAGTGAATTTTGAAAAATCCTGTGAGTACCTTTTGTTCTTTTGTTATTTTTAATTAATCTGTGCCTATATCAATCTGTGTATTTATTGTTGATTGAAAAATAAACCCGGTACTTTGAACTTCATTTTCTTTGTTCGCAATGAGTGAGCCGAGTGATGGAGATGGTGACGTCAGCAATGCTGGCGTCACCCTTTCTAAAGATCCTTCTGGATCAAACCCTTCGTCATCAGAAGTGGGATCAAAATCCACTTCTGCTCGTCCATCTGGCACAAGTAATGAAAATGATAACGCTTCTGTTAACGGGGTTCCAGTGGAATTTTTCTCTCAAATGTTGCAAATGATGAAGAGCATGTCCGATCGTATCACGAGTTTGCCTGATACCAAGGTTAAGATTAATGAGGTATTTCTACCGTCATACGATCCGGACGCGAGTATCGGAGTGCGAGAGTGGTGTCAACATGTAACCACGGCCATGGAAACCTATAACCTGAGCGACTATGATGTTAGAATGAAGGTGGGTAGTTTACTCAAAGGTCGCGCAAGGTTGTGGGTCGATAATTGGCTTGTTTCAACCAGCACGTGGCAGGAATTACGCGATATAATGATCACAACTTTTGAACCTGAGAATAGGTATTCTCGTGATGTAGTTCGTTTTCGAGAACATGTTTATGACAATTCAAAGGACATTGCGGAATTCCTGTCCCAGGCTTGGGTATTATGGCGACGTATTACTAAGAATAAATTGTCGGATGATGACGCGGTTGAGGCTGTAATTGGTTGTATTGGGGATGAGCGGCTGAGAATCGAACTGCTGAGCGCCAGGGCTTCATCAGTGCCTGAACTTATTTCAATAGCTTCATCTATACGACGCAGTAAGCGCGCCTATCCTAGTACATCAAACTCACAAGTCTCTGGCAAGCGGCAGCGGTTTTCTGAAAGGCCGTCCTCATTTTGCCAACAATGTAAAAAGCCCGGTCATGATACACGAGATTGCTGTTACCGTAAAAACGAAAACCCTCAACCACGTCAGTCGGATGACAAAATTATTCCTCAAAAGGATAACAGACCAACATGTACCTTCTGTTCGAGAATTGGTCACACATACGAAACATGTTACAAACGTGAACGCGGTGTAATGTCAAATGTTAATTGTGTGGGTGTACCGAGGTTGAATTCCTTGTCAGTTGTCATTGGAAATTTAAAATTGTCTGCCATTTTTGATAGTGGGGCAGAATGTTCGGTAATTCGCGAATCACTTGCTTCAAAATTGCCCGGCAAACGAATTGATGTTGTCAATTACTTGAAAGGTATAGGACAATTCACAGTAGTATCACTGTCAACATTAACGACTGTTTGTGAGATTGATGATTTGCGTGTAGAACTTCTGTTCCACATTGTCCCGGATTACGAGCTATGCTCTGACATGTTGATAGGGATGAACCTCGTTGAAAATACGAATATGAGTGTGGTGGTGAATTCTCGGGGTGCAACGTTAGTTCATCAACCTGTGGTCTGCCACATGCAATCACGATGTGAAAAGTTTGACAATATAGACTGTGACTTGACGAATAGCGATCAGTTAAATGAACTTAAAATATTGTTGAACAAATATGAACATTTGTTTATCCATGGCTACCCTCACACACGCGTTAATACTGGCGAACTTGAAATACGTCTTAAAGACCCGAACAAGTGTGTTGAGCGTAGACCTTATAGATTGAGTCCAGTTGAAAGGGAGAAAGTGCGGGATATTGTGAACGAATTACTCGAGCACAATATTATCCGTGAGAGCAAATCGCCATTCTCTAGTCCGATAATAGTGGTCAAAAAGAAAAATGGTAAAGATCGCATGTGCGTGGATTACCGCGAGCTGAACAAGAATACCTTGCGGGATCACTATCCTCTTCCGATAATTTCCGATCAAATTGATCAACTGTCGGGTGGATTGTACTTTTCGACGTTTGACATGGCGGCTGGGTTTCATCAGATACCCATCTCTGAGAACTCGATTGAGAAGACTGCATTCGTGACTCCGGACGGCATGTACGAGTACTTAGCCATGCCGTTTGGGCTCAGTAATGCATGTTCTGTATATCAGAGGTGCATGAATAGGGCTTTAGCCCCTCTTTTGAACTCGTCTGATCAAATTTGTCAAGTCTACGTCGATGACGTACTTACAAAGTGTAGGGAGTTTGCTGAGGGTATTTCACATATCGAACGCATACTGATTGCTCTGCAAGAAGCTGGATTTTCAATTAATGTTGATAAAACTGCTTTCTTTAAACGTTCCATTGAGTACCTGGGCAATATAGTATCAAACGGGCAGGTCAGCCCTAGCCCAAGGAAAGTGGAGGCTCTAACAAAGTCACCCATTCCAAAAACTGCTAAACAGGTTAGACAATTTAATGGACTCGCCGGGTACTTTAGGCGTTTCATTCCCAATTTCTCACGTGTGATGGTACCTCTTTACGAACTAACAAAGAAAGACGCAAAGTGGGAATGGAACGAAAGACACGACGAAGCTCGCAATCAAATTGTACAACATTTATCTACTGCGCCTACCCTTGCTCTATTCCAGGAAGACGCACCTATCGAGCTCTACACAGATGCAAGCAGCCTCGGCTACGGAGCGGTACTGGTCCAGACCATCGAGGGCCGCCAACATCCAGTCGCATACATGAGCCAGCGCACTACGGACGCCGAGAGCCGCTATCACTCGTACGAGCTCGAGACCCTGGCAGTGGTGAGAGCTATAAAACATTTTCGACACTACTTGTATGGCCGAAAATTCAAGGTTATAACCGATTGTAACGCCTTGAAGGCATCCAAGCACAAGAAGGATTTACTTCCAAGGATTCATCGGTGGTGGGCCTTTCTGCAAAATTACGACTTCGAAGTCGAATACAGAAAAGGTGAGCGATTACAACACGCAGACTTTTTCAGTAGAAATCCAGCTGGTGACATGCATGTCAATATCATGACCAGAGACACAGAATGGTTACAAATTGAGCAGCGACGAGACGATGTCCTTCGTCCTTTAATAGACAGCATGACCACGGACAGTCCAGCTGCTGGATATGTTCTGGAAGACGGTGTGCTAAAAAAAATGCTCACAGATCCTGTACAGGGTGCAACTAAACCGTTGGTAGTACCACGATCGTTCCAATGGAGCTTGATTAACTCTTTCCACACATCGCTGCAGCACCCAGGATGGGAAAAAACTCTACAGAAGCTAAGAGATACCTACTGGTTTCCCAATATGAGCTCTGTAGTGCGAAAGTTCGTAGACAATTGCGTTATATGCAGAACTTCAAAGGGCCCTTCGGGTGCAATCCAAGCACAGCTTCATCCGATACAGAAACCCACTGCAGCGTTTCAAGTCATTCATATGGATGTTACTGGAAAACTTGGCACAAGAAACGATGAAGGTCAAGATGAATACGTGATAGTCACCATTGATGCATTTACTAAGTTTGTCTTACTAAATTACTCCAATAACAAGAGTCAAAGCAGTACTCTTGCGGCACTAAAACGAGTCGTACACTTATTTGGAACTCCAGTGCAAGTGGTAGTTGATGGCGGTCGGGAATTTCTCGGTGAGTTTAAAGCCTATTGTGATAATTTTGGTATCAATTTACATGCAATAGCGCCAGGAATAAGCCGAGCGAATGGACAAGTCGAACGCATGATGAGCACATTAAAAAATGCACTGACTATGATAAAAAATTATGACACAAGCGCTTCAGCTGGCATTTAACTGCACACCACACAGGGTAACAGGTGTAGCACCACTTACCCTACTAACACGCCGAAAACACACTGTTCCGCCTGAACTTTTAAGATTGGTAAATATAGACGATGAATCCATCGACTTTGAGATGTTAGATCAACACGTGCAGCAGAAAATGGCGACCGCATCTGAATATGACAAGCGGCGCTTTGATAAAAACAGAGCAAAATTACGTTCATTTCAAAGAGGTGACTATGTTCTTATTAAGAATAACCCACGGAATCAAATCTCACTGGACCTGAAATATAGCGAACCGTACGAGATATACAGAGTTCTGGATAATGATCGGTATATGGTGAAACGTGTGACAGGCAGAGGACGCCCACGCAAGGTTGCTCACGATCAGCTGCGACGGGCTCCACAACCTGGTGAGCAGGAATCCGTGTCGACGAATATCACCAACGAGGATACCCGAGAGATGCCAATTCAGGCCGTCGATACATCAGAGGAGCCACTGCCGTCTACTTCTCATGGCTAGCTGCTGGATGCTTACAATTTGGTGAGTGTTTAATTTTTATTTATCTACTCGTATACCTACTGAGTGATCATGTCTGATGGATGAACCTGACATCATCTTCATCATAATCATCATCTACAACCGTCTATTACAGTCTACTGCTGGACATAGTCCTCTCCCAACTAAACCTGATATCACGACTAGTCATCTGTTGATCTGGTAAAATATCAAGACTGTACAAATTAAGTCCTTTCTTCCCTTTCCTATTTCTTTGTTGTTTTCAGAGCCTCTGGGGACCACGGTCATAATAATCTAAGGCCCAGGCCCCAGCATCGTCCTTCCCATATCCTTTAGAGCCCCTATGGACCACGGCGTTAAAGACCGCTCAGCACCATAGCATCGATTTCCTGTGATCTTCAAATCAAAGCAAGTATTTCAGAACCCCTGGGGACCACGGTCATAATATTAAGACCTAGGCCCCAGCATCGTCCTTTCCATATCCTTTAGAGCCCCTGTGGACCACGGCGTACGAGACCGCTCAGCACCACAGCATCGTTACCTCAAAGAAATGTAAAAAAGCAAGTATGCGTGGAGCATTTGCATTGACAATTAACAGAAAAACAAATATCGCTCACATTCCTATTTATGTACAGCAACTTCTGTTCTATGTATAACCTTTACATGCTATATACTTATTACATAATGCTACAATAAGTGTAAATTGATAACTTGGTTTTTTAAAACTAGTTAAGTAATAAGACATCTAGTGTTCATTAATTAAAATTTAATTCAAAGATAATGTCAGTGTGTTCAAGTTATCAGCTAGGACACCGGTGAACGGATATCTAGCTCAAAAAAAAAAAAACTAATTTTGGTTTCCAGAAAGAACCGTGACTGGTGCAGAGCGCGCACCGTCTCGCAGAATGGCCGTGTCGACGCAAGACCACAAATAGTTTTAAGATTGTTAGTTTAGTTAATTAATATTTCTCTTCTATATTCTAATCTTGATTTGTAAATAGCAAAGAATCAGATTTTACGTGGTATTTTAAGTTAGGACACCGATTGTTGTTTGTTTTCCGGTGGCGCATTATTGTAACGGTAGTTTCGGCTGGAATTCAGATTAATAATTTAGTGATGGCTGCAATCAACTTGTAAAAATAATTCATTATTTTACTAACTAATTTAATTAAGTAAATAATTTTGTGTGTAGAATTATTGCAGTTAAGAAGTTATTTTGATAACGCAGTAGTCTAGTCCCACCCGACGCAACGCCCGCCATCTTTGATTTGTGTTCGGTGGCGGTTATAAATAGTGCGAGCATTCGCAAACATTCATTACTGTTCGAGCGTTGCGTGAAGTGAGACTTACTTACGAGTGGTGTTAGTGAATTTTGAAAAATCCTGTGAGTACCTTTTGTTCTTTTGTTATTTTTAATTAATCTGTGCCTATATCAATCTGTGTATTTATTGTTGATTGAAAAATAAACCCGGTACTTTGAACTTCATTTTCTTTGTTCGCAATGAGTGAGCCGAGTGATGGAGATGGTGACGTCAGCAATGCTGGCGTCACCCTTTCTAAAGATCCTTCTGGATCAAACCCTTCGTCATATACAATTTAAAACGTTACAAGGTAATTGGAATATTTATAATGATATTTTAAAGTACATATTTTGAGTAAATACATTATTTAGATATGAAACGAATTAATTACATTAAGTTAAATTTACAAGGACAGCTATGATTAATTTATTGAATTTACAAAGACAGGTATGATTAATCCTAAAGCAACATTGAATAACATTCGTTTAGTTTACAAAGACAAGTATTCATAAATTATTATTTATTTATCACGGCCATACTGACATGTACTTCGTTCCCGAAGTACCAAGTTAGCTAAATAAATAAATTATTAGTGTAAGTAACCTAAATGCTACCGTCACATTTCACATTAAGGACTCATTCAGCATATGCTACTTCTCTAAGGTACCGTCATCATAACCACCTTAACTAAATGCTACTGTCACAATCGAAACTTTACTAAATTGCAAATAAAACAAAAGAAATCGACTTGATTGAAACCGCTGAGCAAAGATACAAACAAATTCAGCAATGTTCCGCGGTCAATAACTCAAAACCTGTGGACCCCCTCTCTCGCCAGTCCATTTCTACAGGCTTTCAACACCAAGACCTGTGGACCCCCTCTCTCGCCAGTCCATTTCTACAGGCTTTCAACACCAAACCTGTGGACCCCCTCTCTCGCCAGTCCATTTCTACAGGCTTTCAACACCAAAACCTGTGGATTTTTGAACAGTTGTATTGTATTAATAGACTGTTGAACTTCTACAACCCGCTTGGCCAATCTGACAAACCATTGCAGGTTGTATTTTACATATCGACCACTGTGGACACGTAACCTTTAACCCAACCGTTTCCGCTTGGTGTTCTTGTGGCAACCATATGATGTTCGATATGCAGTTCTCTGAATAAATTCTTAATTTGTTGAGAACTGAAATTAGTACCTCTGTCGGTAATGACTACTAGGCTACCAAATATTGTAGTAGTATCACTAATAGGTGGAACGAGTTCCTGAGATCCAAGGGTTTTGAAAGTTTTCAACAAACTAAATTTAGTAAATCTATCTACTTAAAGCAAAATAAACTCGTATCCTTCAGTAGTTTGTGGAAACGGGCCTATACAATCCAAATTTTAATGTAGGTATTGTGTGAAAAGGGATAGGTGTCTTGTGTAAATAACCTTGCTTTGGACCAGCACGGCCTTTTCGGCAAACTAAACAATGCCTTAAATAAGTATTTGTTGAAGTAAGCAGCCATGCTATGAAACCAAAAATGTTCTCGAAATTTTTGTAAGGTCTTTTTAAACCCTACGTGACAATTTTCACCGTGAAAAAGTCGTAACAGATCAAACCTAGATATTTTGGGAACGAACAATTTAAGTTCGTTAGGTTGTACCTTGTAAAATAGCAAGTTATTTCGTATTAGATACTGATTTTCATCAAGATCACCAGATAAAAGAAGACTCGTTAATTTTTGTGTTTTGGGGTAATTATGCTGAGCAATTTCTATCACATTGAGAAGTATTGACTTGCAGCCAATGAAACCACATTCTCTGCTTGAGTAACCAGATTAACCGAAATAGGGCTTGCGAAAGAAGAATGGCTTTCATGAATAATTTCTTTAGCAAGATGATCTTTAATTATCTCGTCTACCCTCTCTTTCTCACTGGGAGCCAAACGATATGGTCGATAATTGACAATATATTATCAACATTTTTCAAACGTACACTAAATTCACCAGTCTTAACAACGCCAGATTCATCCAAGACAGAAGGATATTTTTTTGAATAAGTTAATATAATATATATTTTTTTCTTGCAAGTCAGAGTCTAAATGTTCTAGTTTAGAAGTTAATTCACACAGTTTTGACTACAGACAGATGTTACTAAATTTACTTCTGCCTTGGCTTCAGCTGGTTTTCTGCCTATACGACAACCTAATGAATCGGTTATTATTTCAACTTCTGGATATTTGACGGCATTTCTGCCAATAATAAGATCGTAACGAAAGTCATAGCCTCGCACAACATAAATATCAAGTTCTAAATAAATTCCTTCAAACTGAACAATTTCAGTGACAGTGGAAAAAAAAAAACATGAATTTTGTTTTGTCCCAGGCCATCAAGGTATAAAAAGACGTAGGAGAAAAAGGACACCTAATCAAACTACAATTAGCTCCTGTGTCAATAAAACTGGAGTAATATTCAGTTTGATTTCTCTAAAAAAATTAACATTTGGAGATGGCACCACAGTTATAGAAGCAGGGTTAACTCGCTGCATAAGATAACAAATGGACTCGTGTATGTCCAACCTTTTTACTAAAAGAACAAATTTTTGACGACTATCTGTTGATTTAGGGACCTGTGCCACTTGTCATTTAGGGGTGACAAAGAAAATTAATTTTTTTTGGGCATTGAGATTGTAAATGGTCAAATTGAGAACAAGAAAAATATTTCTTTTCATTTCCAAATCTGGGTCGTTTAGCTGCACTGGGCCCTGAACCAGCATCCCTAGAATTACTTAACTGTCGCTTGTTAACTTTAACTTTAGATAGCAGCAAAGAAGTTGAAGCAAGATCCAGGTCCCAAGATCTTCCTTCCGATGTTTCCCAGTATTCGAACCATAATAAAGCAATAAAGCAGAGCCCCAAAGGGCCTTACCGGCTTTGGCTGCAGTTTCGGTGTCGTTCCAGTCCAGGTCCTTGGCGAGTGTTTCGATGCTGTCGCACCAACTCGTAGCTCCGTTGTCGGTCTTATCAGGATCAAACAGCGGGAGCGCCACGTCGTCATCTCGTCGTAAGAAGACCGTTGAGCATCCATCGTGTAAAAAAAAGTATTGGCATTAAAAATAAAGTAAATTAAATGTGGCAGAATTTTATCCCACTTCTGATGTTAGAATTGTGTTTTCTTAAAAATAGAAATTATCAAAAGTTTATTTAATACTAATGTTCTTTATGAGTACCTTCCTATAAATCAGCAAAACTATGTATTTAAAAATTGTGGGTATAGGAAAATCAACAAACAAAAATTAGAAAAAAATAAAGAAACATATAAAATCAGCTTTGACAACATTTTACAGGGTTAATCATATCATAACCATTAAATATAATTTTAAATAACATATTATAGTATAATAGGTAATAAAATATTCATTATTTAGTATAATATAAGAACTTAATTGTGCAAATACCTAAATCTATGCAGAAATATTAATTCAAATCTACATTACTTATTATTACTCATTACACATAAAATTAAATTAACAAAACAATAGCAAATAATATAACAGTAAAAGGTACTTACCTTACGTGTTATCGGCCCGACCTCCAGAACTTAGAAGATCCCTGTCAGCCCGATTACATCGCTTTAAATACCCTTTTCCCCTACTATGTCTATTGAGATAACATTGGGCCATATTGGACCAATCCAGAGCAAGATTTACATTATAATCAAAAGCTTATTACCTAGATGGAAGTTATACAATTTATCAAATGGTATACAATTTAAAACGTTACAAGGTAATTGGAATATTTATAATGATATTTTAAAGTACATATTTTTAGATATGAAACGAATTAATTACATTAAGTTAAATTTACAAAGACAGCTATGATTAATTTATTGAATTTACAAAGACAGGTATGATTAATCCTAAAGCAACATTGAATAACATTCGTTTAGTTTACAAAGACAAGTATTCATAAATTACTATTTATTTATCACATGCAGTGTAGCAGTGTTTGCGGGCGGTGTTATAGGTACGTTGCGTACATATGACGTCACAGCTACTAATCTTTGATTTCAGTCATTTTTAAAGATATAAAAAATATAAAAACATTATTTTTTGTAATTTTTTATAGAACATTTTGGCATTTTCAGCTGAAATCGTCGGCCACACACATTAAACAATGCGTGTTATTTTTTTTCACAGTTTAATTTTGTATTTGATCTTAGTCTACACTTTGTATACCTACTTTACTTTATATTTTTTAAGTAATCTCTTCTATTTTAGTATGTGATGTTTCACTATTTATTTCTTTCTGATTTAAATAGTGTAAGTTCTTAATTCCCAGTTCTTTTTTAATGTATGCCTCTTCTCTCAATAATTCTTTACCATGTTGTCTGATTTGAAAGATTCTTGGTACAGAATTTAGTTTAAATTTGCTGTGATATCCATGATGAAACTCACAGGTGAATAAAGCTAGCTAGCTAGCAAGCTTATTTTTACCCGACTGCTTTAGGAGGGTTATGTTTTTCGAGTGTATGTATGTATGTATGTATGTATATTTCTTTGGCACGCTCTACAGCCTAAACGGCTTGATGGATTTTAGCTAAAGAGGTATCGTTAGATTCGTCTTACTGGTGAGAGTGACACTGGGTACATCAAATTTATAAAAAAATCAAGATGGCCTATTTTTGGCGCCAAAAGTTTTAAATTATTCATGCAGTCGGGTTTTTTGTTTTTTTAATAATAGTGGTTATTGTAGGAAGCTTTTTTGTTAAGCTTTTCTTCTTAATTATTAATGTTATTTGTAGTTCAAGTACTTTTCGTTTCTAGACTACCAACATTCCACATGGCAGCAGCCGTGGAAGTGCTGACACTGGGGTCATACAGTCGCCTGCCAGCTGTGATCCGCGAGCGTCTGGTGCCGCCGCCATCGCTAACGCCTGCGGAACGACGCACCACGCTCAGGGCTCTGGCACACGTGGTTCGACAGAGGCTCACTACTGCATCCTTGCCTAGCGATGTCAGGAATCTCAAGGTAAGGTAATTTTGTATAAAATTCAACAGTCTTAATCAAAAAGTTCAATGGGCTGGATTTTACTTTGGAATATCATTTTTCAGCACTTATTATCGTGGCTATTAATTAGCTAAAAGACATATAATATTTAAATGCAAAATATTTAAGTTTTAAGAATGTGTCATATTTTTTATATTTTATGTACAATATATTTTTGTCTTTTATATAGGTGGATAATGGAAGAGCTACATTCTCGGTGGGCCAGGAATTCAGCGTATCATTGACTGTGATGGGTGATGCGCCGAATCTGCCGTGGCGACTGTTGGACATCGCCATTTTGATTCAAGACAGTGAGACAGGAGGTTAATACTTAAATGTTATGTTAATGCTAAATTCTCATGTAACTACATATAAAATTTCAATTGTGTTTAAGTTTATAGATATGTCAAGTCAAAATCTACAACAATATTTATCCTTTTTCACATTTAAAAGATTAAAGTTGCTTATTCCACACAGCCATCTGATTCCAATTGAGGCAGGGCCGTACTATGGGTATTAGACAGCTGATATACATTATAGATGAATACATTATACTTATATAGATAATCAACAACAACAAGCTCATCACAAATGCTTGCCTTGGACGTTCGAACCTGTGACCCTAAGAAAGTTTTACGGAGACGAAATTAAACCTTAAAATTATGTAACCCTGTGCTTGTATTTATTCATACCAATAACATCATCCTTCCTTGTGTTGTGAAGAGTGTTAGGTTATAAAGGTAAATTTTATTAAAATCTGTCATGAAATTTCCAGAGGGCAAGCCTCTAGTCCACAGTTCTCAGCTGGCGTGGCTCCGCGGCGTGGCGCAAGCTCGTCTGGCTGCGTCCGGCTTGTCCGGGGCGCTCGCTGCTTTGCGGTTCTTCTGCCGCTCGCTTACCCTGGAACTGCTCTACACGCAGACCCTGAGACTTTGCAGGGACCGCCTGTCCAAGCATCTGCAAGTCGACAGATATGTGCCCGGTCAGAAGCTGCAAGTTTCTTATTGGAGGTAAGTTTGCGATCTTCGCGGTACAGAAAATGTTAAAAGTAATCACTAGAGATGTAACCCGGCTTGTCCATTTAAAAAAAAATATACTAATTAAACCAAAATTCCGACTGCATGATCTTCGCGGTACAGAAAATGTTAAAAGTAATCACTAGAGATGTAAACCGGCTTGTCCATTTAAAATAAAAAATATTAAAAAAACCAAAATTCCGACTGCATGAAAAATTTAAAACTTTCAAAGTTAATAAATAAATGAACTCAAAAGATGCAAACAAGTTGTTTTTTTGTTTCATTTTGAATGATCGTGGTTGATAGTGTTCAAATATCAAATATTCACAATATGTTCCATCATAGCATTTTTGTGAATTTTGAATATTTTGATGCCTCCGACTGCTATTGTGAACACTATCAACTATGATCATTCAAAAAAAAAAACAACTTATTTGCATCTTTTGAGTTCATTTATTTATTAACTATGAAAGTTTTTTTATCACGCAGTCAATTTTTTGTTTTTTTTTTTAATTTTTGTAATGAATGACCGATATTGTTCTCTTCCACACAATTACAGGTAATTCAATTTAAACGTTTTAGCATTTCTCATTCCAAATAACATTTAAACATATAAGTTGTATATATATTTTTGGAAGCCATACATAAACCCCTTTATTTTGATACCCCACTCGATAGTTTTTGGAGAGATACAATTTTCGAAGTCTATTTTGGCGCCAAAAATCGGTTATCTTGTTTTTTTTATTATAATTTTGATGTACCCAGTGTCACTCTCACAAGTAAGACGAATCTAACGACACCTCTTGATAAAATCCATCAAGCCGTTTAGGCTGTAGAGCGTGCTAAAGAAATAAACATACATACATACACTCGAAAAACATAACCCTCCTTCTAAAGCAGTCGGGTAGAAAAATAAGCCTCTAATTTACCTTTAGCTAGGGCGCTCCTCACCTATTATGGTGTCGAAACTTCGACACTCACTCACGTGTAGCGTTCCAAGTTGGATATCATCTTTATTGATCTTGTGCCGACCAAAGACCATATTGTCTCGTCAATGTTGGAATACGACATTCGAGTTTTGGCGGCAACTGAGGGAGTACGCAAGACGCAGACATGACTCTTGTGAAATTTCGTCGACGACAAAACTCGCCGACTGTAGGTGACTTAGGTCCTAAGGTGTAGAGTCCTTAAAAAATCAATCAAGTAATTCGTTTATTTTAATAAGATAAGAGCAAGTGAATGATGATGAGTCCTTAAAAATGCCGTTCCTCCCCAGGGAGCTGGGGTGTGAGCTGGGCTACCGCATGATCGTGGGGGCGGAGGGCGAGCAGCTTTGCGTGTGGCACGTGCCGGCGCTGGCGGGCAGCGATCGCGTAGCGGCCGCGCTGTCTGCGCACGCGCCGTCCATGGAGCGCCTGCTGGCCCACACCGTGCACCAGCGCTCCCGCCAGCGCCTCACCGACCTCAAGGTGCTGCTCAACGACCTGGGGGTGAGTGAATTAGCGCCGCAAGTGACTAAAGACTGAATGCGTTGCAATAGCACCGTCTTTATACAATTCAAACAAGTCAGTTTTTCCAAAAATTTCTGAAGCACGTTGCCTCGCAAGCTAAGCTTTTAAACCTCGCTGTTTTCTTCCTATGTTGGTAGTTTTTTTTTATTTTTAGTTGGGTCTATTTCCGCTATTCACGTTACCGTGATCAATCAATTTGGACGGCAGGAAGTTAATAATTCTCTTATCGTTCTCCACGTTAAGCTGTCTATTTATACACGGATTAAATCTGTGATTTCAAATAAAATAATACTAACATTGTCACAATTTTCAGGTTTGTTACCACGGTTATATTTAATATTGTTACCTCGATATTTCGAAACGGTTGCACGCTCCATGGTCACGATGTTAGTGTAGTGAACTACCACGAAAATCTTAAAACATATATATAAAATAATGTACCTATATATTGTAAAAAAACACATCTCTATCTACAACGTGTTACAAAAAATACCAAAAAAGAAATATTCTTCATCACGGGCATTCAATTAAAATTTTCCCATCTCTAGTGTCAATTGACACACTAAAATATATGAAATGAAATGAAATGAAATGAAATAAGTTTATTTGCATGAACACAGTAATGGGATGTTACAATTATTGCGGTCCTTGTATTCAACCTGTGTGCAGGTGTGCAAATTTTACATTACATTATAGTTATTTATGTTAATTATGTTTATATTCTAAAAAATCTTTCACACTGTAAAAACATTTGTCTAATAGCCAGTTTGTCAAAGTTATTTTAAAAGTCTTATTTTCTAAGGTTTTGAATTCGTCAGGAAGATTATTAAAAACAGTAATTGACATATTATAAACATTCTTTCTATAAATGTAAGTGTGACTAGGAGGCTGGTATAACTTATGCTTATACATTGATCTGACTCGCCTTGCTCGCGTGTCTGAGAGCTTCTTAAAATATTCCGGATGTAGTTTTACAAAGTAGCATATGTCACGAATATACAGACAAGGAAGTGGTAGAATTTTTAAGTCCTTAAATAAAGGTTTGCAAGAATCTAAAAACCAAGCATTACATATCGCACGTATACATTTTTTTTGCAACCTAAAAACTCTTTCAAAATCGACTGAATTTCCCCAGAGTATTAATCCGTAACTGAGGACTGACGCTACATAGCCATGATAGGCTGTTAATGCTGCTTGTTTGGAAACCGATTTTCGAAGGCGCTTTAGTGCAAATACAAATCTGTTCAATCTATCACAAATTGCGTCTATATGACTCTTCCAGTTTAAGTTCTTGTCAATATTTATACCTAGAAATTTAACCACGTTTGTAGTACTTACGTCCTTTTCATTATATTTAATATTTAAATCTATGTCATTTGAATTATAGGATAAGAATTGCATCGCTTTTGTTTTATCTATATTTATCTGTAACTTATTTCTATTTAGCCAGGCAATAACATCAGACAGGGTATTGTTTATTTCTTGCTCATATGAATGTTTGTCGTCACATTTAATTATGAGGGTTGTATCGTCCGCAAACAAAATAGAGTCTTGTGGTGTAGCAAGAGGAAGATCGTTAATATATACTAAAAAAAGCAAGGGCCAAGTATACTACCTTGTGGTACTCCATTGTTATTTAACATATAATTAGATTTATATTTACATTTTAATGCAACATTATTCCTGACCATAATTTTTGATATTTCTGTGCACTGTTTCCTGTTACTCAAGTAACTTAGCACCCAATCATACGCTTTCCCTCTAACTCCGTATCTTTCCAGTTTTTTTAACAAGATGTTATGATTAACAAAGTCAAAAGCTTTACTCATGTCAAGGAATATCGATGTAGCTGGAGTCTTATTATTAATAGATTCTGTGACATTTTTAATTAAATTAAAACAAGCGAGCGTAGTTGAGCTGCCTTTACGAAACCCGTATTGTTCTGGTCGTAAGATATTGTGTTTTGCAAAGAAGCTATTTAACCTGCTACACATACACTTCTCTATAATTTTAGAAATGATTGGCACTAAAGCTATGGGTCTGTAGTTATTAGGGTCTAGAGTATCACCCTTTTTAAAGATTGGCTTGACAACAGAAAACTTTAGTTTTTCCGGAAATATCCCTTGCGAAAATGACAAATTTATTATATGTGCTAGCGGTGCAGAGATAGTACCAGCGCACAGTTTTAGTGCTTTAGTTATGATTTCGTCACAACCACACGCCTTACTATTTTTAAGCGACATTATAACCTTATACACTTCTCTTTCGTCAACCGGATTTAGAAATATGGTATGTATATTATTAGGTATTGAATCAGATTGTATGTCCTGTGTGATTTTGCTATTTTTAGTATTATTGGATAAATTTATAAAATATTTATTAAAAATGTCACTGATTAATTGGGGGTCGTAAATTGTCATATTATTATAATTTAAAGCATTAATGTCATTTTTGTGATTATCATGTGAAATGGTAGTAGAAATTGTGTTCCAGACTGCTTTAGAACTTCGTCCATTTTTGTATATATATTTCCCATTACTAATTCTCTGCGATATGTTTATACATTTTGTTAACAATCTATTATATTTTTATATTATAGACTATCGATTCTCAGAACGGAAAAGTATTTGTACACAATTTGTGCCTACATTTTAAAAGAGATGTACTTGTATCAATTTGTGTTAGAAAATATTTTCTTTATTGCCTTAGTTATCTTGTTTACGTATTTACAAACATAATTAATATTTTGAAATATTTAGTTCATTATTTCATTAATTTATTATTTCATAACAATTATTTAACAAAGCTTTTTTTATTTATTTGTAGTTTTTTTCATTTTGAAATTAATTGTTCTAATGTGAATGTTATGGTACAAGTAGTACGTAAACATTTTTAACCATAGCGGTAAAAATAGGCACATTGACCTAAAACTACATATCTGGTTCGAATATTCTTTGACACAGCTGATCACTAGAGATGGGAAAATCTTAATTAAATGCCTTTGTTAAAAATATTATTTTTTTTGGTATTTTTTGTAACACGTTGTATATCCGCTGTGATACCGAGATTTAACTCATGTTTAACTCCATTTCTCCCTTAGGTGGAGTGCGTGGTGGGCGGCTGGCCGTGCGTGCTGGCGTGCTCGGTGGTGTTCCCGTGCCTGCGCGCTGAGCAGCTGCTGGTGTCGGCGGGCGCGGTGGGCGGGCGGCTGCGCACGCGCGTGCCCGCCTACCCGCACGCCCCGCGCATGCGCGAGCTGGCCGCCGCGCTCGCCCGCCAGCACGCGCCCGCCGCCAAGCACCTGCTCACACAGCTCAGGTACACATTATACAGAGTTACAAAACCACCATTAGATAAAACAGCTGGCAAAATAGTATTTAGTTTATCAAATGCTAAAAAAGAAACTTGATTTTAGAAACCGTTTTTATAACAAAATTTATCCATCAGATAACTCTTAGAAATATTTTATGTAAGTACTTTGTATGTAGAACCGAACTTTTTTAATATTTATTTTCTTCACATTAATTTCTTCTCTCCCCCAAATTACTATTTCTTATAATACGAGGTTCCTTTATCACAGATTTTGGCTGGTAGCGCGCCGCTGCGAGAAAACCCTTCAGCATTTACCTGCGAGCGTGTGCGAACATCTGCCCTTCCTGCACGGACCCGACCACCCGCTCACCAAGCTCTCCAGCGACCGCCTCTACGTTACCTTGCACCGCCACACCGACCACATACTGGTAAATTGCTGGTGGATACAAAGAGAACACGAGATTGTTGAGACTTACCAACTTATCTTTGAAGCGAAAGGCGTAGTTATAATATAAAATTTTATTTTGACCAATCACGTTAGGTCTGCATTCAGGTTTTTGGCATCACTTTTCTCTCAGCCAATCATTGACATTTCCTGTAGTTATACAACCAGTCACTGCTCGTTTATGTAGTGTTATATTTTGGCCTCTGGTTTGGCTGTTTTTTATGTATGTTAACATATCTCAAAATCCACAGGAAAGTTTTCAGAGTAGGTTTAAGCTAGTAAAAACGATCAGGGGGCGCTGTCTACGACCTATTTACGATATGACATATTTGTAACTTTTATCGTGTAGCCGACGGAACACTCTATTCTAATTAGCTATTGTTTTGTCCCTGTAGATAGTAGAGATGAAAGAAGTAGCGGCTGGGAGTACAGCGACGACGAGCAACACGAACAATGCAGGTAGCGCGTGTTCGGTCGCTCTCTGCTTCCACCTGGGCGGCGCGCGGCGCTGCTCGCCTGACGAGTGCGATGATGAGGTTGGTTTGGTAATGGTAATGGTAAAAGCGGGTCATTGTCCGCAACTCGACGACTGATGCGCCTATTTTGTGTAAATCTCCCATTGCCATTCAGTTCTTCCATAAACTAACCTCATCGATTCCTGAGGTCCTCATCAAGATTAATTGCTTGATAAGGTCCCTTGAGGAGATCGGGTGGCTCGAATAATCGTCCACGAGAGCTCATGAATCGATGAGGTTGGTTTATGGAAGAACTGAATGGCAATGGGAGATTTTATTTTATTTTACTTTATTTGGAAAACTTACAGCTAAATAATACAAACAGAGGATATAAAAATAAATTCACACAAAGCCATTAACAATTAACAATTTTCTGACAGCCATTAAAAAAAATAGTTCATAAATCTTCGATAGATGGCGTTGACGATTCATGGATCCGAAGAAATCCGGCGAGTCACCCAGAGCCATAAAAAGATTTAATAAAAAGAATCCACGAAGTACACCTGGCGCCATCTATCGTCTTAATTAGAACTATTATTTTTATATTTTAAAGAGCTGTCAGACAATCCTCCATTACGATCGGGATTGCACGAGTATAGTCCTCGCAACGAGAAAGTGGCAGGAACATCACCTAATTGTCCGAAAAAGAATATGATTTCGTGCGTCGGAAAGCACGTTGAGCCGTTGGTCCTGACTACTGTCTAGTCGTTACAAGAGCCATGTCAGTGGCCTTTGGCGGCAACACTGACACCAGGGTTTGTGAGATCGGTTGTCGACCTTACACCCACGATGATGATGATGATGAGTGCGAGGTTGTTGATTTTACAATCGATGTTTGAATTTCTCCGCAGGAGTGTACAGACTTCCTTTCGATGAAGATCGAATAAACGTATATTATGAATTCGAAATTCGGAAATACATTGGTACGTAGTATCGAACCCGCGTCTCCCGGGCGGGTGGCAGTGGCAGCGGCCACACACACCGACGCCGCTCTCCACTGCACCTTCGTCCCGTCGTCGCCGGTCTTACCCTACGCTGTTACTATTCCGCAGTCGTCGTCGGGTCCGCCGTCGGCCCCGCCGGGCACGGCGCGCGCCTTCCTCAGGCTTCACTCGCTGGTGGAGCTCGACACCTTCACGCTCACACACGGACCCTTCACGCCACTTGACACACCTGGTTAGTAACCTTTTATTATTACTTTAGTTGTTTGGTATACTAGTTTTCCGACCGCTGCTGCTTATCCTGTGTAGTTTTTGATTTTAAGGATTTTCCTGAGGTAAACTGCAGATGTCCTTTTTGGCGACCTAGCAATCTATTATGTACGGCTTGAAATCGACAACTATTCACTAACTGATTCAATGTGCATATTATTATGATTTACAGACAAGGAATGTTCAGACAAATCAGTGACCATTTGGCGGCTTAAATCCTTACTTCCTTACTACTATTATAAACGCGAAAGTTTGTAAGGATGGATGTTTTTTACTCTTTCACACAAAAACTACTGAACGGATTGGAATGAAATTTGGAATAGAGATAGTTTGTACCCTGGAATAACACATAGGATACTTTTTACGGGAAAAAGTCTTATTCCCACGGGAAAATCTTACACAACGCTAGCGTAACCGCTGGCGAATCGCTAGTTTACTATAATAAGAGCGTTATGGTAGGTTTTGACCATTTAAACATTTAATTATTTAACCCAGGGATGCAGCCGGGTAAGCGCAAGTTGGGCGGGTCCAACGTGCGCGCGGTAAGGGTGCGCCAGCCCGCTTACTTCCTGCCGGAATTGGCGCACGTGGTGGCGGCAGCCGACGAACGTATACCCTTCGTCCATCTAGCGCAAGAGGTAACTTTAAAGACGTTTAGGACATTTCACTCCAAAAAGGAGTTTTTTTTTGTTGTTATTTTTGTATTCGATTTTAGGAAGCATTTTAAATCAGACTGACAGCACAGTCAGTGCTCAGAAAATCCAAAGTTTGTTAAGATTTTGCGCGCTGACAGTAAATCGAAACGCTAATTACAGCAGCGCTAACAGCGCGTCTCCGAACGTAGCTTTAAATGGTGAATAAAATCTGGTGAATTTTTGGGTTTAGTAAAAATTTCGTGCGTTACGACAATTATCAGACATGGCACATGATATATCATCATCGGACCATAAAACCTATGTTTCGTTTAATTTATGATAGTCTTTTTAATCTTTCTTTCTTAAACGACAATTTTGTTGATAAGAACGTGAAACTTTTGTTTTTGTTTGTATAGAATCAATTGTTTTATTTTGTATCGTATTCACGCTTTGTTTGTGTCAGCTTGCCGCCCGCGGCGTGACTCACGGCGGCGTCCAACCCGAGTGGAGCGGCTCGGCTCTAGGCATGCGCATCGTGGCGCTGCCCAAGCCCGACGGGGCTAACGCCGCCGCCGCCGCCGCGCTGCGCAACCGCCTGCTCGCCGCCACCATCCGACTCACCACTAAGAACCAGGCCAGGGTCTGGACGGCCGAGATCGTCTTCCACGGCTCACCTGTGCGCACGCCCAACCCTAAAGAGCAAGGTTAGTACCATCAGACTCACCACCAAGAACCAGGCCAGGGTCTGGACGGCCGAGATCGTCTTCCACGGCTCACCTGTGCGCACGCCCAACCCTAAAGAGCAAGGTTAGTACCATCAGACTCACCACCAAGAACCAGGCCAGGGTCTGGACGGCCGAGATCGTCTTCCACGGCTCACCTGTGCGCACGCCCAACCCTAAAGAGCAAGGTTAGTACCATCAGACTCACCACCAAGAACCAGGCCAGGGTCTGGACGGCCGAGATCGTCTTCCACGGCTCACCTGTGCGCACGCCCAACCCTAAAGAGCAAGGTTAGTACCATCAGACTCACCACCAAGAACCAGGCCAGGGTCTGGACGGCCGAGATCGTCTTCCACGGCTCACCTGTGTGCACGCCCAACCCTAAAGAGCAAGGTAAGTAGTCTCCATATATTTAAAGATGTTGTTACTAGCAGAGATTTCGTTAAAGATTAATAAATTAATGAATATACTAAAATACTCACTTATTTATTGTTGTTATAATACGACATAAAAGAGTAGACAGAAAATGAGGGCGCTATATAGGATTAACTGGCAACACTGTTGATTTTAAAGTTAATCATTGGCACTTCGGCTTACCTACCAGTCACCGCCAGTCTATCAGGTGTTGCCATTTAGCGTACTATATAGTTAAATGTGCGCTATCTTTTTTCATTGCTACATTTTGCAAACGCCCATCGAGTTGTTCCATTTCAAATTGTATAGCTTTTTTTTTAAGAAGTGTAATAGGAGACCTTTAGATAGCTCACGGATGAGAAATATTTCTGCTCCGAGGAATAGCTACCAAATACGATACATCTCATAGCAAGATTCAACTAAACCGTTTTAACAGCCTCCGTGGCCGAGTGGCTGAGATTTCGACGCCCATTACGGAGGTTCCGGGTTCGATTCCCGCTGGGGACACTGTCAAGCATAAATCTCTTTGTGAGACTTTCCCCAGTTTGGTTAGGGCATTGCAGACTGAATCACCTGACTGTCCGAAAAAAAAAGATGATTCCGTGCTTCGGAAGGCACGTTAAGCCGTTGGTCACGGCTACTATCTAGTCGTTACATGAGCCAAGTCAACCTTTGGCGGCTCTATAACACTGACACCAAGGTTTAAAAAAACGATGATGATGATGATGAACCATGTCCCACCCCACTCCTCCGCCGCCGCCGAGCTGGCCAAGCGCGCTTCCTCTTGTAATTGAATCGTCATTGTGTTCTGATCGCAGGCGAGCGTCGCTGCGTGTACCTGCAATACGACCTGGGCACGGACGCGGGCCGCACGGCCGACGCGTTCCTGGCCGACTGGGCCGCCATCGTGCACCTGCACACACTACTGCACGCCTTCATGCTGCGCCCCGCACACGGTGAGACTACTGGCCTAAAACTATATAATAAAAATCAAAAAGGAAAGATTTTTTTAAGAGAAACAGTCAATTAGTTAAATAATTACACAAGTTAATAAATGTAAACCTACAGTCCCCTATATTTATACATAAAAATAGGTTTCAAAGTTAAATTACTTAATAAAACCACACTTTAGAGAAAGCAAACAAAAACACTAAAGTAAAATTTTAGACAAAACAAACGAAAACACTAATGTAAATTTTTTTAAACGATTTAGGAAGCCGATTCAGCGAGGCAGTAAAGAGTCTGTTTCTTAAAAGTATGTATAGACGAAAAAAATACTAAAGTACAGAAAAAGAATCGGCATGGTAATTGCACAATAGGACGAATACGCATTTGATTTTTTTGTCTGTGTTGTTTCAGCCTTGTCGATTTCTAATGACTGAAGTCGATTTTGTTGTGTGTGATAAAATGTCTACATCAATAGAATTTTGAGTCGTGTTAATATTCTAGAAATTTGATTGGAGCTCCAACATAAAAAGTATTGAGGAGTGAATTTGTTCAAAACTTAGTCTCTTATTCCAAACGTGCATAGATAACGACTTGGCTGTTTATCTCCCCAGAGCGCGACATCCTATGGCAAGGCGTGTGCATCCGCTCGTACACGTACCGTTCGTTAGTGATCGGATTCGGGCCATCTCAGCGTGCCACCGCCGTGCTACAGTGGAACGCCGCCACGCAACGCTACACCATCGCCACGCCGGCGCACCAGCCCGCGGCCAACGCGCACCACGCCACGCACCACCATTTGGACCACTACATCAACTGGTAATTACACTACGGTCTACAGTGACGATTACTTAAACTGTTATAGTGCAAATTTTAGCAGAAAATACAGCTGATTTTTAACCGACTTCAAAAAAGGAGGAGGTTCTCAATTCGTCTGTATTTTTTTATGTATGTTATTAGATATCTCCGCCAATTGTTAACCGATTTTAATAATTCTTTTTTCATTCGATAGGATTTACTCTCGAGGTGGTCCCATATTAATTTCGTCAAGATCTGATGGTGGAACATGAGGTAAAACTTGGAAATTCCTCAACGGAATGTAGCATTCGCGTCGTTATTCGTCTATTCTTTTAGTCATATCTCAGTCAGTTTTCAACCGATTTTGATGATTCTTTTTTCATTCGATAGAACGTACTTTAGGAATAGATCCATATAAATTTTGTCAAAATCTGATGATGAAATAAGAGATAAAAGCGGAAACTCCTCAACCAGTGATAGCAACATGCATCGCGCGCGATACCGTTTGTGGTGGAATGTTGCTATGCAACGAAATAAATTTGTTTTGTCAGTTTGCTGAAAATCTACGTTTCCGTTGTTGCATATAAAATTATATTATTCGATTTTATCACGTTTTTTGGCGACCGTGACAGGACAAGAACCTGCTCGGATATTGTATTGGATATCACAAATAATTTAGCTTCTATGGCCGAGCGGTCGAGTGTTTTACTCTCTTTACGTAGGTTTCGGGTTCGAATCCCGGTGAAGACACTCTTAAACGAAAATGTCCTTGTGAGACTTTTTTCAGTTTAGTTGGGACATTACTGCCCGAATCACCTGATTGTCTGAAAAGAAAGATGATTCCGTGATTCGGAAGGCACGTTAAGCCATGTGTCTCGGCTCTAATAACTACAGAAGGCGTCGTTACTCGTGCTAAGTCAGTGAGTTTTGACAAGGGCCCGGTACTATATTAACTGTGTGAGGGTATGTGAGGTTGGTTGTCGACCTTACAATCCACAATATGAAGAAAAAGAAGAAGCCAGCCTACGTTCACTATCTGTATGTAATCAGCTAACGACAGATTTTCAAGATACCATTTCAAACCTGAAACTCCTTACGAATAGCCCAAGTATCGAGGTAAACTATAAGCTTATTAAGAGGGAAGAATAGTACGTGCTCGTCCATACAAAAAGAGAAAACGTTTTTCCACTTCTAAATATTTTCCAATCTCCATGATTTTTTAGTATGTTATTGACACAATGAATGACTAGGTTTATAGATTTTTCTTTTTACAAAATTCGCTATAGATTCAAACTTATATAGGCACCTCAAGTAACGTAATTTTTATGATTAAAACTGTGTCGAATTAAGCCGTTTGTTGAACAAAAACAATGTTTATTTTTTTTAAACCAAACCTATGAACCTAGAATATATTGTGCTGAAACGATCGACATCAAAATAAAAGTGATTTGTTAAAATTTAGTTATTGGAAACCGTTTTCTCCCGAAATGGGAATTTCATCAAGAAAAGTACCTATTGTCAGTCGCGAGCTGCAACGCTCTCGCTCTCTCTCCCGGGGGCATGAGCGCACGAGCGATAGCAAATGTTTTCCTAAATATCTATTTCGTTAGGATCGCGAAGCTATTCTTTCCTCTTAACATTGTCAGTTTAGTGGCCAGCTGGACTAAATGACCTCTTACTTCGTAGCCTCTTACCCAGTTTAACTTATGTTATTTTCGAAACAATCATTAATAATATAATAAACAACTAAACGCGCTTGCATAGCACGAAAGACGCAGTCTAAACTAAGCAAATACCAAAAATACGAGAGTATAATATCTTTGTACTGAAACTGTTAAATAACAAAACCTAGCTTTGGATAATGAAGAAAAATAATAGGATATGTGTCGAGGTTAGGATTAATTACTTACATAAAATATATTGAATGAAACACTGAAAATCATAAAATAAAAATAATTTTAACAAAAAAATAGAAACCTCCTTCAAATTACCTTATTGGCTGGCACCGACTCCAAAAGGAAGTACAAAGTTCTAAATATTTACTTAATACACTACCTATCTACTTAATTGAGGATATTGGCAATATTTTTTTTCATGTTCCATCTGGAATGTTATTTTATTTGTTACTTTTTAGTGGAGATAACCATATAAGGTAATTTGAAGGAGGTTTCTATTTTTTTGTTAAAATTATTTTTTTCTAGCCTGCTGAAGAAAAACAGAATCACAAACAGAATAATAAAAAAAGAATCAAACGATATTTCAAAATTTCAAATAGAGAAGCAAGGAGAAAAAGAAAAAACGTGCTTAACGAAAGGAAGCACATGAAAGAAGGTTGTACAAGTTCTCCCAAGTCAAGTCGTTCCTTGCGTGTAGTCGTGAGATACCGTGCCCGTCCGTCCAAGGAAAGTCGCTACTAAAGTTGGTAATTGAAAATATGAAAATGGCGCTCCAATGCTGCTGAAGCCGTAAATAATAATTTTATCTAAAGCTTGATCAGGAATATTGTATGGTGTAACACTCACAAAAATCCGATATTGTTTCCAATGTAAATCAGCCCCAAGAAAATTCCACAATACCTGGGCTGATTGATAACTGGCCGAAACGACGAACTTAAAAAAATGATACGCAAAAAAAAAATATTACATTATATTTTGGCATCTTTTTGAAAATAGAACGCCAAATTTGAATTTAATTGAACTGGTGGAATTTGTTTGATAGGACGTAGAACTTTCTCTGTCGTAAATTTTCTTAACGATGTAAAGAAACGAAATTCGTGCGGTGATAAAGTATTACGTTTTAAAACAGAAAACAGCAACCCAGATTAAAACCAAGCTAGACAGTGTTTTAGGTAATTCTGCTCCTGCATTGAGTACAATTCACACCTGGGTAACTGATTTTAAACGTGGAAGACAGAGCTGCGAAGACGCCCACAGGTCTGGCCATCCAAATGAAGTCACGAATCCGGACATGATCAAAAAAATTCACAAAATTGTATTGAATGATCGGCGCTTGAAGTTGCGAGAGATAGCAGAGATGGTGAGCATTTCATCTGAACGCGTTTTTAATATTTTGCACCAACATTTGGGAATGAAAAAGCTTTGCGCGCGATGGGTGCCGCGTTTGCTCACTGTTGACCAAAATCAACGTCGAGTGGACGATTCATCGGAGTGTTTGGCGCTGTTTAACCGAGATCCTAACGAGTTTTCGCGGCGTTATGTAACAGTCGATGAAACCTGGATACATCATTATACTCCCGAGACAAAAGAACAATCTAAGCAGTGGACTGAGAGCGGAAGACCTGCGCCGAAGAAAGCAAAAACGGTTTTGTCGGCCGGCAAAGTGATGGCGACTGTTTTTTGGGATGCTCGAGGGATTATTTTAGTGGATTATCTGCAAAAAGGAAAAACAATAAATGGAGAGTACTACGCAAGCTTGCTGCAAAAATTAAGTGAAGAAATCCAGAAAAAACGACCACATTTGGCCAAGAAAAAAGTTTTGTTCCACCATGACAACGCACCTGCACACACGTCAATGGTTGCAGTCGCCAAACTCCATGAATTGCGGTTCGAATTGCTACCGCATCCACCCTATTCCCCGGATCTGGCCCCGTGTGACTTCCACTTATTCCCAAACCTGAAGAAATGGTTAGGTGGCCAGAGATTTTCATCAAATGAAGAAGTCATTGTTGCCGTGGACGAGTATTTTGAGGGGTTGGAGAAAACATTTTATCAAACTGGTGTAACGGCATTGGAGAAGCGCTGGACTAAATGCATCGAGGTAGAAGGAAACTACGTTGAGAAATAAATTTATTTTAAATAGATTTTTAAAGTTTTTCTTTGTCGTTTCGGAAACTTATCAATCAGCCCTCGTATGGTGGCACCTCATATAACCTGATGATGGTTTATAAAATGATTGTGACTAACAGTCTCTGTTATGTTGTAGGCACAAGGACCTGATGTCGCTCGGCGTGGTGCTGCGCGAGACGTACCTGCCGCTGCTGGCGCTCAGCCGCCTGCCCACGCTCCCACAGCTGGGCCTGCACCACGTGCGCACGCAGATGCCCACGCCCACCTTCACTCTGTTGGCGCATTCTTGGCGAAAGGTGAGATTAACTTACGAGTACACCGTAGCCCGGACACTTCATACAGCCGTCGTCGTCGCGTTTTAAATGCCTACTCCGAAAAAGTAAAAAGTTACACACGCGTATGTGGCCGTGTGGTGACGGCAGATTAGAATACATTTGTCGCCAACCCCTACTCTTCCCGTGGGTGTCGTAAGAGGTGACTTAGGGACTACACATTGAACAGGGAACGGGCAGCAGCGCTCTCTGATTCAGTAACCTTTTAATCTGCGATCTCCAACCCGCCTGCCAAGCGTGGAGATTATGGCAAAACCCTCCACTTAAGTGGAGGAGGCTCCAGCATTGAACTGTAACGGGCCGTTTATGTTATGTTTATGTGTGAGTGAACCATGTAGGGTTAACACATTAAATAATTAGTCACGAGATAAAAAGACAATACATAATTTTGATTTATACATAATTTGGTTCCAAACACTTTTAGGTTTTCGCGGTTGTTAATATTAGATAACCCGGTAGATATGTGTGCTATTATTTGGTTCGTTGACAAGTTATGCTAATACGAGTACAAACTAATCTTGAACCCAAAACAGCTGTGCGAACAACACACAGACACAAATGGTGCTGGTATTAGCAGTTAACGCTATGTTACGTAATGCAGTGGACAGTTATTACATAAACCCATTATTGTTTCATCAAGGTTTCGTAACTGTAAATTAATACGGTCAATTACATCACATAGCCTTACATTTAGGTCTTATCAATCTTTTAAGAGTAGCGCAACTCAAAAACTTAAATACTAAATCAAAACAAACGTAGGAAGCGATTGGCCGCGAAAGCGATGCACGACCTTTCGTCCAATACCTCTAAGCTCGCCCTCTCAAATGTCTAAACTGCGGGGCGGGACGAGGAAACGCCGATTGGCGGGAGGAGGTGAGTGGCCATTCTGGTACTATATTAATTGTGTGACCGTAGTTAGCTTCTTGTACTCATGTTTGAATAGGGAATATGCACATTTTTTTTATTCATTATTCGAAATATTTCAAGTTCCGGGGTGTCCCATTGTAAGCCCTCACTCGCCTCCTACTTATCCCGATCCTGAGCCAAACTTTCCCATTCGCCACTAAACATTAAAATTTTTCAGATCCGCGTGGTATACGCCGGGGCGTATTCCCTCGAGATCAGTATCCGCGGCGGGAACGTGGTGACGATCCGCGACGGCTCGTACTCCAAGTTCGACCGCAGCTCGGTGGTGGACGAGTTCGCGCCGGCGCAGGGGCTCAAGGCGTTCCTCTCGCGCTACGTGGACGACAACATCAGCGCCCGGCTGCTGGCGGAGGACGATAACCCGCCCTCGCCCATGTCGCCGATGCCTCCAGGTGATATGATAACCCGCCCTCGCCCATGTCGCCGATGCCTCCAGGTGATATGATAACCCGCCCCTGCCCATGTCGCCGATGCCTCCAGGTGATATGATAACCCGCCCCTGCCCATGTCGCCGATGCCTCCAGGTGATATGATAACCCGCCCCTGCCCATGTCGCCGATGCCTCCAGGTGATATGATAACCCGCCCCTGCCCATGTCGCCGATGCCTCCAGGTGATATGATAACCCGCCCTCGCCCATGTCGCCGATGCCTCCAGGTGATATGTTAACCCGCCCCCGCCCATGTCGCCGATGCCTCCAGGTGATATGTTAACCCGCCCCTGCCCATGTCGCCGATGCCTCCAGGTGATATGATAACCCGCCCTCGCCCATGTCGCCGATGCCTCCAGGTGATATGATAACCCGCCCTCGCCCATGTCGCCGATGCCTCCAGGTGATATGTTAACCCGCCCCCGCCCATGTCGCCGATGCCTCCAGGTGATATGATAACCCGCCCTCGCCCATGTCTCCGATGCCTCCAGGTGATATGATTTCTTGACTATTTCTACGTGAGTGTACTTACGTACGTTTACAAATAACTAAACTTTTTCACTTAATACAGTTTTAAAATGAGTTATAAAATTATATACTACAGAAGATCATTTTGTACAAGAAAAAATATCACGAGAACTAAGTTTATTAAGCAATCAGCAATTCTTAATGTTCACATCATCGAATCGTAAATATTAAATTGCCTTTTGGATAAGAGAATATAAGCCCTTTGGCCTCCTGGTCCAACGGACTAGTCCGATCGAACGAACGACGAAGTTTTTTGGTAAAAGGATTTTTATAGGTGTCGTGGTTCGACCGATCGGACAAGATGAACTTTCAAAACTCCGTTACTCCGTTAGACTTTGAAAAATCCTCATTATCTGATCAATCGAACCAGTATCCGATCGATCAGAATATAGGTACCTTCTTTATTACACGAGTAGTGTGTGAAAAACCACACAACTAAAGGGTCACATTGGGTTTTATAAGACAACCATAATCGTCCGTGCAGGGAACATGCATGTACGAGGAGGGATAAAAAAGTAGTGAGAATGAAATAGAATATAATGACTATTGATAACTTAATAATTTATTTTTCTACATAGTCTCCGAGTCTCTCTACACACCGAGTCCAGCGCTTTTCCAAGGCTTCAAACCCTTTAAAAAAAAAAGTTTTGTCTTGGTCCTGCAAAAAGCTCTCCACGGTATCCATCACCTCGTTATCGTCTTCGTACCTGTTTTCCCTTAAGTATTCTTTCAATTTGGGGAACAGATAAAAATCGCTAGGCGCCAGATCTGGTGAATAAGGGGGGTGGTCAACCAATTCGAAGCCAGCTTGCTGAATGGCAGCCATCGCAACTGCCGACCTGTGCGCGGGTGCGTTGTCGTGATGAAACAGCACGCCCCTTCGAAGTTTCCCTCTCCTTTTCTCTTTGATGGCATTCCTCAACTTGGGAATTAAAGCTGCATAATATTGGCCTGTAATAGTGGTTCCACGCTCCAGGTAATCAATCAACAATATCCCTTCTGAGTCCCAAAATATTGAGGCCATAACCTTGCCAGCCGATGCCACGGCACGAAACTTCTTCGGGGTCGGTGATGATGGCCGTTTCCAATGCGAAGATTGCTGTTTTGTCTCAGGATCAAAATGATGGACCAATGTTTCGTCCATTGTTACGAAACGAGACAAAAAGTTCTCAGAATCTTCTTGAAACTTGTCCAACAATATTTTCGAAATGTCAAGTCGATTTTGTTTCTGACTGTCGGTTAACATTCTCGGCACCCATCTTGCGGAAACTTTTCTCATATTCAAAGATTGTTTCAAGATGGATTGATTACTTCCATATGAAATGCCCGTTTCTTGAATTAAGTATCGGATGGTAACTCTTCGATCGCTCAATACAATTTTCTCGACTTTTGCAACATTTTCTTGGGTGACTGACGTCGATGGACGGCCGCAACGATGTTCGTCTTCCGTGCTCGTTCTCCCTACTCGAAATTAAGAAGCCCACCTTGCGACAGTAGAATACGGCGGAGCAGACTCCTAATGTTGCCTCCAAATCGCAATGAATCTCTTGAGTTGTTAACTTTTTTAAACAGAGGTATTTAATAACGGCTCGCACTTAGTTTTTCTCCATTTTTGAGAACACGTTCCGACACGAAGCAAACAAATGACTACATTCTGAAAAAAACAAAAGAGAATCGAAGATTTTTTTCTTTATTAATATTACAAATATGTATCTGAGCTATGCCTGCCAGTATTTTTTTTTCTTACCAAGGAGTATGTCGTTCTCACTACTTTTTGATCCCTCCTCGTATTGTGTTATATATAGCTAATCAGAGTTGTTTCCCTGTGCAGGCGGGCTGCGCTTCCCCGCGCCGCTGACGCCGCCGCAACCACACACGCCGCACTCCGCGCCCGTCACGCCGCACCCCACTTCGCCCGCTCAACATGTGAGTGCATTCACTTTTTGCTACTGGAATTAAACTTCATCCCTTTTTATATGGATGAAGTTTAATATGTTTTCGGCCATTTTTGGACAATATTCTTTTTTTTTTTTTTTTTAACGGACCTAATCACTATTTATACCAGAGTGGTAATATAGTGGGCGCGGACTTGCGGGGGAGCAGAAGGCTCGTACCCCTTAGGAATTTTATGACAACGTATCTGGGGGCGCCCTCAGACGGGCTCGGACCGCGGCCCAGAACGTTGCCAGGGCGAGAAGCGCGTCGGAGAAGAATGACCCCTACCGGGTCTTACTGAATTAATTCTACTATTAGTTCCGCGTCCCCGCCGGCGGGGGCGGTTGCTACCTGAAGGGCATTCTGTATTGGTGTGTGGCCTACACGCAATGGCAGCTTTAATCGCGACGGTGATCTCATCGTCCGGATCTGTGAGAGCGTGTCTAGGACGACGCTTGAATCGCGTAGTGGGATGCGGAAAGTAAATTGACGCTTTTCTCACCAGAAAGTTCGGGTGAGTAACGGCCGAATCGAAATATCGTTTAGACGCTTGACGCACGTACTCCTTAATGGAGGGGACCTCGAGGTCAATGTGGAGATTCCTATTGCGCACGTACCACGGACAGCCCGTGGCCTTGCGCATGAAACGATTTTGAATCACCTGAAGGGGACTCAAATTGGAACGAGCCGCATGAGCAAACACCGGACACGCGTATGTCATTACGGGACGGACGCAAGCGGTATAAAGATGGACCTTACTACGTAGGGAGAGCTTCGACCGTTTGCAAAGGAGGGAGTGGAGCCGGCCTATAATGAACGCGGCGCGGTTGCGAACGTTTCGCAAGTGATAGCGGAAACATAGCCTAGAGTCGAGAGTGACGCCTAAGTACTTGACGCGGTCGGACCACGGAATCTGGCGACCGAACAGAGAGACGCTTGGGTACCCCTGAACACGAGCGCGACGATGAAAGAGCACTGCTGTGCTTTTATCGGGATTGACTTCTATTCTCCATTTGCGGAACCAGTCGCCGATGGCGTCTAGAGCCGCTTGGAGTCTAGAGACAAGGGTAGAGGGGTCTCGTTCTGAGGTATAGATTGCAGTGTCGTCTGCAAATAGAGCGATCTGCGAATAAGGGGTCTTCGGTAAGTCGCTCGTGTAGAGCGCGAAAAGGAGGGGCGAGAGCACGGAGCCCTGAGGGACACCGGCGTTAATGGGGCGAGAGGACGAGAGGACACCTTCCACTCTGTAGCGAAAGCGACGATTCGACAAAAAGTTTCGTACAAGACGTACGAGCCTGTCCGGCACACCGAGCTTGTACAGCTTGTATACGAGTCCGCTGTGCCAGACCTTGTCGAAGGCTTTCGCCACATCGAGGAAGACTGACCCTGTCGGTTTGTGGGTATTCCTATTGAACTCGGTGTAGACATGCTCTACAATCCGATGGACCTGATGGGTACAAGAGTGTTTGGCCCGAAAGCCAAACTGCTCGGGTGGAAGGAGGCTGTTTGCGTCAGCAAAATCCCTAAGCCTGGCGAGGATGACTCGCTCAAACAACTTGCCAAAGTTGACAAGTAGGCTTATTGGACGGAAGGAAGAGGCCTCGGTAGGCGGTTTACCGGGCTTGGGTATACCGATGACAATCGCTTCCTTCCACGATTGTGGAAAGTAACCGATAGCCATAGCGGCATTGAAAATGTTAACTAACAGGACAATATTCATTTTTGTAATAGGTTTATTTCGCATGTAAAAAGGTAATTTGTGCAAAATTATTTATTTTTGATACAAAGTAACAAAAAGAGAAAAGGAGACATAGTTTTTTTAGCCGACTGCTTTATTATTCATCGTAAACTTAAGATCGTAAAATGTATGGAGCTAACTCACTTTTTCAATAGCGCCCTCTATTTAGACGCAATCCATTAATAAAGTCAATGAGATGAACGTAACACATAAGAAGGAGTTGCCTAACTAACGTTTCTTTCTCGTTTCCGTCCATGTAGATGGGCGGGTCGTTCAACCTGACGTCCCCGCCGGGCGGCGGCGGGGCTCCGGGCGCGGTATCGGCCTCCCCCGCGTCCCCCCTGGCGCCGTCCCCGCATGCGCCGCCCGTAGCGTCCCCGCACCCGCCCCCCACCTCGCCCTTCACCGCCTGGCCCGCCTCGCCCTCGCTGCCGAGACCCTCGCCCGGACACCATCCCTCACCGAGGCACCATTTGGACCATAAAGGTAAGTTATTTGAATGTTGCCGTAACCATTCTTGTCAAATCGATCGCACTCACTTGTTCAAACCTGGTCGGTTATTTATCGTCCGTACAACCCGCACGATGAAGCAGAACCAGGTACTATCAGGTATTATCTTGTTCTGTATGTTTTATGTTTTTGGTGTCTTGTTTTATGTTTTTGGTGTTTTGGTGTTTGTATTGTATTGTACTATAATCCGCACCACGGATTGAGCAAAAAGAAGGATTTGACTTCGCGCCTGTGTACGGCATTTGCGGATTGAGTGAATGAAAGAAAGATTTAGGTCATGGACCTTCCTTTTCCGCCCAGCCTATACTTTAGTACGAACTACGGACGCTAATACCTCCAGCTAGATAACAAACCAAAATCATCTGACCATTTCCTAATTTACCAATCACTCATTACGGTTACTGGATGTTTTTTTGCATTCGAAAATGGTTTTAAAAGAAATAAAAATGAAATCTTCCAAAAGACATATGAAATGTAAATATTAAGGTAATAATAAAGTAAATAACAACCTTTACATTACAAACTGTCCCAAGTCCTAAAATTCCATCCATCTTCTCCACAGGTCCTCAACCGACATCATCATCAGCCAGCAGCGGCCGCGTGATCGTGGGCGGGCGCGCGTGGGCCGGCGCCACCGCCACGCCGCTCGCCGTCAGCAAGCTGGAGGCGCTGTGCACGCCCTGCGAGCCGCCCCCGGGGGCGCCACCCGGGCCCAGCCTGGCGCCCTTGCAGCGCTTCCTCGCCTGCGTCTACATGAAGCGCACGCTGCAGCGCTTCGTGCAGACCGAGGACTATGTAAGCTACTGCACATCTTTGGAGAGGACTATGTCTTTCAGAGGATGTTTAATAGCTGTAAAGAGTTGTGGTGTTTTTAATTTTCCGGTCGATTGAAATACGTGAAGTGCTAGAATCAGGAGCGTAAGTTGAAGTGGAGGTTGAAACTTCTTTTGCTGTTAGTAACGTCGATTGAATCACTTGAAGTGCTAGGATTAGCAGCGTCAATTAAAGCTCATGTTTGTCGTCAGTAACGTCGTTGATTTAAACCCCTGAAGTGCTAGGATTAGCAGCGTAAATTGAGGCTCCAGCTTGTTGTTAGTGTTTTTTTGACTAAAACTCGTGTTCGTTTCCAGCTGACGATGGTGTCGGCGGACGCTCTGAGCCTGACGTTCCGCTGCGAGGGCGCGGGGCTGGCGGCGCGCGCGGCGCTGCACCCGCAGCACATGCAGTCGCTGCACCTGCAGCTCACGCCGCTGCCCGACCACAAGGACAGCTGGAGCGCCGACGACCTGCAGGTGAGTGCTGGCTGCGGACCGCGGAGCGCCACGAGACGAAGCAAAACGTGTACATCACAATGCTGAAACAAACTAATGAAATCACTTCACAATCACTATAAGTTTTTTGCACTTTTAAATTCCAACAAAAAAATTAATTATGTTATAATTGGCAAAAATTCTCACATGTTTTTTTTTTTGTGAAGGTGAAGGCAGAAGTGCATCTTTTGATAAGTTTTAATTTACCTGGAGCTAATCAAACGGGTGCATTTTTACCAAATAAAAATATTACTAATCAAAGAAATAGCTATGCCTATAATATAAAACTGTTTCACCCGCCACAGGTGATGGAGAAATTCTTCGAGCAGCGCGTGGCGATCGCGCCGTACCGCGCCACCGCGCTGCAGGGCTGGGGCCGCGCGTGGGGCGCGCCCGCCGCCGCGCTGCCGTCATTGGTCAGCGTCATGCGCGCCGAGCTGGCGCCGCTCGCGCCTGCGCTGTGGGCGCTGCAGTGGGCGCTGCGCATCCCGCCCGCCGCGCCGCAGATCGTGCCCGCCGGACAGCCCGCCGTGCTGCTCGCCAAGCACAAGATCCTCTTCTTCGTGAGTGCTCGTTCCTTTACTCTCCGAGCTGGCGCTGCCCGCGAGTCTTCTTCGTATCTAAAAAATGATTGGCGGTGGATTAATAATTCTGACACCAGGGTTCGGTCATCAACCTAACAACCCCCACGATTTGACCTGCAGGAATTAAGGCTTACACTTCAACAAGTCTAGTGGTGAATTAAGGTTTTTTTTTCTTGTAGCAACCGTCTACCCATTTTTGGGGACATTTTGCCAGCGTCGTGATTACATTATAATTTAAATGAATTAATTAAAAAATCGATCCGAAAACTTTCCTCTCCCATTTCTCGGCAATTCCGACCTAACTTGGGTTTTTATTTAAAAATATAATATTTTCGTGATACGTCGTGGTTCATTCTGTCGCATTGTTTTCCTCTGAAACCTTATTTACAATGCTCTTGTTCACTAAACCGTCCCTTCTGTGATCGAAGACTAAACCACTCATTTATACACTGAACCGTATTGATGTGGAAGGAACATGTCCGTGATGTGAACATGTCCGCGCTACAGATCTGCCTGACGCGGGGCGACACGCAGCTAGTGCTGCCGCTGGTGTACGACATGCAGCTGAACGTGACACAGCTCGCCGACAAGCGAGACTCGCAGCCACATCTCATGGCCGTCAACATGCATCTCAAAAGGTAATCTACAGATCTGAACTAATACTTTATTTATCGTGTGACTGATATTAAAGAGAGGCGTTGTATATTAAGGTTTATTTCACCCGAGCTTTAATTCCACAAATCTAATAGGCGTTCAGCTACCTTATGCTATGGCTACATAGTAGGGCAAAGATTCGCGAAAATAATTTGAATTAAAGCGGATATATACTTTCATGTGCGCTAATTTTCTTTTTTTTTTTCAAGTCAGCTATATACATAAAAGCTAAATTAATCATTTTGTAATTAAAAGCCGGTAGCCTTCTATATTAACAAATTGTATATGTCAAAGTCAAAGTCAAAATTTTTTATTCGAATTAAGATTTTTACAAATCATTTTTCGACGTCAAAGCTATCATGGATGGCACGTTCACTACCAGTGTACGCCCTCTGTGGAGAAGAACGGCCAGAAGAAACTCCACAGGAATTGTATCTTTTGTACTTTTCTTTTAAATATATAAAGAATCATACATGAGTCATAATTACAATCTACTCCGTTGATTTGGAACAACAGTTGACCAGACGTTTTTATCATCTAAGTAATCATTTATCGTATAATAGGCCTTAGAACATAAAATAGTTTTAATTTTAGCTTTAAATTGGCTATCGGACAGATTTACAATATCATCTGGTATTTTATTATAGAAGCGAATACAGTTCCCCATGAATGAATTATTAACTGTGCACAGTCTAAACTTTGGGTGCGCTATTTTATTTTTATTTCTAGTATTTATATTATGTATATCAGAATTCTTAGGAAATAGCATTGTGTTCTTCCGGACATACAAGATGTTTTCAAATATGTACTCTAAAAAACTATAGCTAATAATATACAGTAGTGTGCGGTTTCAGCGGAGCATTCAAGTTTGTTTGAATGAAAAAATATTTCAGCAGCCATTGCCAAAACCAGACATGCCACTCATAGCCAATTAAAAACTAGCGTTTCATTTTCCTTTCGTAGGTTCACGGAGTTCAACCAGGGCCACACGGAGTGCACGCTGTGGCCGGCGGTGCGCGACCTGCTGCAGAACTTCAACCTGCCCCAGGAGGCGCCGCCCCCCGCCGCCCCGCCCGGCGCCCCATAGCTGCCCCGCGCGCGCAGCCCGCGCTCGCCCCGGCTCAAGTGATCCGCGCCACGCGGCCCGGACTGCGCCGGCGCCGCGCCTACCTGGCAAGACATGCTCTTGAACTGACCACTGTGACTGTGAGAGGGAACTCCTTAACTAGTGATGACTTAGTGCTTTGAGTAGAGTGAGTGAAATTCGCGGTGTTTTACACTGACGATTGTGAAGCGTTTTGATGTGAAATTGGGACATTCAAATGTTTAAATCGTTATAAGAATAAGAATAAATAAGAGTTAATTCATTCAAGAAAATAGCCAATTATCATCCGAAAGTTGTCTACTACTGCCTCCCCTAAAGAATAGGCCGTTGGCTCTTGGACATCTCTGAAAGAACTCGTGAGTATAGTACATTACGATACGAGGATTGTAGGTGGCAAATTACTAACGAGCTGACTTTTGTGAGCCCCAGCTGTAGGCGAGGGTGTCACGAGTTTGTTATAAAACCTAAGATCCGTGTGTTGTACGACGTTTTTCAATACACTTGTGCGAAAACTGATAATAAATCATCATCATCTCAGCCCGTAGACGTCCACTACTGGACAAAGGCCTCCCCCAAGGATCTCCATAACGACCGGTCCTGGGCCTGCATCCAGCGGCTTCCCGCGACCTTCACCAGATCGTCGGTCAATCAATAATTAAAATAAAATGGTTAAGAAAGCTACAAAAGCTACGATACTACAGGTGTTCATGAAAAAGATGTAAAAACTAACCTTTATTATATCGCGCGCAGTTTAAGTTCCTTTACTATCACACACATTTATAATTAAATATTAACACTTGACCATGAAAAAACAATCAATGTAACACAAATTAAGTAAATGAAATTTTACAAAATTGGCCTAAACAATAATAGGTTTTTTTAATAAGCATAATAGGGGGGGGGCTACTTTTATTTTATAAATCCAAAATTCTTAGTTTCTGCTATCGAACACTAAAAGAAATTTTATTCTATCCTTAAAATTGACCAAGTTATAAAGGTTTGAAATTCAAGATTAGACAGAGAGGCACATACCCACTTGTGACGTCAAAAAATCGTTTTTGAAAGAGACAGACATATTGAAACTTTATAAAATCACTGTAAATTCGTTTTTCAATCGATTCTGTTTTTTTTTACTGTGTACTTTACACACCCTAAACACTTACACTCACAATTACGCAAATCGATGTGCCACCTACACTATTAGTGTTTATTTGTTTCTAACCATTTCAAATGTTCAAATGTTGCAACCTCCTCTCCATTTCCCATCTCTCGCCCAAAACCATAGAGAGTCAGGTTAAGGCTGAAAAACAGCGCTGCGCACAGTGCCATCTCGGCCTGAGCCAGCATCCAGCTGAGCCTTCTCCTTTTGGCCAAATAAATGAGGTTTAATTTAGAATTTTAATCAGTTTACTACTCTGTGGTCAATAAATGATTTTTCTTTCTTTCAATCGAATTTGATGTATTATTTTTGACTTTTTAAATGTTTGCTTTTTTTTGCTTCGGGGGTTTTAATTTTTTTTTATACAGTTTGTTGAAATATAAAATACTTTACTCTTTGTAAGATTCGATTAAATTGTTCTTTTTTTATTATAATAATAATCCTGGTTGAATACCGACCGACCGAAACCAACCGAGAGACCGTAGAAGAAAAAAAAATATAATGAAAATTGCACTAGTGCGGTAAAACGCATTTACTGCCTGCGTAAGTTCAATTTTCAAAGTGTATTGAAAATGTATAAAAGAAGAAGAAGACAGACTTATTTACTATTACTTATGAACTTTTGATAATTCACTCGTTGATGTCTTTGGGAGGAAAAAATATTAATATGTTTGATTATGTGTACTTACTTGTTATATTACTCGTAGTCTTGACTGTAAGTTGCAATGAAATATAATCATCATAACGTAAGCAGGCAGAGTGAATGCATTACTCGCTACTTGTAAACTTATTTATAAAAAGTTATTGGTAAATGTATTTTTTATTTAACATTGTTTCAATTTAAAATCCCTTCTGCTTTGTTTGTGCCACAAATAGGGTATTGTGATGAAAGTATCGCATAGAATTCATGCAGATCGTTGCACGCAGTTATAATAAAAACTTCTTAACTGCATCATTGTTCTGAGGTGTAACACATAGGCGGTAACGCACACGGGCTTGGGAAAGAGAGTAATCAATCAGTTAGAGCTACGTACGAGAAAGACAACGCTCTACAAAACTGAAAACCTGTTGTGTTCTATTTTGGGCTGGAGACTGTAATATGAAACCATGAATGAATGATACATAACCAACCATGTTGGATCAGTCAATGCCGCCGTTTCTATACGTTTGCTTTTCGAGTGTGTGATACATGATAAAGACAGAACCAAGCGAAATATTGGCTTTATTCAACATTAAAACAGCACGAGCAGTGTGACACACTCTTCGATCACGTCCTTTCTGTGATCGAAGGACACACTACTTACCTAACCGTGATCTAAATAAAATCTGTTTGGAGAAGACCTATTTATTTCACTTATCAAAAACGCTGGTACTCTGTGGTATTGTGGTGGTATTTGTCAAGCGTCAGGAAATTACCAGTTGTCAGTTATCTTATTAAAGTTTTTTTTACATATGTTTAGGTTTCGTTTTAAAGATCAAAGAAATGATCATCTACTTGAAAATAGCAGTAAAATAACTAATATTAAATCAATTTTCTGTGGAGTGTTCTAAATTTTAGTGATCATGGCTCGTACGTCCGCCGAAACGATCCTTACCTTTAAAAGGAACGATGACTTGGATGTGAGTATTACTGTTGTATTATGTTTTTGTCCTACATACATACTACTTATATTTTTCTTATAAAAATGCATGCACATCGTTTCATGTACCTACTTTAAATCACAGTCCTTTCTCTGTTTATAACGGGCGCACTAAACACTTGGGCGAGTGAAAGAAACGCAAGGTGCAAGAAGTTGACTTGGCATCTTGCTACTATGGCACGGTGTGAATATGAGGTGAAACGGGTGGCTCTTTGCAAACACGTCTCACTCTGCGCTCGCCTTGCTTCGACCTAATGTGAAAATGTCGACAGGCTAATAAAAAAAAGATAATGACATCATGCTGTTATGAAATTGCCAGAATTACAGCGACTGGTCGATAGTATGGTCGACGGACCACGTGCCGGGCATGGACATGGCGACGGGCGCGGGGTCGACGCGGCGCCGCAAGACGGGCCGCCGCCGTCTGCGTGTCGCCGCGCTCACCTTCGGCTGCCTCCTCACCATGCACGCGAGAATCTCTGCCGCTGCGCTTACTGGAGGCTACTGTATGTCAATTCCAATTATTTATTTATTTGACTTACCTTTTGAACTAAACATGTAGTAAAAAAAACATTGTTTTTGACTCGCGCACTAGCATCACTTACATAGAAAAGTAATGTAGAAGGGTCTGTCATGTTATTTTATTCATTTTATTTTATTTATATTAGGGAAACTTACAGCTTAACTATAGATAAGATACAATACTTGAGCCAATTACAAGCTTCTTTCCAAGAACATAAGCAAGTTATCGTAGTTTATCTTCGATAAATATCTTGAGCGGGGTAAACACTTGTATCATTTGGGTGATCATTTCTCCTTTTCAGAGCGTCTTTGCTCGTAGTGATCGCTAGTTTGGACGCTTCAAATCCCATGACGCGTCTGTAAATTAGAAGTGATCACCTGTATAATACAAGTTTGGACCTAATGGCTGTTTTACACGTATCAAGTTGACAAGTTGTTAACTAAATTTAAACTTTATTATAAGCCACTTAACGCGTGTAAACAACTAATTTCGTTAAATGCACAAGTTTGGCGGTGGATCCTGCGATAACTAAAGACTTAACTGGTATGCATTTGACGTGTTAACATTTACTTAAAATTAAGTTAAAAGTTACTACTTGACAACTTAATACGTGCAAACCAGCCTTAAGAGGGAAGAATAGCTTCGCGATCCTAACGAAATAGGTATTTAGGAAAACATTTGCTATCGCTTGTGCGCTCATGCCCCCGGGAGAGAGAGAGCGAGAGCGTTGCAGCTCGCGACTGACCATAGGTACTTTTCTCTCGATGAAATTCCTAATTCGGGAGAAAACGGTTTCCACTAACCAAATTTCAACAAATCACTTTGATTTTGACGTCGATCGTTTCAGCACAATATATTCTAGTATTATAGGTTTCGCTTTTTTTAAAAAAAATACATTGTTTTTGTTCAACAAATTAATTAATTCGATACAGTTTAATCACAAAAATTACGTTACTTGAGGCGCCTATAAGTTTGAATCTATAGCAAATTTTGAAAAAAGGAAAAGCTATAAACCTAGTCATGGAGATTGGAAATTATTTAGAAGTGGAAAAACGTTTTCTCTTTTTGTATGGACGAGCACGTACTATTCTTCCTGATTCTTCTTGATAAGCGAACACAAGACCTAGTGAGGGTAGATGGACAGATGAAGTTAAATCTACCTGCACGCCTTAGCTATAGACGGATAGAGGAAGGGCGTTTCCCCACTGCTCCGGTCCGGCGCGGCGTCGGAGATCGGAAGTTGCACGACGGTTTTCCACTTATCCGATAATAGTCAGTCAGTAAAATGTGATTATCTCGTCGTAACAGAGCTGAATAGTTTAGTGTGGGTTTTTTTAGCTACATTATTATTATTATTTTTATTTATCTTTAATATTTTGTCCTTGTATTCCTCTTATTGTTTTATACCAGAAGCAGGGTTTGTTTTCCACTCATTCAATCAATGTAAATAAATCGTACGGGAACATTTTTATGTGCCTAATCTCTAAACGCATACGCCCGGATCGGATGCGCAGTGCAAAAGCGTGTATAGTTTTTGTACGTCGACCACTTCGGACCGATAAAAATCTAATCTGATTTAGCAAATTATCGGATCAATAAAAACCGGATGCCGGACCAGTGGAGAAGCGAGTATAGGATGGTAGTACATTTCTAAATCGGATCGTCAATTATCGAGTGCCGGACCGGAGCGGTGGGGAAACGCCCGAAGGCAGCGGTTACTTGACAAACCTCTGACCTGCCTTTTTTAAATATATATTGAGGATGACTTGAAATAGTACGTTCAAGTACTAGGTAGATGTTTAGCGTCCGCAAATTATTAACAATTTCAGAAATGACCCCACTTGTGTGTATGTTTCAGTCGTGTTCATGTTGCTGCTGGTCCCGGCGGTGGCCGTGCAGGCGAACCCGCTGCGCCACTTCGAGGTGTACCTCGGCGAGTGGAGCCTCAGTGGGCCGGGCCGCGCCTTCCGCATCATACCCATGTTCGACGGTATGTAATTCAAAGTTACTTCTCCTTTTTAAAACTGGTTTAGCGGGTCATTGTTTTACAACAGGCCTAGATAGAACATTAATGTTCAAAAAATGGACCGGCAAAGTGGTGCTTAAGCACTACATTTCCGCAGTACATGTCAATAAAAATACTACTACGAGAACGACATACTCCTTGGTAAGAAAAAAAAATACTGGCAGGCATAGCTCAGATACATATTTGTAATATTAATAAAGAAAAAAAATCTTCGATTCTCTTTTGTTTTTTTCTGAATGTAGTCATTTGTTTGCTTCGTGTCGGAACGTGTTCTCGAAAATGGAGAAAAACGAAGTGCGAGCCGTTATCAAATACCTCTGTTTAAAAAAGTTAACGACTCAAGAGATTCATTGCGATTTGGAGGCTACATTAGGAGAGTCTGCTCCGCCGTATTCTACTGTCGCAAGGTGGGCTTCTCAATTTCGAGTAGGGAGAACGAGCACGGAAGACGAACATCGTTGCGGCCGTCCATCGACGTCAGTCACCCAAGAAAATGTTGCGAAAGTCGAGAAAATTGTATTGAGCGATCGAAGAGTTACCATCCGATACTTAATTCAAGAAACGGGCATTTCATATGGAAGTATTCAATCCATATTGAAACAATCTTTGAATATGAGAAAAGTTTCCGCAAGATGGGTGCCGAGAATGTTAACCGACAGTCAGAAACAAAATCGACTTGACATTTCGAAGATATTGTTGGACAAGTTTCAAGAAGATTCTGAGAACTTTTTGTCTCGTTTCGTAACAATGGACGAAACATGGGTCCATCATTTTGATCCTGAGACAAAACAGCAATCTTCGCAATGGAAACGGCCATCATCACCGACCCCGAAGAAGTTTCGTGCCGTGGCATCGGCTGGCAAGGTTATGGCCTCAATATTTTGGGACTCAGAAGGGATATTGTTGATTGATTACCTGGAGCGTGGAACCACTATTACAGGCCAATATTATGCAGCTTTAATTCCCAAGTTGAGGAATGCCATCAAAGAGAAAAGGAGAGGGAAACTTCGAAGGGGCGTGCTGTTTCATCACGACAACGCACCCGCGCACAGGTCGGCAGTTGCGATGGCTGCCATTCAGCAAGCTGGCTTCGAATTGGTTGACCACCCCCCTTATTCACCAGATCTGGCGCCTAGCGATTTTTATCTGTTCCCCAAATTGAAAATACTTAAGGGGAAACAGGTACGAAGACGATAACGAGGTGATGGATGCCGTGGAGAGCTTTTTGCAGGACCAAGACAAAACTTTTTTTTTTTAAAGGGATCGAAGCCTTGGAAAAGCGCTGGACTCGGTGTGTAGAGAGACTCGGAGACTATGTAGAAAAATAAATTATTAAGTTATCAATAGTCATTATATTCTATTTCATTCTCACTACTTTTTGATCCCTCCTCGTACAATGGTAGATAATAAGGTTGCAATTAATAAAATACACATGTCACTTTTTAATCCCAGCGTACCTTCAAATAGGTGACATTTTTCTAGTGTATTTTTGTATGACGCGTTATATCTAGGCTTGTTGTAAATCAATGTAGCGGGTCTAATCACGATATACTTATTTTAGGTAAAACAAGTAAAATTGTTTGATTGATTTACCTTTCTTGTCCGACGTTTCGACTCAACTGAGTCAACTGCTTACCGTGGTCGCGGGTGGACTGAAGTAGCAAAGTCTTAATATTGTTTGTTTGTTATATTGCACGGCACACTGGAATCGCCAAAGGCCAACATGGCAGCCCGTGTGAAGACTACGTCCGTAGCAGCCCTAACCCACCACGGCTTAACGTGCTTTCATCTTTCTTTTCGGACTTTTAGGTGATTCTACTTGAACCAACAGATCTATTGCATTAACTATATCGTATCTTACTATACAGTACAATTACTGACTACGCAGTCGTAGTGCATTACTGGAGGCGCGATGGATATATATAAGACGCAATTTATGGTGTATAAGGGACGCGCGAAGTGAGCCTTTGGCGAACTTATAACAATATTAGTCGTTTTTATTTTGACAAACGGTAAAGTGAAATGTAACGACGCTATTCCCTGAAGACGACATGGGCGCGGATGCGATTAAAATTAACGACCAAATATAAATCGCGGCGCGTAAGTTGAACCATATGCGCAGTGATACATTTTTGGGCCCCATCCCCAGGGGCTGTTGGTGGATCGCACCTCATACCGCACTTCGATTGAGACCCAAAAATGTATCACTGCGCATTCAATGTTATGACTATGGTTCAATTTACGCGCCGCGGTCTATACCTATGTTATTGTGATAATAGTAAGAGACATTTTGTCTCTCGTGTCGCGGGCCCTTCTGTATAAATTGCACTTTGCACTGATTTTCATTGTGAAATCCTGTAACTTCCATTGTAACGATCATCACGTTGATTGTTTATTGTGCCAGGCATTGGCATAGCAATATGCATGCATGCGATACTTCGGGCCGTTATCAGCGTCGTGTTGGCAGCCGTTCTAGCGCTATATGTCATGCACTCCACCTCGGACAAACGACTCCCGTTTACTTATTGCAGGTGAGGATACTATATTATTTTAAAATAAAGGAGTAAGGCCAAGCCAAGTTGTGAAGCGTATTTATTAACCACCCCTGCCTTCCGATCCGACACGGTTCGGAGTGAAGGCGACCAACCAACATTATGTAAAACGTGTAATCGACTGTAGCGTTTGTTATTTCAGAACCATGGACTTAAAGGCATATGAACCTGAAATCCGCTATATCATCGCAACTCAAGTAAGTTTTTAAACTACACATCGTTTTATCCATAGTAATATGAAGAATACTATAGTAACTAACTACACTATAGTACTATAGCAAGCAACTTAGACAAAGGGCTGCCTAACAGTCCGACACAAAAGAATTTACAAAAATGAGGGCACTTTAGGGATGCCACTTTCTGTAGTTGGTTACCAATTACTTTTGTGTTGGTTTATCTGGTGTTGCCATTTATAATAAATCAACACGGCACGGATCATATTATCCCGCCTCTTATGCAAGACCCTTTTTTTCTTGACGATTTCATGAGATAATTATAGATATAAATACTTTTGTATAGCAAGCAGATTATCTAAAATAAGGCCAACGAGACGAGATAAAATACGTAAATACACGGACCGTGTTACTGAGTTACACTGCGATAGCGAGCGATTATTATCTCTGTCCTTATCACTCGTACGCAGTAATGGCGTTAGTTGGTCGGCAACAGCTGTCGTTGCGTGTTTCGTGGTACAGGAAAGCAGTCAGTACCGCAGCTATCAACATTTGGTCCGCCATTTTGTGAACAAGTTCATTCCTGTTTGGATTGCGTTCGAAGTGATACGTATTTTTTCGTTTCCGTATTTACTTAGTCTTTTGTTATTATAATTCCGTTACTGTTAGTTTTTCTTGAAATGCGGTAGTGGTACTGGACAATGCTTCTTACCACTCAAGACGCCAAGAAAAAACTCCCACCACAGCATGGAGAAAAGCAAGTATTCAAGAATGGCTGCGTAATAAAGCAGTAAAGGTATATTGAAAACAACGTAAGCAGAACATGACAACATGATTGATAATACAATAGATATAGTTTTGTTATAAATACGGCTGATTCGGACTCTTCCGACGAATCTTCTTTGTCTAATACAGACGGCAGCGATTATAATAGGGAGTTTAAAATTTGTATATAATTTCTTCAAATAAAAATGTTTTGTACCCCTGAAACTTTGTTTACATTCTTTATCTTGAATCGTTGGCCTTACTTTAATTATGTGATTTGGTGGGCTTGACTATGGTATGCGTGATTTACAGTATTTTACAGACACTTCAAGATAGCCAAACCCGGCTGCGCCGTTCGCTGGAGATGCAAAATTATTCAAAGATTCAAACCAATCAAAATTATACTATGTAAGACTTTCACTTTGTAATATTTCATAACCCTTGCTAATATAGTATGTCACCAGGGTTTGTGAAGTCGGTTGTCGACCCACGCGAGAAGAAGAAGACATATTGTCTAAAGTCTTAAGTATTCAAGAGCATCTATCAATGATTTCGAATGATTGCCCTCGATATTCGAGACTCGATCTGCTATACTTTAATTGCGCGTACAATCAACCGCAGATCAAGCGTATCAAGCGACAGGGTGTCCAGCGTATTTATTGCTAACATTACTCATACCACCCCCTATCAACGCGATACAGAGTCAAGACCATGGACCAACATTATTATGCCTGACTTGTAGTCGACTGTGGTATTTTTATTTCAGAAACATGGACATAAAGCCATATGAACCCCAAATCCGCTTTATCGTCGCAACTCAAGTAAGTTTTACAAACTACACATCTTTCTATCCACAATAATACTCGTATGAGCAGCTTGACAAAAAAGGGTTTGGCGCGGTTACAGGTGGAACTAAATATTTAGTTTGCTGACATTCATGCTGTGTTGCTTTTTATTATCCCATTTGTATGCCATGTTGATTTTTATCCGTTAATTTTACAATATTTTATAAATTATGTATTTTCCTTTCCTATTTGACTACGAGGTGGCCACAAGTGCGATAGGAGCGCCCTCATTTTTTGCCAAGCTGTATAGTGGTTTGTAAACAACTATAGTCGGGCCACTCTATGAAGCGACTTTTGAAGTTTCATCTACTTACCAAAGAACGATAACCTTGTACCAGCGTACAAATAAAAAACAAGAAAAGAAGCACTTTTGAAGCATACTTCTTAGATATAATCAAAGAACTTTAAATTTTACACTACTTCTATGATAAATTACAGCTGCTATGTGAGCGCAACAATTTAAAAAAGCTATAACAAAAATATTAGGCCGACGCGTAAGAGTTAAGTCGGCCGTAATATATATTTTTTTAATTCCCAGTGTTGTCACTATCAGTACCAGCCTGATAGCAGTTATAACGCGAGTACGCTCAAGAGTTACTTTTGAGTATAGGTTTTTTGTTATCTATCATTGTTGCGATTGTGTAGGGTGCATCGGCGTCTTTTGTACTTAAAATTCTGTGAAAAGATAGTTAGTTATTCCGTGTAATCTTGTTAATATTTCGGTTCAGTCAGTCAGTCTTTCGTTTTCGTGCGCAGTGGCTACATGTGTTTTTTTTTTCGGTTTCTCAAAGTATTATTTTACGGTTCGGCTCTCTTTTGGACTCTGATCCTACTTTTTTTTTAAATACCTGTATTTTTTTTACTTATCTATGTTTTTTCTGTTAATAGCATATTTTGTAATTTTTTTCTAATTATAATTCTAAACGGTCGATCTGTTAATTTTAATATGACATCTGCATATTTTCATATAATATTATAATCTGTACATTGATAGTATCAAATAAATAATTTTATTCTGTGATACTTCACAGAATGTGTATGTTGATTATTTCCAATAACAAAATATCGTCAACACCGATTGTAATACAAAATTTAACAAAGTACTAAATCATTTTTTTTCGTAACTAATTACGAAAATAATAAATTTCAAATAGGTAGGCAAAGTCAAAGTCAAAGTCAAAGTCAAAATAATTTATTTCCATAGGATGTTATTACATCACTTAGATCCGTCATTACATTTTTTTTGGGTGAGTTCACTAACACAATGGCGGAATCTGTGGAGAAGAGCTCACCGAAGAAACTCCACAGTCGTCGCATCTTTTGCGTTTCCTTTTTTAAATAAAATATTGTCAATTACAAAATTAATGCTTATTACATATCGAAAAAGCCTGCTACTCAAACAATCTATTCCCATGGACACCTATCTTCTAAGTAATCAGATATCCTATAGTAACCTTTTTTATACAATTTCTGTTTTATAATTATTTTAAACTTGTCTAAAGGCAAGTTTTTAATATCAGTAGGGACCTTATTGTAATAGCGTATACAATTGCCTTTAAAAGAATTACTAATTTTATGTAGTCGGCTGACATAAGCAACCAACTTGTCTTTATTTCTAGTATTAAAATTGTGTATATCACTGTGCTTCTGAAAATTACTTATATTTCGTTTTATATACACAAGATTGTCATAGATATATTGAGACACAAATGTCAGAATATTGATTTCTTTAAATTTTTCCCTCAGTGACACTCTAGGCCCTAATCTATAAATTGCACGAACAGCCCGTTTCTGCAAAATAAATATACTATTAGCATTCGCAGCGTGACCCCACAATAAAATACCATAGGTCATTAGACTATGAAAGTAACTGAAGTAGACTAGTCTAGCGGTGTCTACGTCGGTAAGGGCTCTAATTTTTTTAACTGCGAACGCTGCTGAACTCAGTCGGTTCGACAATTTATTTATATGAGAATCCCATTGTAGTTTGGCATCTAAAGTAATGCCCAAAAAGACAGTCGAATCTACAAGGTCCAATTTCTGTCCTTTTATAAATATATCTGTAGTTACCGGTTTCACATTGGGTAATACGAATTTAATACATTTAGTTTTCTTTTCATTAAGTAATAGATTATTAACAGTAAACCAATTCACTATACTAGAGATAGCATTGTTTACGTCGTCATAGTTTGATTGTTGTCTTTTAACTTTAAATATCAAAGAAGTATCATCGGCAAACAATACTAACCCATGTTTTGCTTTAACAAGATAAGGTAAATCATTAATATATACTAAAAACAAGAAAGGTCCAAGAATTGAACCCTGCGGGACGCCCATACTTATTGAAGATCCGGGTGATCTTTTCCCATTAACATCGACCATCTGAACCCTATCTGTTAGATATGACTCCAGAAGGCCAAGAGCCTGATCTTTTACACCATAATGGCGTAGCTTCCTGACAAGAATGTCATGATGGACGCAATCAAAAGCCTTGGATAGATCGCAGAATACACCTATTGCATCCATTGCGTCTTCCCAGGCACCAAAAACATTGTCAATTAGCTCAACACCAGCGTCGGCTGTTGAACGACCCCTTGTGAAACCAAACTGAGCAACATGAATTAAATTATTGACATAAAAATGACTCTGCAATTGATTAAGTATGAGTTTTTCAAATATTTTGCTAAGAGTTGGTAGTATCGATATAGGTCTAAAATTTGTGGGGTCTGATGTACTACCGGCTTTGAATAAAGGTATCACTTTACTTAGTTTCATCAAGTCAGGAAACACACCATTATCTATACATTGATTAAATATGCAACAAAGGTGAGGTGCGATACAATCTATAATGGAACTTATAATTTTTACAGATAGACCATGGACGTCAGCCGTCTTTTTCATTTCCAGGGATTTAAACGCTTTTACAATGTCCTCATTATTTACGTGCCTAAATTTAAAATCTGTTTTACATTCCTCAAAGTTCTGCTTAAGTATAGATTCAGCAGCAGCGGGAGATGAATTTAAAGACTTGGTTGTTGAAACTGGAATGTCCGTAAAGAAATTTTCAAAGGCTTTTGCTACTTCTAGGTCTGTACTTAACAATTGATTATCTATTTTAAGCTTGAAGTTATTATGTGTAGCTTTGGCCTTTCCAGTCTCGCTATTTATAATTTTCCATGTCGTTTTCATTACATTGCTACTAGATTCAATTTTGTTTTTAATGAAATTGGATTTAGCTACGGCACAAACGCGTTTAAACATTTTTGAATAACTACGAACATAATCTAGAAAGGCCGTACTTTTGTTATATGATTTCTCTTCATAGAGTTCATATAATTTTCGTCTGCTCCTATGAATTCCCGCTGTCGCCCAATCACTAAACAAAGCTTTGTTATTAACTTTTATAGTTTTTGATTTAAATACCGTATCATATTCATTTTTGACAAAGTTAAATACTGAGTTATACAATAAATTTGGATCGTCACTGTATGGTATTTCCGATAATTTATCTAAAATATTATTCCTATAGTGTTCTAGCCGAGTGTCACTAATGGGGACACATGTAATATTCTCTTTTTGGTCCTTTTTTATTTTAATATTGAATATACCTATCTGACCAGAGTGATCAGAGGTTAATTTATTGATGACCGATTTGTAAGTAGGCGTAATGTTAGAAAATATATTATCAATGCAAGTAGCAGATGTTGCAGTAATTCTAGTAGGCTCCAAAAAAAGATAGTTCATGTTGTGACATAAAAATAAAGATTTAAATCTAGTACAAGTATTATTATCCTCTAACAGATTAACATTAAAATCACCACAAATTATAAAAATTTTGTTTTTATCGCTGATTTTAGTCAACGCTTCATCCATTATCTTTTCGAATAAATCAAAAGATGAATCTGGTGGTCTGTATACGCTCATTACAATAAGTTGTTCAAGTTCAATACAGGCTATTTCAATAGTACGCTCAACAGACAGGCTCACTATGTCAACTCGTTCCTTATATTTAAAACTATTATTAACAAGTATTAAGGAGCCACCGCGTTCTTGCATCTTTGTGAGTAAATGTAAGAAATGAAAAGGTCTGACTGAAATACTAATTACTAGGCAAAGTCAACCATTACACTATGGGACATCACTATTTACGTCACAATGACATCCTTCAAAAGTCGCTTCATAACGTGGCCCGACTATAGGCGGCAATGCTGTTGATTTTACTATTGGTTTATCTAGTGTTGCCAACACAGCGCAGGTCATATTATCCCGCCTCTTATACAAGATACTTTTGCTTGCTGTTTTTTTACACATATACTCTTCCTATCACAGATTACCTACTTCCTGCTTTTTAGTGTGCTATGCATGGTTTACAGGCACTTCAAGATGGCCAAAAACGACAGCGACGTTCGCCGGGTACGCTTAATGATTCAAAGAGTCAAGAAAATGCTATTATGTAAGATTCTTTGAAACTACTGAACTGATTTAGAAACACAAAAAAATACTATCAACGGAATTTGAAAATAAAAATGGAATGCTGCTTGTTGGTGTAACATCACTTGAGAACAGCTGGGCCGATTTAGCAATGACAATTTTTATAAATTCTTATTTAATTTAATTCCAGGGATTTGAATAAAAATGTGACGCGATCGTCAGAATTTTGTTCTGAAGTGTATCCTAATAACTATCCGCCAATTACTAAAGCACCAGCGTACAATTTCTTTTAGTGAGTATAATTAGTGATATTTACTAATTTTTGTATGGGTTATTAGCAGCCAATAGATAACATCATAACTAGAACTGGGTATGAGAAAGACAATCGAAATATCTGACGATTTCGGCATTTGTGAATATGGGGGTAACTCATAGTGCTGGCTAGTGCATTGGAAATGCATTCTTATTGATAAATAAAATATATAATGCCTTATTAGATGTTTTTTTTTTATAACCATTTATGTGACATTTTACGGGCTTTTTATTTTTGTTATTATATAAATTACTATTTGTTACAGTGTGGAATTAATACACTACCGACAGAACCACGATTTGTCGAATCTAAATATGAAGCTCCTGATTGCTATAGCGTCTGGTTGGGGTGTACTTTGGTTCTTCATGATCGTAGAAAAAATTTCACATGGAAGGGTATGTAAACATACTTACAACCTCGCAACCAACTGTTGTAATATTTCACATGGAAGGGTATGTAAACATACTTACTTATAACCCCGCAACCAACTGTTGTAATTTATTTATTTACTTTATTTATTTATTAAAGAAAATTTACAGCATGACAGTCTGTTATAACTAAGGCACTGTAAACTTAAGACTAGAAAGTAAAAAATAAAAAATGTAAATGATAATGTAAATAAAATAAAAATACAACTCTTATAAACCCTCAGCATTCATATGGAAGGGTTGTAAACATACTTACTTATAACCCCGCATCCGACTGTTGTAATATTTCACATGGAAGGGTTGTAAACATACTTACTTATAACCCCGCATCCGACTGTTGTAATATTTCACATGGAAGGGTTGTAAACATACTTACTTATAACCCCGCAACCAACTGTTGTAATATTTCACATGGAAGGGTTGTAAACATACTTACTTATAACCCCGCATCCGACTGTTGTATTATTTCACATGGAAGGGTATGTAAACATATTTACTTATTACTTACTTACTGGCTTTAAATATTAATTTTTTTTAGGGTTCCGTAGCCAACAAGGAACCCTTATAGTTTCGCCATGTCCGTCCGCGGCTTAGCTCAGAGACTCTTCAGTACTCATCATCATCATCATCGTGTGGGTTGTAAGGTTGTAACCGACCTCACAAACCCTGGTGTCAGTGTTATAGAGCCGCCAAAGGCCACTGACTTGGCTCGTGTAACGACTAGATAGTAGCCGGGACCAACGGCTTAACGTGCCTTCCGAAGCACGGAATCATCTTTCTTTTCGGATAATCAGATGATTCAGCAAAATAATGGGGGTTTTCTAAAACCATTTTTTGGTGCTAGTACGTTTTAGAAAAATTTCGTTGTGCTTATTTTTGTTAGAGTCAAGTGTACGGGGAGTAACCCTACCTAAATGTCTTGTTATTATTTTCATTGGCCTTGACGTCTATTGCAGACGAATCAAACAGTGTGTGTAAGACAACTTTTCTCGTGGCTGTGTAAGCCAATACGGGAACGACAATGACGTCCGCAAGCTCTGCAGATGTACTCGTCACCCGCAGAAGGGAACGATGCAGCTTGGTGACGTTTTGCTCTTTTTGAGCTAAGACAGTAAACCAGGCGTCGTCATGAGTCGTCCGCCCCCCCCCCGCTTTTACGCCATTGGTCTCTGTCCACGGCCGTCCTCTCCCAGCCTTGCTGTTCTATCCCAAAAGCGGCCATGTCCCGCTTGGCACAGTCCTTGAATCGCAACAAAGGTCTCCCTACGGCTCTCTTTGCGTTTGCAACAGCACCAAGCAGAACGCGACGTGGCAAGCGGGAGGGTTCCATCCTATACACTTGCCCCAACCATCGCAAACGTCTCTGTTTGAGCAGTGCGGTGAAACTGGGCAGCTGTGCAATTTCAAGTACCCTTTCATTTGTCACTCTGTCTTGCCAAGTAATACGCAGGATGTTACGGATGCAGCGCATGTGAAATATATTAAGCCGACGTTCGTGTTTTGCGTACGAAGTCCAGGTTTCGGCTCCGTACAAGAGTATGCTTAAGACGCAAGCTTGATAAACAATCATCTTGGTCTTTGTAGTAAGATGTTTATTATTCCATACTCTTGCACTTAACCTACCGAACATGGTCGCCGCTTTGCCGATACACTTGTCAACCACATTTAAGGGTACACCATCCAGTAGTATTTCTGGTGTTTCCGTGGTACCCTGAACAAACACTTCAGTTTTTTTGGCGTTTATAGACATGGCAAACAGAGTGCACGCCTGGGAAAATTTGTTTAACATAGCCTATTATTATTATTATTATTACCAGCGAAACCGTTGTATTTGGAAATGTGAAAAAAATCACGGCAGTAGTTAATGGAAAATAATCAACATTAAGTAGGCTTTGTAGGTTATCGAATAATAGGCCAACTTATAAAATGTGCTAATATCATAGAAAAATATTTTGATGAATGCAAACTGTCTTAAACAGGTGAACCCTACACTTTGCTTGGCCCGACACGTGCTTGGCCGGTTTTGTTATTTATATTAAAATAAATATCGGTTTGCCCGATTAAGGGGCCTCCCTATGTGAACACTAGCGCCACTTGGATAAAAAATCATAACTTAGTGAACACACAAAATATCAAAAATCTTAACAATCAAATTGTTTCATAAGTCTTGTTGTATTTTTAGAATTTATAAATTTTGCTAACTATTGTTAATTGTAGTGTAGTACAGATAGCGAAAGTGCTAAAAACGGCCGTTATTAGCACTTTCGCTATCTCTTACTACACCGTATAAGATTTTATAAAATTAGATTTTTCTAAAAAAACTAAGATACGTACACTTTAAAATAATCGTCCACATTTTTAATATATTTCGTTTTTTCTGAGTTATGTTTTTTTTCACACTAGACCGAATCAGGAACACCACCCTGCGTTCCCGAACTGTTATCGCTGATGTTGGAGAGAAAACTGCCAAACTCAAGTGGGAATGGGCTGGGCATGTTAGTAGAATGGGTCCGGAACGGTGGGCTGGAGTCGTTATGCACTGGGTGCCTGAGGACGGTAGCCAGCGGCGTCGGGGCAGACCCAAAAAGAGATGGCGTGACTATTTGGATGCCTTTTGTGTAGACTGGCCAGAACATGCGCAGGACAGAGCGGTGGACAAAATCGGGGGAGGCCTCTGCCCAAAAGTGGGATCGCGTAGGCTAGTAAAAAAAATTTTTTTTTTATATGGCGCTAGTGTGCAGTCAGGTAGCCCCTAATAAACTTTTTTTATTTAGATAATTTGGAACAATATGTACCCGTGGATGTTATGTATCCCATGGGTGTGGTCGGGTCTGCTGATATTCGCAGGAACCAAACGATTCTTCGCAAGAGAGAAGCCTCTGCGAAACATTTTTCATATTGGCGGCCACAAGGAAGTATTTGATGTATGTCAGCGGTTTTAATGAGTTTTTAATAAAATAAGCAAGCTGTCGAATTTTATAAGAGAAAGTAATCCGCATATAGCAAGTGCGATACTCGAAAAATCGCGATATAATCAGTATTAAATTTCGTCTTTTCATTTTTCAATAACATACACTGTATCTTAGGCCAAACACATAGCATAGCATACTTTTTGGTCTGTCGTGGTTAATAGTTGTACTTACGTCACATGTGAAGGCTTATATGCACTTACTTTAAAATCCCTAACGTAATTTGTAAAAGTTAGTAATTGTGTAGTGTAGTGTAAAGTTTTTGTTGTTACAAATGACGTTTAACAATAGAAAGTGCACCAGAATGACTTCACCTATGAACGTGACCGACCGTACACTTTGGGGCTGTTAAAGTTCTCACAGATTTATAAATAGAAAGTCTTTATATATTTATTTCTTGGTCGCAGTTTGTAACGGACGTTTTTGTGGCAGCTACATACATACACGCGGCTGCTCTCGGCTCTGAACTGATTCACGGCAAAGGACTTAACCATTTTGGTAATAGTCATGATAATCTCTGTTATTTTTTATATTTAAAGTTTGTAAGATTCAATATTATATCATTATTATATATTTAAGACCTTTATGTAAATATTGCCTGAAATAAATGATTTATTTATTTATTTATTACTGTCCAGTATAGTGTTAGAGTGCGTTTTTACTGAAGTGGAAACGGATGCAGGGTTAATTGGTTGAAATTAACATCTACACTGCACTCCGTTCTGTCCGCCTCAGGAAACGCACCCTTAAACATGAATAGAAAATTGTATTTCATTGGAGAAGCTTTTTAGGGTTCCGTAGTCAACAAGGAACCCTTATAGTTTGCCATATCCGTCTGTCTTTCTGTCCGTCCGCGACTTAGCTCTTCTTAGAGTCAGAGTCTTGAGTTAGAGTCTTAGTACTAGAAAGCTGTAATTTGGCATGGACATAAATATCAATCATGCCGACTAAGCTGTAGAATAAAACCTTAAAAAAAATTTTAGGGTTCCTCTGGTACACTTAAAGTGGGAGGGTTATTTGATTTTTCCGTTCCGGACCGTAATGTTGGATTTGCCACCAAAAACTTAAGTACAGGTTCCTAAGTAGTATTGGACAACTATGGAACCCTACCCTTTGCGTGGCCCGACACGTGCTTGGCTGGTTATTTTACAATCAATAATATAAATCAATCAATCAGCCTATTGCAGTCCACTGCTGGACGTAGGCCTCCCCAAGGGTACGCCAAAGCGCACGATCACCCGCTTTCCTCATCTAGCCACCACCAGTGATCTTCTTCAGGTCATCAGTCCACCTGGCAGGGGGGCGTCCCACACTACGTTTCCCGAGACGCGGTCTCCATTCGAGACCTCGTCTGCTCCAACGCTCATCGGTTCTGCGACAGACGTGGCCAGCCCACTGCCACTTCAGCTTGCTACATTTCTGGACAATATCCACCACCTTGGTCCTCTGCCGGAGGATTTCGTTTCGGATTTTATCCCGTAGCGAAATATCAAGCATAGATCTTTCCATAGCTCGCTGAGTGATGGGCCAGCTTCACCGTCATGTTCCACGTCTCGGCTCCGTATGTCAAAACGGGTAGGACACACTGGTTATAAACCCTGCTTTTCAGGCATTGCGGTAGCGGCGACGAGAAGATATGACACAGTTTCCCGAATGCTGCCCAGACCAACTGTACTCTTCTTGCGATTTCACGCTCAAAGTTGTCTCTACCCAACTGCAATGTCTGCCCGAGGTAGACATATTCTTGGACAACTTCGAGCACTTCGCCATTGATCGAGATGGGTTCCGGAATGATTAGTTCGTTGAACATGACCTTAGTCTTGTCCAAGTTCATCCGGAGACCGACTGACAATGAGGCAGCGTTGAGACTGTGCAGCATTTTTTGCAGATCCTGCAACGATTCAGCCATATGACTATGTCGTCGGCAAAGCGGGGGTGACTGAGATATTCGCCATTAATGTTGATGCCCAATCCGTTCCAGTCTAGGGTTTCCTCATCCTCCAGTGCGTTGGAGAACAGTTTCGGAGAGATGACATCCCCCGGTCTCACTCCTCTGAGCAACTGCATGGGTTTTGTCTTATGATTCTGTACTTGGACGGACATCGACGCCATACTGTAAAGGCTTCTCAGTACCTCCACGTACCGCCAACTGACTTGGCATCGCTGCAAAGATTCCAGAACAGCCCAGGTCTCGATGGAGTCGAAGGCTTTCTCGTAGTCCACAAATGCTAGACACAGCGGCTGATTATACTCTTGCGACTTCTGTATAACCTGTCTCATTGTATGGATGTGGGATGCCTTATTTTACAATAAGGCAACTATTATTTCTTCTGTGCAATAAGTAAGAAACAATTTATACGACATACTATAAGCAGTGAGTACATCGTTCTAGAAATTGTCTCTAATTCGAACGAATTAATTGAACGAGAAATGAGTACTGCAACAGATCCGATGTTTTATTTAGATCTGTCACGTCACGATATTCCTAATTTATGTAGGTAGATTGAAATGTTCGTTAGTCGCCAGATATATTTATCAGCATTTTAATTCAGATGACGGAAGATTATGCCACACAGAAGAACGTGTATAGTGACGCAGTGTAATTTTGTTATCTGCAGCGTCGGGCCACATAGATCCCGCGTTGAACGGCGAGAACATCTGGCACTCGAGCATCCTGCTGATCGCGTCGGCGCTCAACGCGGGCGGCGCCTCGCTCTGCGGACTCACCGACTACATGCAGATGAAGGGCGTCAACCAGATGCAAGAAAGTAAGGCTGGCGGATCTTCATGCTTTTAATAAGTCTCATCTCTCCAGCGGACAAGAATCCTTTCCTTACTAATATTATAAACGCGTAAGTTTGTAAGTATGAATATGGATGTTTGTTACTCTTTCACGCAAAAACTACTGAACGGATTGGGATGAAATTTGGAATAGAGATGTTTGTACCCTGGATTAACACATGGAATACTTTTTACGGGAAAAAGTATTATTCCCACGAGAAAATCTTACACAACGCGAGCGTAGCCGCGGGCGGACCGCTAGTGGAAAATATAGTTACGCTATCTATTAAGAGTTCTTAGAACTGGATTCGTTGGAGTTTGCTAATGATCTTTGATTTTGCTAGGTATCTTTATATTTGTAACTCCATTGTTTTGTTGGTGACGAGTAGTTCTTAAAAGCATTCAATTCGGAAAAGTTTTAGCTACTTTGGTATGTTGTGGTTATAATAATGTAGTTGATATTGATATATACTTTGCACCAAAATAGATGTACAAATGCGAACTTAATGCTATTAGAGCATTTTCTTCCAGCTAACCTTTGGTGGTTAAGAACAGGTTGAGGGTAGTGCCACTAAAACAGCGTTCATTTTATAGTTGGATCGTCTAGAAGTCATTGAACTGCTAACTTCAGTCATTAAGTAAACTTCTTTTTTGCAGGTACGTTATGGGTGTTTCCTATGATTTCCAAGTGTGCCCTAGGGGGAAACTACGGACATTTAATGTAATTTTTTTTCGTTAATTAATAAACAGTGTTTAGTAAGTCTGCAAATGAGATTACACAGGTTATACAGACCGCTTGAAACAGATTATTTTTTGCATAAGACTTTGTCTACTTGTACAGTTTATATAATTTCATGACAAAGCATAAGTAAATATTACTTGATACAATAGGGACATGCACATTTTTTTAAATTCATTAATCGAAATATTTTAAGTTCCAGATAAACACAAAAAATAATTTTACAAAAAACTTGCTCAGAAACAAAGTAATAATAAGGCTGGTTGATGGTTAGACAGAGAGGTCCGACGAGACATGTGACGTTCATATGTGTCGCGGGCCATACATCCGCCATAGAAAATATTGTTTTCGTAAAGAGGGACAGATATATTTGTTTAATAATGTTGTAACTAGTTTGTTTTTCGATTCTGTTTTGACTGTCAGTATTCTATTTTTGTATACTTTCAGATGAACTATGCATGTTCCCTATTTTATCAAATTGTAGCGGCTGTATAGCTATTTCCTTACATAGGCACCTAATTTGTTTTCGTTTGTTGTAGTTCAACGCTCCTGTTCATAGGCTTAATACTTTCCTACCTAATCGTGGCGTTCGTGTGTCTAAAAACTGCACTACATACTATTTTCGAGTATCAGGTGAAACTCATGTAAGTATCAACGAAGATAAAGTAGATTTTATTTCTTTTGATGAGAGTTTATCATTAAGAATCTTTTTTGTTACAGTTTTGTGGAACAACTAATGGTTGCCTTGTTAATAATAGCTTGCATGGGAATGAGTGTTATCTTTACGACAGATGTAAGTTTCTTTTTGTTTTGTCGCCGTGTTTTTTGCTAAAAACACAGAATCAGATGTCTAAAAACAATGCATGTGCGTACCGTTCTTTTCTGGCGCCAGGTATAGGCAAGAGTGTATAAATATAAGTGTGTTCTATTGGCGACCTATAAAAAATCCTTTTTATTATGTAATCTGAATATAATTAGAATATCTAATAATGAATTGCACCGTGGTACAGGCAAGCCTCGGTTTGTTGGAGAGCGTCGACGTGTTCCTGGTGGGGATAGTCACACCGCTGATATGCGCGCTGGAGATGTTGGGGTTGCTGTACATGTACCGAAGCCACGACTTCATCTCGGACATAAATGTTGCCACGGAGGAGAACGCCTGCTCGTCCAGGATCACACCCCTGTGGTCGTTCATACCGTTCCTCGAAATTGTGAGTGTTTAATTTAATCAACGTACCCAAAGCTCGACGTTATTTAAAAATCCGCTGTGGCCAGTCAATATGCGTGACTGCTAACAAACTACAAATAGTGGTTGATTAGGTACGTTAAGAGGCCCATTAGCGACTTGAAAACTGACCAACGGAACCTGTACAAAAATACAAAATATTTCATCAAAGCATTAATATTTGCCGTTCATCTTTCGAGCGGCGGCGGTTTGATTGACGGTTGTGGCGCCATGCCATTTAGTTAGTTTCATTCCCAATAAGATGACTCGGTACATATTTCAGGTTTTGTTGGCGTTAGAATCGTGGATGATAGCGAAGTCCGAGCTGCCAGGCTCCTTGTTGTGGGTGGGTCTGGGCTGCGTGTTGATAATAGTGCTGGCGCTGCCACTCCGGGCTCTTCACAACGCTTACGCCTTCTTACAGCCACCTAAACCACGGTAACCTCGCGGTGGCTTGAAATCAACTTGGCATATAACGTTTGGAATTGAATAAAAACAACATTTATCAACTTGGCATATAACGTTTGGAATTGAATAAAAACATCACTGATTGAAAATAAATGTTTATTTTATCAATCATTTAAAAATATTTATAAATATAGAATCTTTGTACAATGCATATAACATGCGATACACTGATGATTGCTGGCGCGATGTAGCCGAGTGAGACTCGATCAACTTGATGATTAATATATAGGGGCATTTTGTAGGCTTGACACGCTATGTACAAGAAGCGTAGTGTCGTCGACATGCTAAAAAGACCCACTATTGACAAAATAGACGTTCAGCTAACAAAACCATTTATAAGCGTCAGGGCAAATAATAGGAACGCTTCGAACCACCAGCAGACGGATAATGTCAATATCAAATACACTACTTTAACCTACGATGCCTATTTCACGATTAAATTAAAATATCACAATATGTACACATTATTTTGACGACTAAATTTCAATAATATCATTCAATTCCGCGTGACGTACAGATAAAGTGATCGTTTTCAAAAAACATTTCAGAAAAATGAAGTTCAAATATTAACAATACAATACGGAGTTGCCATGCCACTAGGATACATTTACATCACTCACTGGGATTCATTTCGTAACCTACACTGTTAAATATATTTTTACAGCAATGAAAACATAATTTCACAAATAATATTCTGCAGATCCATAAAATGTAGTTATGGGAAATAAATTCAACAGACACCAAATATCATAATTTTTGGGTACTATTTAATATTCGATTTCAATACTTTACAGGCCGTCGTACGTTAATACTATCAAAAATTTCACTAAACCGTTATATTCAATCCGTTCAATAAGAAGGCACTCCTAGCACTCATTCAATTCGGCCTTGCCTTTTGTAAACAAATAAATTACATTTAATTGCCACATCCCTGGTCCTTACACATATTTATTAGCACTGGATTATTTTACTTTACATAAGCGAAAGTCAACGATTTCGTGTCGATTCATAATTGTCTGATATGTCACCGTCGATATATCTTTAACGTATATCTCGATGTTCACGCACGATAATGCTCTAATCGCGACCAAAATTAATAAACAGAGCACACAATATGGCATATTAATTAACCAATCACGGTCAATCAATGGATTAAACGTTGAATACTGTTTAGAAAATACCAGTCGCGACTAGACTGGTTTCAACATTGTTTACAGTGTATCGGTTCGCGAACATGTAGCTTTGGCTGCGTGTTGTGACTAGCGGGGGTTGCGTCAGGCGCGGCGCGCGGTGCGGCGTCAGAAGCGGCGCAGCGCCGCGCCCGCGCCCGCCGCCTTGCGCGTGGGCTGCACCGACAGCGGCGCCACCAGCACCTCGCCGCCGGAGCCCGAGCCGTGGCTGCCGCTCGTGCCCATCTCCTGTAAACAAACACAGCTCGTCAGTTATACAAGTCGCTACGGCGGAAAGAAGTCCAGACTTCGTTGTCGATAGGATTGCGATTCGATTAGATAATAAGAATAGCAAAGATAAACTAAGATAAGTAGATAAGTTAAATTATGTGGAAACGAATGTCAAAAACAAAATACTAAGACTAAAGATCTTATATTTTGACTACGCAATGCTTGGGCCAAAAATAACTTGAATATCCATACTTACATTAATATTGTTGCACGAGGCGAGCCGCATCTGCGCGAGTTGTGAGGCGGGCGTGAGGTTGGACTGCGAGCCGAACGGCGAGATCATCGAGGACATCGCTCGCTTCAGCTTGGACGGCGTCTTGTTGAAGGAGAGCGCGCGACCCACCTGCCATGCGACACGGTTCAAATTACGCTGAATTATACATGAGCAAGGGAATGATATGGCAGCCTTGGAAGTGAGAGTAGATCAGGATTATGATACCACAAAAAAAGTAAGAGTTGTCACTCATGAACTAACGTGCAGAAAAAACTACCAACTCAATGTGGTCATCTGCGTATCTGATAATTTTAGCACAGTTTCGTAAAGGACCACATCTATTAGCAACGGCTTATTTTGAGTGATCAATAAACGCTTCACTTTTAGTTGGTTCATATTTCTTGGGTATTTATTTCGTAGAAATGACTCGCTCAAATTATATAAATAAGAGAGAAGAAATAAAAATAATATTTTCAAGAAAAGTTAGATAAGTTAAGTTAAAGCATCCATCAAACAGGTAACCGGCATTTAAAAGAAATATTTACATAAAAAAGGTGTAATTGGAATAAGAAGTTGTTAAATTATTACTAATATTAAAACTCACAAACGGATGATAACAGGGACCACACACGTTAACAGTAACAGTTTTAAATTATATAAAAGAGATGACTTAAATACTATAATGAAGTCGGTTATGGATGAAACCCCACAACCTTAGGTATGGCACGCTCACAAGACGATGTTATTCACAAATGATCGAAGCAAAGCATTATTCAAACTTTCACTCCTCCTTCACGCTGAGTGAGACACAGGAAAACAAGTATATGGTTTGAATTTTTTTTCTATAAACCAACAAACATAGTGCTTTGTTGACACTTCACAATATTCATCCAAATTATTATTATTATTTATTATTATTTATTCGGCATAACATGTGAAATAAAATGACGCCGCGCGCTTTCCTTTTCTTAAGACAGGGCGCTGAGCATGCTAAATTATTTTTGATCGATTTTTTTTTACAAATTAATTGTAATAATTTTTCAGTTTCATGGATAAATGGGAATGTAGGATACAATTCAGATATCTTTTTTTTGCTACTAACTAAAAAAAGCACCATGTATTATTGGTGAACAGATGTAAACTGTTTCAAGCCATACTCAGTGCTTAACGCCGGCAATAGCTCCACGAGACGCTACAATGAAGCTCCGTTATAGATTAAAAAGCTCAATGACAACGCTCGAAGACACTAGTACAACTGATTCCTGTGTTTGAGTGCAGTTTTGATGCATACCGAATCCAGTGAGACAATCCAAATTAGGAATACCATATTAAAAGTAAACTGACGTGACATGACGAATGAAGAACTTTGATTATACAGAACTTTAGTTGGACTTATGTTGTCCTCGACTCGCTGAGAGCGTTAAATAAATAAACGTTGCGGTGCATTAACGACACAGGAAGCAGCTGTAAGTTGAAAGACGATACACGAGTATTAGTGTGGAGGTTGTTGCGAGAGGAGTGTGGCGTGAGCAGACCTGTGCGAGTAAGTGAGCGCGCAATACCCATGTTTCTAGCAGCCGTTCCGTGGGGTCTGCGCGCAGCCAGCCGCCCAGCCCGGCCAGCGCCTCCAGCTACAACACAACGCGTCTCACTGCACTACACGTACACGAGCGGCGCATCCGCGTCGCGTGGACGTACGAGCCGAATACAACGCTGCTTACATTCCGGTACCGTAACGCTACTTAAGTAGGTTCAGTCTTTTTAGGGTTCCGTAGTCAAAAAGGAACCCTTACAGTTTGCCATGTCCGTCTGTCTGTCTGTCCGTCCGCGGCGTAGCTCAGAGACTCTATGTACTAGAAGGTTGTAATTTGGCATGGATATACATTCATGCCGACAAAACTGAAGAATAAAATATTTTCTAATTCACAATTACATAGTCCAACAAATAGTCAAAATTACAACAATTAATCAGTCACATAAAACTACCGCCCTAGGACGTCCCCCATCACACTTGCAAAAACAAAAAAAATATACCGTGTTTAAAAATAATGGGGGTTTGCTAAAACTATTTTTCGATGTTAGTGTACGTTTTTATTACAGTCAAGTGTCCCCCGGGGCCCGGACCAGCGAAACCGTTGTATTTATAAATGTGAAAAAATTCACGGTAGTCGTAGGCTATCGAAAAATAGACCAATTTAAAAAATGTACTTGTACAAGTAAGAAGTTCAGTACAAATAACATAGAAATATATTTTGATGAATATTAACTGTCTTAAACTAAGTAATATTGGACAACTACAGCGGAACCCTACACTTTGCGTGGCCCGACACGTGCTTGGCCGGTTTTAAAATTGTATTTGGGGTATATAGTAAATATTGTATAGCTTGTAATTAGGCCATTTAATAAAACCAACCGGAATGTAAGCAGAGTAAAATTAAAACTAATAACGTAAAACATACTAAATTCATACTTAGTAAAAATTTATTACTTTTCCAATTAGTAATCCAGAATAAAAATAAGATCCCAATAATGACGAGTTTCAGTATAAATATACGATAAAGTCAAGTACTCCATTCTGACTGACTGTCAGGAATCGATAGACTGGAATATCAAAGGGCAGGTAATCTTAGAATATTATATAAGGTAAAAAAGTATGTGTTACCAAAAACAAACATCGTGTATGGTTCAAGAATGCTTAAGTCTTTGATCCCCAACTACCTTAACGAATTACCCGATGACTTACAACGGCTGTATTGTAATAATAATACAGGTTTTAAAATTTAAAAATACTGTTTTAAAAACTATTATTTCAATTTTTGTAAAAGCGGCTCTTCTATACAGATAAACCCTGTGAGGTTTTCGTGTGGAAACATTATTGTAATAATTATGTTTTTATATTGATTTTGAACAATAAAAAAGTAACTTTATGACTTTACAACTGTGCAGTGCTTATATATATTCAGTGAATGAAGTGACAATGGCCCCGATTCACACAGTCATGATCTAATCCTAATTTTAAAATCCAGCTATCCTTTTCGTTTTTATGACCAATGAAAAAGAGGAGATGAATTCAGATGAACGAATGATATTATCTTGAATGAATAATAACCTAAAATAAAGGCATAGCTGTCAGATTAAGAGATTTTTAAGTCGCATGTGCTCTCTAAAATTGTGCAATCGACGCGACCATAAGGCTCAAATTCGATGTTTGACAGCTCTAGTATTAGAATGACCTTGTCTTGTCCCTTTTTAATCTTTAAAAGGTGAAAAGAACGGACGTATTTAAATTAAGAATTAGAGCGTGACAGTGAGAATTAGCCTCAATATTGTTAACATTTGTATTGTACGTACGGTCGCCTGCAGAGAAATCGGACCCCCTCCCCCCTAGAATACTATGCGCTATGCCAGGGGGGTCCAGATTTCTCTGCAGGCGACTGTACGAAGTTCTCGTTTTTCAAGTGCACAGTAGTTTATTACCCTTTTTTATAATTTGTTCCCATTTCTAATGTATATGACCTCCCAATGATTTCGTAAGACTGTTATTGACGATAAAACGTCGACATATCCGACAAAACATGAAAATAATCATGCCTTAGTTACACTGAATTAACCAACCACGGTTCCACTTTGATCCGTAACTTACCTAGAGTTATCAGTTATTCTATAGATGCAAGCTAAGCTACGTACATTGCTATTGAATATCATGCTCCGTTAATCTAGAAATTTTATTTGTATTAACATTTTATCTTTAGATTTTTTTCATTGTTATATTAGGAGAAAGATGAAGAAAAGTCATATAGTCTTCGATTGTTAAGATTCGCTATGCCAGCAAGTAAAACTGAGTAAGAGTCGATCTCATTTATTCATCTTTCTCTTGTCGGCGGAATAAGTTGGTTGTTTGAGTAGGATTGCCGAGTGGTGTCAGTGCCGTACCTTGATCCTGGTGCGCGCCGCGTACTTGGACAGCTTGGAGAGCGTGCTGAGCGCGAGGTCGCTCGTGTCGATGTCGAGCTGGTGCGACTCTAGGCAAGCCAGGAATTTGTCCTGCACAAATTCATTTCTTGAAAAACTCGATTCCCAATAACGACACCATAAATGTATTGTATACTAGCGGCCCGCCCGCGGCTACGCTCGCGTTGTGTAAGATTTTGTCGTGGGAATTACTTTTTGCCGTAAAAGTATCCTATGTGTTAATCCAGGGTACAAACTATCTCTATTCCAAATTCCAATCCGTTCAGTAGCTTTTGCGTGAAAGAGTAACAAACATGCATACATACAAACTTAAACATCCATACATATAACCTTCTATACATGCAACCTTTAGACAGTTTACGCAAAATTTTAATTCAATACCACGAACTGTCCAGAGGAGGACGATCCTGACTGCATCGCCAGGACCTGATTGCCAAATGCTCTGTAACATGATGTTCGCTGTCTAATCTATCAAATTCCATATTATAAAATCCAGAAATGTATTGTTACATTTTGCTTAATCAATTATTTACTGTAGCCTATGGAATTGAGTACATTAGTCGAGGCGTGTGGTAGTCGACTCACCGCGTCGGCTTTGCAGACAGTGTTAGCCATTTGTCGACACAGCTGTCGGAGGAAGTGCGACTTGTCGACCATCTCGTCCGTGATCATGAACGAATACAGTTTCTCCTTCAGCTCTTGGTTGCTTCGGCACATCAGCGCGAACACGTTGTGGCAATCTGTACAGATTTTAAGTTTTGCTTGAATACGAATATTATGAATATCTAATAGCAGTCGAAAATAGGGCTACAACATATTTTTTTTCGAGATTCACAATCACTCGAGCCGATAGATGTCGTGTTTGTTATTTTGTATCGTGTAAAGCAGGGGTGGCCAACTGGTCGATCGTGGCAAGGCAAAAAATATAAATATTTGTGTACTGAACTATGCTGTTACATTTAAGACTTCAAGAAGTATGTAATTGGTAAATCACAGAGGGTGTCGTCAGTGAACAGTAGATCTTAGGTCTAACCAAGTTGGCCACCCCTGCCGGGCGATTGCGTAAGCGGACTTGCTTTGCTTGGGGCGGGTTTGAAGACCGCCAGCGGCTTTCAAGCGATCGCGTAAGGAGCAAGCCAAGTCAACGAAGACGATTACAAGTGAGTATTTTTACTCTTTGTCCCCAAGACGATTACCGTCCCAAAAGTTAGACAATTCCTACAATCGGAATCGGAATACCGTTCAACTTGCTTGAAGCCAAGCCAAGTGAACGAAGCAAGCTCGACTTACGCGATCGCGGCCCTGGTGTAGAGTGAAATGTATATAACAAGACGTTCGGAGACTGGAAGTTGGTACAGCAGTACCAGCGTAGTTAGTTTTGTAATATTTGATGTTATTGCGTACCTTCAGCTTCTCTGATGTCGACGACGCGCTTGACGGTGCTGAGCGGCATGAGCGATATGTGTCGGTACGGCTTGTTGGACCCTAGCCGCATCGTCCCCGTACCGTTCGTCGGACTTTTACTGTTGAATGCCTGCCAATAACAAACACATATTCATGAATTTAAATTATAACTTCAGAGCCAGAAAGTTTGAACGTCATGTTCAGGGCAAAAAAAGTGATAGAGATTGATGTGAATTTGAATGAATTTCTAGACAGCTCCCACTGTGTGAGTGGGGCCGGCCGGTTTCAGATTCCCAAAAAAAGAAGTCGCCCTGCAAATTAGTTTGAATAGAGTAATTTTTAGGGCGAAAAAGTGATAGATAGAAGTATCATTCTGAATCAGACTTTTAGCGCTGTCAGCGATCAGAAAAGCTAAAAACGTATGAGTTTTGCCTGCTGACATTAATTCGGAACGCAATTACGGGTGCTTTAACAGATTTCAGCGCGTCTCGGAACGCAGGGCCTAGATTAAGGGCGATTATTTATTTTCGTGTCTGCAGCGAATCACATCAATCTTGAAGGCGGCTCACACTTAGCTTTTGAACGTTATGGTAGTGTATAATCTGACCTTACCGCCAGCTACTCGAGACTAACCTTGGAGCGCTTCTTGCACACCTCCATGGTGTCGGTGAAGAGGAACAGCACGAGGTGGTCGCCGCGGCCCGACAGCTCCTTGGACAGCTCCACCACCTCGCAGCGCGACACGAAGGACCGGTGCGACGACACCAGGTGCGGCTGCGACATAAACAACGTCGTACACTTACTATTACACAAATCAATATTCAAGTTTATCACTAACTTTAAAAAGAGTTTACAGCAAAATCGGAGCGTTCAATAAACGAGAGGAAAGGTTCTATGAAGACATAACTTCATCCTTTGTTTACCATTGTGAAATGCTATTGAGAATTGACAAAGGGAAAGGAAAATGAGTTTCGTTAACGCCATTACACTATACGAAATTAGCCGAATAAGAAAAAGTAACGGTGTGATCACAGATTATACCGTGATGCACAAATGTTACTTAAAAGCCCCAACTGCGGTAAATCGTAGGATATGAGTGACGTGATTGTGAAACCTGATGGGTTCTATCCAGGGTGACATCGATTAAGCCTTTCGGTGAGATGTATATAAGCTGGTATCAATAAAACTATCAGTTACCGGACACTGCTCGATGTCGTTGTAGATGTCGAACATCTGCAGCTGCCCCTCGGTCTTGCGCTTGTCCTCGTTGATGTGCGACATCACCTCGCGCAGCCCCGCCAGCGCCGACACCAGCGCACCGTGGTCCGGGTTGTTCTTGTGCGTGTGCTTCAGGATGTCTGCAAACGTTACCATCTGTTTGAACCAAGATTCTAGGTCGAATAGAGTCTCCCGACTCTCGTATTATTAACCTGTCTACCAACAGACGTCTTTATCAACGTTTTCTAGAATGACCACCGATCGAGATCTGTCCTTTACTAAATAGTCAAATCATTTTGTGAGGGCCTTCTCATATACCATATGCTAAAACTATCAGTGGATAATGGCACTATGATCTCGACACTACCGAAAATCCAGACATTAAATGTTATTAAAAAGAAAAGTTCTACCACATTCACAGTTCCAAAAATATAAATTCGATAGCTCACCGTCGAGTAGTAAGCTGATGCTGGGCAGCCTCTGCACGGGTCGTATTAACAGCTCCTGCAAGCTTTGCCTGCCGCACTCCGGCTTCGTTTGGCAGATCTTCAGGAATGCATGAAATCTGAAAGAAACATTAATAATGTGATAAGATACGGACTTGGGATTAACATTAAAATGTTGAGGAATAGATAGATGTTCTAGCACAAGTAGTAGCACAAGTTGGTATGTTTCGTGTTCACAGGTAATGATGCCAGTGCTTCATTTTAAGGATGAGGAAAGTAATAAAATTATCGTCGCACTTACAACAGTAACTCTTGAGTTAGTATTTTCGGCTGGCTGATTTATTTTGGATCAACATAAAACACAGTTAATTGATGAATTTCAAAATAATATAAATTATTTAGTTGGCGTGGGTAGTCTAGCTTGTCGCGGATAACACTTGAAGACGTAAATCAATGTATGCGGCCAAGCCAATCGTGCCATTTAAAAAATTACTGCATTTATACTTTACTCCTACACTGAGTTAATAAATAAAAAACTAAATAACAGTCTGATAAATTAAATTCGCCGTGTGGTGACGGCAGAGTAGAATACATTTGTCACCAACCCCTACTCTTCCCGTGGGTGTCGTAAGAGGCGACTTAGGGACTACACATTGAACAGGGAACGGGCAGCAGCGCTCTCTGATACAGTAACCTTTTAATCTGCGATCTCCAACCCGCCTGCCAAGCGTGGAGATTATGGCAAAACCCTCCAATTAAGTGGAGGAGGCTCATAGTCTAGCAGTGGACTGTAACGGGCCGTTGATTTGAAATTAAATAGTAGTGTGAAACCTGATAATGAAGTAAAAGTACGGACCTAGGGTTTTCCCGGTCGCACTGCTGCAGCATCTCCTTGGTGTTCTCGAAGAAGTTGATGAAGGGCGGGTAGGCCTTCACCATGTCGGGCGTGTACTTCAGCATGAGCCGCCCGATGCTCACCTCCTCGCTCCACTTCGACTGCGCACTCCGGAGCTCCTCCAACATTCGTCTATAAGGAACATGCGCTACATTATAAACGGAAATGTGAGGGAAATTGGTCGTGTCAGTTATTGGTCTTGGATCCGGTTTACGTCGACCGTTCTTCAGAATAGGCAAGGATACACAGAAGAACCATTAAAAGCTGTGAGCACCAGAAACTGAACAAGGGCTTGTATTACACGTTACAATTATTTTATAACACTTGTCTGCTCTCCGAAGGTAAACAAGGTGAAACCTACAGTCTACTGACTGTGAATGCCTCCTTTGTTTGGACGCTAATTTATTAAATCGTTTCGTTATTTTTTGTTCACATAAAATAATAATATATTGAATACTAATCTGGTTATCTTTGAGCTAAAAATAAAATATTCATATGAAAATATACTTACTGGTGTAATTCATAAATAGGCGGTAAGTTTCCAAATATAATTTTGAGTTCTGTGTTATTGAGCAATGGTGGTTTGCCGTTCGCGCTGTCCTCTTCAGCCTTGTCTTCTAATGGTTGTTTGAACATCTGAAACATAATGAAAACTTTTATTATCAATGCAAATGCCTTTAGCTCTTAGCTATACGGTAAAATAGCTTTTACGAATACTTTGCAAGAGCTATTAGCAGTCTCGGGGGATAAGTTAGCGCGCATAGTTTTCGATTTCGTTCAACTATTTTACTAGATAACATAAGAAAATAAAATTAACTTTATACTTACAGTGACTATTGTATGTAAAATTCCCACATAATTTGATTCTGTCTGAAGAAGTTCCATAAACACTTGATGGCGAGGAGACATCAACTTTCGTACTACATTGTCGGGTACCTCCGATTCTACAAACCATAAAAATATATATAAACATTCTTTCTTTGTAAATAATAAATTTGTCACTGGTATAATTTTCATTAATAAATTATTATTTTTTCTAAATAAAATCCTTTGAAGTTGAAACATTTTGTAATTTTAAGGTGATTTCACTTTAGTACTATCTTAACTTTAACACTTCAGTTTGGACAGTGTGATTTCGTAAGCACTTGATTGCAACCAATCGCAACTCGCCTTCTAAAAGCTGCTTCCCATCGGGCGAATTCGTACAATCCAGCAGGTTATTAGACAAGTTGAGTAGCACAGTTTCGCTGACAGAGGAGCGTCGCTTGTTGAGCGCGGCCTCGCTGCCCTTGAGCTTGCGCTTGCGCAGGCGCTGCAGCTGCGCCGGCGTACTGCCCGCCGATGACGCGGCGCCCGCGCATCCCGCTTCTTCGCCTCCGCCCGCGCCCGCTACGCCCGCCCCACCCACTGATGACCGCCGAGACACTTCATCTAAATACTGAATAACAATAGGAAATAATATCAACAAAAACATGATGGTAAATCTCATGGCCAATGAGGTTCGTAGACCCTATGCTGTGCCTTTATGCTCTGGGTATCAGGCAACTGACATAACCAGTCAGACACAACAGGTGATAATGAAATAAATGTTAATCCTGGGCGGGATTCGAAACCGCGACCTCAAGCTTTGCAACCAACATTGGTGATTTGTTATTTTAATTTCAGGCCATATCTATCTTTTACTGTACTTTCCATTCTGACTTAAAAACAATTTTAGAACATTTCCTTTCAAGTTAATACAGATTGTTTTGTCTATAATTATGCCGCAGCCATATCGTATAACACGCCATATTACAAATAGGCGTGCCTTTCATTCAATCGGATTTCAATTCGGCTGAAATAAAGTAGACCGCATTGTACGAGGGCTGATTGATAAGTTTCCGAAACGACAAAGAAAAGCTTTAAAAATCTATTTAAAATAAATTTATTTCTCAACGTAGTTTCCTTCTACCTCGATGCATTTAGTCCAGCGCTTCTCCAATGTCGTTACACCAGTTTGATAAAATGTTTTCTCCAACCCCTCAAAATACTCGTCCACGGCAACAATGACTTCTTCATTTGATGAAAATCTCTGGCCACCTAACCATTTCTTCAGGTTTGGGAATAAGTGGAAGTCACACGGGGCCAGATCCGGGGAATAGGGTGGATGCGGTAGCAATTCGAACCGCAATTCATGGAGTTTGGCGACTGCAACCATTGACGTGTGTGCAGGTGCGTTGTCATGGTGGAACAAAACTTTTTTCTTGGCCAAATGTGGTCGTTTTTTCTGGATTTCTTCACTTAATTTTTGCAGCAAGCTTGCGTAGTACTCTCCATTTATTGTTTTTCCTTTTTGCAGATAATCCACTAAAATAATCCCTCGAGCATCCCAAAAAACAGTCGCCATCACTTTGCCGGCCGACAAAACCGTTTTTGCTTTCTTCGGCGCAGGTCTTCCGCTCTCAGTCCACTGCTTAGATTGTTCTTTTGTCTCGGGAGTGTAATGATGTATCCAGGTTTCATCGACTGTTACATAACGCCGCGAAAACTCGTTAGGATCTCGGTTAAACAGCGCCAAACACTCCGATGAATCGTCCACTCGACGTTGCTTTTGGTCAACAGTGAGCAAACGCGGCACCCATCGCGCGCAAAGCTTTTTCATTCCCAAATGTTGGTGCAAAATATTAAAAACGCGTTCAGATGAAATGCTCACCATCTCTGCTATCTCTCGCAACTTCAAGCGCCGATCATTCAATACAATTTTGTGAATTTTTTTGATCATGTCCGGATTCGTGACTTCATTTGGACGGCCAGACCTGTGGGCGTCTTCGCAGCTCTGTCTTCCACGTTTAAAATCAGTTACCCAGGTGTGAATTGTACTCAATGCAGGAGCAGAATTACCTAAAACACTGTCTAGCTTGGTTTTAATCTGGGTTGCTGTTTTCTGTTTTAAAACGTAAAACTTTATCACCGCACGAATTTCGTTTCTTTCCATTGTTAAGAAAATTTACGACAGAGAAAGTTCTACGTCCTATCAAACAAATTCCACCAGTTCGATTAAATTCAAATTTGGCGTTCTATTTTCAAAAAGATGCCAAAATATAATGTAATATTTTTATTTTTGCGTATCATTTTTTTAAGTTCGTCGTTTCGGCCAGTTATCAATCAGCCCAGGTATGAGCACTTCGCATTCGTCAAAGCGGCTTAGTAACGTGCGCCCACATACGTACAAACGAGCGCATCGTCGTTACGCCGCATTGAAGGTTTTAGTTCCATTTATCGCCGCAATAGCGTTGCATCAAAATAAGGTGGCCATGGATTCTAGTATTCGTCGGACACCCGAACCTAACCTAAGCTTTTTACTAAAGTTATAGTTATGCTAAAAAAGAATTAGTTACAAGTAGAGTTCAAAATAATAATAATAATCTTTATTGACTAAGCCTAATTACATTACGTCAATGGTTTTATCTTAAGGATTACAATTATTTGTTAAGTAAAAATTTTTAGTTTACTAAATAATTATTTCTCGTACAAATCATTATGATAATTGTAAAATAATTATGCATGTTTGTCCAAAAGACTCATAAAGTCCCCTCTAGTAATAGATATAGTAAGTAGTTTTTGTCATGTGCCTTATTACAAGACTGTAATAGCCCACTGAAGCTCTACTTACCCCTTCGGGGATATGAGCGCGATGTTGTGAGTAATAATTAGATAATATGTTAGCGTGAGTAATGAGTATAAGTACTCCTAAAGTGTAAGCACTTTTGATATAGCTTTATTTCATAAGATTTTTAAGACATGTCTATTTTATATAATTTATAATCACCCTACATTGCTTCTTGCTGACAAAAAAACTAAACGAACGCAGCTTTGTAGAATGTATCGCCACCACGATCCGGCTGAACGAAAGCAGCGACGTTTTTCATTCGTGCGCGCCTGTTTGTAATACGGCGTGTTATACGATATGGCTGCGACATATACAAAACGAATCAATGAATCTAGTTCTGATATATCGATATTTAAAGTTAAATTAAAATAGAAAATAAACAATAAGTAGCTGAAAGAATACTTACATCTTTAAATAAATAATCTCTTTCATCTTGGGCCTCTTCATTTTGTACTGACGCCCAAAACCATTCAGCTTTGACGACGTGAACCTTTGCCGAGCATTCTGGCGCCACGTTCGTATTGTGTTCGTCGACCACCTGCCAAATACAACCACATTACAACATAGAAAGGGGAACCCCTAACCATCACCGAATGAAGGCTAAACTATGAATATAGCCCACCCGTCTCGTGCAATCCCTAGAAGCCTAAGCTCCTAACATTAGGGTGACTTTAAGACATGCATATAGGCCGTTTAATTTATGGGGATATTTTAATAGGTCGGCTCGAATGATCGTTTCGTATGGCATGACAAGCTTATTCTAATATTTAGTAGTACTAAATTAAATGGGGTTAGTACCGGCAGCGATAGTCCATGGCATTGCGATATGGCGCGGGCGTCGCGGGCGGCGGGCGGCGGGGCTTCGCGGCGCCGGCCCACGGGGGGGTGCGGGGGCGGGGGCGGGAGGGGGGGCGCGAGCAGCTCCGCGCCGCCGCAGATCGAGTGCCTGTGCGCGCGCAGGTACACGCTCTGCGGCGTCTTGAATATGGCCGAATCGTCCAACTCGTCTACATCGAACGTCTTCAAAGGAGTAGTCACGCCCGTACTGTCCACCGTGTCCACTTGCACGGGAGATACATCGAAATTCATCTCATCTAGCTCTCTCTTTGGTGTGGAAACATTTTTGAGATCCGAGGGTAAATGGCACGCGTTTACTTCTACAGTGTTCCTGTCTGCTCTGTTTTCGTACTTCTTTTTTCGCTCGCTTCTGAACGAAGCAGTGAACGACTTGACGCTTCTTCTTAATTTCGAGGCGGATTTGGCAGTTTTTGAAGCAAAAGATATATCGAAGAACCCTGACTGTTTACTTGTATTCATTGAGCAAATCGATGTATTGTCATCCTCTCGTATGGGGGAGGATGTGGAGGCGATGAACTCGCCGGCGGGGTCGGTCGGCTTCAGGCTGTCCGGGCTCACCGGCTCGACCGTGATGTCCCCTCCAGGGGTTTTCGAGACCGAATCTTTCTTTGTTCTTTTAAATATTGTCGGTCTATTTTTAAACTTAAACGAGTCTTTAATCTTGAGCCGTTTTATTGATTTCCAGTGACTATCTTCTTTATCTGGTGAAATGTTAGCGTCAACTGTACTGACTTGAAAGTTAGAATCTGTTGAGTTACGACTTCGTTTCTTCCCAGAAGAAATAGTAGTAGTCGACTGATGTAGTTCCTTATTTGAAATCTTAGGGGGTAAAAGAAAACCTGGATCATCTTTCGAATCCAGGTCACATAAACTTTTTGTCAATGACGAGTGTAAAGATCCTGCCTCTGCGAGGCAATCGACTATATTAAAAACGTTCATAGATTTATTTCTAAAAACTTCTCTTTTATCCTTAGCATTATTCCTAACGGCTTCTTGGAGAATCTGTGATAAGTCTTTATTCTCTTTATCGTTGCTTTTATATTTGCGCAAGTGTACGTGTTCATCGGGAGAGCTGATATCGTTGGTGGAAGGATCATCGACGAAGGACATCGCTAGGTTGGTGGCGTTTATGTCGCCGTCCAGCTGGTCGTCGGTGTGTTTGTTTCTGAGTTTGTCTCGCGCGGCCTGTACGCGGCGCTCGCGCTCACCGAGGTCGTCGCCGGCGGGCGGGCTGTCGCCGCTCGCGTTGGGCGAGTCCTTGTGCGAGTTGCGCCGCGTGGCACCGACCAGGCGCGCCGACAGACGCCGGTAGAGCGAGCTCTTGGGGGTGGACTGGGAGCGGTTGGGAGTGGCCCGGCTGGGCTGAGCGGAGCTGGGAGTACAAGGGTGGGGTGATAGGATAAGCGAACGACCGAAAGTCTCCCCATTGGCCATTACCTGAAACATGTGTGAACACACCACGCAATGATGTAATGAAGCCATTCCAGTACAGACATGCACGACGATCATTTATTATTATCGTGACAGAGGCGATTAGACACAGAAGCGGCTGTCTGAGACTCTCTGTTATTTATTGAACATTATTCACTGAGAAATCAGTCAGCTGTTTCGAGCGAGACAATTTACGTTTGAAGAGAGTACAATTTACAACAAAGAGCGGTTGGTGGAAGTGTTGAGAATCCTGCTACCATTTGGAAAGTGATGTATTGAAAAGTGCAAGATACAAAGCGGATTCAAACTACATACATTACTACGAACATTTAGACTGTGAAAAATTAAGTGTTAACAAACGTTGGGTTGATGTTATGTATGACAGTGCGCATCGCGTGAATAATCGATATCGAAATCAGAGCGAGATTGTGCGCAATTAAATTAATTACATTAAATCTTACATCATTATCAACATAGATGAATGAAAAGCTGTTACAGCGTGATATTAACAATACAAAATGAAACAAAAAAAGACAAAACAATGGGTCGACTTTGCGTCGTGCGCTCGGGACAGGTGTCACCCGGCGGTACATTGTCATAATCCGCCCATGAACTACTAGGGATACACGAGTACTACGAAACCGTGCAGAAAACACTACATGAGGATATGAGAATGTTGCGCGAGAACGAGACATTAACATCTCTTTTGTTTGCTTATGTAACGTCAAACGCTACTGGCATTGAGTCGCCATGTGACTGGAAACCGTATTGTTTACATGTAAATTTTTAAATAAACACTGTCTGGCGTTGGATGTATTGCTCGGTGCAAGATACTACAGGAAGAGTTAAGAAAACAGCCTATGTGATGTCGGAATAATGAGCAAAGAAAGCCAATAAAATACATCTACATTGTTCGTATCGAAACCAACAATGATTGGTGATCCCAAGGACTACTATGTGCATGCTGACTTCATACTGCTAAAATTAGTAGCTAATGTGGTAAGAATATAAATAAACAGGTATGCGTGGTATTCTGGGGTAAACGGTCGGTGATAAAAGTTTAAAGTAAACAGAGTCCTAACTTTGAGTGATATACGATTTCTTCGTTACATTGTTGTAAAGAGGAAATATTTTATGGATGAAAGTCGATCCAGTAAGTTTAATGCTATTTTGAATTTTATTATAAGTGCCACCTAAATCTAATATGACACTATACAGCAAACTGCGCCGAACTACGTGGATAATTTAAGAAGCCATCAAACATCAGATAGCTTAGATATGTACTCCAAATAGATGAAATAAGAAATTATGTTATCGCAACCGATTGCATAGTATCATATTAGTTTTAGGAAGTAGGTGGATGATAAGTAAACTAGTATGCACTCACGACATGTGTACAGTCGGGGTCGTCGAGGGGACAGGTGCCGCCGCCATTGCTGGCCAGCACCTCGGCCATGTGCTGCGTCTCATCCTCGGGGAAGCCCACGAAGCACACGCGCGCGCCGGCGAACACTCTTAGCTTGTGCTCTTTCTGCAATACCAAATACAAAAAAATACAATTTCACTCGCATATTCTTCAAACCTGGAAAACCTCAATTAAAACAATACGGCGATTTCAACAACAAAACTTGTAGTTTGGTTTGATCTTATTCTTTGTTCTAAATTCAAAAAGGTAGCACGCTAAACAATGGACTTTTTGACGTATCTGTAGCTCGTGGTTAGACAGTTCACGATAAAGTTATCAAAACATTATATTATTTATGTAAGTGCATTTAGCTAAAAGTGTGTTTGTTTGTTTGGTTTCTACTTATTCGACGGTGTTTTTTACGTATACTTAGCGTTTATAATTATGATTTGTAAGCTATTAAGCTACTATCTACGGGTGCACCAGCGCCCGACTGATTAGGTGGTCCAATGTGTCTCACTTCTAGGGTCACGACTGAAAATCAGCGTTACTGGCCAGGCTAGTGACAGTATGCACCTTTTTAGCATAGTTATTCTTATTGTTGTTGTTCCTTGTTCATTTGTGTTTAATCTGTATTGTGCTGTTTTAAATGTTATCATTTGTATTGTGTGCTATGCTGAATAAACGTTTTTCTATTCTATTCTATTCAATGATCCAAGTGGTCGCCATGACCATACACGGCTGGAAAGATTATCATATTTTAATTTCATAAAAATTTAAATATTGCTTTAAAATAATATAGTTATTTTGTATTTATATTAGGCATATCAAAATTTTCGTAAACTAATGTACAGCAGTTATATGTTATTGTTTTCTATATTTTCAACAATTTATACAAAAATCAGGAAACTAGAACCTATCGCATTTGCATTACCTCGCTTATTCAAAAAGTAAACAACTGATTGTAACAGATATAACGCTGTTATTTTTAGCGACTTGCTACAACTTATTTTAACAAATATTTGCGTTTATTCGAAATACCAAGGAACCACAAAATCACTACGATAATATAAATTTCTCACACCATTGCTTTTTTGGTATTGTGTTCACGTTAAAGAGAACGAAAATGCTTTGCTTTTTTATGTGTTGCAAGGTTACTTTCCATCACACCCTTCAATCACAAAGCGATAAACCTGGCCCACCATCCTCCCTTTTCAACGGAAATCCGTTTGAAGATTGCAACCGCAACATTTTATTATACACCAATAAATCACGCACATGACGGCCATAAGGAAACCTGGTTTTGCATTAAGAAATAAATAATAAAAATATGAAACCCTTTTGTTTTTGTAAAGCTCATCGGTATTAAACATCGTTGTGCTTATGTTAGTACGAGATGAGTGCACCCAGGCCCAGGTCACTGTGCATTCAACCTGATAACATGTTAATCAATTTTATGGTGGTAGGCAGTGTTTATCGTGAACATGCAAGATGAGATCAGAGCGATCTTTGACCGCGGACGCATCAAAGGTATTGAACGCATGGAAATGCGATGATTATCTTCAATTAACTTACAAAGCTACAGACATCTCATCAAGAAAAATGTATATAAATTTATAGAACATACATAGATTTTAAAGCAGGTGAGACTTGCAAAGTTTGCTGAAGAAGAAATCTCCGTGTGTTGTAGAGAACTACAAAATAGAGCATGTACAGCGAAATTACTGGCACCATCATCTAACAGTTTAATTTCAAGATAATTTTACATTGCCTAGACAATGTGCACTGAAGATACACAAAGACAACTTTACTAGATAACGTACTTATCAATTCTATTAATTTAATTGATTGAATATTATGTTTATAGTGGAAAATCGAGATGAGATCCGACTGATCTTTGACCGCGGACACATGAAAGCGTTTGAGCGCACCCTATGCAAATGTGACGATCATTGAAGTCGTTAAGCTAGTTAACGCTGGATCGGGCTGACTGACGCCTCAAGGAATTGCGTAATTAGCAGGGGAGGAGTTCGATATTCAACTGCTAGACATAAGGGAAATAAAGGCCGTCATAGAGGCTGATCTTCCAGCATAAAAATAGTTTAATGTGATGTGAATGGACACTAACTATTCCCTATTTTATTATATTCACTCTACCATAAACAATACAGTACCGTCTAAATGGATCAGTGCGTTGTACACTGAGTGAGGTATATAAACAATCACTAAATGATTGAGTGGTACATTTCCAGATTGATAGTATTATGCACATTTGTTTGTGCATAATACTATCAATATTGGTTTTTTATTATAATGCATTAGATCGTTAGAAATATTATAGATTCGTTATCTCTAAAGTTTAGTAGTTGCGACTCATAATGGTATATTTATTCTTAGCTGTAACACTGACACAAGGGTTTGTGAGGTCGGTTGTCAACCTTACAACCCAAAGGATGCAGAAGAATCTATGTATGCAAATTATTTCATTTTATTTTAAATGTATGCTTAAATTATCTGCTAACTGCATGTCCATCCGTATGCGCGCGATCTATACGCATCACAACTAAGGTAACGCTCACTCGCCTTCGTGAGATCATCAACAGCATATATAAGTCCCACCGGGGAAATAGGGCGATCAGGCCTTAGTTGACCATGTTGGCCCAGTGCGGGTTGGTCAACTTCACACACTTTTGAATTTGGGGTGTGCAGGTTTCTTCACGATGTTTTCCTTCGCCGTAAGAGCGTCATATAAACGCACATATGAATTCGAAATTTGAAAACACCTTGATACGTGGTGGGGGGGACAACTTCATGAGATAAACCTCTATACTCTAGCCCTGCTTACACTAGTGTACGTCCTCACCTTGTTTGCTGCTTGTAACTACGTCACCAATATGAACCGTGAAATATTAGCTTTTCACACTACAAATGTCTACATTGACGAGGACGATACTATATTTGTATTGAACAGAGCTCAATTATGATACTGTGCTCAATTATGTTGTGGTGATAATGTGATAATTACACATTGCATACTCGACCTTTCATGTTTCGTGAAAAAAAGTATTATTGCACTAATGGCGAGTCATATACACTGCCAATTTACACGCTAATCGAAGCGTATGTCCTATTGTAAAATATGAGCAACCAATTGATTGGAAAAATTACCACAGTCATGGTTCTGAAATAATGTAAGTAAGTAACACTTTATTGCATAACACATATGGGACATATAAAGAAAACATTATTATAAAATGTGCGCAAGCAAAGGCGGCCTTATCGCTAATAGCGATCTCTTCCAGACAACCTTTCTTTTTATAGAGAAACAGTAGTGTACGGAAACGGAGTAGTAAGTGCGTGAAGGAAATTTAAAGTTACTTTAACCTATTATAAGTATGATATATAGACAAATATAGTAAATATATAAATACAATACATAGCATAATACATACACATATTATATACATGTACTGAGTACCGTAGTCTTATTTTCATATCTTTCTACTTTCAGTAAGAGTAGAGTTAATATTATTTGAATTGTAATAAAAAAGATGTCTAGACTGATATGCCATGCTCTACTGATGGGCAGTTGGGCACAAAGCGTGTCGTTTGGAAAAGCATAGGCGAAAATTTCAGTAACAATGCTATTAGTCAACACAACAGAAACTGTCCGGTTTATCTTGATTAAAAGAAACATGCATGTAATAACAAATATTATATCACATACAATTATGAAAAATCAAGAAGCTAAGCAAAGAAATAAACAAGGTTATAATGCATGTTTATTTTACGTGCGAGTAAATGTCTATATGCTAGACACACGCGATAAAACTCGTGACTACTGATTTATAACAGCTGTTAATGTGACGACTTTAATAACACAGGCTGTTGCATTCCATGTGAAGCCTATTACTTAGTTTTCTAAAAAGAAATCAATTTAGTTGCGATAGTGAACTGAGCATTACAATAATTTATTATTTGAATCGATAAGGACTCGATTGTCGGCCAATCTTACTAAATTCTTCAACTTCAACGGCCCGTTACAGTCCACTGCTGGACTATAATCTCTATGCTTGGCAGGCGGGTTGGAGATCGCAGATTAAAAGGTTACTGTATCAGAGAGCGCTGCTGCCCGTTCCCTGTTCAATGTGTAGTCCCTAAGTCGCCTCTTACGACACCCACGGGAAGAGTAGGGGTTGGTGACAAATGTATTCTACTCTGCCGTCACCACACGGCACACGGTACTAAATTAGCCAAGAGAAATAACACGACGACGACAGTGCGAAAATATCTAAGGAAATTCCGCAAACATAGTTTCGAAGTGTGCGTATGTATGTGTGTGTGTGTGTGTGTGTGTTGGCCAGTATAGCAACAACGGTATACTCACAATAAAGGCATCATCGGTGGCAATGCAGGTGGGGTCGTCCTTGCGGTCCCAGCACGCGTCCACCCACGACCGAGACAGCACAGGAAGACCAAAACCAGACGCATATCGGTACTTGTCCCCAGTCGCGGCCGCAGCGATCAGATGCGTCACTTTGCTGGACATGTCTTTGCGGATAGAACCGCCCATGTAGTGTATTAGCGTTATCAGGTACGTCTGGGGGAAAACACGCCTTGTAAGACATTTTAAGAATTGTTAGTCTGGGTAGACAAGCAGGCGTTAAGCATAACCGAATACATATACCATATTTTACGAATAATTTTTAAAATATAGATTAGTAGCAGACGATTCGCGAAGAAAAAAACAGAATAGGTTGAATAACGAATTTACAGTGATTTTTTAAAGTTTTAATATGTCTGTCTCTTTCAAAAACGATTTTTTGTATGGAGATTATAATGGCGTTACTAACAAATTGACGTCACATATGTATGGTATGTGCCTCTCTGTCTAATCTTGAATTTCAAACCTTTATAACTCGGTCAGTTTTAAAGATAGAGCAAAAACTATTTTAGTGTTCGATAGCAGAAACTAAGAAGTTTGGATTTATAAAATAAAAAAAAGTAGTCCGATATCCTATTCATTCCATATTCATTCATTTATTCTGAGCTGTCCGCCCGCAGCTACGCTCGCGTTGTGCAAGATTTTTCCCGTGGGAATAACACTTCGTCCAAATACGTTCAGTAGTTTAGGCGTGAAAGCGGAACAAACATACATTTATATCCAAACATACTTTCACATTTATAATATTAGTGTGGTGATTGGGTAGTAAGTACCACACACAAACCTTTGAAAATTATGTTATTATTACGCTCTAGCGTCTCATTAGCGATAACATCTTCGCTTAAAACTAACTCGACTTGTTCTTGTCATTGCAGGAAGATATTATAGCCAGCAAGATAACGGCAAAAGTACACAAACATTCTGCTTCCATAAGTACGTTATGCGGATCTATGCTTATTTTATAAAAAAATAAAATTTTCATTATCATTTTTTCATTTCTAAACAGAGGCCTCCCCTTAAATTTATACTTTAGTATACTAAGAGTTAAAGACACATAAAATTGTGCGCTAGCGCAGTCTGTGTCATGGAGGATACTCACGAGTTCATCCTTCTTCCGGAAGCCGGAGAAGCATATGACAGCGCCGCGCATGGCGAGCGAGTAAAGCGGCCGCGAGTTCGTGGGAGGAGGCTCATCGCGGTCTGCCAGCTGCAGCACCGCGGTTGGACCAAGCACCCTGTGAACCAACGAACATTTAGTATATTATTATTATTTTGTAATTAATATTTTTGCTACTTTCAAAGCCGACAGCAGAACAGTTGTTTTACGAACATCATCATCAATTGAAAAAAAAACTGGTTATTTTTTATATGGCTTACTCGAAAGAAGGCACCTTGTGTTTGTTTTGCGAAGTATTACCACAAAAAAATCTTATAATACCGAAATTATAATAATTTATTTACCTCTTGTAACTTTTAGGGACAAACAGTAAACAAAATAATTCTGTGTCAATACACGATCGTGTTGGCGTCTTTTCATATTTTTCAGCTTACCTTTTGTCATTTTTAGATAATTGTTTAATCGATTCGTAGAGGTAACAAAATAGGTTACTAGAGACAACCGATAAATATAATTTCACAATGCAGTACACTAATCTAGAGCATATAGTATGGAACACGAAGAAAAACCTGTTCATTGATATTGACACTTATTCTACATTTGAAATAATATTGTGAAATGAAGATGATAGATAATTGGAAGGCTTATTTATATCGCGACCGAATTTCAAACTGAATTAGTCCACAAGTTACTTTAAGCCGATACGTGAAGCACTTTACAAATAGACTTTTTAACTAACAATAAGGCAGAACAAGGAAAATATAAAGAGGAAGGCAAAACTTTAATAATCTAATGTTGGACGTTACGACAACATGGGGAAACGCTGCCATAATCTTATTTACGGTCGCAACCGCTGATCGAACTAATCCTGTGATCTTGTATGAACATAAAAACTTTACTACTACCCATAGTATAAAGCAACCTATTCGAATATTAAACTCAAGGTGTGGTTTGCAATCCTATTCGCACTAATTCCGATTCATATTGGTGTATTATTTTTAAACATGCTCACTAACACCGAATATTTATGTTTTACAATAACCTCTAAAGTAGACATTTGGTTACGTCGATGATAGCATCTTATCTTCTGACAACAACAATATCATATAGGTAAAATGTTTAGCCAGAGTTCAAAAATTTATTTTTTGAGGTTTATTATGATCAAAATATTTCACCAAATTAAAAGTCGTATATTCTCAAGAATTTCTGAAAGTCCAATAACTTAGTAAAAAATAGCATCATATTCATAAATTCTATTATCGTATCAATCATACTGAAGTGTTTTGATACTATAAAGTATTACGTAAAACATAGACCCGTTGAAATAGATAAAGTATGAGAGGCATGAACATTGGTACTTACTCAAACGTGACTGGTAGTAAAATATATATTTACAAATATATATATTCACGTCTTGGAATTATTTCAGCAATCAAGGATTGTTTAATAGTTCACTGTCATTTACGTTCATAATATAAGTAGCGCTCATTTATTGATTTAATAATTTTCTATGAGGCATGACGTAGCTCGGAACCAGGAAGGGTTGTACAAAGTTCGTAGAATTTAAATAAACAAATCTTTGCAGAGCTTAAAAGCATTGTAACACAAGTTTAATAGCCTAGGTTAACCATAACCACATGTTATTAGGATGATTTGTTAGGTGTAAATAATTTAAGGATTGCGCCAAACGTGACATAATCGCATTTAACATCGATCAACTTTTGTGGAAAGATGTCGCATCCAACCGCGATGAGTGGAGGAAAACAATCACCGAGGGTTACAAAACCCATGATGATGCCTGGTTTGAAGATCTAGCCCAAAAATCTGCGAAAAGGCACACTCGCGGAAAGGTTCCCCCGGACTCGCAGTTTACATGCCGCAAATGCGCACGAACGTGCCGTTCAAGGATCGGATTATTCAGCCACGAGCGACGTTGCTTCCAAAACTGACGCTGCTTAAATCATCTCACAAGATGTAGGAGGCCTTATAATGATGTTAGGTGTATTTATTATTTTGTTTTTCATTTCAGATCCATACAGTAATGGAAACATAATAGACTAATGAAAAAGAACGCTAAAGCTAATGTACCATAATGAAAAACTTTGTTTTAAATTACATTTCGTCAGTATGGGGATCGAATAGATGAAGAACAATGGTTCTTAATGTTTTAGTAATAATGGTTATTTAATCAACATTCTGTTGGGCCACTTACTACAAAGGATTTTGATAAAATTTTCGGGAAAATAAATAATTCTTGTTATTTTTCATTATTATATTTTGATAGTTAACTAAACGATTCGTCTGCTCGCTTTACGACTATTCTCGTATCTTAAAGCCGCACAGAATCTAGTTAGGGAGTTATAAACACGAAATTTTATAAAAACCGATTTTTTACATATTATATTCCTTCGACTTTATACGTGCTTTACAACGTGCAAAAAGACTTACCTAGTTTACATTTTGATAAGGATCGCATAAACCATTTAATTTTGCCTACAAGTATATTGTTAACTAAGGGATTAAGGTTTACTCTACAATATACTCAACCGCACCTGTAAAAACATAATGATTCAAACGTGGGACTAAATAACTCTACGAGTAATGGCTATAAATATCCCATTAACCAGCGTGAAACTATTTGAAGCTATTTTTGTTTTGATAATTATATTTAATATCGCTGTGAAGGTTTTGTTATAATGAGCGAATGACTGCGTTTATTATGTTACAATTCCTTTTTTGTTGAGCAGCAAACCTTACTTCATTGTCTTCATCATTATCTCAAACTCTGGTGTCAGAGTTTTTCAGTCGCCAAGGGCCCTGACATCACCTCATGTAACAACTACTTTCGTGGACGTAGATATTAACCGGGAACCGGGACCAATTGTTTGACAACCTTCCGAACTTATTAATATTATTATTTATTCGGCTTATTAAAAATAAAACCTGCATTAAAAATCTACAAACTTGTATTCAAGTGCTGTAACCAGTCTACAGCCGCCGGAGTAAGCTCATGGAGCTCCTCATATTTGCCTGGGAACCTCCTGAGAGGACACTCCCACTATGTGTGCCGTGGTCTGCTCCGGCGCCCCGCAGCCGCAGGCTGACCCTCCACTTATGAAGATGGTAGTTACATCTGGCTACTCCCGTTCGGATGCGATTAAGTATCGTCCAAGTACGTCTGTTGGCTTTAAAGCCGGGAATCTGGGTAAGCGGGTCTGGTATCATGCCAGCAGAGCACTCAAGAGACTGCCACTCAGCCAACCAAGATGAGTGAATGTTGAAGGGCTGCTGTATGTATTGCGGGATCAGACCAGATGGGTTTGCGTGAAGGCAAACGCTGCGGGATGCATCCATCAAGAGTCTTTCTAATCGGCAGTTTGTGCGGAAGTTGACAGCTTTCCGCTTAGCCCACTCGCCTGCTGCAGTTAGAGCGGGTCTCAGGTGCGGGGGCACGAAGTGCGAGAGAGCCGGTAGCCGCGGCGTGGGAGTATGTGCACTACAGTACCAAACCGAAGCACAATACTTTGCTGTAGAGAACACTAAAGATAGTGCAGATGTCCGCCCCAAGACGTGCCCGCTAATCGACTGATCAGGTTAACCCGAGATTCTGTCTTTTGTGCAGTGACTTCCAGGTGATTTCGAAAAGTCACCTGGAAGTCACTAGTCTAGTCACACTCCTAGATATTTTGGGGTGAAGTTATGTATGACGCACCTTTCTTCCATCGAAGAACACTTCCGGCTTTCGTTTAGCCATACAGTTAGCTAAGTGGAAGGCGGTTACCTCTGACTTTGTGGGATTTGGGCAGAGGCGCCATCTTCTGTGGTATTTGTTGAGGGCTGAAAGGTCCTGGGAGAGAGCGCCTTCTCCTTCACTAAAATGCTTACCTTGAAACCAAGGACTAAATGAACTTCTCAGATCTCAGTGTAGACGTTAAAGACCTCCCGAAGAAGTAAGGAATCCGGTTGGGCAGGTTGAATTAATCTGCAATTTTCTAACCAAACTGAACTGGAATGACACAAGTTACTTTGTTTGACAAAGACTAGGACAGTTTGCCTTGCAGATGAAGCTAGACGCTCCAAAATGCTAAAAACGTCACTTGCCCTAGATCCACAGAAGGTGTTGAACTTTAATTAGCTCGTAAAACCAACAAGATTAACCGATCTAAGCTCAACAATCCCCGAGAGCGACATCCAAAACATTCGTGTATTTCACCACGGATGTACTTTTCCCGGAAGCGCTGTAAAGCGAATCAACACGACAACAAATCTTACTTAGAAATTGGAATGACTACAGATCCAAATGAAACCGTTTAGTGTGAATCGTGTATTATTAATAGGGCACGCAATTTCTCCAAAGACATGAATTAAAAGTATTCGTGGACGTCGTGCGTGGGCGGCTGTGACGTGCGCGTGAACTCGTGAGGGAGGGGGTCCCCGGCTCCACTCTAGTGTTGTATTTAACACCCAAGTATATTTCGCCCATTAAAGTAAAAGATTATTCATTTTTGTTTTCCCTTTTTGGAAATATATGACATGACAGTATTTTTATTTTACCTGTTTTCTCGTATTAGTTAAGAACAATACAGATGTTACTTTGTGCCAACAGATTTTCAGGTCAGTGACCGTTGGTGGTTTAATGTAGAATATTTTCGCACTTCAGAAAGCACGTCCAATCATCAGTTTTAACTAAATTAGTGATTAAGCCAAATCAGACGCCATTATCAATTCTTCATCATGTGGGTTGTATCATAGACAATAATTTATTCAGAAAAACACTCATAATTATAATACTACAAATTGAACAAAATATGTAAATACTAATGACAAAAACAAAACAAAAAATGTATGTATCGACCTCACAACCCTGTGCGCTGTGTGCCCTGGTGTACCTAAACAGTGGTGTAACACAGATAGGGATTGCAGCACTCGAGGGCAGCAACAACGAACTGCTGGATCAGGAAGGAATCAAGTACGGCACGGATGTATATTGTTTAGACTGTTAGATTACTTAATTGAACACAACAATATCACGTAAAGACATTTATTTTCCTCTACCAAAGAGCTATATTTTCACATCCTCACGAGTCTAAAGATCACTTTCTAGTGTCATCTTTGTTTTATGCTTTTACTATATTAAACTGAAACTCAAGTAAGTGCGGGGTTTGCAACACGAGCATGCATAACTCCACAGTAGATAGTAGCCGGGATATAATCATTCTTTGGACAATCAGGTTATACCTGCTATGTCCTAAGAAAATAAGGGAAAGGCTCAGAAAGATATTTTCGTTGGACGGTTTCTCCCACCGGGATTTGATCGCGGAACATCCGTAATGAAAAACGAATGATTCGCAGCTTGAAAGTTCTGAAGATAAGGCTTTTTCATTACTCATACTCGGAAAGTAGGTCTTAAGTTGCCTGAGGGAGAATCGTTTTCAGCCTGGAGGAGGGAGAATCGTTTCCAACTGACAGCTGTCAAATTATTAAAAAAAACTAGTTCTCAATTCACATTTCTATTGAACTATGTTCCATCTTTCTATACAGCCACTCAATTACAGGCGCAATGTTAAATTGAAATAACATAAAGTTAGGTATTAATTAAAGAATCTATGACTTTATTATAATAGACTTTCAACTATTTCTTTAAAATAAAATAGATTTGGGCAAAATATTTACCATTTTTCAATGATAAAAATGAAAAATAATGGCTCAAAAGCTGGCCGGCTCGGCCACAGAAAAAAATAAAAATAGGCGGGAAAGCAGGATTATCATTTGTTTTTCGAGTTGTAGGGTTTTGTTTACAATGAGTTCATCTGATTCAGATATGGAAGTCACTAATTTTTCTTTAGCTGATTCGTGTTTTTATTTTTACTTTCCTTGTATTCGTAATGAAAAGCACAGTGTTTACCTCTGGTTGAAGACTTATTTAGTGCCTCGAACTATTAGGGCCCTCGCTACGCTCAGGTCCCAAACCCCGTCTCGGCGCTAAATAAGTTACTTTCACCCCTCGTATAACAATGTACTATTGCTACAAGTAAGTAATCTATGAAAGAAAAGTGATTAATTGGAAACAGCCGAGCGAGCCGCAAAGCTTACTGTAGCACAATCAGAGAAATTGTTGTCGTTTACTTAAACCTACGTCATATCGTGGCGTCACGTCAGTTTCCCGCAAATTTTGTCCTGATCCTGACAGCGAATTTTATTGACCGCTTGTACGCGCCAAAATAAAATTAAGTTCGTAAATTTTTTTAGAATATTATCCTAAATAGAGACTTCTTTATTAATACATTTCATCTAAAACAGTGCAGTTAACGCAAATAAATTCAATATTTGAAAGCTCTAAACATTATGTTTATATTTTGTTTATACATTGAAAATTTTCATGATGTCCAGTATGAACATTTATCTAATGTAGATATATAGGTAGAGTGCTGCTTTTAATGGTATTTTTTTTATTGCCATGCATATTCTACCACTGTTTTTACACCTCATATGGCAATAACGTAAATATTTACATATGGCGAAGTATTCACGAATAATGGAGTCCTATTCGTATTGTTTTTCAAAGTAACTTTATATTATTTTAATAATATGTATTTTTATTTCTCACTTAGTTTAATAGACTTTTCTAGGCATAATATTATTCTGTAACCTCACATTCAATTTCGTTATCTGTTTCGTTGTAAGAAGACCTTAAACAATCTGCATTGTTGCAGGTGATCGATCGTGCATGTCTTGATCAATCACGTCTGCGTTAATAAGCAAATTATGTGATGGTTTTGAGGAATTTTCCGGCAAGTGCGTCATAAGCAACTTGCGGCCGCGGTCAGCAAGCGGCGACGGTGGCTGTGACATCAGCGGCGTCACATACACCGCCGCCGTACGTGTCGCCGTCGAAATAGTTCCGATGAGTTACATTCCCAATCCCACGAATATGTAAACAATCGTGAAGATCAAATTAGCTATCGCATCGTCGTACACCAAAAACCCCTGAGCCAAATTAGTTCATTTCACAAGTGTGTCAAAATAAATTTGACGATAGCAATGTCCCTTTCTTGATTGCTAAATGAAGTAAAACGGGCTTGCGCATGCGCACGTATGTAATGTAAATTAAAAATGTCCTCGCTTTGTAATCGCCTGCTCTTACTTTCTAACCGTAAAGGCCGCATGAATTTATTATCTATTCGGTCTGTTGAGAACTTACCTTCCGCTGGTAATTAGAATTAAAAGTTTGTGTGCAGCTGTATGTTTAAGAAAGCATTAAATTTTAAGCCGTCAAAGATGTAATTCATTCATTATACCGCGAAAATTAAATATAATGTGTGCTTGATCCGTGACAATTTAAAGTTAATTGTTTATAATGCTTACAGGTCGCAATTAGGCGGAGCAGTGTCCGGTGTTTTGGGAGCTTCCTTAAGGAGGACGAGGTCTTGAGGCGCCTCCTCATCTTCGGGAGTAGGAGGTAACCGCGTGAGACCCATCGTCACTGCACTCACTAGCGATCAGGCACTAGTCCGTCGTCCATCCGACACACTTCCGTTACACTGGCTAATACACTTATTGGCACTCTGCAACATCGCAGCGGATATCACCGCCTCCACTATTAACACATCGCGAAACTAAGCATTGAATATTGTGTCGTTGTTACACAAAATATTTCCGTTTACGATTTCGGTTCACATCGCTGAAAGCTTTGAGAAATCGTTTACCGCGCTCGCCGCAAAAACAAAGACACGGGCACGGCATGCGCGTTATGCGTTTCACGTTAGATTGGAAAACAGTCGCGAGGAATGTGAGGCCGAAAATAGCGTGGAGCGTCGCGCGCAAGGGCGACCCTCGCGCTACGTAGCTGCGCCGCCGCCGCCGTCACCGCCCGCGCGCTCATACCGTATGCACACCTTTATTTACATCCTTCAAGAAACACTCACCCAACACACGACCTTTTTACGACTGGAAGGTTCACCGTATGTGTAAACACCGAACAACCCCGAACGAACGTCCTGGGCGAGGCAACCAATATGTTGCACACGAATAACGTGGAAGGTTAATTGGACTTATTAGTCAGCGATCCGTGAAACCCATTTCCAGCTGAAATGTGGAGACACGAATACTCTTTGGGAGTTCAAGAAGAGACAAACATGTTTAGTTATTCAACTATACTGCTGCTCGTTCAGATTGAACTTTGATTTCAGCGATAAAAACGAAGGTGAAAAACAACATGAATGAATAAGTACGAGTAGTAAAAATACACCAAGATGTGAAGAAAGAAAAGTATCCTTTTTGCGATAATTTTGCAAATGACTAATGAACTTTTGCAAAGAAATGCCAAAATGCTGAATCTCAAGTCAGTGCTTGCAATATCCTAACAATACCTTCCTATGAATCAGTATTCCCGAGAAGAGTGATAGCTCTTCGGGAGTTTAACTTGGGAACAGAAACAGTAAGAGAGATGCAATAATAAACAATTAAATCTCATCAGCGCTCAGTGTTCAACAATACAATGCACTTGCTGCACCGCTCCAGGCGGAATGTTGCGCGAGCGCTTGTGCTCAAAACATCGCAACTATAAATTTCTCGGTGGTTCGCACTCGCAGCGCAACTACGTAGCTCGGTGCTCGCTCAAACGAACACGATCTGCGATAAGGGGCGGCTAAATTGGCACTCGTAAATCATACCAAGGTACACGGTCATAGTTTCAAGCTTGCAACCGAACCAATACAAAGGAAATAGGGGTTACTGACCTTCAGAGTAATAATAGAAAACTTCCATAGAGTAAAGTACAAACACGGCGGCGCCCATAGATGTGGTTGAATGATAGGAGAACAGGTGAGCTCGTTTACATAAGGGTGAGGGTTCGAAATGTTGGAATAATAGGTGAGGCGAGACAAACGGGGGTGGAGTCGCTTATAGAGCTCGTAAATCGGCGGTGAGCCGGGCAGCACCCAGTCAGTGCCGCTGTTGGCATTCCTCGCCACGCGTCGTCAATTCGTCAAACGACTCTTCACCTACAGTGGCGTTGACTCACTCTCATTTCATCTAGCACGCCGTGGGTGACCATCGAAAATGGTAGCCATTTGTATGTCTTTTTGAAATGTACAAGGCTTCTGACGGGCTCTGGCTACCTCAATAACAACTCTACCACTTTATCATATTAGGCTACCATCGGGCATTTTAAGACATGCTTGTATTTGTGTACATCGCATCAATGAAAGAAACTATATTTTCCAGTCCAAATGACAATTGATTTTGAACTAGTGACGGATGTTCCGTCTATCAACATAGCAATCAACAGCCAAATGCGAACTACGCCCACGTCCGCAACGTCCGTTCCCTTTTCACATTTAAGTCAGACCGCGCGACGTCCAGGCCCCGAACCAGCTTTATCACAACGGTAGATCTGTAAATGAGTATTATTTTAGAACGACTGAGCGTCACCAACGTACTACCACTGCTGCTTGTGTAGAGGCGTAGTAGGTGAGAAAACAAAAAGTCGTCAATGTAAATGCACAACAAGGCATCCGTTCAAGCTCGTTAGCACTCCGTGAGCAGCCGTCAGCCGAGCGACGACGAGCCAAAATAAAATTGTCAATAACGATCTGTCGCGCTTGTTACACTACTCGTATAAAAACTACTTCATTTCATTACTTCATTGTGCACAAACTAATTTCACCACCTTTACTGAAAACACCTACAATAACCATACATTGCTAAACAAAAGTAGTACAGCAGCTATTTTGAGTTGATGTTTACTTTACCTACGGTACTTCCACTACAACAGCATTATTTGGGAAATGGCCTTAAAGTTTAGTTTACAACTCCACTTGTTTTGTACTTATTTCGTAAATGTTGATGTAAGCAGTAATGTCGCCAAGGTTCATTTTAAGCATTATCCTGATGTCATGGTGTGATGCCATTGTGGATAAAGTGGCGTCTTAAATAACCGAGTGGGGTCTAGCATGGCTAACGAAAAAAACGGACACGACAGTCGTCGTATTGTTTTTAGAGTAGAAGGAAGTAACGCGATACTCGGAGCGGGTATAATGTTAACTGTGCTGTGTCCATGCTCGTTCAACGGAAGCAGAACACTACATAACACCTCTCATAAACAAGTGTTAATCAAAGTTTCAACCACGCAATGTCATCATGGGTTTTTTTGCTACTTTTAGGGCCGGGCCACACTAATCGACTGCCTTTCGCACTTTGCCGATTAAAAAGGAGCACACCTAGTACGTATTATGTATGCCGATCCACCGCTTACGGAGGCGTACGCAGCCGTAAGGTGCCGTACAGATCCGTATGCAGACGAATCGGGACTTCACAGTATAATTCTGTGCCTCACTTAAGTTGCGTTGTACCCTTTTTGTGTTTTTGACATGAGTATTATCAGAAAAAAATTACGTTTAAAATGGTCTAACTCACGTTCTTCTATCTGCTATAGTTTCAGAGATAATTTTGTGCAAGGTGATACAACTGCCCGGATTTTGGCAAAAAAGTCGTGAATATCAATATTTGTGGAGTTGTAACCTCAAAAGTATTCACTCAGCACACAATTTTTCGTGCTTCGTGATTTAAATGCGATTGTATTCAATTTCACTTTTTTTTTTAGTACATTTATGGTGAATAGAGTAATATCCCTTTGAACCGACTCTTTCCGACATAATACCTAGGGTACAAATCGACATGTACCTACCATTTCGAAAAAGAATGTATGCCTTTTTTTGGGAAAAGTGATACATCGTGACATGAATCTTTCTACACAAAACAGTTTTTATGTGTAAACAGATATAAATGTAATTGTATCTAAAACTCAAACCATTTTTAAAAATATTTCTGTAGAACAACTATGTGCTTAATGATACAAGTGCGGATGGCCGAGGTGCGCGGGGTGAAGCGCCCCGCGTGATCGGGGATGCGCGGGACCTTAAACCGTAGTGCCGCCGCGGTCTTGATGGACCAAACTAAATTAGCTCCGCTTTTCTGAATGTAGAAGGTATTTTGTTCTGCCATTCTTCCCTTTCGGGTATAAGAACTTCATATAACCTAACAAAGTTTTGTTTCATAGTCATCACATCAGAGGGCATCGCCATGATAGGATTCCTGATTAGATTTTCAGCTAATCTACTCATCACATTAGAGGACCACCTCTTCCTTCCGGCTTCAAGCGAGCGAAGCATAGCTGTTCGAGCTTCTTTCTGGACATGTATGTGAAGCGGTGCTATGTTAAGCACCGCTTCCATGGCCAGAGTAGGTGTCGACGAGATGGCCCCTGTGATAATCAAACAGGCAAGTCTTTGCAGACTGTTCAGGGAAGCAATATATGTTCCCATAGTGGTTTTCTTAAACCACGACAGGCAGCCATAGGTAACCATAGGCCTGACTATGGCAGTGTACAACCATAGAGCGTGTCGGGTTTTAAGCCCCCACCTAGAACCGACCAGGCGACAGAATGTGCCCAGTGCAGACTTTGCCTTTTTAACCACATAGTCTATGTGTTTATTCCATATGAGCTTATGATCAAGGTATATACCGAGATATTTAGCTTCATATGCAAAATTTATAGTTTTGCCGAAGAGTGTAGGAGGCCAGAGTTTATCTAGAATCCTTCTCCTCGTGAAGGGAACTATAACGGTTTTGCTAGCATTGACAGATAATCTGAATTGCACGCACCACCGTTTAACTTTCCTAAGAGCATTTTGCATAAGACTTGATACCGTGTCGGGACATTTACCCACAATGGATATGACCAAGTCATCAGCATATCCCTGGGTATACAAGTCTGCCGAATTAAGTTCGTTTATCAGGCAATCAACTACAATGGACCACAGTAGCGGGGATAAGACCCCTCCTTGCGGGCACCCCCTCGTCACTCTCACATCAAGAGTGCAATCAAAGAGGGTCATCCGAACTGTCCTTGTAGTCAGCATTGATTCGACCCACACTAATGTCGTCTCATCAATACCTCTATCACTCATACATTTGAGTATGATGTCTGTCTAGGTGTTATCAAAAGCTCCCTCAATATCTAGAAAGGCACAGAGGGCGATCTCCTTGTCTTCAAGCGCTCTCTCCAAACGATCCGTAAGCTCCATAAGGGCGGTTTCGGTCGATTTTCCTTTCTGGTACGCATGCTGCTTCACATGCAGGGGTATCACACTAAGGTAGTTCTCCCTGATGTGCAGATTAATAACCTTTTCAATCGTTTTTAGAATGAAAACGGTGAGACTTATCGCTCTAAAGTACTTAAGGTCGGCTTTATCCCGATCACCCCCCTTGGGAATAAACGTTACACGAACCCTAGTCCATTGTAGTGGAATATGTCCCCAAGCCAAACTAGCTCTGAAGATTCTCACTACAATCCCTAAGATGGCATCTTTACCTTGCTGGAGTAGTGCAGGAAAGACGCCATCCTCCCCTCCGGACTTATATGGCTGGAAGCTATCAATCGCCCACGCAACTCTATGAGGTTTAATTATAGATGTGGCCCTCTTCCAGTCTTCTACAGAGGGCCTGGACTTAGTCATCCTTGTAGCCGGGGGGAGACTTGTGTGGCCCAGGACTTCTGAGCCAGGAAAATGAACTTTTGCTAGGAGTTCTAGTGTCTCCCGGGCAGAGTTCGTAAAAATCCCATTCAGCCCTCTTAGTAGGCCGAGATAAGATGGAGGCGATTTAGACAGAATCTTGGCAATGTGAGGCGTGCTGTTGATCGCCTCACAGAACCTTCTCCAAGATTGTCTTTTTGCTCTCCTCAGTTCCTTGTTGAAGCCTGTGAGGGCAGAGCTGTAGGCATTCCAGTTAATAAACGTTGATTAATTTTGTAAAACTTGTATTTATTTTCACATTCCACATCTTTTTCATTGAGCGGTACATCTTGACTTTTATCATTTAGCACATATTTTAAAAGACTAGGATTTTAGTAAACTGATACAATTCAGGTAAATTATGGAAATAAGCGAATGCTAAGTAAATAAACAAAATCTCAAGGGTTATATCTTCATCTTTTGTTTGAAGAACATTGTGCTAGGATCATTATTTTTATGAGTTATTAGATGTTTTAACTTCGTGTATATCAGTTTACACAAAGACAACTTAATTTTAAGTACTTAGGTGCAACGTAATTTAACTATACAAGTATCATTTATTACATGATTAATGCCACGTAATAGACAGAAAAACAGGTACAACTCACAGGTTTTACATGAATTACTTATAAGATTTAATATTTACCAATAAAACTAAAATATGCTATAAAAGAAAATGTTTTACTGTACTAAACAAGATACTCAAGTTTAACCTAGCCCACTTAGTTCATGAACTAGAATTTTTTAAATCTTGTTTTTGCTTTTGTAAAATGATGATTTTTAATTTGTATCACTTATCACAGGAGGCACAGAATTAATTACAGTATGTTCTGTACATTCAGTGTTTTTGTTGCGCATTTGAGGAAACAATATAGTACACTGTTGATATTTCTTTTCGAATTATTTCTAGTACTAGTTTTGTTAAACAATTTGTTTATTTGCAGTAATCTATTTGATGTATAAAATTATTGAATTGATGAACATAAACTGAAGTGATAAATTCTAATGTGCATCATAATTTCCATTATCTGTACCAAACTCTCAAACTCGACTGTTTCTATTTATTTTCAAGGGAAACAAAAGTATCTATGTTCCAGTGGATTACCCATAATAAATACAAAAACTTTCACTTTTACGAATTTTGTGAAAAGCACAGTTTTAAGCTACTATTAAAACTGTGCTTAAAATATGAAATCATTCGAGTTAAAAATTATTAAAACATAAAAAACTTATTTTTATTTCGCATTTGTTGATCTACTATACTTTGTACACTGTGGTACAACTCATCGCCATCGTCAGCCGTTGATTGCCGTCGATACCTGCCGACAGTCGACCGCGTTCCGTCGAAAGGATTTCCATACTTTGAGCGCGTTTTGTATAGGCAATCCGTCGATCACCACACTTATCGACGGCCTTTCGCATTTTGCCTATACAAAACGCGCACAAAGTATGGAAATCCTTTCGCATCGACGGCGGACGACGGCGAACGACGGCGAACGGCGGCGAACGATGGCGAACGACGGCGAACGACGGCGATCGGCGGCGGACGGCGATAAGTTGTGCCACAGTGTACAAAATATTTTGTATCCATTAAAATCTGGCTAATCATTTGTTATTTTCGAGCTGTGATTTTACTAACGTTGAAATACAGGCCTGAACTAAGAAGAGACTACATTATTTCGAGGATCCATCCACCACGTGCGATCCTGCTGGCAACGCTTCTCCATCAAATATAAAGAGATATACAGCGACTCGCGAGGTCTACAGCTCACAGAGCCACTAGTATAGAAGACTTGGCCTTGAGGCTTTTAAAAGAAAATAACAAAGAAAATTGGCAACTTCAGATGTATGGCTTACTTACATTGTCTTTCACTTTGGGTTATAGAGAAACTTCATCATATTTTATTATGCTAATAATAATGAAGCACAATCAATATAATTTCAAAGGAAATCTTCAGAAATCGTATGGAAGGTGGTATTTTAATATTTGATATTTTTAGCAGCGAACTGAATTATATAGGCTGAAAGAGTATATTATTAACTACGAGTCTGAATTAGAAAATGTTTTTTATTTACCACCATTACTTTGCAATAATTATTTTAATATATTGGTAGTAGGAAACAAAAAAGTATCTGGCAGCACCATTGAAGCGGGTGCATATAATGTGCGGTGAATAACGTGCAGCAAATAATACGCAACAAATAATCTGCAGCAAATAATTCAGGTTTTTAGCTCAAATTACTGGACTGCACGTTATTTAATGCGTAATATTAAGAATGCCCATTTTTTTTTAAGTCTGCAAGTACATTATGTGACAAACTCTTAGCATGCCTGCAAGCAGGCATTGGGATCACAAGATAACCTAACTCCAAAGGGTATGGCGGAGGGAGCCGTGCTCGCTTCGCTCGTCTAGCTCCCGTCCGAAATCCCCTTCTAACCTAATCTAACCGAGTCGGGGTGCCTCAAACTCCCGTGCTCGCTTCGCTCGCACCCGACCTGACTTGGCATTCATTGTGGATTGGCTTCGTTTTATCGGGCTGTAAATTGGTTGGGCGAAATGTTTTCAAAATCGATTCGACATACAGCTGATAAATCGGTCTGAAATGTGTCAACTCTCTAGAGGCGTCCATGACCCTGACCTGTATTATTGCCTGCATGTTATTGAGTGCGCATTGTTGCAGCTCGCCAAGAACTGGGGTTTGTTCTGTACTGAATTATTTTCTGCACGTTTTTGTTCCTTGCAACAAATAAAGTAAACATTTTTTGACGCTTCAATTATTCAGTGCATATTATTTGGCGCGCTTTTTTTGACCTCATTTATTTGGTGCACATTATTTGGCGCATTTTATTGTCACCCAAAAAAAGTCAGAATCTGACAGCCTGCTACGAGTGGGGTTCACCCTTGTTTCCGTTTTGTACAGACCGTTTTTCGTGTTACAGACAGTTTTTTGGGTACTACATGCTTGCCTTGGACGGGAAAAACTGTGCGAGCAGATTTTGACCGACCCGTTTTCTGCAGCCATTTTTTTGCCGTCCACGTATTACGCACTCGAATTTTCCAACCATTAGCCTTTTTGAGAAGTAATCTCCTGCGGTCGCCGGCCGCTGCCGCGGCACGCTCGCTCTTCTCCCTCCGCCTGTTGTTGACAACAGTCTAACCTAACCTAACCGAAGTGTATTCTTTCTGGGTGGATTTTTTTTATTACGGGGGGCTGCGCCCCCCCAACCCCCCCCCCCCCCCTTCAGGTGCTGCCTAGTGAAAAACAGCGAAAAAACACAGACTTACTAAAATCGACCCATTATTTTGACATGTAATCAGTGGCTTAGAAAAACGCGGCTTACCAAAACAGTTGCGTTCAAAAACTGCACGAGCACTTTTTGTACAGACCTGTTTTTGGATGCAACTTTTTAGACATCCTCGTATTGAGTGAATGCGTATTCGTTGTAAACCATGTACATTAAAAACGTGGCGTACAAAACCAGGGGCGATCATGAAGGTTTCCCCCTGCTACACAGATTGACAGTTATCTTTTTTGTGTGTGTGGCCAGCCACAAGTCTTGTGCCACGGAAAATCATGAAACGATTTTTTATTCCCGAAATAAGTCATTTATTTGGAAATAAAATATTTAAAATAATAATAAAAGAAGATGAACAATTATTTTATTTATTTTTATTATAATTCAACTTAATTATTATTATATTTTGGTAAATTCAGCAAAGCTCGTTTCATGAAATAATATAAGAATTTAGCGGATTTTTAATAAATTATTTAAATGAAATGGAGGTAATATAAATTCTGGTGATAGGTTTAATGTAAAATTCATAGAAAGGGCTTTCAAAGAAACTACATTTTGTTAGTGCTAAAATTTCCTCTGAATAAAATACCGCTTCTGAAAATTTCCTTTACATATTGGGGTAACTAACGGAAAATAACAGTTTCTATTCAAGATTATTTAAGTATTTTTATAGGATATAAAGTATTATGACATTATGCCTTAATAAAAGTCGTAGACATTGGCTGACTATTGCTTGCATAATCACATCCATCATTATTTTATGTCAAGTATTTAGAATACTGAAAATAAATGTATTTACTTGTGATTTGTTACCCATCATAATTATGATGCACATCAAAGAATTTATCACCCATCAGTTTATGTTCACCAACTCGATAATTTTTACATTAAATAAATTACTTTACTGCAAATAATCAAATTGTTTAACAAAACTAGTACTTACTAGAAATAATTCGAAAATAAACAGGAAACAATACTATATTGTTTCCTCAAATGCGCAACAAAAACACTGCATTACAGAACATATATTATTACATACTTATACTACGTATACCTACTGTATGCAACAATTATTTTAGACTGTGACGGAGCTAGCTATACGGCACCTTACGGCTGCGTACGGATGCGAACGCGGCCGTTCGGCTGCGTACGGCTGCGTACGCCTCCGTAAGCGGCGGATCGGCATAATGCGTACAAGTGTGCTCCTTTTCAATCGGCAAAATGCGAAAGGCCGTCGATATGTGTGGCCCGACCCTTATGGAACTGTGCCGTGAAAACCGTTTGATCGGTCGAATAAAACTCGAGAAAAGGTAAACACGGTCAAGACAGTCGTAATGTAAACGTTTGAGATAAAAGCGTAAACAGTTTAGCTTTGCACGAAGCGACGATTATTCAAGAACTTGTGTAACGTGTCAGAGGATGACATTATGCATTATTATGAGAACATTCTCTCGCCACGGCCATATCTAGTTTCACAAAATACAAGTAGGTATTAACTAACTACATTATATACCTAACCCATTTAATATATAACGCTGTTCGTGTACGGTTACTTGTAGCATCTGAATATAAGAGATAAAAGCGCTCTAAAAAGCAGTGTCCAGCCGTGTCTACTGGCTAATATACTCGTACAGTTCAATGGCGAAATTATATGTATGCTTTTGATTCCTTCACAACACTAAAATCTAAAAATAAATTCGTTAATTCTTTTCGCCTTAGCATATGAATATCATATTCTTAGGGTTTTTGGGGCTGTTAAACATGGAATTTAGGTAAAAAGAAGTATCAAACGACAATTGAACAAATTTTTAGGCTAAGTTTGAAATCTCAAGTTTTTAAAACTGTCAGCTACGCACTTAATTTACATTAAGTACCTATCATTCATCCAAAAATTATAATGATTCATGACTAACGAAAAACAAAAACATCGATTTACTGCAGGAATGGAGGGCACTGGAACCGTTTGCAGCTGAACGACTCACCTGTATTTGGCTTTATGGGCGGCATCGAAGAGTTCACCTTCGAAGGGCGCAGTGACGAGGTAGGAGGGCGGCGCGGGCGGCTGCGGCGGCGACGGCAGCGCGTCCGGCACCGGCGCCGCCGCCACCGCGCCGAGCCGCTCGCACGCCAGCCGCACGCGTTCGCACTCCCAGCAAGGCTCGCCCACGTACACCACTGATGTCGACGAGCCTGCAGACAGGCCGACATCACAATAAGAAACCTATCCACTGTTTTGTTGAGAGTAGAGCAGACGAATGATTACCATCCTTTGATCAAAGGATTGTTCGAGTTCCGTTTCCTTCAGAACACTTCAAATTAGTTTATTAATAAATTTATGTGTGATTATCTTTTTACGTGTAAGTAAAATGTTACACATTCGTCTGCTCTAGAGACTAGTTTGTATATACAAATTATTATAGAAGTGCTACGTATTATCTGCCTGCATGTCAAGAGTTAAACTTTGCGACTTATCCCGCTGCGTTCTTCATCCAGCATACACCAGATTCATAAAATAAATAAATCATTAGGTTTTTAATGTGAAATTAGTAGATGCAATAATCAAATCAGTAACGAACGCAAAATGTTTAACTCTCGGCCCCATTATATAAAATCTACCCACTTGTGTTCCCGGTCACAAATACGTGAAAGGATGACCAAGATTAAAGAGGAAAGGGAAGTCTATGTAAGGATCGCGACATGCTTGATACTGCCGATTTGAACACATTAAGGTAATGAGGTGAGGTTAAGAACGAATTTTACCGCACTTGCACTCATGGCTCGAAATATCTTTCCTAAATTCTTCATAATTCATACTATTTCGTCGAAAATAAAGCTGACAAACTTTTTTTGTATGCACATTATTGCACATAATCAAAACGCTTCATAGTCTCTTTGCTGTGCTGCTGACCCTGAAACTTGATCCGTGCATGCAATTTATTTTAGCTCAGCCACGCAGCGTAACAAGAGGATACCTCTTTATTTAATAAATTCAATTTATTGCTTTATCTAGAAGGTGCGACGATGTTACGTAACTATAGAAATTGATGCGATAGGGTCACTAGGCAATTGAAACACGCACGCATAAAACATAGCATCACATTACATTACACAAGTACTAAACTAACAAAAAACTGAATTTACAATGATGTCTTGCTGCTTGTTTACAAATAGGCCGTAAAATAAATTTGATTTCTATGTTCATAGAGAACAGCTAGCATACTAACAAACAATTCTGTCAGTATAAAGAGAACTGCTATCTACTGCCGTACATTTTCAAGCGAGTGACGCGAGAACATTTGCTACAACACGCTCGAGCCTAAATATAGACGATTCGGATTCCAAAGAAGGGTATTTAGTATTTCGCGTAAGGAAGTCGTGAGCAGTATATGCGATTTATCTGATTATGACAAAATCTCCTTGAGGAGAACCAGACGTTGATGGCTGTTACTCCTTTGATCCTGCACGCGCCGCTGTCATGCGGGCCTGGGCTCCGATTCAACCAACGCAACACTGGTCATCGGCATACATTTTTGTTATTTCAGTCACAATTTACCAACTACCTACACTCAATCTCAGGTAGTAAATTCTAGCTCTGCGTTCTATTTTAAACTTAATATGCCGCATGAGTCTCCAAACTCCAAACAATCCATAGGTATTGCAACAAAACAATTCTATGATTAACGCAATTATTTTTATCATCAGTGGAAAATCTGCGATTAAAATATTGTTATCGAGCTACGTCCAACAAGATTGGTAGTAATAAAACGTAGAAAATAATCGTCAAAATGCTCTAGATCATGTTCAGTTTGTCACTCGGCGGCGCGGCGGCTATTCGATGGAGATAGGACGGAGCGATACTCATGTGACGTTCAGTACCGTCTTTTTGAGCAAAATAATGAGCGTTGTGACCTCTAGGAGCGCGTTCCCACGTTAATGGTTCAGGGCCGCTGAGTCACGATTGCGACACAGGGAACACCCGGCTCTCTTGGCATGCACCATAACAACCTTAGCGAGCATTGCTGGTGTCTCATTTCAATATTCAGTACCTAGGCGACCGAGCTTTGCTCGTGGAACATTTTTTTTTTCAGTCAGTAAAAAAAAGTTGGGAAACTTTCGGTCTAAGAAAAAATATATAGACGATTTCTTACATTTACAAGAACTTAATGAAAAAATAAAAAGTAAGTAATAAAAAAAGTAACTTAAGGATTCGAACTCGATAGGCAAGTCACGCGGTTTCCCGACTGAGCTAATGTTACGTTATCGAAGATAGCGGAATTACATGTCTAATGATATTGCGTAGCAATATTTTAATGCCTGAAAACACGGAGAAAACCCGTTTCACTAAGAATAAAACCTAGCTAGATCGATTTATCGTCCCCGAGACCCCCTATATACTAAATTTCATAACAAATATTGTTCTTTATTTTATCTTTATTGTCTATATGACAATTTCATGCGTGACGGAATATTGACAGAAAATTTAAAAAAGACTGTTAATTAAAATCGCTAGTCGGTAATAATAAAGGACACAATAGGTGATGCAAATTAGATTTGCCCACAAACATGCCTAGATCTATAACTTCAATAAAAACTAGAGTGATACAAAAATATCATTGGGTACAAACAAGGTATTGGTAGGTATCTTGTAAGACTAGCGACGCGACGAGAGCGTGAAATTTGAGGACAATACAGCAATGAGAGAACTGTGGCAGACATAATTTGCTTATGAAACCATGCATGATCAGAAATATTGCAATATTTTATATTATTAACAGACCCACACAGTTATAAAACCAAACACTGTACGAACATAGACGTAGATTGACGGAAAAAGATCGCTAACAGACCTATAAAGCATAGTCAAGTAGTCATGTCGCTTTTTATCATTTTATGCCACTCTACATGCATGTTTCAAAACAATATATTATGGAAGGGACTGTCAATTTTGGTATTCTGGTAGTTTGACAGTTTGGTAGGAGGGTTGTGGCGCACACTGCATGCCAAGTTCTCACTCACATCCCCCACCGAGGTACGACCGCAGTTGTTCTACCAACGCTAGCATGGTTGGCGTGCGTGCCGCAAACCACGCTTCACGGCATCTGCAAAAGCAGTGCGTTTCAACACCGCATTGCACTCACCAATGTCCCATTCTAGAATAACAACGTAAATAACGCCAAAAACTTATACAAGTGCAAGCTGTAATTTGTAATGGATGTTAGTGGTCAAGCTTCAGTCTGTTGCTCATGAAAAACTGCATGTTAACAATGATGACACAAAGTGCTTACAGCAAACAATTATTGAGTAGGTAAGCATTCAAGATGGTGGTTTCATACCACTTATGGAACTTTCTGTTAACTAAGACCCTTTTCTTTGAGTTGTGAAAAGAAAATAACAATAAGAAAAATAAATTGGGTAACTAAAAAAAACTACCTAACATAAGGGCATCACAGACGGTGAAGATATATAACATTTTACAAGCTTTTATTTAGCTTGCACTGTATGTGGGTATGTTCGGGCGAAATCTTGCAACTCAATTTTGAAGCACTTGCTGCCATTAGAATTTGCTGAAATTTGGTACACTTATGTAACCGCGATGACAATGCAATATTATGGTACCAAGGAGCTGGTCTGATGCTGGAAACGGAAGGTGGCCATAGGAACTCCTCTAATACACAACACAACCTAGTCGTGTTTGGGCTCGTTAGATTTGTCTTAACAAGATCTTTAGTCATACGTGATGTCCGGGGTCTCATGATGGAGCCGGAAGGTGGCCATAGGAACTCTTTAAATACACACCACAACCTAGTCGTGTTTGGGTTCGTTGAATTTGTCTTAACAAGATCTTTAGTCATATGTGATGTTCAGGGTCTCATAATGGAGCCGGAAGGTGGCCATAGTTATACATCTTAAGATACGATATCGTTCGCCATATAATCCAATGGACCATCACACACGGCGAAGATAAAATATATTTTCATATAAGTATCTTAGATGCCTAGCGATACGGGAATATATGAAAAGATGTGTATACAGGTTGTTCTGCTCTCGGTGCGAGGTTAGGGGCGGGAGAGTCGACGACGCGATTCTCGTCAACTTTTTAAAATATATTTTTTACAAAGAAGTATCAACTTCTTTGTTAAGAGATCTCTGTAAATGTTAAATTCCCTGCTTTCTTTTCTCCATTTATTGTGATTTTCTATCCAAATTGATCTAGGCTTCAAATGAGCTAAAGCAATTTTGATATAAAATTCCTGATCAGAATCAACGTCTGATGAGCTGTTCAATAAGTCTAATAGCAAAGCCGTATTGCGCATTTTTGATCAGCCTGTATATGGATGGATTTTAAGAGAGTGAACATGTTTCTAAATATTATCGTATCTTCGCCGTGTGCGATAGCTTAAGATGCTATAATATTTTATCTTAAGATGAAATATTATAGTATCTTCACCATCTGTGATGCCTTTTACAGGGGGTAACTAATTGGGTAATTTAAATTGAACAGTGTTTTCAATATTAAATAGTGGTATAACAAGCATACTTTTGCATATAAATAAGTATGATAGATCAGATGATCACACATGAAAGTAAATCTCATGCAATAAAAGAAAAATCAAATATCTTAAAGTTCAGTGCCAACATTGCATAATCTTAGACTCTTTTTCTTCTCAGGAGTCTTTTTTTTAAAGCAGCAGTTAACTTGATTGAAGAAGTCACATTGAAATGTTTACATTGAGATTGGAGGTTAACAGTGTTATCAAAAGTCAGTAAAGTATCCCAAGGGTCAAGATTAATTGAATCAGATGGCGTTTAAAGATAAGGTACCTATTAAATCAGAAAAACAGCATTATATTTAAATAAATAGTAAATAGTTGAAAATAACTACTTTTTTTGTAACATCTTAAGGGCTTATTTATTTCATAAATCACCATAACCAAATCCTCTAGGTTAACAAGGTCAAGTATGCAAAAACTTTTTATTTAAATTTCTTTATGATTTTTTTTTGTCAGCAACAATATAATGTATTTTTCGTAAATGTAATGTGGTGGTGGTTATGCTGGTAATTAAAATTATTCAATTTTTTATTATGCTATTTTAGATTAACTGTTTTTTTTTACAATTTTCTTATTGTATGCCAAATCTGTTATAGATTTATAATAATATTATATAAGTCATATTATAACAAATTTGTGTTATGTTGTATAATGGACACCCCCTAATTTTGCAATTAGTTGGACTTGAACTTCAAAAATGTGTGTTGCCTTTGTAACAGAGTAGCCAGATATGAAAACTAAATTACTTTAACATAGCAGTATGTGTAATATATTCTACTAAAAAAACAAAAAATAATTTAAGTCCACCAAATTTTTTAACATTTCATGCATCTAATGGAAGTAGTGAAGTTATACAACAAAATTTTAGATGTAATTTGCTAATTATTTTTTGTTAGCAACCACATTCAAGCAGTTGTAAAACTCAATATAATTTGAATTACATTACTGCATTTAGGTCACATTTAAAATTATAAAATAAGTGCAATGACCAGTAGTTAGCATGAGATATTTAGAAAAGTGTAATTAAATACTTATATCACATCCTTCCAATGTGACAAAGGATTTTAAAGTAAAGATTTTTTTCTGTTGGGTTCAAGCCAAATTGTTGATAGATGTATTTCAAATTTAAAGTATTGCATGTAAATACTTACTCTTAATAAAAAGACACAGTAAAAAATAAAAATGGTACTTATTCAGGTTACTTTTTAGCATATTTGATACCGTTGCTATTATTAAGACAAGCTAGGTAATACAAGACAAAAAATAACATTTATTATTAAACATACAATATAAAGATGCTACAAAATGCCTGTTATGTATTCTTGTAATAAACTTAATTCTGTAAGTCACCTAGAGTCTGTTCCTAAAAGGGTAGAGCTATAACAGTTTTCTGCATCACAGAGAAACAGTTTACTCTATTCTTACATGAGTACAGATTACACTCATATTTGTTGCCATAAGATTGTGAACTAAGCTGCGGAGTTCATATTCTGTCAGGTTTTATCACCCGTAAAATTGTGAACCGTGTTCCTGATTGGCGGTTTTGGCAGTAGCTCATTCTGTATCCATAGAGCTTTATATTTTTATTCATTGCCGCAGCCAATACTGACCAATCAGGGGCGGTTTGCAATTTGACTTCGATAGATTATAATAGAATAGAAGCAGTTTACAATTTTAAGTCAGTTTATAATATCGCGAGTCAGATTATAAACTAACTACTACAGTTATACTAGTGACTACTTCAAATTTGGTACATTGCGAAAGTGTAAGATGCTCACATTCTACCTACACTAACAATATATTACTATCTATTAGAAGATTCCCAAATAATCAAATGTTACTGGAAGGAACTATTTCTCGCAACACAGGGAATCCTAGTGCGGGAACTATAGTCGGGTTATTATAGGATGGGTTCTGACAGCTTCAAAATTTTTCATACGACGTTAACAACTTTTTTAAATAATATTAAGTTTAAAAACCATAATAGCTAAAATATTTTAAAAAAGTAACTTCACCTCTTATTTTATCATTAAACGGTATGTAATTTTACTTAAATAAATAAACGAACAAATATTAAATAGTTTTTAAAATTTTAATCTGTCGGAGCTCATCCTATAGTAACCCAAGTATGGACATTGTAATTAGCTAGGTCTCAATAAATTATTTTTATTATTTTTCATAATAAAATTATCTCAGACAAAGATAAGACAGACCTAATAACTATAAATAATGAAATCATACAGTACAGTGGGCTATAGTTTAGTTATGCCATAAAATGCTATTTCAAATAAAGCGCCTAGGACCTTTTAACGGAAAACCATAAATTTTCCGAGTCCCATGTTTACACACTTCGATCCTTGGAGTGAGAAGTTAGGCAGGTCTAGCATACAAAGCGTAAAGAAGGATCTCCACTGTTTTGGGCTACAACAAACAAGCTGGGATATTACCTTCGTTTTCTTGAATTTTGTCAGTTGTAGTAGCGCTTCCTGTTTGTGTCATGCCCTTAGACAATTCGTCCATCTTGCCGAACACTGGTTCGTTACATCAATCATAAAAATCACTACACCAATAATAATACACAAAACTGGCAGCACACATAGATCACTTTTCACTTAAGTAAAAAACTTAGTCTTTTTCGAAGAATATTAATTTTATCCATTTCAAACACATTTCTAAATACTCGAAGAACGCGTACAACCACCAAACGAGAAAAGAATTCACGGTCCATAAACAAGATGCGCGAACCACAGACAGACCAAAGAGGAAAGAATGAATGGCTAGCTATTGAACATTCATAGACAAACCGCAAAAGTCCGCGCGAAAATCTCTCGCGTAGCTACTCACTTGCGTTCGCATCTGGATCTTCCATCTCTTTCGTCTAGTCACGGAACCGGTTTTTTCATACCGGTATATCCCAATAACTTGTGACGCAACTATCGTCGCTTCTCATTTCATTCATTCATTGTTTCGAAAAAAAAGTAGAGTACCGAAGAGGCGAGCGAGATTATTTTCATTTGATACATTACTTATTCATCTGTGATTTGATAAGATATAATAAATTAAAACAAAGCTAAGGCAAATTTGCGTATTGATAACGATAAAATATGACAATGGGATAGTGAAATACATCACAAACTGTTTCGTGAGTTAATACTATTGTTTGCTAGTCTATCTCAGGATGGAACATTTTGGTCTTTCCCATATTTTATACGAGCCGGATAAATATAATCCTGATACTTTGGACCTGCTGGCTGACGAAGAAGCGAGGGAGTACTGGCTAAACACATGCGAGAAACTAGTCGAAAAATATGTAAACTTTGCGCTTGCAAATACCGAAGATCCGACGGTTGAAATCCGAGCGCTCAAGTTCAAGACGTGTTACGTGGAGGCTTTGAAGGAACTTCGAATTAATCCCTTGTGAGTAGACGGCTCAAAACATATAAGTGCAGCAAAGCTGTTTGTTCATTCTAATAAATGCATACCTACTTTTGTTATGTAGGCCTACCTAGCCTTCCTATTACTGGAACTACAAAAGCTGTAGTAATTTCCATTGAGATTAAAGTTATGTATATTTAAATATTATTTAAAATCATTGGTAATGACCACATTGATAAATATTATATTTTTTCCTGCAAATATTTATACATAAAATAGTTGCACCTGTGAACAGGTATAAACACTGATGATGGCATACACAAGCAGGAGGTAAAGTATATAATATAAAATAAATATTTGTAGACATTTCACACAGCCATCTGGCTCGAAACTAGGCACAGAATTATTTTTATTTTTCAGAGCTCATGGCCAACTAACAATAAGATTGCTTTTGGATATTAATGAAACATGCCTCAGAGCTCAAGGATTTTTTGACTTGTGGAAACAACAGAAAAAATATGAGAATGAGACTGCTTTGGCGTCTCTAGCGGCTCGTTTAACTGAGATTGATGCTATGCCTGATGACAGGCAGAGATGGATTGAGCTATGTAAAGGAGTTTTAGCAGGTAGAATCTTCTTCTAGGTAAATAGAATTAATAGGCAACTTCAACCGCCTTTTCTATATAGTGATCAAGCTATCATGTGTTTAAATAATAATGTTTTATTTGATATTTGTATCATAAGTTCCTGATTATTTCCTTTCAGGAAACATGTTCGACTGGGGGGCTCAAGCTGTAACTACCATCTTAGACTGTGGGCTTTATGAAGCTTTACAAAAAATACAAAAGAGGCCATGGCTCTATGATGGCTTAGACAAATGGCTTGAAAAATTAGAGGTAAATTAATCCTTAAAAAAATGCCTTAAGCCAGTGTTTTTTTTTATTAATGCTGATTTATCACATTTCCAGAAAACTGTTCATCACTGCGCTGCCATATTTGTAGATAATAGTGGAGTTGATATAGTGCTTGGCATTTTGCCATTTGTTAGGGCCTTGCTGCTGAGAGGTACTTCAGTCATTCTCTGTGCTAATGAGTGGCCAGCTTTAAATGATGTTACCAATGTGGAGTTGGAAGAAATACTGAGAGCAGCTTCCCTAATATGCCCAGTCCTTTCAGCAGCTCTTGCTACGGGTGATCTTGTTGTAAGATCAAGTGGTCAAAGAGGTCCATGTCTTGATTTGAAGACTATCAGTGTAGGTAAGACAAAAATTTCACTGTATTACTTACAAGATGAACAAAAAGTTGTTGATGGTTAATAAACATATTTTTTTTTCTTTTTTGCAGGTCTTAGCACAGAAATGAAAGTGCGAGGTGTGGATCTGATAATCTTGGAAGGAATGGGCAGGGCCCTGCATACAAACTTTAATGCTCGTATTGCAGTAGATTCTCTTAAATTAGCTGTTGTAAAAAATGCCTGGCTGGCACAACGATTTGGTGGACCGCTCTTTTCTGTCATATTTATTTATGAAGACAAACCTGTCCAGACATAACAGGCAATTCATGCACCCACTCTTATAAAGTATCCCAGTATTCACTAGAGTAAGCCAAACCACTGAATTTTTAACTACATACTGCAGTTTCATATTATGTGCATTCATATTTGGATGCCCAGTCAAACCTGTGTTCACCAAGGTGTTTTCGGAATATATTGAGTGTTACCCCGAATATTGTAGTTTAATTTTTTAGAGGTGTAATATCATGAAATGCATTCTTATGTGGAATCTATCATTTATTTAAATAAGAAATGACCCAATCTACGCTAGGGAAAGGTCACGTCACTCTTAACAATTCATGGAGACAGAAAAATGTAAAGAAGAAATACTACTATGTATATAATTGAACTTGGTTCACTGTACAGAAGATTACAGAAATGTACATACAACAGTATAAAAAATGGTACCTAAATGCTACAAAATAATACAAAGAATTAACACTTTCCACCTTCAAATTAATTACTATTATTGAGACGTGACATTTCTACAGTTTATGCCATTTATAAAATGGACATGGCCCAGTAAATTTCATGAAGATAACAACACAATAACTTCATCTTAATTAATGTTCTATGCTGTTGTTTGTTTAGGATCTGTTGAGCCAAGCAATGACTTTGAACAACAAATATGCAATGCCAATAGCATATGCTATTTTTTCCTTTTGTTGTCTCTGTAGCTGCTCAGCTTCTATAGACATCACACGTCGGTTTAATTTGACGATCTGTCGTCGTAAATGTACAAGTTCTTCGCCACTAGAAAGTCCTTCACCATTTCCCATTGGTGGAGTTGGATCTCTGGAATTATCAAGGAGTATTAACTTAGGTGACATTTTTATGAGCAAGACCAACATGATTTCTTATCAAAAGAGAATCTCACAATAGGTTTAATTTTATCCTTTTTTAAATCTATATGTTTATACCTCAACACCAGACGAGATTCAGTCATTGTAGATTCATTGAAGTTGTCAGGGCGGGGTGTGGAACGAGCTCCATCGCCTTGAGAGCGTATTGTCCGAATATTCCTTGGAGGAGAGTTTGGTACTCCATGTGGAAAATCATCAGCTGAGGGGAAGTAATGCTGGTCAAGTGTAATCACTCTTGGTGGAGTGCTTACACGAATCATTCCAGGATCTGTAGGTAGAACTGCATTATCCAGTTGAATTTCTCTAGGTGGGGCTTTTGTACCTATAAAATACAATATAAACTTTAGACCAACTTCAACCGTTAGTTGTAAAGTTGACAACTGACCTCACAAACCTTATGATTTAGGACTCCTACAAATTATATTAATTAGGGTATTTTCTTTTTATTCTTACCTATATGCTGGTCTTGGCCAACAACAAGAATCCTTTCTGGTACCTTCATATCAAACTTTTCATTGGCATAATCCCAGCTCGAAACCATTCCATTTGGTAGATTATCATCATCTGCTATGTCACCTGTAGCCTGAGTAATAAAACAAAAACAAAGAAAGTTAAATTGTTTAAGCTCATGCTTGTTTAGTGTAATAAAGTTTAAAAAGTCTATGAGCATACAACAAATTTATTGTTACATCTATGTTTGTCCATAATATTTTTATTCAGTTATGTTATTCCCATGTTTCTCAAGTTATTGGTAGTATGTTTAAATAATAAATAATTGTGTACCTTGATCCGTTGTGGTACAGTCATGTTGTGGCTAATGAGCCTCGCGTAGGCTTCGTCTGAGGTATACTGCATCTTTATAGATTGACCTGAATACGTAACCAAATTTAAGTAGATACTTCAATGATTACTGAAACCTAAATGTTGCTGTGATCATTTGACCAAGTGAAGCTAAAATAATCATTTAGAACAGTGAATGCAATACGTACGATAGATAGGAAGAGGTATGTACAAGGTACGTATTGTACGTCAAGAGACGATTATTGATTGCGCTGCATGTGCACCTGTATGGTAATACATGTTACTTACCAGCCAAAGATGTTGAGATGAAGTTTCGTGAAAATCCTATTCCATTGGTCTTATTTATAAGGGAAAAAATGGAAAGGAATAAATCGTATGGGTAGGAACTACTACGATAACGATGACAATTTGACACTTTTGGCCAGTTTTGGCATAGACAAAATTTTTTTTTTTCGTACTCCATAATAAAAAATCGGTACTCGCTCGATAAATACCGTTATTTAAGTGTCAAAACCAAGCTCTAAGGTGATTGGATGAAAACTTTTATTTCCAGAAACCAATAGGATCCAGACGTTATTTTTTTCAAATGTCAGTGTTAAAACGTCAAGTTGCCGTGTTCAACTGTCATTGGTTGGTGGTTTTCGTGTAGAATTTGTGGTGATGATGATGGTTTTTCTGTGAATTATCAACTAAAATGTCGTAAACAATGTGCTAAAAGTTTTAACATTAGTGCGTTACTCAAAATGTTGCTTTTATGAATAACTAATGAGTAATTACTTTCTACTGTAGTGTTGGGTAATTTAAGTGAAAATGAGAGCCACCGGCTTTAGAATTACTTTAGTGGTCTTGGCCCACGTTTTAGTTATTTCGGCGACTAATATCGAAGCGCCGCATAAGAAAGCGAAATCTGTTACAAGTTTTATAAGCGCAAAATGGGAAGCTACTCCTATTGTGTTGGAGCTAGCCGAGTATCTAGCTGGCGAAAGCGCCGACTTGTTTTGGTCCTTTGTGGACGGAATCAACTCCTTAAAGACTAGTCTAGATAGCCTAGGTTCGTATTCAAATTACTTTTCATTGATTTATTTTTTTCGAGCAATGGTTTTTACAAGATTGAGTTAATTTCAGAGACTGATAAGCAAGTTTACGACGCGTGCGTTGGCGTAGCAAGTACTCTGTTGCCGTCGGCGCAACTGAGGATGGCCAAGTTAGCGCTATCCATGCACTCCACTTCCCCAGCTGTTCGCATGTTTGATCAAATTGCCCTACAAAATGAAGCCAAAGAAGTCAACTGTGATACATTTGTTGCCATCGGTTCTAAGAAAATCTGTGACAATGATGTTCTCAGAGACATACTGAAGTCTTATGCCCAGTATGATCCAGTAAGTATTGTTTAAACTAAACCCGTATGGTGCTACCAAAAGATCTACACAAGGGCTTATGAAACTTACTCTTTTATAAATAATTTTATTTCTGATTTTGCAGTCTAAATAGCATATGTTACTTTTATTATTGCAATAAAATCTCAACTATTTTAATAGTAATTGCTAATTGCTATCACCAATTTATGACTTACTGTATAAAAGGTATTCTAGAAATCAACCTTGACTGATATAAGTTAGACTCATACATAAATTAATAACAGCTACCAATTATGGCTTCATGATTTAGTTAATTAAGTATGGAGGTATGTGTCTAAATCTGATTAGAGCTGTTTTTGTAAATGGGCATATTGAGTTGGAAATCTGGTTAGAGTATATATCCTATTTTCTGATCTGGTTAGGTATTACTAAAATAGAAAATGTTAATTAGGTATGGGTTTATCGCTAAGATGTATATATAACAGAAGTATTCAAAAACTAATTAATTTTTATGAGTAGGTGCTCAAAATAGTATTAAAATGTTTTACATTAAAAACATGCAGTACAGTAGGTACACATAACAGAGTACCAGTACCTATTTTATTATGCATACATAATGTTGTTTTCATTCACTACTTACACTGTTATCAAACTCATGGTTTAAATATTTATATAATGTGGTTTATAATTAGTATTTTAAATTATAAGTTGAATGTTATTTATCATAAGATATATTTTAATTTATTTATTTTTAACTTATTACACCAATATAAGGAATGAGAAAGGTGCATTGACTTGTGTAATAAATAATTATTTAGTGTTTCATAAGAAATATTAAAGCACAATATATTTTTAGGAGGAACACAAACTGGAGACCTACTTGCTTGACCACACTTACCCATCCAGTGACAACAAGAGTCTCACAGCCATTCTTTATGGGGAGCTGGGTATGGTGGACTTCACCAGCAAACACAGGATTTTGACAGCTTATGCAGACAGAGGAGCTATTAACTATGTGGTCAGGTGGAATGTAAAGGTAAGAAAATAATGACCAGAAAATTATTTATTGTTTTTCAATAATGAATGAGTTAAAAAAGTACTTGTGGTTTCATTGGTACCAAAGATGCAATCTGTGAAAAAACAAAATCATAGTCCCTCATCATAAAATTAAAGGACTTATATTAAAATATATTATTATATTTTGAAATATAAAAGAAAATTAGACCAATGCAGACAGTTGGTCTGTGTCTACACCCTTATCAAGCTGGTTGGACAATTTGATTTTCTGTAAATCTATTAATTATTACAAATGGTATAACCTTAATTAGATAAGGGGCAAGCCTAAGTTACGCCTTTCTGGCTACGGGGTGGAGCTTCAACTAAAAAGCACAGAGTACAAGAGTCAGGATGACAGCACCCCGAAGGAGGCTGATGGCGACACGCCTGCCACCTTCGAGGAAGAAGACGAGAATGACCCTCAGAATCAAATTGATGGATTCAATTTCGGAAGGCTCAAGTAAGTAATTATTATGAACATACTATATTTTGTTCATTAGATTGAACTAAGAATTAATTAGAACTAAGAGCTATGTCAGCAACTTTGGTTTGCCTGCGTGTAGTTTAGCATAATATCATGAACTCGCATTACTAATCAATCCTTCTTACGTAGGAACCTGTTCCCCGCTCTGCGCACCCCGTTGGAGCGTTTCCGGCGCCACCTGTCGGAGTCGAGCGAGGAGCTGGAACCGCTGAAGGTGTGGCAGATGCAGGCGCTGAGCATGCAGGCCGCCGCAGCCGTCGTTGACGCTCACGACGCGGGCGGTGATGAGTCGCTCAGAGTGCTCACTTCTATTGCACAAAACTTCCCTATGCAGGTGAGTTAGATTGATATTGCATTATACGAGTAACTGGATTGTTTCCTTATGCGTAATATTCAAAGGTATGTAAGTTATTTATTATATTACATGACATTAAAATTAATCAGAGTTGTTTGATTTTTGTGTACCATTAAATTGCATAATAAAACTTTTTATCAGCTTTCCAAGACAGGACTTTTATATAAAGTTTTTGTCTACTGTAATATTATTTCCATGTCAACCTGAAAGTATTATATATAAAGAAAAATATAAATATTTTAAAACTGAGGATAACCACTGCTTATTAGGAATATGTAAGACTAGCGGGTTTACATTATTTTACTATGACTTTTCTCTTAGACGAAATCCTTGATCCACGTGAACGTGCCGCGTCAATTCCGCGACGAAGTTCTCTACAACCAAGACGTGTGGTCGACCTCCCTCGGCCTCCGCCCCGCGGAGCCTATGTTGCTCGTCTCCGGTGCTCAGTACGACGCCGAAGAAATCGACATAATCAGCTTATTGACAGCTCTTAGGGAGGATATCGGACCGATGAACACATTGCACGCTTTAGGTGAGTTTGGTTTTTAAGAAAACAAAAATACAACCGGCGTAGTATTATTATAATTCGCGCGACGATTTTAGACTCTTCAGCGAAAGTGGTGGAGTATATTCGCCTCGCACCTGTATACAGCATTTAAAGAGTGAGTATTTAAGTGGCCTTGGCCATGTCAGTGGCCTTTGGCGGTTCTATAACACTGACACTAGGGTTTGTGGGGGCGGTTAACGACCTTACAACCCACACAATGAAGAGAAAGAGTATATAAGTGAAAGAAATATATTGGCGCATTCAAGTTCAGGGTCTTAATTCGTTCCGCAAAATGTACCATGTTGGTCCACTTAAATACTGTTTAATTCACAGGTGTTTCGAGGAAGTTAATCAACACGCTGATGGCTCTAGAGCTCGGCGAATCGTTCACGTGGGAGGAGTACGGTTTGGACATTCGGGACACCTCGATAACCTGGCTCAACGACCTGGAGCAGGACGACCGGTACCGCCGCTGGCCGTCCTCTTACATGGAGCTGCTGAGGCCCACCTACCCCGGCATGCTCAGGAACTTGAAGAGAAATATTTATAATTACGTAAGTGAACGGAAATTTTGATGACCTGACGCTTACCAGAAATTAGATACAGTTACGATGAAAGAAATAAATTACGACGACAATGATACTTCGTCTAATAACGCTGCTGTACTAAGCTTAATATTGTGACTTGTTCGATATAAAAACTTGTTCTTTCTTTCTATTTTACAGTCGCATGCTTTCTGTATAGGGGCCAGAGGCTCATTCGAGATATCCGATTCTTGGTTGGGCTAATATTTAAATAATATTTAATTATAATGTGAGGCAGTGTGATACATGTGTAAATGATGAATGCTTTTTATTTTGAGACATCTTATGTTAATAAAATACAGTAATTAACAGGCCTTATGTTGAGCGTTCGACCAACTGTTTTTTGATAATAGATGCTAAGAGAATAGATGTTTGAAAGTATCGTATATTGTAGACGTGTGGGGGCAGAACTCGCCCAGGGAGAGCGAGGGAATTGGGGAGAAATGTCCGATGCACTGCGAGTCCGAAGGGCGACAACCGAGCTGGGAAGGTGAAATAGTTCTTTAAACAGAGCAGATCACCCGTCTGCGCTCCCATTCCCATTAGACATACATACATACATCGTATATTGTAGGTGATAGTCGTGGACCCTACGTCGGACCTGTCGGGTCCGCCGCTGAAGCTGGGCGAGACGCTGCTGAAGCACGCGACACCGGTGCGCGTGGGCTTGGTGCTGGCGCCGGCTAAAGACAGCCCCGCGCTCGAGGCCGCCGTGCGCTCCGCCTTCAACTACGTGGCGCAGGAGAAGAACTCCAATAAAGAGGCGTTCTACTTCATCACTCAGGTAAATCAGCGGTTCCATAACTCTAACACTAGAGTTTGTGACGTCGACTTTACAGCCCACATGGAAGTGTATTTATTTTGACTATTTGAGTTTAATAGTTAGTGGTTTGGTGGCATTCAACTATATAGGTAGGACGGCAATTGGACGGTACAAGCTCGGGCTTAGTGGGGTCCAAAAGAGACATTGGCCTCATAGAAACATACGAGTAGGTTCAGCAGACAACTTTCTTTCTTTCTTTTCGAGTCGATTCGGCGACTGAATTTGGGAAGACCAATACTCTGCCACAGATATGGCATTATCTGTGGCATTATAGAGGTCTTCGCGTGTACAGGTGGTGGGGCACGCTGAGCAAGACAGTAAGTGAGCCATTGTTTGTGGAGAGACACCACAGAGACATGCACTATCAGTTGTATATCCCCACCTAAGCATGTTTTCTTTACTTCGACCGACTTGAGTCCGGAGTCTGTTAAGAGACTTCCACGTCGGCCAAGGTAAACTATGCCCAGGGGGGAGGCTCTCTTTCAGACAACTGATGTGGGCTCATAGTAATGATGACTATCAAAGGAGACCTGGCCCAAAAGTATCGCTAGGTATTATTTTATTCGGTTTATGTGGATTGATATTGCAATTGTAGATATAAAAAAAAACCGGCTAAGCACGTGTCGGGCCACACAAAGTGTAGGGTTCCGTAGTTGTCCAATACTATTTAGGTACCTGTTAGCGACAACTCTATGGCCCGAACCAATGTAAACAATAACTAATAAGAAATTTTAATATTTTTATTATGTAGGGTAATATGTAAAAGCATAATTTTGATGTACCCTGTTTTAAAAAAAAAAGTGAGTTCATTGTTCGCCCTTGACACTTAAAACTAGCTCTGCTACATTATTGTATTTAAAAATAGTTATTGACGGAATTAAAAGACATTTAACAGTGAATCATCGTTTATTGATTGTGGAGTACACATCCAGCCGTTGCCAAAGATCCCATGCCCTAAACAAACTAAATTCAGTACCTGTTTAAGACAGTTAACGTTCATCAAAATAATTCTCTATGATATTTGTACTAAATTTCTTACTAGTACAAGTATATTTTGTAAGTTGGTCTATTGTTCGTTAGCCTACGATGTTGATAGTTTTCCTTTTAAATTAATCATCATATGCACTACTGCCATGAAATTTTCATATTTCCAAATACAATGGTTCCGCTGGTAAGGTGTGGAGGTTGACTCTAACAGAAATGTGCACTTTAAAATGAAATATTTCTGAAACGAACACTAGTATGATCAAAAAATGGTCTTTGCAAATCCCTATTAGTTAAAGGAAACTTATCCAATGACACCTCACTGGGATAGTTAAGAAAAATAAAACTCTCACTTGAAGTGTACCAGAGAAATCCTTAAAAATGTTTTTTTTTTTAGATTTGATTCTACCACTTTGTCGGCATGATTAATATTTATATTCATGCCAAATAACAGCTTTCTAGTACCAAGACTTACTGAGCTAAGCCGCGGACAGACAGACAGACAGACGGACATGGCGAAACTATAAGGGTTTCTTGTTGACTACGGAACCCTAAAAATATTAATAAAAAAATAAAATATTATATAAAAAATGGAACCTGTAATATGTATTATTTTAACATTTAAGAAACATTTTACGGGCTTACCGCGATATTATTTTTCTTGAGGAGACCCGATATTTCGGCGCTGTCGCAAGCACCATGGTTGCGGGTAGACTAGAGAGACGTTGCGAGTAGATCTAGGGACAGACATGTCTGTCTACCCTCTTCTTCGTTTCTGCGGGTTACCACTGGAACTCACCCGCGACCATGGTGCTTGCAACAGCGCCGAAATATCGGGTCTCCTCAACAAAAATAATATCGCGGTAAGCCCGTAAAATGTCTCGTAAATGTTATGATAATGACCGCGAAAATTTAAAATTATATGTATTATTTTATTAAAACTTTCAAAAATATATATATTTTTTTAATTTATAATTACAGAAGTTCAAAACATACAGCAAAATTATCTCGTTTCAAAGTTATGTTCTTAGAATTCGATATCTGCCAAAAGTATCAAGCTAGAATGAATACATATTAACGAGTTACTTACCTTTCAGCTCTTCCAAACGGCTGAAGATAAAGAGGCTTTAGACTTGGATAGGGTGAAGAGGCATCTAAAGAAATACGCCAGTTCTGGTGCTAACCTGGACGAGATCATCTCTGAAGACTCCGAGTACAACTTCGGCAGACAGCTTGCTGAAGAGTTCGTGTCTAAGATCGGAAACGATAAATACCCTCAGGTTAGTTAAGTACTTAATGGGTCCATACAGTAGAAAATATCTGACTACTTAGAGGACAGATATCCATGGGAATAGATTTCTTGAATGACAGGCTATCTCAACATGCATGATTTTTTGTAAATGACTATATTATTATTTAACAAAAAAAGAAACGTAAACGTAAAACGTGGAGTTTCTTTGGTGAGTCCTTCTCCACAGAGTCCGCACATTGTGTAGTGAACTCACCTAAAAAAATGTAATGACGAAACTAAGAGAAGTAACATCCAAAAGTTAATAAATTATTAATTTCATTTCAAGTATAATCCGGCACGACAGAGCTTTATTGAACTTTATCGTACTGCGATTATGGAGCCTCATCACAAAATATGGTGCATTTGCTCTCTTACCCTCTGAGCTCTTCTAGCTGCACAGGGAAGGACCTACAACTGTTGTCCAATAATGCTATTGCTGTGGCTTTGGGCGGCCAAAAGGTAATAGACTACATCCTTCTACTTGCTACGATCGAAACAGATTTCTTTCATCGGCACTCCTGACCTGGTCTCTTTATAGAACGTCCCTGATAAAGTAAAATATAACAACTACTGCCACGTTTAGTAAAAACCTATCCTCTTTACGCAGTATTCATGATCGATAAGTACATTTGCAGGTTTTGATAAACGGCGTTCCCCTGTTCGACGAGGGTCCGTCGCCGGTGACGTCATCGGTGGAGCTGCTGGAGGAGGCGCTAGTGACGTCACTGTCGCGGCACACGGGCCGGCTGCAGCGCGCCGTGTTCCGCGGGGAGCTGGCCGACACCGACGACGCGCTCGAGTACCTGATGAAGCAGCCCCATATCATGCCCAGGTAATGCGCTGATGACGTCACTGTCGCGGCACACGGGCCGGCTGCAGCGCGCCGTGTTCCGCGGGGAGCTGGCCGACACCGACGACGCGCTCGAGTACCTGATGAAGCAGCCCCATATCATGCCCAGGTAATGCGCTGATGACGTCACTGTCGCGGCACACGGGCCGGCTGCAGCGCGCCGTGTTCCGCGGGGAGCTGGCCGACACCGACGACGCGCTCGAGTACCTGATGAAGCAGCCCCATATCATGCCCAGGTAATGCGCTGATGACGTCACTGTCGCGGCACACGGGCCGGCTGCAGCGCGCCGTGTTCCGCGGGGAGCTGGCCGACACCGACGACGCGCTCGAGTACCTGATGAAGCAGCCCCATATCATGCCCAGGTAATGCGCTGATGACGTCACTGTCGCGGCACACGGGCCGGCTGCAGCGCGCCGTGTTCCGCGGGGAGCTGGCCGACACCGACGACGCGCTCGAGTACCTGATGAAGCAGTCCCATATCATGCCCAGGTAATGCGCTGATGACGTCACTGTCGCGGCACACGGGCCGGCTGCAGCGCGCCGTGTTCCGCGGGGAGCTGGCCGACACCGACGACGCGCTCGAGTACCTGATGAAGCAGTCCCATATCATGCCCAGGTAATGCGCTGATGACGTCACTGTCGCGGCACACGGGCCGGCTGCAGCGCGCCGTGTTCCGCGGGGAGCTGGCCGACACCGACGACGCGCTCGAGTACCTGATGAAGCAGTCCCATATCATGCCCAGGTAATGCGGTTATTTAGGACAAGCTGTCCGCCCGCGCATGTGTTAATTCAAAGTACAAACTATCTCCATTTTAAATTTCATCCAAATCCGTACTGTAGTTTAGGCGTGAAAGCGCAACAAGCATCCAAACATACTTTTACATTTATAATATTAGTGTAATTAGTATAATGGTAATTCATTCATTCATTCATATCGTGTAATTTTTATGGTTGACGACAACCCTCACAAACCCTACTAGTATTAAAAGTTGTTGAGTCGCCAAGAGCCTTTGACATGGTTCATGTAATAACTATACTCTGAGTAGCCGAGACCTACGGATTAACGTGCCAGCCAAGGCAAGAAATCATATCACTTGTCCAGACAATCAGGTCATTCAACCTGCAATGTCCTAACCAAACAGGGGACATACACAAAGTAATTTTTGTTAGACGCTGGTGTCGATTCGGCATACGCCCAATTAAACTAAACTAAAATTAGTCCTGCCACTTTCTATCATTTTTAATTGAAAAGAGAACGATGATCACCGGTTTTGTTTTTGTCTTTAACTTCACGACTAACTGTCAAATTTAGTCTTTTTTTAGTGCCTATCTAACACCATGACGAATAAAAAGCCACTAAAATTGACAGTTAGTCGTGAAGTCAAAGACAAAAACAAAACCGAGGATCTTCGGTCCCTTTTCAATTAAAATGATAGAAAGTGACAGGAGTAATTTTATTTTAGTTTAGTTGGGCGTATGCCGAATCGACACCAGTGTCTCCACCGGGAGTCAAACAAAACAAAGAAGACGGCTAACTGTCACTTACACTCTATACAGCTAACATAACTGATAGATAATACTTTCCTTACGTAGGCTGAACCGGCGCGTGCTCAGCTCGGAACCGTCGCAGTACCTCGACCTGACCGGCTCGCCGTCTTCCAAGGATCTCTTCAGCGAAACCAAGATACAGCGACTGATGCACTTGACAGGTATACTACACTTATCGTCGCCCCCACTGCATGATAGGTAAAGGCCAGGGTTCGACATACGTTAGGACAACAATATGATAATAATGAATTAGGTATGAAAGTAGAAAGATGAGTCAACCTCTACTTATAATAATTCTGCTTCGCGTTAAATCTTCGTAATACAAATAATATAGATTATACACGTTAGAGGGTGTGGCTTTGCCACATACTATACATATAAGTACACGCTATGGCTAAGCCATTTACTGTGAGTATATTCATTCACGTTTCGATTCCGCTGGCTTAATGGTCGACAGCTCCGGTCAAAGCACTAGCTTCCATCGCGGAAGCTACTGCTCGGTGCCTACGTTACTCAGGGTACCAGCCGGACTTGGGGGCTTTGTCCCCAAGAGGACCTCCACCTTCCCCATAGTCCTGCCACATAGCTCCAACTTGTCGACCTTGCCGGTGTGCTTATTAATCACACCCTTGGGCGAGCATGCCTCGCTCCTATCCAACTTCTACGCTCTCATGTTGTACTAGCGATTATTGGACACAGTTAGGGAAACCTACGTTCTACTTGGTCTCCTCATCTTTCCACGCTTCATGGCATTACACATAGGTCGACACAAATACAAAGTGAACACTCACCCAGAGATTCAGCTCGACTTCACAGGTTTTACCTTTCTACGCCGATCTCACCATCTCGTGTTCGCTTACTCGCTGTTACTCCATTATTTTCCACGTGCCTTCTGCCTTCTACCGCCAACTTCTACCAAAAGTGCCAACATTCAGGAAAAATCATAGCCAAGCGAAAACAGTGTTACCACAATTAGAATATGATTGACATTACTAGTGACACTTACCGATTTTACTTTGGCGAATCGCGCTAGGCGCGACAACACTTGCATTTGTGATGCTATTCAATATTACTTGAATAACCTCTAAACTGTTCTGAGGATTGCTTTTATTTAAGAAAATCAATGAGTAGTTCTTCGGTTTGACATAATTAGAACAATATTGCATATTATTGTCAAAAATTATAAATTCTTAAGTTATCTAATTTATAGTATGTTGAGGGACGTCTGCGAGGAGCGCAGACGGGTGATCTGGCTCTATAATTGAGAACTATTTCACCCTTAGTAATTTATAACTTAAGCTAAAAATAAATATTCTGTTCAGATCTACGAGTAAGTTCAGATACTTTATTACATGATTCCCCCTAAAAAGAAGAGATATGTCTTCTAATAAATATACAATTTACATTTGCATTCGGTTATTGAAATATAATGTAATTGTAATCAGAATGATCAACCTTGGAACTTGCTGTAATAAAGTAGACAATCGTTTTGTGTAATTTCTAGCCAGATCGGATTATAGGATAAACTGTGTATTCTTTTACAGGTCGCGATGCCATAGCGACAGCCATGCCTATTCTCAAGTACTTCGTGAAACCGGGAAAGCCTGACAAAATCTTTCAGACGATTTGGGTAGCGGCAGACCTCAATGAAAAGTTGGGCAGGGAGTTATTGAAGAACGCGTTAACGTTTATGGTAAATATTTATTACTGTCTTTGTCACTCTTGGAGTTATAACTTTAATCTTAAACTTATATAAGAGCGTGTTATTTTTCATGTTTATTTTTGTATTTTATTTTTGACTCAGAATAATAGTACTCTGGTCTAAATAACCATTTAGATCGATAAATCTTTTGACAGTTGACACAGACCATCTTCGTGTTCTGCCTCGTATGAATATTCCATCGTCATATTTTATTTTGGCAGTATTTAGCCACTTCCACTACATTTTCGGTAGCCGAACACGTATTTCCGGATTATCTTAGCCCAACTCCTAAGAGTTTTTACTAGCTGCCCTCGCCATTAGCTGTTTTATAAACGACTGCCCAAAAAATTTGTGTAATGTGTTTACGGTTCATGTATGTTGTATGTATGAGAGCTTGTTTATTCCACCACCATAACTTATAAATGCCTGAACAGACTTGGATGTATGGGGTATCATTGGAATCCTTACATCAGCCCGAGTGACACTTGCTTTATTTTTTTGGCATGGCAGTCGTGTATTTTGGTTTTAGGTGATAGTGATAATAACACATTTAAGTATCATAATATCGTCAACTGTAGATTATACGTAAATATCTATACCCTGTAGAGAGAATCCGGCGGCATTCGCGTGGCGTTCATTCCGAACGTGGACGGTTCGTCGGCGGAGGACCAGTCGCTCAACAAGGTGGTTCTGGCGGCGCTGGCGGCGCTCGAGCCCTCCAAGGCTACCAAATACGTCGTCGGCCTGCTCGGCGACGAGGGCTGCCACGAGAGGAAGGATTGCGATATATTGGTGAGTTTGCTGATACCGTCCGCGCACGATCCGAATACATTCGTTGGTATAGTAGTCACATACATCAGAGCTGCATTCTTTTATTAACTAAGTTAGTTTCTAGCTTGTATTAGTCGTCTATTCCTGAATTAGGGTGATCAGGCTGTAGTCGACCACGGTGGCCCAGTGCGGGTTGGTCGACTTCACACATAACCCTTGAATTTCTTCGCAGGTGTGTGCAGATTTCTTCACAATATTTTCCTTCACAAAATAACGTCGAATAATTATAAAACGTTTATATGAATTGGGGAACAATTTGGTGTTTAAAACGTCACAAGTAATCCTGCTTATTACCCCTATTTTTTAGATTAAACATTTATCAATGTTACGGAGCACGGACACCCACGGAGAATGCTCAGTGGTCTTTCTTTCCTATTGAAGAAAAAATCCATGACTTTTTTTCATCCTTAGCCGGAGCTGGTTCCAATGCTGAACAAGCTGGAGTGGGTTCTAAAAGCGGCGCGAGTGCTATGCGCGCGCAGCTTCAAGCTCCGGGCGAGCGAGCGCGCGATCGTGCACAACGCGCGGCTCGTCGGGCCGCTGCACGCGCACGAGCGGTTCACTCTGGAGGACTTCACGCTGCTCGAGAGGTAAGCCTTAGCTGGAGCTGGCTTCAAGCTGGAGTGGCCTGCTTCAAGCTGGAGTGGACAGCAAAATTGACAACTTCCACCTTCTTTCTCCAGTCTTTTCTCGTGTCTATTTTGGGTTGGCTTTATTATAATCCCACGTCAACGCTAGAACTCTCAAGTGTATCATTAGCGTTGTTAACTGTACCATAATTGTTATAAAATGCGAATCTGGATTGTAATATTTTAACGTGAATAGCTTTATCTTAAAATTCTTTTGGTATCTAGGTATGTCATTAATTTGTGTTAACGTTTTAGGTTTAGCAATCAGGTGTACTCCGACAAAATATCCGAAGTCCTTAATAAGAAGAAAAAGGTTACTAAGAACGACCTAGATGATGATGATGATGACGGTGAGTACTGATCGTTTGCTCTTCGTAAAACATTCTTGTAAACAATACACTCTTCCCGCATCGCTCCACTTTCGCAGTATCTAGTCAGTTATGCGCTAAATCTGTAATTAAATAGGGTAACGAAAACAATGATTCGCACCTTAAGATTAAAGATTGGCATCTTGACATTGACAAATATTAAAAAAATATCTGATGTTATAATATAAACGACAGGCGTTGACATGAAAACAAAATCCGGAAGGACGCCTGAGGTCGTAACATTAGTATACTTTAATACTTGTGATATGTTTTAGATGAAGACTTCATAGAGCTGAACAACGAAGACCGTCTGAAGGTGATGTCGGTGCTGGCTGCGCGGAACCCCAAGGCTCGCACGGCGCTCCCCGCCGGCCTCAAGACCGACCACTCGCTCGTGGAGTTATTGCCGCTGTACAAGGACGAGGCGGCTGTCGAGGTCAGTACTATCACTTTCAAAAACACCATAGTAGTACCAGCGCAAATAATAAAGTCGAAGATTATCAACTCAAAAGTCGTGTGGTGGGCATAAGTATTTGGCCATTCAGTTTAAGCACATAATGAATATCTGCTATGACTATAATTACAGCCTATGTTGTAAAACACAAGTTTTTAGGGTTTGTGAGGTAGAGGTTATTTAATCCCACACTTTGCGTGTCGCGACACGTGCTTGGCCGGTTTTTTCTGACCTAATCGCTATCTCTATCAAAGTGGTAATATAGCGGGCGCAGACTAGCGGGGGAGCAGAAGGCTCAAGCCCCTAAAAATGTAATGACAATATGTTTAGTGGAGCCCTCAAACGGGCGCAGACCTCGGTCCTGGACGTTGCCATGAGGAAAAACGGGTCAGAGATGAATGACCTTGACGAGGCCTTTTCGGATAAGAGTTCTTCCGCGTGCCCGCTGGCGGGAGTGGTTTCTACCCGAAGTGCATTATGTAGTAGTGTTGGGCCTACTGCCAATAGCAGCTTTAATCGCGACGGTGATATCATCGTGACTGTACGTATTCTTGTTCCGTATAGATCGTGGCGGTGATCGACCCGGCGTCGAGCGCGGCGCAGAGGCTGGCTCCGCTGCTGTTGGTGCTGCGGAAGGTGGTTAACTGCCGCATCAAGCTGTTCATGAACCCGCAGGACAAGAACTCCGACATGCCGCTTAAGAGGTATTTGTACTATTGAATCTACGATCTCAGCCGCATAGTGAAATATTAAAAATAACATATAAAAGATACCGTAATCATTGTAATAACTGGCTGTGGCGTTGAACATATGTATGCACATGCTTTATAAACAATTAAGGAAACTATAGGTCTATTTTATAGTAAGAGTATATAAAAACATTTGTATGTGACCGTTTGTTTCTTAATAAAATAAAATAAGTAATAACTTATTAAAAAAACTAAAAAGAAAACATGAAAGAGAACAGCTATCGCGTGGCCTTAAAAATTCTAAACTCCTCTGGAAAACAATAAAGAATATTACCTATCTAAAAGCAACTAATACCCAAACTAGCGAACTACTTAACATAAAATCCACCCCTATAGAATCTACTAATTACGTAAATGAGTATTTTTCCAGTGCTGGTTTGCTGGTTTAAACTTTAGTTTTGGCAGAAAATATTATTAATACTAATCCCTCTGTAAGTACTAACGTTCCTTCTTCATATTCCTCTGTCTCATCTTTCGTCTTGCTAGAGACTGATCTGAAGGAAGTTGATGCAACCCTAATAGCCTTAAAATCAGAAAGTGCCCCCGGATGGGACGGCATCTCGACAAAATTTTTGAAAATGGTTCCCATAATTACACATCTTGTTAATACATGTTTCAGCATAGGTGTATTTCCATCATTATTAAAGAAGTCGATTGTTACACCAGTACACAAGGGTGGAGATGGCGATGATGTTAATAATTATCGGCCCATTTCTGTTTTACCGCCAAGATTGTTTTGAAGCTCATAAATATACGGCTTATTAGCTACCTAGAAAAGTTTGACATCCTCTCTGGCTCTCAGTTTGGATTTCGAAGAGGTAAATCTACCGAAGATGCTGTATTAAAATTTTTGGCTGCTTTCATTGATTTGAGGAAGGCCTTTGACAGCGTCCCCATCCCCATCCTTGTCCAGAAGATGGAAAACATTGAGATTCGCGGAACACCCTTGGCTTTGCTCACTGACTACCTGCGAAATCGAAAGCAATGCGTAAAAATTTGTAACTATATTAGCACTGAAACTGAAATTAATTATGGTGTACCGCAAGGAAGCGTTCTCGCCCCACTCTTTTTTTTATTGATTGAAACGACTTAACTAATATTGAGATCGAAGGCGGTCGTGTTTTTTCATATGCTGACGATACAGCTATCGTTTTCACTGGAGACTCGTGGAGTTCCGTCTTTAGAATAGCTGAAGTGGGCCTGAGTAGAGTTTCCCGGTGGCTTGAATCAAATCTCCTATCGCTAAATGTTAAAAAGACCAATTATATTTGCTTTTCCATCAATGCTCGGACCCAACCAAATTCTGATTTGAACTTAAAATTACACAATTGTGACATATCTAACCCAATTATCTGTAATTGTCCACAATTAACTAAAGTATGTAGTACTAAATATCTTGGAGTGATACTTGACCAGCGGTTATCATGGCACAATCACATTGATAACTTAAACAGTAGATTACGAAAGCTCATCTGGATTTTTAAGATACTAAGACATGTAGCCCCCAACTCTCTTTTAAATTCAATTTATATTGCCCTTGTACAATCTATTAGGTCCTTACATATGAAATTGGCGTTTTGTATGGGAGGAACAAAAAGTCGAAAAATTTTTATATAGTATATTTATTTAATCAAAGTATGAGCCATTGTAATCTATGCACTTTTGCCATCTCATAGGTAGTTCATTGATCCCTTTACTAAAAAAACCATTCGGACGGGAATCAATAAAATCTTTGAAGGCGATTTGGACTGCCCCATCTGAGTTGAATTTTTTCCCTTGCAAGAAGTTATCCAAATTTCGAAAAAAATGGTAATCTGTTGGAGCAAGGTCCGGGGAGTACGGTGGATGCCTTAGACATTCCAATTGAAGCTCTTCTAATTTGCTAGCCGTCTGTTGTGCAGTGTGTGGTCTAGCGTTGTCGTGAAGCAGCAGTGGCGTAGAGCGATTGACCAGCCTCGGTTGTTTACCAGCTAGCTTTTCCATCATGGTTTGCAATTGCTGACAATAGTCATCTGCCGTAATCGTCTGGCCAGATTTGAGAAAACTGTAATGAACGACACCGGCGCTAGTCCACCAAACGCTTACAAGTAACTTTTTATTGGTCAATTTTCGCTTGGAGCAGGCTTTGGCTGGCTTGCCAGGGTCCAGCCATTGCGATGAGCGCTTCCGATTATCGTAGAGAATCCACTTTTCATCACAGGTAATGATTCGATTTAAAATCCCTTCGTTATTGTGCCGGTCAAGTAATGTAACGCAGCAGTTGACGCGCGTTTGCCGGTTTGCTTCACTCAATTCGTGAGGAACCCACCTTTCAAGTTTTTTAATCTTCCCAATTTGCTTCAAGTGGATTAAAACAGTTTTATCACTAACACCGAAGCCTGCAGCTAACTCGGACGTGGTTTGCGATGGATCCGCTTCCACAATAGCCTTCAATGCTTCATTATCAACTTGGGTCTCCGGCCGTCCACGGGGCTTGTTTTGCAGGTCGAAATTTTCAGAACGAAAACGTTGGAACCAAAAACGCACTGTGTTTTCTTTTGCGACACAACCGCCATACACATCATTAACCCTTCGAGCCGTTTCCGCAGCACTGGTGCCACGGTGGAACTCGTACTCGTAAATAACGCGATATTTCAAATTTTCCATTTTGTAAATCGAGCGATGCAAACAGAAAAAAGATAAGTAAAAAAACAAATGAATGACGGTTTACGAAACACAACTACATGTGGAAATAGCTGTATAAATTTGAATTTCGAATTCCTAACCAAATAGGAGAAATTTGTGATCAAAGTGGCCAGTACGACAAAACGCCAATTTCATATGTAAGGACCTAATATTTTGAGCTATTGCATTTCCATTTGGGGTGGAGCTACTAAGACAAAATTTCTGGAAATTGAGAGAGGACAAAGGTCTCTACTTAAAGTTATGTTATTTAAACCGTTTAGATTCCCCACTACTGAATTATACCGTATTTGTAAAATATTATCTGTAAGGAAATTGTTCATTTTGTTAACTACGCTAAAACTTCACAAATCCTTACCATTTGCCCCTCTCTAATTGCCAGAAGAAGAAAAGACAGAGTTGCACCAACGCAGCGTTGTAAAACAAGCTTTGCCAAACGTCAGTACGTAGCATTAGCATATTTATATAGCAACCTTGTTCATTTAAAAAGTAAGATGTATGTCATAATTATGGAAGAGCGGAACCACCTGTTACAGGTAATCCATTTACCTACTAGGTCTGGTTCCAACCTCTTTAAACTGAAATGTATATTTTATAACGAAATAAATGAATTTATTTATTATTTATTTATTTATTATTTACTATACATGAATCACTTATTGCCTAATGCCAATTAAATGCCTTTTAGCTAACAATGGCATTCCCTGAATATCAACCTATAAGGCGTTTTTTCTATCGGTAACAACGTAATATTAGTAGAATTTTATCTTTCTAACATAGGATCCTTTATTTCCAGTGACTAATAACCCGTTTTTTGACAAGTTCTTGTGAGGTCCAGTCGTTTATCGACCTGAAGAACTGTCCCTAGTTTAGTAAGGACATTTCCGGCTGAATCACCGGATTGCCCGGAAAGTAAGACTTCGTACCTCAAGAGGCAGTTAGTCCCGGCTATTATCTCTACAGAAATAATCATTACATAAGTCATGTCAGAAGCCACTGGCGGCTCAACAATTCTGACACTAGGGCTCGTGGGGTTTGACTTTGACCTTTACAACACACACGATATGATGATGATTAGCAAAGAACACCTTTCTTCCAGCTTCTACCGCTACGTGTTGGAGCCTGAACTCCAGTTCACGGCCGAGGGCGCGCTGACGGGCGGCGCGCTGGCTCGCTTCTCGCGCCTGCCGCACGCGCCGCTGCTGTCCATGGAGCTGCGCACCCCCGCCAACTGGCTCGTCGAGTGCGTCAAGTCCGTGTACGACCTGGACAACATCCGCCTGGCTGACGTCGACACTGTGGTGCACAGGTAAGGTAGTCTGCATTTAAGCTGATCTAGCTAGCTGTTTAACTACTACTATTCTGATTCCTGCAGCTTTGTGTGTCTTATTGTCATAAGTTCTGTGTAATATACATATTAGTTTGTCAGAGAATTTTGGCACAGTGATAGGTCAGACATCGTGGTTTGTGGGGTTGCTTGCTCATTGACCACAATGATCCATCTACAGTATATTTTATTATTTTAATCTTATCAATGTAATTTATGTGCAATAAAGTGTTTACATACAAACCTACCTGTAAAAAAACTTAAAAGTGATGAGGTCGACAGTTGCCTTTTTCTCTTTTTACAACACCGTGTAAACTTTAATTTAGATTTCGTCCTAATTTATTTCTTTTTATTACAGTGAATTCGAACTTGAATATCTTCTGCTGGAAGGGCACGCTTGGGACATAGCCCTGAGCACTCCGCCGCGTGGCTTACAGCTGGTGCTGGGCACTCGCGACAGCCCTGAGATCATGGACACCATAGTTATGGCCAACCTGGGCTACTTCCAGCTCAAGGCCAACCCCGGCGCGTGGATCCTCCGGCTGCGGCCTGGACGCTCTGACGACATCTACGAGATTGTTGGGTATGTTTTGTAAAGAAATCGCAGACCCAAGTAGCCAAATTCTGGTTTCTTTACTATAAAAATAAATGTAAATTTTTATTCAAACAAATTAAAAAGAAGCTAAATAAGCCTGCTTTAATGAAGATTTTTTAATTTATTTTTTCACTACTGGCAGACTATCTCATAGTCATTTCGGCCAAAAGACGTCCATTGCTGGACAAAGTGTTCCTCCGAGTATCTTCGCAATGACCGGTCCTGTGCTGCCTAAATACCTAATTTAGCGTAATTCTTCGAAAAAAAGTGTTCAACTTGTTCTTTTTCTCAAACTCTCAAACTCTTGCAGTTATATTTATTTTATGTATTAAATACCTAGTGGATTGTAGGCACGAGAACACGGACACTCCGGCGGGTAGCGAGGACATCCAGGTGCTGATGAGCTCGTTTAAGACGCACGTGATCAAGCTGCGCGTGAGCAAGAAGCCCGACAAACAACACCTCGACCTGCTCGTCGAGAACGACGACAAGAACGCGGGCGGCATTTGGAACTCTATTGCGAGGTAAATTTCGATAATTCAATTTAGAATAGTGTCAGCATTTCAGTGTAGGCGATACACCCAGTCGCTGTCGCTATCGTGGCCGATCTGGAAGTCTTTAAATAGACTTCGGACTCAGATCGGCCGGAGCTAGGAAAACATGTCCAGGTGGGGATTTTCCAATGATACAAATATTTGCTTGTGCGGAGAGGTGCAAACAATGGCCCACCTTATATCTTGCCCCGCGCGCCCTGCCACCTACACGCAGAAACAACTGATGGATGCATCCCATTCCGCCATCCAAGTAGCCACGTTCTGGGCTACAACACTTTAATTTTTCAAAAAATGCCATCGATTCGCAAGGAAGAAAATACCAGATACACCTAGTGCTGCTAGAGGTTTTTTCCTGACGGACCTAACGCTATTTCTACCAATGTGGTAATATAGCGGGCGCGGACTTGCTGGTAGAGATAAAATACGATACGATAACATGACTCGTCCCTTCACATTTCTATGAGCGTGGTGCTGACTCGTGTAAAAATAAAAGTTAATATCTATAATGATAATTGAGTTTTCCGTCGAATCTTGCAGAGTTCGGCTTTTATGAATATAGATCTTAATCTTGATCTTGGTGTTAATTTCTGATTCATGATCTTAACGCATCAGCTAAATAAATTTGCCAGATCCCAATATTTCCATTGGCTAGTTCCATAATGGCACTTCTGGTATTCCTTTGTACCATTTTTCTCTTAAAATTGTCCAACTGTATTTGTTATTGGAAGCATTGAATTTTCTTTGTAGCTTAAAAGTAATTGTAAGAAAGTAATTTCAACTTATAAATAACAAATATAAAGCAAATACCCTTACAATAGTTCGTTCGGCGGCGGCGACGAGCAAGAAGCAGGAGACGAAACCATCAACGTGTTCTCGGTGGCGTCCGGGCACCTGTACGAGCGGTTCCTGCGCATCATGATGCTGTCGGTGCTCAAGCACACCAAGTCGCCCGTCAAGTTCTGGTTCCTCAAGAACTACCTGAGTCCTTCCTTGAAGGTGAGTGGGAAAAGGAAACGGTTGCTGAGATTACTTAGTATTTAGCATACACCCAGTCAGTAAATAAATTGCACGAGATACAAACTGTTTGCCAATAGTAACGTAGTTGATGTGCATGGTCTATGATTGGCGTTTTACACTATAGTTTGTCTATGGTACACACCTTGGACTAATTAAGTCCAAGGTGCACACACATTGCTTATGTGCTCTTGTTGTTAGCACTTTCACTATGAATTAAAATATTTAAAAAACCTTATAAATTTTAAATGTTTGTAAGCACAGCAATTAAGCTTTTCAATTTTTACTATACCTGTTACAAAAAAAAAAGAAACAAGTAATTCGTTTTGTTTTTATTTGACGTTCGTGTTAAATCATGACCTGACAACAACCACACCACATCGATATAACGCTACAATTTCAAGTCCTTTAAATAATAATTCCTTTTCTTAGGACATCCTGCCGTACATGGCCCAGGAGTACGGGTTCCAGTACGAGCTGGTGCAGTACCAGTGGCCGCGCTGGCTGCAGCGGCAGCGCGACCGCCAGCGCACCATCTGGGGGTACAAGATCCTGTTCCTCGACGTGCTCTTCCCGCTGCACGTCAAGAAGATCATCTTCGTCGATGCTGATCAGGTATGGACTGGTGACTAATATTAGTTTCCAAACAATTAACACGATAAAACAAATTAATGATTAAACGAACTAACCTGTAGATGAAGTTCAATCGTAATTATACTTCGTGTTTCGAACCATTTAAAAAAAAGCGAATAGTTTGATTATTCAGTGTCTAAAATGTAACTGATTTGTAAATCGTTATACAACTTAAAAAAGAAAGAACAACTGCCATTTGCTTGTTATGCTATAATAATTATGGAACATACCTACTACGCACGTTTGGAATCAATCAAGAAAGACTGAACTTATTTTTTTTGCTGCAGATTGTTCGAGCTGATTTAAAGGAACTGGTAGACTTGGATCTGGGAGGTGCGCCGTATGGCTACACACCTTTCTGCGACAGCAGGAAAGAGATGGAAGGTTTCAGGTATTTAATTTAGGTTCAACATCTGATTTGTCGTACTCGTGAATTCTTGTAATATATTTGAGACATTATTGGAGTTAATTTTCGATGTCTTGCTCTAATCCTAATTAAAATCCAGCTATCCTTTATGTTCTGATCACCAATAAAATAGAGGAGATGAATTCAGATGAACAAATGATATTATTTTGAATGAACAATGACTTAAAATAAGACCGTAGCTGTTAAATTAAGATTTTCCAGTCGGATGTTAATACATCTGCTTTAAAATCGTGCAATTAACACGCTGCTTTAATATTAAGATGCGTATCTCCTATTCCTTTTTCATATTTAAAAGTTGACTTTAAATTAAGATTTAGATTAGCCCCGTTTCGGTGACTTGTGCGTTATCTTTTACTAACATTCCTATATCGTGTTAGCGTGTATCGAAGCTATAAACTTCCAATTTGTGTAAGGTTCTGGAAGCTAGGCTACTGGCGCAACCACCTTCAAGGCCGCAGCTACCACATCAGCGCTCTATACGTGGTGGACCTCAAGCGCTTCCGGCGCATCGCGGCCGGCGACCGCCTGAGGGGACAGTACCAGGCGCTCAGCCAAGACCCTAACAGCCTGTCCAACTTAGGTGAGAACGCTGTATGGGAGAAGGATTTGTTATGATATGAATAAACTCTGAAGCGACCGACCGAGGAAATGATACCAAGCGCTCAGACCCTAATAGCGGCGGCTTGTTGTAACCTAGATAAGGAAGGAAGAACATTAGTTAATTAAAACTAATCAAATAAAACCTGGATCTAAAATTGTAGATCTATCTGACCTGTGATCGCCGGGGACGGTACCGGGTGCTCACTGTCGATGTGTTTGAATTTCATAATGTTACGACACCTTTGTTTGGAAAATAACGTTCTTGCTTGATTGATATGGCGCAGTCAGTAGGATACGCACCTACGCTCTATAGATAAGTTAGCCTTTATTAATAAGTTAGAACAGATTCTGGAAAGCAGTTTAGATCTATAGTCGCTAGCTAGTGAGGTATGAGGCACTCAGACCCTATGGGCTGTTACACATGAAACCGCGGTGTAAACCTGATACCAACTTAAATGTCTTATTTGATAAATAAACCACTCACCTCGACAAAATCTCAAGTTTACGTGCTAATCACACTATAGAACTAGCCCAAAATATTAATACACCTGAAACAAACACTTATCAAGCATTCACTCACAAATTCTGTTAGAATTAATCATCGAAAACCTGTTTTTCCCAAAATTATCAATAAATCGCTCTAACCTTAAACCATATTTCGATCGGGTATCTCTACATAATCTTTGGATTTTAGAGAAGAGGTATATCACGCACTCATACACAATTCAATTATTTAATCGGAATAGACAAAGGGCGTATTCTGAGTCAGACTTTCAGCGCCGTCAGCGATCACAAAATCAAAAAAACGTATGAGTTTTGACAGTTGACAGTAATTCGGAACGCGATTACGGGTGTTTTAATCGATTTCAGCGCGTCTCGGAACGCAGGGTAGTTGAATCTTTAAAAATATAAGTAGACAGAGTAGATTACACAAATAAGTCAGACGTGACGTCTTTATCCATTGCAATTAAAAAATGTATGTTAAATGTTATAATGATTGAATCACGGGCGCGTTCCGATACGCGCTTAAGTGACTTTCGAATCAAACTGTCAGCGCCATCAGCGATCAGATTGTATGGGTTTCGCCTGCTGACAGTAATTCGGTACGCGCTTTGAGTGCGCTAAAATCGACTTCAGCGCGTCTCGGAACGCAGGGCACATCGATTCCTTTATTTGCGCGACCCCTTATATCAGGGCTGCCAGGTGAAAAGAAATTTTTAACCCCCGACGCAAAAAAGAGGGGTGTTATAAGTTTGACCGCGTGTCTGTCTGTGGCACCGTAGCTCTTAAACGGCTCAACCGATTTGGGTGCGGTTTTTTTTTATTTGTAAGCGCGTTTCATTGCGATGGTTCTTAGACATGTTTCATCAAAATCGGTTCAACCGTTTCAAGGTCATCAGCTCTTTTGTTAGCTGTGGTAGGGTTCTTAGACCCATAATGTGTATTTACTTTTTACTTTTAAACATACGTGTGACCTAAAATTTGAAACACCCATGCATGCTTTATAACTTTGCATGATAATGGAATTATTGGTCTGATGCTGCAGCCAGGATATCCAGCACTTTAGTACACTGAGTTAGCCCATCGCTACAATAAATACGTCAATGATGACAAATTAGAGTAAGAGATACACGAAGTAGGATATTCCGAAATGCTTGTAATCACCAATTACAATTAATCACCAATTAAATCAATGAAATCTATTATTTGGAAGCACTATTTTGTGTCTATGGTCACCTTATCGCCATGTTTGTTTACCAAATAAGACACCTAAGGTGGTACTAACCTTAGTGAGTGGCGGCATTACATCTTTGATGTTGACTACAGTTTAAATTTGTTATCGTCATTAAACTGTATTGACTGCAACTTACGAGTAACTGTGTTGTGTGTCTGTAGATCAAGATTTGCCGAACAATATGATCCACCAAGTGGCGATCAAGTCGCTGCCGCAGGAGTGGCTGTGGTGCGAGACTTGGTGCGACGAAAGCTCCAAGAAATACGCTAAGACTATCGACTTGGTGAGTATTTGAGCTTCATGTTATAGTTGAGCTTCATTTCAAACTTGTTGAACATAGCTGTGGTGAGTGTATTTTTTGTTTTTTAATGTAAATACCATAGAACAGTCTATGAACCGCTTTAAAATGTTCATTCATATTGCTTTTTATATATATATAACTACGTCAAACTGCAGAAATTAATGATGGAACTAAAATTAATAATGGCAACATATGATAAACTGGCAGTGATTGGTTAAAAAACTCCGTACATCGCACTTATTTTTCGTCTACTCTTTTGTGTCGCACTGATCAGCCGACTACCATATTTACCATAACTCGGTCGGCTAGATGTGAAATTACTTTCCATCAAATTTTGGTCAGTACATTTATCTAACTACAACTAATTCACTGCACAAAAAATAAACAATCGAGCTAAGTTCGTTTTTAGCAGTTTCACCTACAACTTAACAAAGAATACTCACCCGATGCATTTCTCTTGTAGTGCAACAACCCGATGACGAAGGAGGCGAAGTTGTCGGCGGCGATGCGCATCGTGCCCGAGTGGAACGACTACGACGACGAGGTCAAGGCGCTGCAGGCGCGCGTGCGCCGCGGCCTCTACCAAGCAGCTGATCACGAACAGGTTAGATCATTTTTCTACAATACAAATATACTTTATTGACACCAAAACAAAAACATACAATACAAGACAATTGAAATAATGAAGGTCAATAGGCGACCTTATTGCTATGGTAGCAATCTCTTCCAGGCATATTGGATCAAATTGTCAGTGGCTTCCCACAGATACCCTGGTGCGTGTAGACCAATATTATAATTGATAGATAAATGATTTATATTATGGGACACTGGACACTGTCAAATCGTCAGCCCTCAGTTTGGTTAGGACATTGCAGGTCCTATTATCTACGTGGTCGCAATGCTAAGTCAGAGGCTCTTAGCGGCACACTAACACCAGTAATTAACAAGATAGTGTTTCATATTGTTGGAAATGTCCTACCATGTCTTACCTAAATTGCAAAAAAGGCATGTAAAAGAGTTTAATTACCTAAGATTTCCCTTACACGGTGTAAGATTTGGTTGAAAATTGTCGCATCTTTTGACTTGTTTGTATTAAACTAGCTGTTGCCCGCGACTTCGTCCGCGTGGAAATAATTTTTGCCCGCAACGACCAAACTAAGGCAATTAACACACCCTGCTCGCGCATGATGCCCTCTTCTCTTATCTTTATCTATCTTTATCTTTATAATACTTATTGTACTTTGACATTGACGCCAGTTTCGTTATTAACGTCCCCAAAAACCATAAAAACGAACTCATATTGATATTTAGACATTTCAACCCCATCGTACCCCAATAGGGGATGATGGTATTTCACATCCGCCATGGAGGATTTTAAAATCGTTGTTGTTTTCGTAATCAGCGACCCGATAAACCATACAAACGATACTCATGTTGATTTTCAGAATTTGTCACCCCATGTCCCCCTTTTAATGGTTGAATTCTGAAAAAACCTGAAACACGTATTTACTGATTTATTGATAGGAGCACTCCTGTGAAGTTTCGAATAAAATAGTGTGACTAATCTTGTTTCCCCATACAAACTTTGCACCCCCGTTTCACCCCTTTAGGAGGTGAATTTTGAAAAATCCTTTCTTAGTGCACCCCTAGACCTCCTACGTGCCAAATTTGGAATCTCTAGACCCAGCGGTTTGGGCTGTGCGTTGATATGTCAGTCAGTTAGTCAGTGTCTTCTTTTATATATTTTATATATTTAGATGTGTTGTTTTATTACAGGAGATCGAAAGTCCACATCAAGGTGAAAGTACATCAGATCAAAGCCACAGTAAGTCTTCTATGTTAATAATTTTACTTAAACCTTAACTGTTTACCACATATTTTTTTGTCTCACAAATGGTTTTCCTTTTCAGGTAAAGTTCACGACAAACATACAGAGTTATGATGAACTAAAGTGATGAGATTGATAGTTTAGATTTTATTCCATTTTTGTAGAAAAGTTTACACACACATAAGTGAGCGTAAGTGAGACAATGAACTGAATTATGATTCCATTTGTTTTTCTTTTTTCATGAATAAATAATTATTCATTTATTTTTATATACACTGGTCATAAACATTTATGGAGATCAGCCGGGGCAAGCGAGACAGTGTGATAAAAAGCATTAAATAGCAATTTCTTAAAGATTCCTATTAGTCATTTCAACATGTCATAAATACATAAAATTCAAATGTAGTTCTAGTTACAAAAAGCGACTTATCCCGGACTGAGTATTTTTTTTGTTTAGTTTTCATGTTACGCGTAAGAGAAATTGTGATTTTGGCTGATAATGATAATTATAAGTGTAACAGGGTAGGTTTATTTTCGATGTATAAATGTACTCGTTTTTTATTTTCTTTTGTTAACTGCTCAAAATGTGCTAGAAATTATACTTGTTTTTTTTTATCTTCTGTTGGAACGTGAATAGTGTCATGAGATCTCAAATTCCAGTAATAGTGAATAGAGGAGTTCATCACTAATAAGTGTTGAAAAGTTAGTTATAAATGTTTCTTTATCGCTCATTTTTACTAATTTTTGATCAACTTATAGCTACAACTTACGAGTAACTGTATAGCTTTCAATTTATCTCAATGATCTTAAATATAATAAATAAAAGATTACCACCTTTAAACCTTTAGCAACGGTTTCCTGTAAATATAATAAATTGCCTACGCCAACTTACATTGCATTTAATTTTGATTGGGTTCACTTTCATCTACATTATAACTAGTTAGTTCGTTCTTACCACGTCAAGAAAACTCATGATGCTCTAAGTACGAATTTTATTTACAACGGCTTAAATAAACCAATATCAAATGCTTAAATTAATTATATATAAAAGCTTATTTCACAAAGACATTTTAAAGCTCAACCACAAAACAAAGTTTTAAATTCAGCAAAATTACATTAATGTTTATTTCTAAATTAAAATCTTCTTTTTATATTTTAATTATTTCTGAGTATTGAATATGCACTTCAAAGGGAAAGTCGATTACGTTTTATAACATTAATTAGACAAAGTTTAAAAAATATTTACATCAAATGTTCTAAAACTATCACGGAGACTATAAATATTCCTACTACGTTTATTGTGCGAAGCCATATGTATAGCGCCATGTATATAAAACTACAATACATTATTGTCAAAACATATAGATAGTTATTACTACTACACGAATACTCTTATCTACTTTAATATTATTAAAATAACTTAGACTTCTCTTTAAAAAGTGTCACAGGAATTACAAAAAAGAAAATCTGTTTTTATGAGTGAAATGTAATATTTATGTAAAATATTTACGTCTAAATATATACTTTATGGATAAAACGCGTCTCATGGCTAGAACTAGAAAGCTTATTCCCATAAGAGCGCATATTCTAGATATAGACAGCCCGACTAGACATGCGACCAGGGTTCGAAATTATCAAGATAATTTTTTTTTCTGATAATGCTGGATTTAACTTTATGTTTTCAATTTTTGAATCTATTTAATGATAAATTCAGTGCCAAAAATACCCAAATATTGTAAAGACAATAATAATAATCAACTGTTTTAATATTTAAATTATATAAAAATTAACATAAAATGTTGAGAAAAAACAATCTAACAAGTATTTTAGTAAGTATTAATTGAATATGCTCGGATACGTGCCGAAGCTGTAAATTGTGTTTGGATACGCGCGCAGTCATTAATTGCGTTCGGATACACGTGCATGCTATAATCTAATTATTCTTCTATGAATTTTGTATTTATCGATGATAATTATCAAGGTATATTTATCTTAATAATTATCAATGATAATTATCACTTCGAACCCTGCATGCGACTATATAGGTACACATCGCTGTATGGGAATTAACATCAAACTACGGCAAAGTAGTATTTATCTAACGAAGAAATATTTTACATCACTTATGTCTAAGTGACTAGTGTCTATGTATATGGATTAAAATATTGTTACATTCTTTGGTATGGTTATGTACTATAGAGTTTAATGTTTCTAATAGGGTTTGGAGATAAGAGTACAATATGGAAATACCGCAAACATCTAACTATACCATTGATTCATACTACAAATTTTATTTACAACTAATTCAAACCGCCTTAAAATCTCGCGAAATTCGTCTGTGATCGTCATTGTACAAACCGTTTGGTACTCTGGTAAGTTAAATTTTGGTTACAATTAACCCAGTAAGTAATTAAAACATTTGTTGTGTTTCTGAGATCATTATTTAGATAAATTCGTAAAAAAACACAATGTATTGTTGAAATTCTGGTCGCTCTAAAAAGTCCAAATGAGGAACAAACAATAATAATGGATAATTTGTGAATCAAGCATATGACATATTTCTATTATCTTGAAGTTTCAATTATATATTTTCAATGCACATTATACGATTGACGTACATTTTAGTCTATAAGTTAATTTATTTTATTGTTTATTTTATTTATTTTATTATTATATTGTTGTTTGCGTTTTTATTCAATACTTAGAAATAGCCTCAGGTTATCGCTCGGACCAACCAGTAATCGCAAAGCTTTGCCAGGTGTAGAGGGTCTAGTCAGCCCGACTGGCCATTTACACTTTCTAGAGCGACCGAAACTTCTAGCTTGATTGGGTATACATATGAATAAAATCGCTATTAGTAGTCGTGTTAGTTGCAGTAGTGTTGTTCGCTGGTGAGGCGGCACAGCTGGCAGTCGACGCGGCAGCACCAGTGGTAGCGGCAGTGGCAGCGCTCGAGCCGACTCTCGCGCACCAGCCGCCGCCCGCGCCCGCAGCACAGCCGCCCGCACCCGCCCGAGCCGCTGCCCAGGCTTGCGTTGCATTTCCTGCACACACGGGTAAGTTGTAGCTTATAATATGTTTAATAGAAATTGGTGTTAATTCGGACAGAAATTGGGGTTCATTCGGGAAGTTACGTCTAATTTATGTTTGACCATCTTTTTTGCCTTTTAGAGATAAAAAGATTGTCTGTAATGTTAAAAAAGATGACTGGATGGATTTTAATTCTGTCAAACATCGAATTCCGACTTTTGACGACGCGTCGATTGCACAATTTGCCTGGACGGAACGTATCTCGGATTGGGTTTGTCCTAATTTGTCTCCTCAGATGCAAAGAGCTGACGAGTTTCGTCTACAGCAATCGAACAGAACAATATCTGTGTTATGCAAGTGTTATGTTATCTTATGATATCGATGTACTTACCCACTGTATTTAACTTCCAAAACCATGTCAGAGGCATTCGGCGGTTCCATATAACAAATATTTGCGAGGTTGCAACCCACACATAGCTTTTAGTCTTACCTGCCATGAGTCCCAAGTGAACCGGCAGCGGGGTCAGGTTCGCAGTAATCCGGACTGGGCGTGACGTAGCGCAGCCTGGGTTTAGCTCTCCTGGCTTGCCTCCTCGGACGCAGAGGTCCGGCGCGTTCCGTCTCCACAGCAATGGCGGCTGCGACGCGCGCGATGGGCGGCAACGCTCGCCAGCAAGTTCGCACCGAGCACGAGCCAGAGACGCCGTGGCAGGTGCACTTCGTTCGCATGCCCGACGAAATGAGCTACGGAGAGGAATAGCGTATTATTGACTAGTTCCAATCGAGTTTATCTCTGGAAATCGCTCGTAGTTGGAAGATAAAAATTAACCTCAATTTATCACAAACAAGGCGCATGATCTGGAATTCTTGTGTCGAATTGTTATTAAGTTCTGTTAGCTCTCAAAATAGTAAAAGCTAACAAAGTTCTAAGTCCACGCTTCTGTTGAGTACGATCATAGGCATGGCGATAATATAACTCTTACCTTTCGTCCAAACCGCACGTTAATAAGGTTGGCCGATGCTATGAGGGGTCGTAGTTGCTCGAGTCTCGTGCGCAAGTCCACTTGTGGATCAAATCGCGGGTCGTCTGCGGCCATGCGGTACTCGATGTTACGGTACCGCGATCCTCTGTCCTCATATTCGTATCTGAAACAAAATCATATTTTAGCATTAGCAGCGGCTCTTTTAATATTCCTTACGTTTTTTCCCACTGAGGGACTCGAGCTTACCCTAAATTAAAGCGTGGTTAAGGCACGTGAACCCAGTTCGGATTGATCAATATTTACATCATTACTCGTTCGATCGTAGGAATTTTAGGGCTTTAATTTGGATTTAATTTCGTGTCAATGGTATTTCTCTTTGCTGCCAGTTGTTAATAGATAGATACCTCGATCTGAACCTTTTTCTGGTAGGTCTTCCTCGACGCGGCGACCTCGGAAGCCTCTTCCTCCCCCTGCGGCCTTTCCTCCCCTTCCTCGTAGCCTGGCTGGTGTTCGCTGGCTGAGGCTGGTCGTCCACCAGGATGACCACCGGCGCGGCAGTCGTCGGTTCCAATGTGGTCGTGGTCGTCGGTTGTTCGGTCGTAGTCGTTTCGATTTCGAAAATATTTTCGATTTTTCCGTCTCGAACATCTATTTCGTGGGCATCTAGAAATTGCTTGGCGAACCTAAAAGAAGTAAATTAGTAATTTAAAATCGATCGATGATCTCAAAATAAATTTTAATCGCATTGAAATTTTCTTCAATATTTTTTCTCCTCTGGCTTTTATATATATGAGGTGCTTTGCTTAGTGTAAATAAAAGTGTCTGTTTTCAAAATATGCTGGAGTTCTTACCTCTCAGCCCACTGGAAGTTGTCCCCGCAGCCGCCCCACTTGAACCTCGCGTGCGGCTCAGGCGGCGTGACTCGCGCTTGACGCGGCGGCCGAGGGGGCGCCCTGGGCGGCGCTGCGCATGAGCACGCTGGCAAAGCACCGGCGGCACAAGCCCGAGCCACAGTCCAGGCTAGTGCCGCCGCCGACATCGCGTACACGTACGCTTGTTCGCGAGTACCTGCGTAGAGGATGTTACTTCATTTATGAAGAGTAAATTTAGAAAAATGTGTGACAAGACAAACCTAAGTTCAGATCAGAAAGCAAATCGAAATAGCTAAATGCAGTTTGCCACTGCTTATTTGTCACTGCCAAAGCTCATTTCATTTGTGGAAGTCGATTAACTACAGCGGCGATTGACGCGGCCCGCTTTTAGCAGCTACCATTGATTGACACCTCATGACATGACTCCGCATAATCATAGCATAGCGATAAACAATAGCTGATATTGTTAAATATCATTCGCGGAGATTGAACCGAATCCTTTCTCCGGGCATCTAATCACGATTGCGCCCGCACGCGTCCTCAACTCTGCGAAACAATGGCGAGGGCTTATCATGGCGCACATCGCTGTGTCGGCGGCGGATCGCGCGTGAGTGCACCGCGTTATCGCTGACGTCCACCCCGCCCCGCACCCCTAACTCCAGGACTGGAGCTGCCCTCACCCCCGCACCCTCGGCGCTTGATTCATGCGTGTAATTAAATCTTTTGTCCGTCGGAATCTGATCGCATCGCAAGGCATTCGATTCGGTTCTTTATTTGTGAAAAGCAAGATAAAGTTCACGGTTTTCATGAGAAAAGTTTCGGTCGTCAATAAGGTTTTACGGAATGATTTATTTGCGATCAGATGATAAGATTATCTTACATGCGCTGATAAATTAACAACATCAATGTTCTTTTAATCTTAATCTAATTTCAGTCTAACATACGCTTCTATTGTACAAAACTCTAAACAAATTAGTTGAGGTACTACCTATTTAAAGTCTTAATAAAATGTTATTTCTCCGTTCATGACCGCGGGCAGCGCAGACGAAGCTTCGTAAAACTTTTAATTAAAATGTATCAAGCCGGGAGCGTTCAAAAGATTCCTAACGGTTTTGTTTGTAAGCGACGACGTTCCGTGTCAATTAATATCCTAAAGTGGGAAGACAAGAACTGGCGGCGAAAAACAATGGCCCGTATTTTGCAGTCGAGTTCCGGCCGGCACTCGCTGCCAACTACGATGTCGCCGACCATGCTAAAACTAGAAAAACTACGGCATTGTTTGCCTTCTTTTCTATTCCTAACTTTTAGACAGTTGTTTTTCATGTCTAGGACAGCCTGATTGTAAACGATGGGAATCAGGCTACGAACATTTTTAAACCAGTAATATTTATTTCAAAGTAGAACATACTAACATTGCTACTGAAATTTGTTATTTATTATTCATATTATTGATCTTGTTTTAAACGCTTTTCGTGTACCATCCCGATTATGATTTCTTCTATCAGGCAAAACTTTATTAACCAGCTATCGTCGTCTCTGACATTTGCTATTGCACCGATTGTGGGTGATTAATTGTAATATTTTTCGTTGCCTTTCGATTAGTTTCGTGATTGCTTCTTTTCGTCAAAGATCAATAGGGTGCACACCGTCAGCCGGCCGTGTCACGACATTCACGACATTGTGATGTATGTATGGATTGCACGGCGACAGTCGAGCAAGCTTCGTGCCGACATCGAATTAGGAAATCATTGCGTGACGTCTTCGCTTATTTAATCCTTGCTATTGCCATACTATTGTCTTTGTAATCGACATGATTCGTCCTCCTTTACGTAACGTGTTTTGTTATCATATTTATCCATTAGAATCACGGTTTGTGTTTTAAACAATGGTAGCCCACTTCTATTTGAATGTGAAAGAATGGAGTAATTTAAAAATTAATTGTCCGCGACGCGATAAATAAATCCTGGTTGTGACACGTAAATAAAAAGAGCGCTCGGCGCGGAACGGGCAGCGGCAGTCGGCGCTGAAAGAAAGGGCGGTCACGCCGCCGAGCCCGCACAATGCCCGCCTCTGATTTAAAAGTCTCGACGAACTTGCCTTCCCTTATCTTTCATTATTGTCGGAAGTTCTGTCCGTTGTAGACTGAACGAATCCCGTCCGTGCACTGTATTAATGAAACTTTAGTGAAATAAATCTGCTAGAGTTATTAGAGTAAAGCAGTCTACTACTACAGTTTCCGCAGATGGAGTTGTGTTTATGTACTAACTCTGCAGTTTACTGCTACAGTTTCCGCAGATGGAGTTGTGTTTATGTACTAACTCTGCAGTTTACTGCTACAGTTTCCGCAGATGGAGTTGTGTTTATGTACTAACTCTGCAGTCTACTACTACAGTTTCCGCAGATAGAGTTGTGTTTATGTACTAACTCTGCAGTTTACTGCTACAGTTTCCGCAGATGGAGTTGTGTTTATGTACTAACTCTGCAGTCTACTACTACAGTTTCCGCAGATGGAGTTGTGTTTATGTACTAACTCTGCAGTCTACTACTACAGTTTCCGCAGATGGAGTTGTGTTTATGTACTAACTCTGCAGTCTACTACTACAGTTTCCGCAGATAGAGTTGTGTTTATGTACTAACTCTGCAGTTTACTGCTACAGTTTCCGCAGATGGAGTTGTGTTTATGTACTAACTCTGCAGTCTACTACTACAGTTTCCGCAGATAGAGTTGTGTTTATGTACTAACTCTGCAGTTTACTGCTACAGTTTCCGCAGATGGAGTTGTGTTTATGTACTAACTCTGCAGTTTACTGCTACAGTTTCCGCAGATGGAGTTGTGTTTATGTACTAACTCTGCAGTTTACTGCTACAGTTTCCGCAGATGGAGTTGTGTTTATGTACTAACTCTGCAGTCTACTACTACAGTTTCCGCAGATAGAGTTGTGTTTATGTACTAACTCTGCAGTTTACTGCTACAGTTTCCGCAGATGGAGTTGTGTTTATGTACTAACTCTGCAGTTTACTGCTACAGTTTCCGCAGATGGAGTTGTGTTTATGTACTAACTCTGCAGTTTACTGCTACAGTTTCCGCAGATGGAGTTGTGTTTATGTACTAACTCTGCAGTTTACTGCTACAGTTTCCGCAGATGGAGTTGTGTTTATGTACTAACTCTGCAGTTTACTGCTACAGTTTCCGCAGATGGAGTTGTGTTTATGTACTAACTCTGCAGTTTACTGCTACAGTTTCCGCAGATGGAGTTGTGTTTATGTACTAACTCTGCAGTTTACTGCTACAGTTTCCGCAGATGGAGTTGTGTTTATGTACTAACTCTGCAGTCTACTACTACAGTTTCCGCAGATAGAGTTGTGTTTATGTACTAACTCTGCAGTTTACTGCTACAGTTTCCGCAGATGGAGTTGTGTTTATGTACTAACTCTGCAGTTTACTGCTACAGTTTCCGCAGATGGAGTTGTGTTTATGTACTAACTCTGCAGTTTACTGCTACAGTTTCCGCAGATGGAGTTGTGTTTATGTACTAACTCTGCAGTCTACTACTACAGTTTCCGCAGATAGAGTTGTGTTTATGTACTAACTCTGCAGTTTACTGCTACAGTTTCCGCAGATGGAGTTGTGTTTATGTACTAACTCTGCAGTTTACTGCTACAGTTTCCGCAGATGGAGTTGTGTTTATGTACTAACTCTGCAGTTTACTGCTACAGTTTCCGCAGATGGAGTTGTGTTTATGTACTAACTCTGCAGTTTACTGCTACAGTTTCCGCAGATGGAGTTGTGTTTATGTACTAACTCTGCAGTCTACTACTACAGTTTCCGCAGATAGAGTTGTGTTTATGTACTAACTCTGCAGTTTACTGCTACAGTTTCCGCAGATGGAGTTGTGTTTATGTACTAACTCTGCAGTTTACTGCTACAGTTTCCGCAGATGGAGTTGTGTTTATGTACTAACTCTGCAGTTTACTGCTACAGTTTCCGCAGATGGAGTTGTGTTTATGTACTAACTCTGCAGTTTACTGCTACAGTTTCCGCAGATGGAGTTGTGTTTATGTACTAACTCTGCAGTTTACTGCTACAGTTTCCGCAGATGGAGTTGTGTTTATGTACTAACTCTGCAGTTTACTGCTACAGTTTCCGCAGATGGAGTTGTGTTTATGTACTAACTCTGCAGTTTACTGCTACAGTTTCCGCAGATGGAGTTGTGTTTATGTACTAACTCTGCAGTTTACTACTACAGTTTCCGCAGATGGAGTTGTGTTTATGTACTAACTCTGCAGTTTACTGCTACAGTTTCCGCAGATGGAGTTGTGTTTATGTACTAACTCTGCAGTTTACTGCTACAGTTTCCGCAGATGGAGTTGTGTTTATGTACTAACTCTGCAGTTTACTGCTACAGTTTCCGCAGATGGAGTTGTGTTTATGTACTAACTCTGCAGTCTACTGCTACAGTTTCCGCAGATGGAGTTGTGTTTATGTACTAACTCTGCAGTTTACTGCTACAGTTTCCGCAGATGGAGTTGTGTTTATGTACTAACTCTGCAGTTTACTGCTACAGTTTCCGCAGATGGAGTTGTGTTTATGTACTAACTCTGCAGTTTACTGCTACAGTTTCCGCAGATGGAGTTGTGTTTATGTACTAACTCTGCAGTTTACTACTACAGTTTCCGCAGATGGAGTTGTGTTTATGTACTAACTCTGCAGTTTACTGCTACAGTTTCCGCAGATGGAGTTGTGTTTATGTACTAACTCTGCAGTTTACTGCTACAGTTTCCGCAGATGGAGTTGTGTTTATGTACTAACTCTGCAGTCTACTGCTACAGTTTCCGCAGATGGAGTTGTGTTTATGTACTAACTCTGCAGTTTACTGCTACAGTTTCCGCAGATGGAGTTGTGTTTATGTACTAACTCTGCAGTTTACTGCTACAGTTTCCGCAGATGGAGTTGTGTTTATGTACTAACTCTGCAGTTTACTGCTACAGTTTCCGCAGATGGAGTTGTGTTTATGTACTAACTCTGCAGTTTACTACTACAGTTTCCGCAGATGGAGTTGTGTTTATGTACTAACTCTGCAGTTTACTGCTACAGTTTCCGCAGATGGAGTTGTGTTTATGTACTAACTCTGCAGTTTACTGCTACAGTTTCCGCAGATGGAGTTGTGTTTATGTACTAACTCTGCAGTTTACTGCTACAGTTTCCGCAGATGGAGTTGTGTTTATGTACTAACTCTGCAGTCTACTGCTACAGTTTCCGCAGATGGAGTTGTGTTTATGTACTAACTCTGCAGTTTACTGCTACAGTTTCCGCAGATGGAGTTGTGTTTATGTACTAACTCTGCAGTCTACTGCTACAGTTTCCGCAGATGGAGTTGTGTTTATGTACTAACTCTGCAGTCTACTGCTACAGTTTCCGCAGATGGAGTTGTGTTTATGTACTAACTCTGCAGTCTACTGCTACAGTTTCCGCAGATGGAGTTGTGTTTATGTACTAACTCTGCAGTTTACTGCTACAGTTTCCGCAGATGGAGTTGTGTTTATGTACTAACTCTGCAGTCTACTGCTACAGTTTCCGCAGATGGAGTTGTGTTTATGTACTAACTCTGCAGTCTACTGCTACAGTTTCCGCAGATGGAGTTGTGTTTATGTACTAACTCTGCAGTTTACTGCTACAGTTTCCGCAGATGGAGTTGTGTTTATGTACTAACTCTGCAGTTTACTACTACAGTTTCCGCAGATGGAGTTGTGTTTATGTACTAACTCTGCAGTCTACTACTACAGTTTCCGCAGATGGAGTTGTGTTTATGTACTAACTCTGCAGTTTACTGCTACAGTTTCCGCAGATGGAGTTGTGTTTATGTACTAACTCTGCAGTTTACTGCTACAGTTTCCGCAGATGGAGTTGTGTTTATGTACTAACTCTGCAGTTTACTGCTACAGTTTCCGCAGATGGAGTTGTGTTTATGTACTAACTCTGCAGTTTACTGCTACAGTTTCCGCAGATGGAGTTGTGTTTATGTACTAACTCTGCAGTTTACTGCTACAGTTTCCGCAGATGGAGTTGTGTTTATGTACTAACTCTGCAGTTTACTGCTACAGTTTCCGCAGATGGAGTTGTGTTTATGTACTAACTCTGCAGTTTACTACTACAGTTTCCGCAGATGGAGTTGTGTTTATGTACTAACTCTGCAGTTTACTGCTACAGTTTCCGCAGATGGAGTTGTGTTTATGTACTAACTCTGCAGTTTACTGCTACAGTTTCCGCAGATGGAGTTGTGTTTATGTACTAACTCTGCAGTTTACTGCTACAGTTTCCGCAGATGGAGTTGTGTTTATGTACTAACTCTGCAGTCTACTGCTACAGTTTCCGCAGATGGAGTTGTGTTTATGTACTAACTCTGCAGTTTACTGCTACAGTTTCCGCAGATGGAGTTGTGTTTATGTACTAACTCTGCAGTCTACTGCTACAGTTTCCGCAGATGGAGTTGTGTTTATGTACTAACTCTGCAGTCTACTGCTACAGTTTCCGCAGATGGAGTTGTGTTTATGTACTAACTCTGCAGTTTACTGCTACAGTTTCCGCAGATGGAGTTGTGTTTATGTACTAACTCTGCAGTTTACTGCTACAGTTTCCGCAGATGGAGTTGTGTTTATGTACTAACTCTGCAGTTTACTGCTACAGTTTCCGCAGATGGAGTTGTGTTTATGTACTAACTCTGCAGTTTACTACTACAGTTTCCGCAGATGGAGTTGTGTTTATGTACTAACTCTGCAGTTTACTGCTACAGTTTCCGCAGATGGAGTTGTGTTTATGTACTAACTCTGCAGTTTACTACTACAGTTTCCGCAGATGGAGTTGTGTTTATGTACTAACTCTGCAGTTTACTGCTACAGTTTCCGCAGATGGAGTTGTGTTTATGTACTAACTCTGCAGTTTACTACTACAGTTTCCGCAGATGGAGTTGTGTTTATGTACTAACTCTGCAGTTTACTACTACAGTTTCCGCAGATGGAGTTGTGTTTATGTACTAACTCTGCAGTCTACTGCTACAGTTTCCGCAGATGGAGTTGTGTTTATGTACTAACTCTGCAGTCTACTGCTACAGTTTCCGCAGATGGAGTTGTGTTTATGTTATGTTATGTAAATTTATTCCAGATTTAAACTGTCGAGTAAATTTAGGATGATGATGTCTGATTGTAGCTGATCTCATCTGTCCGGTTATTCAAAAACTTTACGCTACAGAAACATTCAGAACATTACTAAAACAAAATTTTATACTTACAATTGAAGTTTCATGGTCCGTTCTTCTCTACAGAGATAATATTTATTCCTTCCTAACATGAATATAGCTGCTATTATTTTAATTAGTTAGCATTATTTACACGACTCATTGACTCACCTGTGAGCAAGTCCGGGCTGAATTTGGGAGCTAGTTCTATCGAGGAGCAGTTCCAGCGGTCGCCTGCGTGCGAGTTGAGGCAGGTGGAGCGGGCCAGGCGCGCCGCGTGGGCCACGTGCGCCATGGCCGCTGGCTGGCGCCGGCACGCACGGGCCTGCCCACCCCATAGCGCGCCTACACGACGCGCGTCCGTGCAGTCGCTCTCCGTCCAGTTACCTTCGCTTTCGTGCAAAGACCTGCATGATAAATTTAATGTGCTCTGTAACTTTATATTTGATATTTGCGTGAAAGCTCATCTTGTCAATACTATTGCTAGGGTATCTGATCGTGCCTATAATGCTTCTAAAATTTAAGAATCCCTCTTTTACGAGAAAAACTTTCTGTCCACTGACTATTTGGAGTTGTATAACTAATAATCGAGCTTCTGTCTATAAAAAGCTTTCGATTCATTCATGATTCATGTCATGATACCTTTATAATTTATTTTTTTTAACTACATGACAGGTAGGGTAAATTTTACATAGGTAGGAATTATAAGCCGAGCTCAAACTGTGATTATGGCCTTAATCGTAGTCTAAATATAGCTACGATGAAATAGGGATAAGAATAAAAATAGTATTTTTTTATTTTACGTTTATTACAGGATACACATTAAATTATTTCTGAACCTTTCGTGCACTTACTACATTTCGTGGCAGTGTTTAACATACTTACATTAATGGTCTTAACATTGATTTTATACCGTAAGTGCAGAGAGTTGTTTTTTAGTGCTAGTTATTTTTTGTTTTCTTTTGTTTCCTGTTGGGATGGCGAGGATTGCGGGTCGTGGCGCCTGGCGGACTCGGGCCGCTGTCCGCGCTGGAACGCCTCGCACATCTCGAACAAGTAGTTAGGAAGGAAGTCCGCAGCCTCGCCCTCCCGTCGCCGCAGCACCCGGTACGCATCACGCAGCGTGGGCTTCGGCGTCAGGCGCAACTCCAACTCCACCGCTGAAGGGAAATGTGCAGCCAGAGAGTATACGATCTCCAAATCCGAAGGCGGAGGACTCAAATGTCTATAATTCGACACTTTATGCAGAAAATACTCAGACATACTCATCCGCGAATTCGTTTCGTCGTACTTTCCCAACTTTAAGTCGTATAAAACGGATTTCTGCCTGTCCGGTCCCCAGAACTCTTGCTCGAAAGAGTTGTAAAAAGTTTCCATGTCTTTGAACTCGCTTCTGAAACAGCGAGCCCACATTAGCGGCACTCCGTCCAAGCAAGATATAATAAATGATAGTTGTTTCTCTTCTGGCATGTGTAGTTCCGAGATGTAATATTTCACATTTTCTAGGAAATCCATTGGATGAACGTCGCCGCTGTCGTCAAAATGCGGTCGTCTAGTTATAGATGCTGCTATTAAATCGCTGAGATTTTCCGTGGAGAGTTGTATGATTGGCTTGGTGTCTTCATTCTTTTCGTCATCTATTTCTACAATGGATGGTCGGAGGTCCTGCCGTGATGAGGATGGTTTTTCGAACGCACCGGTCTTTCCCAAATTGGGTAAAGACATGTGGCTTCGTAATCTCGACGAGGGCAAGTCGTGAAAAACGTCTTCTTGACTTTGAGAAAAACGGACACCCAGGCCTAGTGTCGTCGGTTTAAAAATTGAGCTTCCGTATAGAATTGAATCATCAAGTTTGACACGCGGCTCCTCTGGTTTTTGCTCTTTCTTAACCGATGTGGAAATTCTATCGACCATTTCTGAAAGGTTTGTTACTGACGACTTGATCTGGCGCAAATCGACAAACAAACTCATTTTCCGGAACACAAACTTATCTCTTTTGATACATTTTGATTAAGTTTGGTCGTAACTGGAACAAATGAATTTATGTTTTAGATTGCGCTGCGGAATCATTCCCATATCTATTAAACTAAAGTATATTTACTTCTTTTCAAAGTAGGTACTAGTTCTTTTAAACCTTCTATTTTCCAACTATCTAATTATGTGATATCGTGACTACGTATCTGCATGTTTAGAAATCAAGATTGTGTTGCAAAAAGTAGTTTTAAATAAAAAGTGAGCATTGTGCAAAGTGAATAGCATTATCTTGAATCAGTATCGAGTAGGAGGCGTGCGTGCGTAGCGAGCTGGCTGTAGGGAGCTTACGTGCGGCGGCGGCGGCGGCCGGGCAAACAGTACTACCCGCGCCGGCAAGGGATGTCGTACTTGCCGCTTTTTATACACAAGCTTACGTTACGATAACTGGGTTATCGTAGTCTGAATATTAAATTTCATTGACGTTCGTCGTGCCGAGCTGCCAAGGACACGCGTTACCTATTGCTCCGTTTCCAATATCCCAAGGGGGCGACAGCATAAATACCCTTTGTGCCAAGTTTGAATCGGCACAACAGTTGCGTAACTAATCGGCTTGTGACATTATTATTGACCTACTCGTGGAGAGCCGCTTTGTGATCAACTCTGTTATTAAACAGATTCTGGGATAACGTTCTTAGTCCGTTGTCATGGTAAAAACTTGTACATATTTTGAGTTATAGGGCGATGCCAGAGCTCATTATTAATGCATTACTTCCGTGACACGCCACGGCTCGCTTGCGAAAATAACCTCGATATCGTGGGATAGGTAATTTATTATCATGGTGCATTTCATTTCATACTTATTTCGTTCAGGTATTAAACAATGGAAAATGTGGTAGCCATTGCATTCCATTAAATTTTTCATTTATTTATTTACTATTAAAAGCTAACAGAGCTGCAGAGCTCTATAAACATTTTCATAGAACGAACGACCGGTTTGTTGCAGATTGTATATTTACTGCTAACCCATTTCTGAGCGATGTAATGGGGACGTTGTTATGCCGTCAAACTAAATGGGGAAGTCGGATATTGTTGCAGTTCTATTAATAATTGCTTTGTTTCGCATGGAAAACCGATACCCGTGTAATGCCTTGGGGGATCAGCGCACACGCGACGTCACGTCACCAGTCACGGGCGACGGGTGATGCGCGAGGGTACGCGAGGGTGCGCCACCATTCGTTGCGCTGCACACCACGTCAGGACCGTCTCCAGAATTCGCGCCACGATACAAGATACGTCCCCTTAGCGGGTTACATCCGTAGTACACTCAGCAAAGACAGAAGGCCGCTTGAAATCGATAAATTGAAACATTTTACTATAAAACTTCGATAAAATAATACTTTTGTTTTGAGTATAATTTAGACTTGAACTGTTTGATGTCTGAACCGTTATCTCATATAATTATTTATATTTTTAAATAAGATACCTACTTTAGTTACATTTTTATTAGCATATCAACTATTTACAACATTACAGTATAAACTTACTTGTATATGACAAACTTGCGGACTGTATTATCTTTTTGTAACATGAACACAAGACGGTTACGAAGCGGACTGCTACGAAATTTCGTAGCTAGCCGTAGCTCCATTTTTACCGGTAGTGCACAATAGTGTACATTAGGTTCATAGGTAGGATAAATAAGATATATTAATTTCGATTGTATTTTAAAATATTTGCTGTCTTACGCATAATCTTTTAACACTTAAGAAATAAATAAGGCAAGGAACCTACCAAAGACGGCCCTGCGGCATCATGCAATGCAATATAAACAGACCGACTCAGTTTGGCAATGGCACCATTCCCGAACCACAGCGCAATAGCAGTTGACTCCGGACATCGAGTCACGGTGCTTCGAGCACAAAGCTTCCGCAGCCGTGTCTCCATTATGGTTAATTCATGTGGAATGTAATTGTTCCGCTGTAGACCCGGTGCCGGGAACATTATATCGCATTCGTCACGCCGCGCACGTGTACGTACGATCTAATAAAATAATTCCCGTATCAAATTTTACGCGTCTATCTCGATCTAGGAGACAAAGAACTGTGGGGCAAAGGGAGCCGCTTTGTCATAACTGGTCGAGCCGCATAAAAGACCACCGACCTTTTGAAGATATGCTTGCTTTGTGTATCCCATGTAGATAATTTTAAAATATTCTGTCAAGTTCTTGTTTGATGTTTTTTCAACAATTTGGGAGTAAGTATTTAAAAGTACACAATCGCAACCACCCTCTATTAAATGTCCCTCTACTTGTATCTGATTTCATTTGTAGTCTTTATTTATTTTGTTGGCGTATAAAACTTTCAGTAGAACGAACAAGTTACGTAACGGATGGGAACTAAAAAAGTAAAGCGACATTTGAAAAGCGTGTTTTGTGGCCCGAGCGAAGGCGTGAAAATTCGTTTAAAAAATGCTTTTTAAACCCCCGAGGTAGCAAAAACACGTTACGGGGAGCATTACAGCTGACGCGGCTGCACCGGCGGCGCTGATCCTGGTTTAATGATGATTAAATGCTGTATGATTGTCGCGTGCGTGCCGAAAACCACCACCCGGCGGCGTCACGCCGACACGCCGACAGAGCGCTTAAAAGAAAACTTCAAAACGAACGTGACTTTCTTGCGGCGAAACCAATCAGACAAAACAAAATTTGCGGTCGGCTACAGCAGGAACACCCAGAAGCAATTAATTTTGAAGCAGCTAATGCTTCAAAGGCGAATAGTTACTGGAACTGAGCGTTATTTAATAGAATCTCCGAGAAAATACGAGCTAAATGAAAAAGTAGTTAATTAATAAAGCGAACTTTGTACAAAATGTAAGAGCGGCTGACTGAAGAAAGAACGGAACGGCGCCGAATAAAGTAGAGCCCGCCTAATGAAGAGGCGAAATGACGAATCATTTCCAGACCCACATCCCATTGTGCGATCTTTGTCGGTGACTTGGCCCGGCAATTAGGTATATTACCGAAAGAAATCTCAATTTGTTACAATCAGAGGCAAGGGGGCAGACTCCCGCCGCGACGCAGCAAGCCGCCACGGCTGATTACGCGCGGGACAATGATACTCTAATTATGAACCATTCGACACACGCGCTGGCAGACAAACGACTCTTAATAATCAAGATCAACGGTTTCCATTTGCCGAATCGCTTCGTAACAGTCGTAAAATCACTAATATCTAGCTTATAGTTGAATCCGTAGCGCATTTGTACCGGGATCACGTAGAAACAAAGAGAATATCCCAGAACGTTTGAGATATGAGGGATGCTCTGTGCGTAGAGCTTTTGTAAATGCGTGAATATTAGCGTAATTAGAATTGTAATTTTCAATGCGTATTCCAAGCACGAGTCCGCGGATCCCGCTCCTGATTTAAATGTAGGGAAACGCTATTATGGAGGAAGCCTGAATAATTGAAACAAATGTTGGGATTACTCAACAAATTGTTCAATACAAGGGCGATTTGTCTAAGTCGCTGCGTTGAAATGAACAATTGTAACATTTTATTAGTATAAATTTGATATGTGGTTACCAGGACGGATATTACCGTATCCGGGTCTGTGAATCAGCTGCGTCTTGAAGAATTTTCTCTGGTTTATTGACTGTTCTTTCGCAACTATTTTCGTCTTCAGCGAAATACTTGCGACTATAAATCGTGTCAACTTAATCTAAGCTGACTGTTGAAGTGCTACGGATTGCAGATTTACTTTCAAGAGGATTACAATTTACTGACTACCATGTTCAAGAATTTGTTCTGATATCGTGATTTATCTCTTGATTTTTAAATCTAGAAACATAGTAGGTACTAAGTATAACGATACATATTTTTATTTGCGAATACCTCTTGTTGATTTTTGTTCAAATTTAAAACATTATGTAGTCGCCAATTTGGTTAGCACTGCTTATTAGATTCTAATTTGTGGGTAAATTTTTGCAAGCTAGGCTCGGAGGGGAGCCACCGCACCGCACCGTGGGACATCGTGCCTTATCTACAACTCGGCTACTCTACTATTAGCCACCCCATAACCAAGCAACACAAAAAAGGTATCATTTTAGTGTAGAGTTTTAGTCTTTGGTGATATGATAAAGTATTAATTAGCATCTTAATAACCAAGTTAAAGGTGGTTAAAGCTAAAAAATAAACAAATAAATGAACAGTTTGCTAATAAAAATGCAACGTCTTTAACGTCTAGGCGGGCGGCTGATTTCGTAGTGATTCGCCCTGTGCTGTGGTGGGCGGCCGGAAAGTCCGCGGCGCGCGTATGAGTCAACGGTCGCGCTCGCGCCCGCCGCGGCCAGACAGCGTGCCGCCCCGCGCCCGCTCCCCGCGACCCCCTACACCAAACGCTAATTACGGATATTAGCTAGTCTAGCAACAACATGCACACCTTCCTAAAACATTACTCATTAAAATTCACTCCAGTCTTGTTAGTGTTCGCAGAATTTAATAAACCGTGTCTGGATGGACGAAATTTCCCAAACTGGAATAGCGCACAAAGAGAACTAATTAAGCCTTCAAACTGTAATCCGATTTAGGAACTTCTGATTTGAATAATGGTTCTGATTTTTATGAAGTTAAACTTTGCAACGCAGACCACCGTACAAAGTTGATTAATGAGCCATACATCAAAGAGACACGTCGATACGGATGAGCAGAAATCTGTGGCTAAAATAAAAGCTGAACGGATTCTGCGGCGAGGATGTCGGTAATTTATGAATTTGTCAGGACAAAGTGAGCATCGTCTGTGTAAATAAGGAGCAGCGTGCGGTGCGGATAAATTCGTGTCAGATCAAATGAATCGTGAAGCGATTTTTTGCACTTATTGCACGCTCCGCCCTCGCGAAAAAAGACAGAAACGGTTGAAGAATGAAGTCGTTAGTTCCTCGGAAAGATTTATCGTCTAAACAAGGAACCGACACAACGGTACTTGCTGTATGATTTTGGTAGAAGGGATCGGGCAAATTATGTCCTAATGACCACTGCGACCCGAGAAGGATCTATTGTAGTCAGAGTACCTACTAGCTGTAAGTGTAAGAAGATACTTACAGCTATTTGTAGATGGATCGATAGATATTGCACGTGTAATCCTACCCCAGCATTCAAAGTTTAACCGTTCAACGAGCGAAGTTCTGCCCTACCGAAGCCCTTCAAAATGAAAATTTTAGTCTGCTCGGACTTTAAGCTCCACGTGAGAGCTTTCGATATTTAACGGCTGTATTATTTTCTAAAAAATATAATTGATTTAGATCACGTCTTACCAGGTTTATGAAGCTAGCATTCTCAATAACTACTTTAGTAGAAAAGTCGATAACTTCAAGAGCACGTTTTGGCTCTTAAAGGAAACAACGTAACACCCTTTGTCGCGTAGAAAATATAAAATCTTAAGAAATGTGTGTCCAACACACCGCAATAAAATAAATCTGGCAAAGTGGGTCGTATTTCACCTTCGCCCGCAGGCATATCGCGGCGACTGCTCGCGTAGATGGGGGAATTCAATAAAAATCACAATCGTAAAAACTAAGACGGGTAGCCATATAAAAATACCTAAGAAAGCATTAAGAGCCGTCCCCTAATAATAGGTCCCGCCAGATGCACGGGACGGCCGCCTGGAAAAGTCGCTGGGAACTCGAGCGGGGGAAATTATTTTTTTCGGTCTGCCACACACGGCCCTTGCCAACTCAGCGAAACTGAAGAGCGCTTCTCACGGGAATCACTCGCACACCAGGCGACATTTTATTCAGAGTTCAAGCCTGAAATAGTTTTATGACAACATATTAGTTCGTGCAGGTGGAATACGTAATTTTCTTACCTGGAAAAGGATAAGGGACTTTATCTTCTTATGCCTAAGTTTATGAGACACGCTGTGCTTTTGCCAGCCCTTTTTCATCTTACACTTTATGACCAAAACGTGTACGCTCTTAATATTCGCATTATGTACTTGAAGAACACCTTTTGTTCGAAGAATCTTCAGCCATCGTCGCGAAAGAAAGAAAAAAATTACCGATAACTTCTTGTAAGTTATCTTCTTAGAAAATTATAATTGAAGCATATTTTTTGTAACAGCCTATGTATTTATCTTAGATAATAGCATTTTGTAGAAATAAGTTGCGTAGATGTGGAAGATGGTACTTTTGGCGAGATAAATATGCATAGAAATTCAAGAACGTTGTGATATGTTAAAAAAATATTCATACCAAATAAAATGAGGACTCATTTATTAGAAGTATAGTTAGCCACTTCTTAACCGCACGAAGTCCATTTGAAGTGTATCTTTTTGATGGAATGCATAAACTGACATGCGATGTTATATTCCAATTACATTTTTAAGATCATTATAGTTTTGTAGCATGTAGTTGAACCCTGAAACGGGCAACAGTTTTTAAATAAAAAAGTCCTGGCTGCTACTATTTAACAATTTTTTTATCCTTCGTCAGTATTCCCTTGACACATTTTTGTTCTTTGCCTGTTCAGCAGCCTTTCAGAATTCATCAATTAGAGTAAGTACTTAAATAAAATTAAAATACATTGTAGAATAAATAGGCTAATTTATTTTAGCTTTGTTTTCTTGTTATGTAAATTGTAATCGTCAGTGCCTACACAGTAATTACGAAACGGCGCAATTTTGCAGTGCAATTAAGTTGTCACATTGCAAATCAATTACTTAGCCTTGTCGATGTGCAGTCAGTGCATCCTATTATTATTGGTTGTCCGACAAATCTTTTCATCCGTAACATCTGTATAAAGGACTCTAGAACCTATAAGATTGAATAGACGGAAGCTTTCCCTCAAGTATTGGAAGTTAGTATGAAAAAAAATACTTATAGAACTCTCCTTGTAAGGTACAAAATAATCAGTTCGTGCAAGCAAAAATACGTTTATTAATAAAAATATACGTACCTACAAATTTTGGTCTTATTAGTTACGGTTACGGTTTCTTAAATATCTTCTGTTTTCATATTTTGTTGCAGGGTAAATCCAGACGTTTATGATGTTAAATAAAACCTGCCATTTTGTTCGAAATTAAATCGTAAACTCTCTGATTGATGCCCAATTAGTCTTACATATATCAATTCGAGCGACGCTGACCAAATGCCTCGCGCGGTTCCGCTGATGATTTACCATTTATTACACGAATACGTCCGAACATTCAAAACGGACGTATATCTAACATTTTATTGGCGTTCCCGCTTAGAGTCATTTAGAATGGGATATTTTTGTATTAGTTCAAATTGTATTTTTGTAAAAAAAAAATATTCATGCTAGTCGGCCGAGTTGCTTCGTAAATCGCAGATTTACTAGCAGCAGCGTGAAAAACCAGTCGGTGGTTTTGACAGGATTTATACGCCACAAGCGTTCAGAATTTTCATACATTTTTGCTATAATTTTCAATTTTCCACAAGAAAAGCGGGCAATATCACAGTCAGTAAACCTAATATGATTATAAAGCTTTATAATCGGCTTATGATCGTACAAGCAGCGCGGAAATAATGACGGGTATCGGTGGCCGGGCGGGCGGGCCGGGTCGGAGGTGGCTGTGGCTCCAATTTCCCGCGTTGTTTCCGGGTGTAATCTGTGGATATAATCGCCAGTTGCAACCGAACGCTTCTCATTAGTGCAATGTTCAATCAGGGTGAATAGGGGCACAAAGCAAAGCCTTCACTTCCACAGGGTTTCCTATTCGTATACAAGGTGTATTAAAGTACTTACAGGATATTTAATTATTTACGCGACTCGCGATTATTACGATATTGCGGTTTTATTTATAGCTTCTATAGCCGTGGTGCTGTCTGCGCAGCGCTGCTGTTTTGTTAAATATTTTGTAGCAAGCTCTACGCCACCGTAGCCCTCGTAGTAGAAGTTACGACTTTAAAGTATTTTTATCACACAATTGTAATTTCAATTCAAGTAGGTACTTCCTTTTCAAAAGATTGTTTTATAAAATAATAAGCACTAGTTTTGATCTCCACATGAGGTGTTGTTGTTAATTATTAACTCTTGACCGATACAGAAAGGTGTAAGGACCACTTTACAATAAATAATTTAGGATATTATTTTTTTGCTTTTTGGTCGTAGTTATGATCCTTGAAGGTGGCCACCAGAGGAGGTCTTTGTGCAATTGAGGACATGATCATGATGAGTGAAAGGGAGGCATACGGAACCACGAGGTTTGATGTGAACTGATTTAACAGATGGTGAACAACCCTGTATATCCGCATGATAATTAAGCTTTTGAACGGCAGAATAACGAACAGCAGCAGAATTAGTTCCACTTAGTGTGACTACGAAGTACGGCTTTAATTTGTTTGTATGTGGAACCGCGCGGTTCAAATACGCACATTGTATTGTTCGTGCGGTTAACTGCAAATTAAAACTATTTGAATATTGTGACATGCGTACTGCATACGTGGTCAAAGTATTGAATAATAATTAGGTACACTTAAATAAATAAGGTTTTGTATATTAGCACATTTTGTGTAAAAAGCAAAATGATTACAAATGTTACATACTGTGTGATATTTGAGACATTTTACTTTAACACATTTTTTTTTGCTTTGACTTATAATATTACAATATTTTGTATTATCATCGTAATTACATCGATTATTATGACTTACGTATTGTAAAGGGGATCTTTATTTTACCTGAGTTTAAGTTTTGTTGGAAAGGAGAGCCGGCCTCGATTCGGGATGTCATGCTCTAATTCTAATTTTAAAATCCAGCTATCCTTTTCGTTTTTATGACCAATGAAAGAGAGATGATGAACAAATGATAACCTAAATTAAGGGCATAGCTGTCAGTTTAAAATATTTTTAAGAGTGCTCTCTAAATTTGTGCAATCTACACGGCCGATTCAAATTCGATGTTTGACAGCTCTAATATTAGGATGGCCATCTCCTGTCCCTTTTCAATCTTTAAAAGGTAAAAAGGACAAACTAACTAAAATTAAGGATTAGAGCGTGACATCCCGAATCGAGGCCATTGTTAGTAAGTATTTCAATTTAGTTTTATGCTGTCCCATTGTACTTACATAATATGATTGCATTTGCCCGATGCGAGTTTTGAAGTCGATTATTGTGTACCCAAATACTCTACTCTTATTCTTATTAATATCAATTATTATTAATGACATACCTCATAGAATTTAACGACATATTATCTCACTAATTGAAGTCGCTCATACCGTCTTCTTATCGTTTGGATTGTAGGGTCTACGACCGAGCTCACAGAATCTGGTGGAGTTTTGGAGCCGTCAAATCTCTTAAGCGACTCATATAATGATTATTTCACGTAGACAATAGCCGGGACGAGACCAACGGCTTAACATGCCGTCCAAAGCACGAAATGATCCTACTTTTCGGACATTCGGGTGATTCATCTTGAAGAGTCCTAAAACCACAGTCAGACACAGGGATTCGAAAAAGCTGTACTGCTTGGTCACGGAGGCTGTGGACGTTGGGCGCTATAATGTTGGGAGAAATAAATAGCATAAATGTAATCGGTACACGTGAAAGAAACATCTTCCAGTAGAAAAAGATCGACAGACATACTACAATAGACAGACAAATATTACTAAAGTATACGGTCTAAATGTAGTGCGGGAAAAAGCTTTTCTCTTGATACAATACCACGAATACCACTTATGATGATTAAAGAACCAGCGATGTGAGCGTCTCGTCGGCTGCTGTGTCAGCCCGCTCTATCCTCGGTCTAAGTTAGTCAGGAATTACATGTTATAAAGAACTTAGGTTTCCATAATACTAGTGAAGTTAATAATGTTAATACACATAACATAAGGTAATTAAAATTCTCCATAGAGGGCGGTAAACTGGAATCAAATTAATAAGTCTTTTGTATGTAACGTTTTTCAGATTTTAAGTTTCAGAACACATAAAAGTTCATAAAACAAGCGAAGCTAATAAAATAATAATATTTGAACATGATCTAATCGTGATTCGTGACCACTCACTAAAAAGATAAATTTCAGGATTCGATCAAGTAAGTCATGCACCTTATTTCTTGTAAAAAATAAAATAAAGACTCATTTAAGTAATAGAATATTTTACGCCAGATATAGAGTGTCGTGAAAATCGTAATAAAAGTGAATTAGGTAAGTATGTTAGTAGGGCTATTAGTCCACCAAAGAGTATGTAATAAAACTACGTAGTCCACTTTTTGATTTCTTGTTTTTTACTTATTCTAATACTAAATCAAATCAAATAATATATTGACCTTAATAAAATATGTACAAACTATGATGAAACTCTCGGCATACGAAATTATTTATTAAGTACATAAAAATTAAAGTAAGGCTAACCTACCCTAGGGTATAATTTTACAATGTTAGGCTGCAGTAATATTGTCGTCTTCAAAAATTCTACAAGGTTGTAGTAACATTTCTCTGTTAGGATACGAGTTTGTTCTTTATTTTATCAGGTAATTTGTTATAAATATTTGGGGCCATCTCTAATACGCTTTTTTTCATTAGTGCTGATTTGCACATATTGGTTTCGATAACAATACTCCTGGGTCTCAAATAAATTTATTATTTATCTGTTGTTAATCTCTTTTTGAATAAATTGGGGTTTGATTTGATGATAGTGAACATTCTAAGATATATAAACATGGAAAAGTTAACAATTTAAGAGATTTGAAACAAAATATACTTAAAAATAATATACTTACAGCCATCGGATAGCTTCAGACGACTTCGGTAAAAACACAAAAAACAAAACAAATAGCACAATAAATAAACGCATCACAAATTAAACTTTGCAAAGTATTTCGCACAAAAAGAAACCTTTTGAAAGTCAGTACTCGGCAGAAAAACTCAGTAGATCACTTTAAAAAATAATAATAAAAAGTTTGGAAGTAAATTGGCGCGAATATTTAGCGGGAAGTAGAGTTCGAGCGCGGGGTTTGGAGCGTCACGCACGTCACGTGGCGGAGCTCCGGCCGGCGGCTGCGTCTGCGACAGAATGCAGGCCGGGCCGCGGCCACTGGTCAGGACGAACGAACACACAGCGCGCCGCCGCCGCCGCCAGCCGCCAACACTGACCCGCCAAAGATTACGCGCCCGCAGAATAAACTTTGCACAACTCAAATATTATTATTTTTATACACCGTGCTCGAAAATTGAACTTACGAAGGCAATGAACTGTGCGGTAATTGCGTTTTACCGCACTAGTGCGATTTTATTAAAAAATTTTTTTTATTCCTACGGTCTTCAAAATTATTATTCAGCCAGGATCATTTTGACAATAAAAAATATTTAAATCGATTTATACAAAGAGAAAAGTATATTATATTTTTTTATTTCAACAAATTTATCAAAAATATTATCAGCCAGTAAAAAATAAAAGTTGAAAATAATAGTTGTCTTGTAGCTGTGCCGTAGCTAGTAGGTGTTGTAGCAGTCTACTCACGTGGTAGCCTATAGATATCGTAGTCACCCCCTACGTCGTAGCAAGTGTAGCAATGCCGGAGCATTGTTTTATTTTACTAGGTGTACGAGATTTATGCTGAACGTGCACATCTTCAGGATGTTCATATTTATTGGATTGTAATTACAATGAATGTAATTAACTACACTTTCTACGCCGTTGCGTATGCCTTATTTTTAACTTTTCAACGTTTAATCTTCAAATTATAGTACATTACGATACGAGGATCGTAGGTGGCAAATTACAAACGAGGTGACTTTTGTAAGCCCGAGCCGCAGGCGAGGCGAGGGTTTATAATGTCACGAGTTTAAAACCTAAGATCCGTGTGTTGTACGACGTTTTTCAATACACTTGTGAGAAAACTGATAGTAAATAATTAAATTGAAATGGTTAAAAAAGGTACATAGTACCCTACAAAAGCTGTGATACTACAGGTAAAATTGATCATGTAGAAGTTGTAAAAACTTTATTATATCGCGCGCAGTTTGAGTATCCTTACTATTCACATTTATCATTAAATATCAACACTTAATCACTCATAAAACAACATTCAATGTAAAACAATTAAATGAAAATTTTACAAACTTGGCGCCAGCCGCCAACTACAAAACGATAGTATGTTTCTTTTTTATAAGCATAATTACGGTGAATAGGCTCTGGCGGACATTCAGCCTCTTACTGGCTGATAATATTTTTGATACAATTTGTTGAAATAAAAAAAATATAAAATACTTTTCTCTTTGTATGAATCGATTTAAATATTTTTTATAGTCAAAATGATCCTGGCTGAATAATAATTTTGAAGACCGTAGGAATTAAAAAAAAAAATTGTAATAAAATCGCACTAGTGCGGTAAAACGTATTTACCGCACAGTTTACTGCATTCGTAAGTTCAATTTTCGAGCAAGGTGTATTGAAAAATATATTATTTACCTTACATAATCTTTAGGTACGTAATTACATAACACATGTTTCGGCAACTTTTAATTAGTTTCGTTTGTATTAAGACTCTGAGAGGCAATGATATCGTAGGTATCATAGATCTCTCAAAATATCCCCTAAGGACGGCGGGCGGGCGGGCATCATCTCCCCACGAGCGGCGAGCGCGGCACAGCCCACTTATCAATTCAGTCGAGTGGGCATCCATTCATCGAACATTGTGCCTATTATGCGCGGATTTGGTACCCGTTTACCCGCTCTCATGCAACTTGAAGCAATCGAACCCTTCAAATCATGTCTACGATGTTTACGTCGGTTGCACGAAGCCGAAACAAGAGTAATAATTTCACGCGAAAGTTTGTCTGATTCTTTGTTCACTTTAGCTCTAATGACCAGGTCAATATAAATATATAGTAATTAAAGTTCGTCAGCAAAAGTATATTTGCGTGGTTACTTTAAAACGATTTCGGGTAAATGTTATACTGTGCGTGGTTCTTGTTATATAGATTTTATTTATTATTAGCCTGAAGTGTCCCACTGTAGGGCAAAGGCCTCCCTCGCTTCCTTCCACTTATCCCGATCCTGGGCCAAACTTTCCCACTCGCCACAGTAGGCAGCGAGTTCGTCTCGCCACCTCTTGCGGGGCCGACCACGACATCTTGCTGCGTTCTGGGGCACCCAACTGTTGGTCTTTTTAACCCACAGTTCGTTAGGCATTCGGGTGACGTGGCCAGCCCAGTCCCATTTTAAGTGGGCGGCCTTCTGAGCTACATCAATTAGTTTTGTCTGGGAGCGCAGCGTCGTGTTTCGAACTCGGTCGCTTAGCCTTACACCAAGTATGCTGCGCTCCATGTTTCGCTGGCACACCTGGAGTTTGGTCTTTTGGATGTCAGTCAAAGCCCAAGTCTGCGCGCCGTACGTAAGGATGGGTAAGATGCACATATCCATGAGTTTTCTTTTCAATGTTAGCGGCAATTTACCCTTAACAAGATCTTTCATGGCCCAGTAGCTCTTCCAGGCATTTTCAGTTCGTCTTTCGACTTCCTTGTCTTGTCTGGTCTGGAAAGAGACTACTTGACTTGGTTATATAGATACTAAAATAAAAAATGCAAGTTAATCAAGTTCTTTAGTTTAATTTAACTTATCCTAAAACATTATATTTGAGAATTTTAAAAAGTTTCATTACTATAATACTATAAACATTATTGCATTACAAAACCTAGTCTTTAATGTCGTACAATAAAGCGTGGAATTACGATATTATGTAAAATGTAGAACTGTTACTAATCTAGCAGTTTACTATTTCTTTAACAAATTGCAGGCACTGTGTACACAGATAGGTATTGCACAATATTCGCTTAATAAATATTGTTGCGGCTTACTGCGCTGTATCGACTTGACCCAAACTTTTATTGTTTGGAGTGTCACGTTTCCTTAATTGCAATCAAGACTACTTCTCAATAAATATTAGACCATAGCGACACGAGGAGCTGACAAATCGCGTGCTTGACGCGTGTGCGCGGTAATATGAACTTTTTGAACAAATTCACAAGACCTACTTTGGTGTGCTCGATTAGACTGCTGAGCAGACGCGACTAATCGCGCCAGTATTTTTTGTTTTCGCTCTAATATGATATGTTCCTTATTGCAAAGTAGACAAGGGTCTAATTATATAAACCAGTGAAAAGGACTAGCACGCACTCGGTTAGGCGGTTATCACACGAAACGCGCACCGGCGGCGGCGCGGGCGGCGGCGCATTGGCTCGCGTCGCATTGGCTTGTATGTAATCCGCGGATGCCTAACGCACGTTCACCGCCAGGCGCCCGCGCGGACCGGGCACCGTGTGAAAATCGCCTTAAAGTGCTCGTCATTTAAAAACCTCTTCCAGTAAGTACGATACAAACAACAATTAATATAAGTATGGAACAATTTTTTATACTACGTTAATCTATATACCTAGTGTATTCTAAGCTAAATGTATGTTGTGTATATTGAAGGCAACTCAAGTTTGTGAATAGTGTGTCAAAAAAGAGTAGAAAATATGAAAGCAGGATCGAAATATATTGGTAAGATTTTTCTGGCAATTTAATTATATCCTCTTTGATTTAATCAGCCAAATTCTGTCATTTGAATTTGAAAAGCGAATGCAATATTAGTAAAATAAGCTAGCACTTCACCAAGCACACGGTTTTTCAACAGCATCTCTGGCTCGCCTCACCGCGAGCTTTGAATTATAATTCACTGACTCAAACTCTTGCCGGTTCGCATGTTTTACCACGTAATCGATTTACTCCCATCTTCATAAAGATTCTACTCTTTTTAGACGCTATGTATATCTATCTATCTGCAAATATGTAAATGAAGGCACCATTTTATATTTCTTTTCGACTTTTAACTTGGTTGGTCACAAATATTTATTTTACTTCTGTAGCAAACCTCCTATATGTATAGTTAGTATTTACAAATTATTGGTTGAATTAGGGTTCATCCAAAAAACTTCAAAGGTATGTTCGTTCTAGAATAATTTTTCGGAGAGTTTTCAAAGGATAAATCCCATAATAGCAACGTCAGTTCATTGCGACTATTTGCGACATTTTATAAGCTAAATTAGTCGTTTAAGCACCCATTTTTCGTCCTAAAAATAAACATCGTAGGCAGAATATACCTCTAAGTCTTGTGGAATATGAAGTACAAAAACAACCGATATGCAAGTTCTGAGCCTAAGCTGGCGTGTTTGGCTTGGGGCGCTTGATGTAGCGCACTAGGGCGCCGCTGAGGGCTTGTCAGGCAAGGTGGGACAGGTCGTCCAGCTCCGGCGGCGGCTGGTTGGGCCCGCCGCGGGAGAACACTGGCTTGGCCACCAGCGACACCGGCGCCTGCGTCCAACAAAAAACAACTCACTCAACGCAAATCAAATATAACGCGAATAAAATAACAACTCCATGGACTTGTACGCACTTCACTCGAATCTCGAATGGTTTTGCTCTGTGCTTTTATTCTTGGACATACGAGATTCGAATGAAGTCCGTACAAGCCAATCGAATTGTTATTTTAATCGCATTGTATGGTGCTAAGAGTTTGTTTTGGATTCGTCATCACCGTAAATTGATCAAGTTGCGATCTCGTCGTATTCCAGATTCGTTGTAGTATCCACTGAAGCTGATGAATTGATTGCTAGTCTAAGTGATGATTGTGAATTTAAAGAAAGCAATATTAATGTGTTCGTCTACAAGTAAGTACGTGATTTAAATGGGAGACGTGAAATCTGGAATATGAAGAATTCGAAACATGATCAATAAATTAGAAAGATGTCGAATCCGGAACAAATCGTTCAAACTTGGCAGACTGGAGAACTACCTCTTAAAGTTCCATACACCTTTTATGTGGAGTCTAACAAGAAGTTCACAAATAATAATGTCCATTCAGTAGCAATCTAGTGTCGGTCTAACTTTTAACGGATTAGTTATAAAAACAAAAGGTTAGTTTAGATTACTGATGCTCGATTTGATCATTTGATTACTTGTAATTATATACAAAAAGATTTTTGCTAAAAAATCAAGTCTCAAAACCCACACATGACAACTACGTGATTGCCGTTGGCCATTATAGTGATAAACAGACCCACAGCACCTTAGGTCATTTAGTTCTAAGCACAGCACACACAACTTGGTTAGTTTCGAGAAAAATAACCCACAGAGAGACACACAAAATGAAAGAGAATACATGAATTGAATCTGACACCTGCCGGGCTGAGATATTGGTGCCGTAGACGCGAAGTCTCTACTTTGAAAGTCTAGTATTAGCCAGAACAATTTATGAAATGTTTATTGCACTTTATATTAATTCATGCTCTTTGAACTTTGACACTTTACATTCACATGAGAGTAGGAGAGCGCACGGTGCATTTTTAGGGTTCCGTAGTAAAAAAGGAACCCTTATAGTTTCGCCATGTCCGTCTGTCCGTCCGCGGCTTAGCTCGGAGACTAAGAGTCTAGAAGTACTAGAAGGCTGTAATTTGGCATGGATATTAATCAAGCCGACAAAGCTGACCACAAATATCATAGAAAAATATTTTGAACTGTCTTAAACAAGTAGGTAAAACAACTACGGAACCCTACACTTTGCGTGGCCCGACACGTGCTTAGCCGGTTATTTTAATAAGAGGCTAGACGGGTAGCTCTCTGCAAACCCGTCAATGTCATTAGCGCTCACCTAACCTTGGTGAGAGTTGTCTGTCAGTGAATGTTAGCTAGCACTATATTATACCCTGCTTCGGTTTATGGGTGCTTGGTAAAAGGAAGGGGATTGAATGAGGGAGATGACTGTCACATTGAAGCTTTGATACCTCGATGAGCACTGTACAGTATACATACCTGGCTAACGCCCTGCACTTGCGGCGGCATGCCCACCACGACGACCTTCTGCGGCGCGCCCCCCGCGCCCCCGCCCGGCGCCGCCGGCCCGCTCGTCACCACCACCGACTACGACACATGCAATAACCTCAGCTAGCTATACACTCCTGGTACTTCGCTTACTAGTAACAGGTCATATTAGTCCCCACTGAGGGGCCCGAGCCTGCAATGGATGAGGGTAGGCTCGCTTGCTATTTGCGATTGAATTAAATCGTCATTCGTATAGGTATTTAAAACACGTGTTGTTAGTCCTTATTTTATGTCACGAACAACGAAGTTTATTACTAGTACTATTATAATCTATACGCGCAATATGGCGGTTTGTAATTTTCGTCCCTTATTTTTATCGTACTATTTTGTTACTTATTTTTCATCATCGAGTTAACAGAACTAATCATTGACTTACGGAAATATTATAACAACGAATGGTTCAAGAAGTCGAAGTAGAGGTTAAAGTGATAAAAATTTGAATTTATATGTTTAGTACGATACAAGTATAGGTCAGACATCTAAATCCAAGGTTGCACATTTTTTTTTAGTATGTTACAATTTTCTCGCATATTTCAGAGAAAAGCACTATACAAGCCTCGGCCGCAATAACAGTTGCTTGACTCGTACACAATTAATTGTATAGTGCTTAAAGTGCTTGTATAGTGCTTTGCTCTGAAATATGCGAGGAAATTATAAAATACTAAAAAAATGTCCAAACTTTGTTACAATAATGATCACATTTTCGACCGAGTCGAAAAAAAATATATTTCCGCTCTATTTTTGTTTATAGGACCGATAAATGAAAGACTACTTATTCTGCGAAAGTAATTCATTACTCGAAGAATAATCATCAACATCAACATCAACGGCCCGATACAGTCCACGTTAAGTCGAAGAATAATAAATTAGGAAAATCAAAACATTGGTTCAATTAACCTACTTTGATTTTGTAGCAGAAACGCAAACGTGTATTTTTTTTACTTGCATGCCGGTGCATATTCTGCATGCCGATTTCAAAACATCATGCGGGTCAATAAACTAAATCATGAAAAATCGTATCGTAAACGCAACTTTATCCGTCCAATCAAAACTGCACATTGCACATACCTGGACAGTTTGGCTTCGGACGATGGTGGGCTGCGAACTGTGCATAACGATGTGGCCAGCTGCGCTAGAAGCTTGTACCTGTTCATTCGTACAAAAAGGATAATTTAATAACGCTTGAAATTGGAGACAACAATATTGTGAAGAGATTTTTTTATATAGAATAACTTGATTATAATATTGTCAGGGTATGCCAATAAAAGCATATTTTTAGGGTGCCTATGCAATTCTACTATTATTAAGCCTCCGCTGTCCGTCCTTCCATCTGTCCATCTGTCTGCCAAAGGGCTGTATCTCATAATCATGAGCCTTTCTAGGTCTCAATAGAACTTCTATTGCCGCTTTAACAACAAATAATAACAATAAAATCAAAGTGGGCCTGCCCCATACAAGAAACAAAATTTTTGGGCGATCGTACATTGCTAGGATCCCTTCGCGTGCGAGACCGACATGCACTTGGCAGAATTTTTATTTTGTTTCATTTTATGTAGGTAAGTTAGTCTTATACCTGTGGCGCTTTCTGCTGCGAGACGATGACGAACTTCTGCGGGGGCGGGGTGGCGGGCGCGGGCGACGGCGGCGTCGGCGTCGAGCTGATCACCACGCTGCGCGCGGGCAGGCTCTCCACTGACACACAAACGATATCCTCAACTTCATACTGCTTGGGATAACGGACTAACTTTTACTTTGTGCTAAGTAGGTTTGATTATAACAATTTATCGGCTTCCAAAACAAGACACATTGGTCAAGAAAAAAGGATACTACGAATATTTCTGTCTAGCTCTTCAAAACTATTCTTTCTATGATTGAAAATTTTTGAAAGTATCATGACATGACTATTTGTCTATTCAACATCTTTGCTACACGTCGTCGTGCAACCGTGAATTTTGTAAAAATAACGATGCCATAATTTGTCAAAAACGAAACGCAAAAGATGCGACGCATGTGGAGTTTCTTCGGTGAGTTCTTCTCCACAGAGTCCGCACATTATGTAGTGAATTCACCCAAAAATGTAATGACGAAACTAATAGAATAGTATTTATCGTCAAACTGTGTACATAAGTTGTTAATTTTAAACATAAGAGCCAACAGTCTATCTAAGAGATGTGACATCCAAAAGTTAATAAACTATTCATTTCATTTAAGCGATTCGCTGGTAAAGCCTTCTAAATTAGACATAGGATATTAGACTGACTAGACAAACAAGGTTAGGATAGCCTATTTCCAATTAAGAACATTTGTTTAGAATACAGTTTTTTTTTATAATGTAAAACTTCTTTTATTAGTGCGGGTGCAGTTGCTACTGAAAGGCATTCTGTATTGATGTGTTTCGTACTCGTAATCCTACTAATGTTATAAATGCGAAAGTTTGGATGTTTGTTACTCAATCACGCTTCAACCACTGGACAGATCGGGATGAAATTTGGCACACATGTAGGTTAGGTCCTAGAATAGGACATAGGCTACTTTGGTAAAACACTTCATTTCCACGGGAAAACTCATTTAACGCGGGTGAAACCGCGGGCAGAAAGCTAGTCTATTATAATTGGCAGTTCGAATCGCAACAGTGATATCTTCGTCCGGATCAATGACAAAGTATCCACTTCATGATGTAAGATGTGTTACCTATGGGCTTGATTTGCGTCTGCGCGGGCGCGGGCGTGGGCGCGGTCGGCACGAGCGGCGGCGTGCACGTCACGACCGCAACCGCGCTGCCGCTGCTGCCGCCCGACGGCGACGACCGCAGCTTGCTCACCATCTGCTGCAGACTGGGGCCCAGGTAGCCGTAGTCGCGTCTGATACAATACATCAAAAAAATCAGAAAATTTGTCCACTGAATATCCTAAAATGCTCCTGTAGAAATCACTTCCAGGAAACCTTGGCGAAAAAGCAGTGCTGTTTGCGAAATAGGTTTCATTAATAATTTACTTGATAAATATATTTTTTAAAGGTACAAAACAAACAACAAAGGTTAATTTTAATTAAGAGTTGCTGCTCCGTCCAAAACGCTCATGGAAGCGGCGATCCAGCATTCAGGCTACCATACCACCCTATCCTTTCTCTTTGATAACTCTCTTTTTAATACTGAAATAGCTTTACTTTTTGGTATCCTAATTTATTTAAGTGGAAGTGTATTGATCGCACAGAAAGGTTGCTAGATCAGAGTTCGCGGCCTATCACGCGACGGCCGAATTAGATACGACTCGCGTGTTGCTCACTCCGCTTCGTAACGTGCGATCTCACATAAAAATACTACTAAAAGGCAGTGAAGCCAGTCACTGTACTGAATTGCGTTAACGTAAAGTTAAGTAGTTTAATTTCGTATTAAAAATTATCAATACTTAAATAAGTTGGTTTTCCTGAGAAATAAAATAAATAAATTTATCATATAAGAAAATTAAACTTGATTTATGCCATTTCTGCATGTAATTTAGACAGCACATTAAGCTATACAACAGGATATTTTGCGCGTACCTAATAACATCTAGTCTGCAACAAAAATGTATACGTATAGCTTGATGTGCTGCCCGCTGTACGTTCCTATCCCCAATGCGCCTGACAAACGATTGTTTTAAAAGTAACCACTCAAAATTTTATGATTGGTTAAAGGTGATGCCTTTCATGACTAATGGACAGCCATACCCCATTATATAAATTCTTTCAATGGTCATAGACAAAGTTCAGTTCTTAGGGAAAGTAAAATTGGAAATTCGGGAAAACCTAGCTGCTTTCTATGGGATTTTTGTACGATCTCAAGATAAGACAACATCTGTCAGGTTAGCTAAACCTGAATTTTTTATTTCATGCCAAAGTTGTAAACAAAGAAACTTCACTGTCAAAATGACATTCCAGTTATCAAAAACATTTTTTGTTGTATTTTTTTTTTAGAAATAAGACAAGAGTCTCTTCATATCACACAAATAATTGCCCGTAGCGGGGTTTGAACCCTGCCTATAGAGCTGACAACATCAGCGTTATCGACATATCGACGGGACTTTTCATACAAAAGTCGCTAACACCATTAAGGAAGGTCCAAAAATTGACTTTCGACCTATTTTCCTTGGGAAAAGTTGTCGTAAATGGCGGTCTAATCTAAATACTACATTTAAATATGCCAAATGGTTTCAAAATAACCTGTATAGTGTATTGATGAGGATGAAAAATAAAAACAACAATTTTATTCTGAATCTGATAAACTTTCTTCAGATTCGTCTTACATTTATTATAAATTGCTCTACTACGTCATCAATCAGGTGATCGAGTTTGCACATTTTATCCTCCTCCAAAAATGTTGTGAACTTCTTTGGTGTTGCAAGTTCATTTTTTATTTTGCACGAGAAAAACTAATTTCCTTTAAACAAAATGTATGTTGCAGCTTTTTACAAATTTATCTGAGTCATTATGTTTGGTTGTTAATGAAGTTTTATAACAGAGATGAAAATAAATTTTAACAATCTTTTTTCGCAATAATCGTAATCTTTAAATTTGCACTAATTTTTCTACAACGGCCATACCTTTGTTTACAACTTTGGCATGAAATTAAAAATTCAGGTTTAGTCTATATCTATACTAATATAATAAAGAGGAAAGATTTGTATTTTTGTATGTTTGTAACGAATAAACTCAAAAACTACTGAACCGATATTAAAAATTCTTTCACTTTAGGAATGCTACATTATCCCTGAGTAACATAGGCTATATTTATTACTAGAAAAAAAATAGGGATCCTTGCTTAAACTTCAGTAACGTGAACAAAGGTGTAAAAAAAGCTTAAAAAATTTCTTTCATCGCATACGCAGCGGAAACTATTAATGATAGAACAAAAAAATGTTCAACAATGGTGTAGGGTGGGTGTAGCATTTGTCCAAGGTGTAGCGTAGGTGTATGGTAGGTGTAGAGTAGGTGTAGGATGGGTGGGTGTAGGGTAGGTATAGGGCGGGTGTAGGGTATTTGTAGGGTAGGTGTAGGGTAGTTGTAGGGTAGGTGTAGGGTAGTTGTAGGGTGGGTGTAGGGTACGTGTAGGGTAGGTGAAGGGCAGGTGTAGGGTGGGTGTAGTGTGAGTGTAGGGTGGGTGTAGGGTAGGTGAAGGGTAGGTGTAGAGTAGGGTAGTTTTTAATTTGATTTGAGTAGGTAGTATGTAAATTAAAGAGTCCATAATGTAAAGAATAGGATTTTTGTTTTTGACGTTGATCTACTCGCGCGAAGCCGGGGCGGGCCGCTATAAGAGATAAAAAGATACTAGCGCATTCAAGCTTATCTAACTGATCTGTAAACTCACTTGTATTCCTCGGGGTGGTCGGGCGGCGAGCGCAGCTGGCGCACGACGGGCGCGAGCACCTTCAGCAGCTGATGCTTGAGGTTCCCGGCGGCCAGGCGGTCCGCGCCGCCGATGCCGCTCAGCGCGCCCTCCAGCCGCTCGCCCAGCCAGCGCACACGCGGCAAGATGAACACCTAACAAGCATTATGTGTATCTTTATGGTACTTCACGCTTATGGGCGCGGTTGCTTTTTGCGGCATACGCAGCGTTACACGCAAGAGAGAGACAGTCAAATAAATTAAATCAAAGAATGAGATAGCTAGAAACGCGTGCGTCTTACGCTTTGTAACGCTGCGTGTGCCGCAAAAAGCAACCGCGCCCTTTAGGGAGACAAGGCGATTTTATTAAATAGATTTGGCGAACGTCATTATGTTGTGCGTTGTACGGTATATTTTTTTAAATTGTAATTACAAGCGCTTTTAGATATTTCCCTGCCAAAACAGGACAACACGAATGGCGTATGTTCCTCCTGAAGTCCTGAAGATAACTTTATAAAAAAGGTAACGTGATACCAATAAAAAAAGTTCTGCGCTCTACCTCGTTTGATTAGGATACCTTACCCTTTTCGTCAAGGGAGTGACAATGATGCGTTTGAACGCCTAGTTTTACAATAATAATATACCGGAAGCCTTCATCCGAAATATTACCCTCCCAGTCGCTTTCTACAACGATGTAAGCCACATAATCGGCGGCTTCCAGCACCATATCGTCAGGTAAATGTCATGGAGCTTTAAATGGCATATTCAGTAAATATCGCGTACTGACCTTGACGACTTCTGGGCCGAGTTCAGCCAAGCCCTGCACCGCGCCGTAGAGCGACGCGAGCGGCGTCTTCTCCGACTCCTTCATACTAGCCATGGACGGACCGCCGTTTTCGTTGTTCGTTTGTGATGGACATTGGAGGGCTTTTGCAAATAATCTGCGGAAAAGAATAAGTTAGAACGAAAAATAGCGTATATGTTCGATTATTATACCTACTGTTCAGCAATAAAGGCTGAAATAATTTATAAACATTAAGATAAACCTAGATTAATATACCTAGTTGTAAATTTAAGTTATACGAATCTATGTAGTCAACAGCACATGCTATAATTTCCTTATCTTTTGCTAAATTCCAAAATACGAAAACACATTAAATTAATTAGGTTTCGGACCACGACTGTAACCTGCGATGTTGTGCCTCCACATTGTTATACCTACCTGGTAACTCTCGTCTGCAGGTTGTTGGTGGAGGTGTTGAAGGTCTTGCAGATCTGGGCCATGAGTCTGGCGGCGAAGTCCCGCAGCGCCCAGTGGTTGTCCATCTCGGGGCGGAGGCACAGCTGCCGCGACACGATGCACGTCGACACGGACGGAATCAACTCGTGCAGCTTCAGACATGGCATTGAATGGAGATTAGCATCTCACCGAAATTATCGGAATTATAAAGATTTATTTTTGTATATAACAGATTATGTCTGTGTATATAACATAATATTCCTATATTTTTAGGGGATTTGTTTTTGCGACAAAGTGAACCCAAAATATAACATTTTAAATCTAAAACAAAATTGATAAAAATAAGGCCTCTGCATCACTCTCTGTATTCTTTTTCAAGACGTCATTTGACAGCTTAGATGAGGTAGCCAATACATGAGATATCCCTTCAAGTCCCACGAGTTTAAGAAAACAATAATGAAATGGCTTCTTACTCACTTGACAAATACTTTAATGGACAGTTATTAATTTGCAACTATTCTGTATCTGTCACTCACTATGTTTTAGCACATAAAATTATTTTCATATCATTAAAAAATTTCCATCCCTACTTTTGTTCAGTATGGTTTATATTATGCACTTAGCCAAAACAGTGTTGAATAGTGCAAGACTTAATTTGCATACTGCAAAATATTAGCGATGGCGACGCATATTCTTACACTTAAATGCAAGCATTTACAAAATTAAAGAATTAAATAGAGGGAAAATATTAAAAAAAAACCTCCTTATTTTACTTACATACTTTTCCAAATACAATGATTGATTATCAAGCAGTGCTTTCACCATGCGCATGAGATATATGAGAAGTGCAAGATTGTTCTGCACAACATTGACTTTGACACCCTCAGATATGAATGTGCACATTCTTGGCAACATCTCATGCAGGCCAGGGTCGCAAGCCAGGGATTGCAAAGCTTCCTGTAAAAGAGATCATTTACATTGTAATCAATCAATTTAGAAATCATTGAAAAATATTTCACTTATAAAATATTTTACAAAAGAAATACCCAATCAATAAGTCTTACTACTTTGAGTATCAGCTTAAGGGGCATAATTCTAATTGGTTGATAGTACAACAAATTTAATAACAAATTATTACCAATTCACCCATTCAAACTTTTATACAAGTAGCTAAGTGTTTAAATAAGTAAGTAAGTGTTTAATCAACTACATACATTATTTTCGATTCTTCATTGATATCTTTACAAAAGTTAGCTAAAACTCTGCCTGTTTTATTTATTTAGTACCGCTAATTTTTCTAAAATTTTAAAGCTACTCACAGCACGTCGTCCTTCATCGCTGCCTACACATGCCTCAGTGATTTCCTTGTAGTACAGTTGTTGTTCCACACTGAGCTCATGAGTGGCCAGCTGTTTTACATGCACAGACTCCGAGGCTTTCAGTCGGGCTGCCTTACCACACATTGGTTTACCTAAAAGATTTAAGATTAGGTATATTATTTATATACTGTTTTAGAAGAGATAACACTATTAGGCTTTGGTTGTTAATGAGGACTTTGCAATGTTATTATTTCAGTGTGGCCTGCATGCCATATCTTATTTTACTCAATTAAGAAAATAATTAAAGAGACATAAACATTACTTGAATGGATTTATAATTACCTGCAGCATCTTTATTAGTTGGTTTATTCAACTTTGTAATAGGATCAACAGATTCTAGTTTCTGAGACTCTTTGGATAATGGTGGTGGATTTTCTGGCACAGTTGGCTGCACTCCATCCACACTCAGCCAGTGCGCACGGACTGAAACATCTAGGGGGACTTTCGGTGGTGGGGCAGCCAGTATCTCAGACAAATCAACTTCTTTCTCTTCAATAAAATGTAGCTCTCTCCCACCACCAGAGGCAAATCTAAAGGGCAGTGAGTCAGGCTGGATGAACCCATATTGCGGCTAAAACAAAGATAAGTTGCACAAAGTAACAGAATAGGCCCAGATAAAACTCAAAGTTGTATTTAATTCGTTAAATAAGCAAACGTACTTCAATATTTTTAAGTTTGAGAGTATGGTCTATGTCAGTTATGGATAGTTTCTGCCGCTTGGCATGGTTCATAAACTTCATGGCATCCTGCACAATGACTTTCAACCGATAGGTTACATCGTCCGCTAACTCCTTGGCCGCGTCGTCACCTAAATTGGCTATACCGATGCTCTCAGCTATTACTTTCATAGAATCCACTGTAAGTGATGACCCGTAAGCAAATTCGGAATCACCCATGTTGATAAGAAGTATTTTTGTCAATACAGATATTGTTTTTCGTTAAAAAAATAAGTGCTGGTGCTTTAACACTTCATTTCAGTTTTCACATTTATCATCATTATATTATTTTATAAAAATATGAAAATTGGGAACAAATTGGGAAACAACACATCTCATCATCAATCGTCCGTCAAAATGAATGAATAAAACGAGTGAGTGAAATATATGAAATGAATGAATAGACAATGAATGAAATGAGATGGAAATGAGCAACTGAACGCTTCTCTCATTGCAGCCAACATAACATATCTAAAGCAATTGCCAGTTGAATAAATACCCGATTTGAAGGGTACCGCAGACAAGAAGTTCTACAATATTTCCCTTTGCCACCTTCGCTGTGTATTTGGAGTTGTAGGTATTTATTTACACTATAGACCCTGCGTTCCGAGACGCGCTGTAATCGATTAAAGCACCCGTAATCGCGTTCCGAATTACTGTCAGCTGTCAAAACTCATACGTTTTTTTGCTTTTCTGATCACTGACAGTGCTGAAAGTCTGATTCGGAATGCGCCCTGAATAAAAGTATTTTTGGTCTTGGTACTAGATGTTAAAAATAAAAATAAACTGATTTCCAATGCAATAAGGTCTAGTTTTAATAGCTTTCTTAAGTAACGATAGTTTGCGAGAGTTTCAAGCAGAACTTCACCTGCGCGTTTCACTTTGGCTCCTTCGCCTCACTTACAAAACATTTTTTATGATCTCAGATCAGACCAATCTGAGTGAAGACAAATAACAGCTCCTCTATCTGTGCTATCCGTATGGGTGCATTCTGAATCAGACTTTCAGCGCTGTTAGCGATTACAAAAGCAAAAAAATGTATGGCTAACAGTGATTCGGAACGCGATTACGGGTATTTTAATAGATTTCAGCGCGTCTCGGAACGCAGTAGGTGAGTAGTTGAGTACTGTACTGAGTCAACGTTAGGAGTCAACTCACTGATTCAATGGGTAAAATATAATCACTAGTATGGTATCCCAGATTACAAAAAAAAACTCAAACGAACGGACAGCGAGGGAGAAAATATGACGAAGGCGAATTTTACTGATCATTTCTTACCCCACGCGAATTCTTGTTGTAATTATTAGTGCACATAAAAACAAAACAGTTTAGTGAATTGTTGTGAAAATGTATAGAACTAAAAAGGACGTCGACAAGCACGTGGAGAACCTGATATCCAAATTGTCCGTGAAAGAGGTAAGTGTCGGTAAATCTCAACGCATGGGTGAAGAACATGTCAAGGATTCGGCTGTATTTTTCAAGGATAAACGTTATTTTCAGTTTAAAACCCGTGCATATTCTGTTGCCCGTCTGTATTTTGAAGTGGGAGATTACGCTAGCTGTCAGAGATATGTTGAGCAATACCTTAGTCAGAAGGATAACAACGCGGCCGCGCATAAGCTGCTCGGGCAAGCCTTGCAGAAATTAGGGCAAAAAGAAAAAGCCCTCGAGCAGTACAAAACATCTTTGGACATAGACCCAACCCAGACTAGTACTATTTTGGACAGTAAGTATTAGTGTTCTTTCATTACAACTCTTACTCATCTAGGACAACTTATACGCTGGAGTAGTAGCCCCAAAGGTACTAAAGGTGCCAAGTTGTCCTGCTAGTATGACTAAGTATATATTTTTGTAGCCAAAACAATCTATCTGTTCTATGTAGCTACTTCCATTTTTAATTTTACTAAGATTAACACTTTGTTTTAGTTTGTGAGCTTCTTGCTGATGATGAAGTAATCATTGACCCTGGACGAGCTAAATACTGGTTTGAAAAAGCTGAAGCTACATTCCCAAGACATCCAGTGACTTTCCAACTTCGGGAGAAGCTTGTTACAATGGCCAACCCAGACCCAGAAGCCCTTGTCAAGTTACTTACAACTGAAATTGCAGTTAGACCAAAAGATGCAGTACTTCACTGCCGTCTTCTCAAGCACTATTTGAACACTAACCAAATCAATGAAGCATTTGAACACAGTTGCAAAATTGAATTTGGGAACCAACCTTTCACATATAACTATGCTTGGTACGAGACCCTTTCCGAAATTGTAAAACATAACCAGCTTGATCATAATGACTGGCTTTACCAGTTACTTCTCCTAACAGTTAGAGAACGAATTTGTGTGTTGAGCTTAACAGAAACACATGGCAATACAGCCAAAAGCCTTGTTGAGAGCAGCGAGCTACTTAACACCTTTGATCAAGCTATAGAAAAAGTGGCAAAAGCAGGAGCCCCTCCTGGCTTTGGAGAATTTCATGCTGCTCTTCTACAACACCATAGAGGCCAGTTTACTTTGCATGCGGCAACACTGTTACTAAGGAAGGCTAAAAAAGATCAACTTAGTTGGAGAGATGCTATAAAGGCAGCTGCACCATTAATGTTGATGGCATGGCAGGCAGTGCCTCTTGATTCAAAAGTAAACTGGCTTACACATGCTCCTGATAAGCAGCAAGTGGCTGTACACCGTTGGTACAAGGATGGAGCCTACAGATGTTCTCAAGCAGGACACTACCTTTTGGCAAACATTCAAGACAAAAGTCAGTCTTTCTTAGATAGAATTTCACAAACTTGTTCTGGCGCTCACTGGAGAGACAAACTGTATGAACAAATTTACACCAGCAGAGACCACTTGGCTAAAATAAAAACTTCACATTTTGCGTCTGATTCTTTCAGTGCTCCTGTACTCAGATTACCAAGAAGGACTGAAGTGGAGGCTTATGACATTGATGCACAGAGAGTATATCCCAATTCACTACACCACTTTGTTTGGATGTTACAAAATTATAAAAATTTTGCCCATTTTAAATGCTCCCTTTTTGACATGCTGACACCAAATGCATCAAACTCTGGACTTGAAACATTGAATCAGCTGGATGTTCATGCATTCTTATACTTTGCTACTTTAACTGCTCGTCAGAAAAAAGCTCATGAATTCTCATATGTTGGTGCTGATAAACCAAATGTACTTCCAGAAATTATCAGTGACTTGCTTTGTCCCCTTGCTCAAATGAAGTGGTGGGATTGTGCTTATAAATATGCTCAAAATGAGCTAGGAACTGAACTGACTGATATACGTGCAACGTTAAGTCGCGGCATAGAAGTTGTGCGTTGTGTAGACAATCATGGTTTGGATCCTCAATTACTTTGCCTTGTAGCAAAAATATTTGGTGAGAGAGCAAAGCTTACTACAGCAGTGGATGAGAGAAACAAATTAGAACTTCGTGCTGGGCATTATTATTCCTCAGCTCTGCCACTTCTAGAGAAACTTAAAAGTAAAATAGTCATCAAGATTCCTGAGAAAAGATTATTTGAGTACACTCACAATGAACTTAGCACAAAAGAGTTAAATTCTTTAATAGAAGAAAGCAAATTGTACATTGCTGGAAACCACCTGAATGATGGTGAATATGACAAAGCAATAGACCTGCTTTCAAATTTGAAATCTGTGGAAGCATACTACCATCTAGGCCAAGCATACAAAAAGCTGGCACTGGAAGAAGCTAATGCATCAAGAGACAACACCATTGACACAAGATCTAAATGTGTAACTCTAATATCAAAGGCGAAAAGTTTTGCTTATAAAGCACTAGAGAAAGTAAAAGAGACTGATATGTGTAAAGAACATCCTTTATACACTGAAATTCAACAACTAATTGAAAAAATAGAATCACACATAAATAGGATGGAGCCAGACTTTTCAGAAAATAACCATGATATTGATGGAAAGTATTCATCTGATGAAAACATATCTGTTACCAGTGAACATGTTTTGATGCGCAATAATCATCACATGTTACGTAATTTGAACTCTACACCTAAACAACCCCAGCAGTCTCAATCAATGTTGACGAATTATCGAACTGCTATAGATTCACAGTTACATGAAACTACAAGAGTCGACCCTCAATTCTTTGAAAAAATCGAAACTCAAATTAAAACTTTTCAGAAAAAACTTGCAGATGATTTCATGGAACAAACTAAAGGCTGGTTTGAAGAAAATCGAAGATTAGGAAATCAAATAATGAGTACTATACAATCTGACATTCAAAACACCACTGATCAATTCAAAATTCTCAAAATATCAGTTGATCATGTAAAGGATCAATTAGATGAATGTAGAAGTGAATGCAAGGATGTAGGTGATTTGAAAAAACAACTTGCTGAACTAAGGAAGGAAGTAAATAAATTGAAGAAAGCTTCTTCTGAACAAACTATTGATGAAAGTGATTTGTATAATTTGGATGACGATTACAGAGGTGCCGAAAGTAGTACAGGTTTTTCAGCACAGATGCCTTTTCAAAATCCGCAAGTAATGCAGCAGTTTAATCAGAGACTTGTCCCTCCTTTTCCTATGCCGCCTAACCCATATCAGATATACAGTCAAAGTTTATATAACTTGTACAATCAATATTCTCAATTTTCGCAAAATCCTACTATTCCAGGAGCGCCACCGCTGTTTGATCCTACTAAATTGAGCTATCCTGGCGTATTTCCTACACCTGATCAGATGTACTTAGATGTAGCGCATCTCGTCCCGCCAACCATACCACCCCCTCCACCAACAGTTCCACCAGCTGTGCCTACGATGCCGACAGTACCACCATTGTCGACTGTGCCTTCAGTGTCTGTGCCATCTTCTGCCACACAGGCGAAGCCGGTTTCAAAGGTTTTACCTAAAGAAACACCCCGATCTTTACCAGTTAATGTGGTCATCACTTCTTCAGATCCTCTTCCCACTAGCTCAACTGGTCCGGCCCCAGTTTTGAGCGTAACTATTCCTCCAAAACATATTAAAGGAACTCCACACAATTATCAAATAGCGTTGCCGACTTCTAATGAAACTAACATGGTTTCACCACCTGTGTTCAGCTTTCCTGCACCAGATAGTAAAACTCCTTCCACAACACCACGATCTGTCGTTCACTGGAGTGGAAGCATGTTTCAGCCTCAGCCCACTTCGGCTATAACATCTGGAACGTCTATTTTCAACACATCTAATGTAAGCGACACATTTGATAGAAGTGTGGTTGATGGGACATTTACTGGAACTTCGCCCAACACTAGCCTCAATAAATCGAGAACTTTGTCTGAGAAGAGCAACACATCTGTTGACTATGATCCATGTCCAGACTTTAAACCCATAATACCATTGCCTGATGAAGTCAAAGTCACAACTGGAGAAGAAGACGAAACTTTAATATTTTCTGCCCGAGCAAAGCTGTTTCGCTTTGTAGACAAGCAGTGGAAGGAGCGAGGCATAGGTGACATGAAGTTACTCAAGCACAAAGTATCTGGAAAGGTTAGAGTACTCATGAGGCGTGAACAAATCCATAAAATATGTGCGAACCATATCATTACCCCGGAAATGGAAATATTACCTATGAAAAATGAAACAAAGGCTTACTTCTGGGTGGCTAATGATTTCGCTGATGAAGCGGTAGTACTTGAAAAATTCTGCATTCGATTCAAAACAGCTGATATAGCGCAACAATTTTTCACTATGTTTGAAAAAGCTCGTCAAGAAGCTAGTAAAAGTTCTATAAGCCCAGCTAAACATTCCACAGCAAGCACTATCTCGACTACTAATACGAGCACCCCTAAAGCGGTAGACACGGCAAAGAAAAATGAAGTAAAGCCATCTGAAATAATGTCGTCCGCAAAAACCGCATCTAGTTTTTCTGTAAGCACAGACCAAAATAAAACTCAGTTTGGAGGATTTACATTTATCACCGCACCAACATTTAAACCGGTGGGAGATGTTAAAAAATCCGACGTAAAACCAGCTGAATCTACAACAACCAAGGTTAATGTGTTCAGTAGTTTGAGCTTTAACAAAACAACAGCGAATAGTCCATTTGGCAGTTTATTTTCGGCAACATCTAGTCCAGTTACAAATGCCAATAGTTCACCACTTATCAGCACCAGTAGTTCAGCCCAAGAACAAGATACTTCAAATAAATTGAACACTTCTGATGTAGTTGAAGAATTTGAGCCGAATGTGGACTTTAAACCAGTCATTCCATTACCAGCTTTGATTGACCAAAAAACTGGTGAAGAAGACGAAAATATTTTATTCGAACATCGTGCGAAGTTGTTTAGATATGATGTGACTTCCAAAGAATGGAAAGAACGTGGCCTAGGTAATATGAAATTACTTGTACAAAAAGATAATGTACAAAAAGTTCGACTGTTGATGAGGCGAGAACAAATAATGAAAGTTTGCTGCAATCACGCGGTCACTAAAGATATCAGTTTCGAAAAGATGCCAAATATGGATAAAGCCGTAACTTGGTGTGCCAAAGATTTCTCCGAAGGGGAATTAGTTGCGGAGACATTCTGTTTGCGATTTAAAACTGTACAAATTTGCGACGACTTCATGAATGCTCTGAAAACGGCTCAAACAAAAATAAAAGATGAAGGGAAAGCTGAGAAAGAAGAAAAAAATTTTGCTAAGCAAAGTAATCAGACAGGGTTTGGTGACAAGTTTAAGCCTAAATCAGGATCATGGTATTGTGAAGCATGTTATACAAATAATTTGGAAACTTTCACTAAATGTGCTTGTTGTGAACAACTTAAACCACAATCAGTTGAAAAACAGAATGATACTATATCTAGCGCATCGGTCACAACAAGCTCTTTGAGCTGGGGAGATAAATTTAAACCTAAAGCAGGTAGTTGGGAATGTAATGCTTGTTTGATCCGCAATGAAGCTGGAGTTGATTATTGTAGCGCTTGTAATAATCCCAAGGATCCAAGTATGCCGAAAAAGGAAGAAAAAGCTGCTCCAGTAAATCTTCCCAAATTTAATTTTGGAATTTCACAACCAACAGTAAATAATATGCAGAATAAAGAATCATCACCTGCACCTACTGTTACGTCTGGTTGGGGAGATAAATTTAAACCAAAAGATGGAACATGGGAGTGTAAACAGTGTTTTATCAGGAATGAAAATAATGTTGAAAAATGCAGTGCATGCACTAGCCCTCGAGATCCGAATGCAATCAAAAATTCTAGCTCTACATTTGTTAACATTACAACAGGACCAAAGTTTTTGTTTGGTATTCCATCACAAACTAACGTAGAAAAACCGATAACAGACGCAGCAACTTCAATTTTCGACGGTACTGGTGCTCATAAATTCCGTTTTGGTATCCCTGCGACCGCTCAAGAGAAACCTGCGAGTATTATATCATTTGGAGACCAAAAGCCTTTGAACCTTGTTTCTAATAATACCAATGCTCAGAACCAATCAGTTACACCTGTAAAGCCAGCGTTACTTCCCACACCCAAGACCGAAAGCGCACCTTTTGGCGACAAAGATGCTCATGCTACTTTTGATTTTGTTTTTAAACCCAAAACCCCACCAAAGGGCAAAAGCCCAATTAAATCACCAAAAGCGAAGGGAGACGAAAGTGACGGCAATGAATATGCATCTGAAGATGAAGGACACCACATACACTTCAGTCCCGTTATACCATTGCCAGATAAGGTAACAATATTTTAATTTCCTTGAATAATGCTTAATTACCTTTTTAATTTCAATTGATTTATTTTTATTCTTTAACATTGTAGGTTGAGGTAGTGACAGGTGAAGAAAATGAAACAGAATTGTACGGACACAGAGCTAAACTATTTAGATTCATGGGAGGAGAATGGAAAGAGCGCGGACTCGGTGTTGTTAAAATATTGAAACACAAGGAATCTGGGAAATTGAGGTAAGTCAAAATGTGATACTTGTTTGTTTTTCTCTTGCAATTTAATTATTTTTTAATTAATAGAAATTAGTTTGAGTATTTGGTAATAAAAACAATATTTTAAAAGATTAAATAATTCAATTCTTCAATACAATCTTTGCCTTTTAGGGTGGTAATGCGAAGGGAACAAATTTTCAAGATCTGTTTAAATCACGCTCTCACATCTGATATTACTTATACGGCTAAAGATGATAAGACATGGCTATTCGCAGCCAATGACTACAGCGAAGGCGAATTAAGTCTGCTACAGTTTTGCCTTAGATTTAAAACCAAAGAGATTGCCTTAGAATTTAAAGATGCAGTTGATAAAGCCAGAGATGGAAAGACGGTAGTACAGAAAACCACTGAATCAACAAAAAAAGTCAGTGATAGTGATGATGTAGTATTTGTTGGTGAAACATTAGCAACAATGGAAGAAAAACAGAGAGCTAAGGAGCTCATGTTGCCTGAAAACTTTTTTACTTATAAGACTAAAAATCCATGTAAAGGTTGTCGGGGATGCACAGAAGATGAAAGCGATAAGAAGCCTGTGTCAACGTCAAATGCTGTTGTTGCAAAATCGTCTGCGCTAGAAACATTAATTACTTCTTCAGTGACTGCTTCAAGTGTCATGTCTACGCCAGTTAGAACGACGATTTCTTCATTCCAAAGTCCTATAACTTCATTTTATGGTACTCCAGCAAATTTTGATAAAACAGTTGACGGCTCCATGTTCCGTACACCTTTAGGATCGATTGGCTCCAACACAGATTCTGGTTCACCAGCTACCCCAGTAATTACCTCTACAGAAACGAATGTTACCAATAAAGAAAATACGTTTGCTCAAAAGAATATTTTTGGCATTGCTACTCCCTCGAATATTTTTGGAACACCACAACAAGAAAAACCTGCTAGTATATTCGGCAGTAACGATATTCAAGATACAGCTGCACCAAAATCTGTTATTTTAGCTGCACCTAAACTGAGCGCCTTGAATACATCTGGAAATGAAAACGAAAGTTCTGACGCTAAGTCCATATTTGGATCCGCGCAAGCTACATCGGCATTCGGAGATAATAAATCTGTATTTGGATGTGGTAATTCTAGTGTTTCTACAAATAAGTCTATTTTTGGAATGGCGGCGTCAGAAAAGAAAGACGATGAATCCAAAACTGAAGTGAAGTCTATATTTGGCGGGGAAGGCCTAAAAACTGGTAATATGTTTAGCGGTGCCGGTCAGGGCAGCATAATCGGAATGGGATTAGCAAATAACCAACAAAAACCAAGCACTGGAGTGTTCGGGTCGGGTGCTTCAATATTTGGTTCTAACGCCAATCAACCTCAAGGTTTTGGAACTGGACCATCTATATTCGCCACTGCAGCCACTCAAGCGCAGTGGAGTTTCGGTAAAACGTCTGAAGATAAGAAATCAGACACAACCACTCCCGCTGAGCTAAAAGAAGAGAAACAAGAGGAAGCTATAGAAGAAAGCGAACCAGTAGTGAAGGACTCACTTTTCAAAGTAGACAACAGTTTGTCGTTTGCAGCTTTATCATCAGGTGATTCAACTGGATTCACAGCGCAAAGTAAGACAATCGTAGTGTTTCTTATTCATTCATTTTTTTTTTTTTGTGAAATGTTATTAGATTATGTTGGTTTTAGAAAAACCTGACTTCCAATGGGAGGGAGCTGGTCAGCAGCTGTTTACAAGCGCCCAGAGGGCTGCCAAAGAAGCTGCCGAGAAAAATGAGAGCGGCGCCGCCGCCGACGACTCCGGCGCCGGTGCAGAAGAGGAATACGATCCTCATTATGAACCTATTGTTCCCTTGCCTGAAAAGATTGTTGTTACCACTGGAGAGGAAGACGAGGTATGCCACTTCTAGCAAATATATTATTGTATAGTATGAACAATTCAATACTTATTATAAAAAAGATAATTTTCTCCGACACGCTCGAAAATGTGATTATTACTGTAAAAAAACAGTACGCGAAGTGACTCATTTTTGGACGAAACAAAACAGCGGCCGGCAATGTGCCCTCAAACGGCCTAGGCCAACAAAGTAACTTTCGTTTAGAAATTTCAATGTTTTTGAGTCTTTTATAGCATACTCTTCATAAGTTTTAATGTTCTAAATTCAAATTTTATATGAATCGTAAACGACTCGTAGTAATGTAGGCTCTGTATGACACTGGCACAAAACAGAAAAAAAAGAAAAGTGTACAATATGGCGGTTTGTTTGTAATTTTCGCCGCTTTTATTTTTATCGTACTATGTATTTATTTTGTTACTTATTTTTCATGATGGAGTTAACTAATCATTGAATTGGGGAAATATTATAACAATGGATGGTTCAAGAAATCAAAGTAGAAAATGATAAAGATTAGAAAGAAAGCGGCCGGAATTAATCAACAGAAGGGGTGTGGTTTTTCATCATGATAACGCTAGACCTCACACATCTTTAGCCACTCAGCAAAAATTAAGAGAGTTCTGGGAGGTGTTAATGCATCCGCCGTATAGTCCTGACCTTCCACCTTCAGATTTTCACTTGTTTCGGTCTCTTCAGAATTCTTTAGGCAGTGTCAGGTTAACATCACGAGAGGACTGCCAAAACCACTTGTCGCGATTTTTTGATCAGAAGCCCCAGAATTTCTATAGCAATGGGACATGAGTCCCTTCCTGCAAGATAGCAGAAAGTTATCGAACAAAATGGCACCTACATACTTTAGTTAAAAGTAAATAAACTTTATTAAAAATTTTCATATAAATTGCGAAGAAACTTTTTCCCCAATTATTATTTCTGAAGTTGTGTATGTACCTTCTATTTATTACTAAGCCTCCATATTCTAGTAATCAGAGCGTTCTTTTCTTGACCCGGAGGTACTGAATTCGAAGCCTAGTGGGACATGGTCAAACAAAGTCAGTGTGTGACAAAAAATGTTGTGAGACCTAGTGTGAGACTATCTTTCAGACGTTAGCAGATACACCTGATTGTCTGAAAAGCAAGATGATTTTGTGCGATTACGCTATGCTGTTAGTCCCGCCGGTCTGCAAAAGTAGTACTAACTGTGACACCCCGGTTTGTCAAGTCGGCTATGGACACAATGTCGTTGACTAATTATTGAAACTTGTTCTGCAGGAGAAATTGTTTGGAGAGCGGTGTAAGTTGTACCGCTATGATGACAAGACACGGGAATGGAAGGAGAGAGGCGTTGGCGAGATGAAGATACTGTACCACCCGGAGAGGAAGACCTACAGACTGCTGTTGAGACGGGAACAAGTTAGTCTTCTTCTCATAAGCATAGTCTACCCGAAAAGATCCCGTCATGGGCTGAGAATATGCATCACAGGCTTCCCGCCCACGAATTCGACCGCGTGGTAGCAGCAGATCTCTTGTCACCTACATTTTGTATGTGTCACCATAAGATTGTGAACGCCGCTAGTTTATAATCTTACTCGCGATATTATAAACTTACGGAAAATTGTGAACTGACACCAACCATTTATAATTTAACGTATTATTTCCCGTTAGTTTATAATCTAACGATGTCAAACCGTCAAATTGTAAGCAAAGGTACAGAGTTCATAATCTGTCGAGTTTTATCATCCGTAAAATTGTGAACAGTCCCTGATTGGTTGGCAACGCACTTCACCGACTACAGAATGACAGCCAAGAATAGCCGCGCTGGACACGTCAAACGTTTAACCAATCAGCGTGCAAGGTGCGTTCTGTCGCATCATCATCATACTCAGCCCACATCAACCCACTGCTGGGTATAGGCCTCTTCTCTATAGCGCCAATTCTCACGGTCCTGTGCCAGCCTCATTCATCGCATGCCAATTTTCAATCAGTTCACAATTTGACGGTTTGACATCGTTAGATTATAAACTGACGGGAAATAATACGTTGAAATTGTAAATGGTTGGTGTCAGTTCACAATTTTCCGTAGGTTTATAATATCGCGAGTAAGATTATAAACTAACGGCGTTCACAATCTTACAGTGACATATGCAAATTAGGTTCAAATAAAATAGCAAATTAACGTTGTATCCGTCCATTCTTTTTGGCCTCTGTCTGCAAGTGACGAGAAGAGAGATCTGGTAGACCCAAGCTATAATAAATATTAATGCTCCATCGAAGATTTATCTTGTAAAATAAAAACTCTAGTTACCTAGTCTTATATTTTACAAAAAAAAATCTAGAGGTTTTTGAGCACAGGCTTGCGTTTAAATAATTTCTCATCAAAGACACACTTTGTGTCAATGAGCCGAAGAAGTAAGTAGTGGTAGTAAAATCTAGAACTGAATTTGTACAGGTGTACAAGGCAGTGCTGAACATGTTGATGTTCATGGACCTGGAGCTGCTTCCGATGAAGAACTCGGACCGCGCGTGGACATGGGCCGGCTGCAACTTCGCGGAGAACCCTCAGGGCGAGCAGGAGACGCTGGCCGTGCGCTTCAAGTCCGTCGACCTGGCCGTCAACTTCAAGGACAAAGTCGTCGAGTGCACAAGGGTGAGTCTTCTCATCAGGTTCTCCTAGAAGCCGCTTGGCCTAGTGACACTGAAGATTTAGCTGCATCCGATCCGAGGTGAACACCCAAATCTGAAACAGATTATAGGGGATCGGACTACTTTTTTTTATTTTATAAATCCAAACTTCTTAGTTTCTGCCACGTTTCTGCTATCGAACACTATAAAGAATTTTTGCTCTATCTTTAAAATTGACGAGTTATAAAGGTTTGAAATTCAAGATTAGACAAAGAGGCACATACCCACTTGTGACGTCATTTGTTAGTGGCCTATAATAGGGGCAAATATTAAAAACGGAGGCTCTTTAGGGTATTAGTAACTTCTCTGAAATGATTTCAGATACCTTAAACCCATGCATTACACACAATATTTTTTAACCCCCGACGCAAAAAAGAGGGGTGTTATAAGTTTGACCGTTCTGTGTGTCTGTGTGTCTGTCTGTGGCACCGTAGCTCTTAAACGGGTCAACCGATTTGGATGCGGTTTTTTTTATTTGAAAGCAGGTTTTCTAGCGATGGTTCTTTGACATGTTTCATCAAAATCGGTTCAGCCGTTTCAAGGTCATCAGCTCTTTTGTTAACTACGGGAGGGTTCTTAGACGCAATGTGTATTTACTTTTTATTACTTTTAAACGTATGTGTGACCTAAAATTTGAAAATCTCATGTATGCTATATAACTTTGCATGATGATGGAATTATTTAAAGTTATGTTTCATAATCCGTTGATGGCTCCGTAGCCCAGGTGGTAGTGTATCTGCCTCCGACGCACAGGGTCGCGGGTTCGAATCCCGCCCAGGGCAAACATTCGTTTGAAGAGCACTTGTGTTTGCCTTGTGTCTGGTTGTTGTTATATCTATATAAGTATGTATTTATCTATTTAAGTAATGTATATCAGCTGTCTGGTACCAATAGTACAAGCTCAGCTTAGTTTGGGATCAGATGGCCATGTGTGAAGATGTCCCCACATATTTATTTATTTATTTAGTGTATTATTGCAAAACGATACTATCGCTAACGTGTCGTCAATGATGTGGTAACATCATAATATCATTATCCCTTTAAGAATTAACCTTTATCTCCATGCATAAAATCCTAATCTGATTGTTTTAATGAACTCCTGTTATCCATCTTACAAACATTAAATTAATATGAAATGTATCAAAATCTGATGATTTTAATGCAATGACAATTATTTGTTTCCATAAAATTAGTCATCTCGTGCTTCGATCACACAGAAGGATCTCATCACAGAGAACCTTTTAATAATACAGGGAATCTCATGACATGTCAATATCAAGTAGATTAGATCTAAGAAGATTCAATACGCAATTTTGCCGAGCAAAGAAGCTCGTACAGAGTAACGAACCTATTTGCTACATACGTAAATTTATGGTCTCCTTTGTAAAAAAAGTTTGCAAGTATTTACTTGGAGAAAAAGTATTTATTGTAAATTTTTCTCATAGACTATTTTTTTAGTGTCAAGAAGAATTTATGCTAAAAAAAAAATAACTTACGAGTTAGCCATAAATTGTGTGTTCAGCTCAAATTTAAAATGGCAAAATTTAGTTTGATTGACGACTAAAAACTAAAACTAACGAATTTAGTTTGAACTAACGATTGAATTAGTTTTAATCACGTGCGGATTGATTCTGGAATTGATTAGTTTTAGTCAGGATTGATTTCCAATTAACAAAATTTTTATTTCGTTTATGAAATCAAAATTTCAATAGAATTTTTGGATTTTTGGATGAGATGAGTTTTGGATGTTTTTGATGTTTTGGATGTTTTGATGTTTTGGATGTTTGGATGTTTTGGATGTTGGAAACAACATCGAAACATTCAAACATCCAAACCATCAAAACATCCAAACATCCAAACGTCTAAAACTTCCAACCAAACATCTAAAACATCCGAACATACAAAACATCCAAACCATAAAAAAATCCAAAACATCCAAAACATCCAAAATATCCGAACATCCAAACCATAAAAAAATCCAAAACATCCAAAACATCAAAATATCCGAACATCCAAACATCCAAAACATCCAAACATCCAAAACATCTAAACCATCAAAACATCCAAACCATCAAAACATCCAAAACATCAAAACATCCGAACATCCAAAACATTCAAACATCCAAAACATCCAAACCATCCAAAACATCAAAACATCCAAAACATCCAAACCATCAAAACATCCAAACATCCAAATATATTTTCACATTTATAATATTAGTGTGAACTGTGAATGGATGATACTGGCTCGAGTGTGCTTTATTTTAATAATGTTTTATTTTTTCAAATTAGTTGTTGAATTCAATCTAACTAAAATTGACGACTAAATATTATTCAAATTTAGTTGCAACTAAAACTAATTTTTTCAATCGCGATTGAATCAATCAAACTAAATTAATCACTAAAATTTTAGTTTGACTAATCAATCCGATTGAAATTTTTAGTGATTACGCCCAACACTGGTTCAGCTGTATGTCTAGATTTCATCATCAGCTCATATACGTCCCCACCGAGGGGCAAGCTTACTGATGGGCGGGCGGATATTCGGTCTAATATCTAAATTTGAATTCTTGCAAAACTTAAACCAAAAGCTGAATGTATTTAAAGCCACACATAATATTTGATATAGTTTTATACAACTCTTCTTTTCTTATTCAAACAGAAACTGCAAGCCGCCGCAGCTCAAATCGTTAAAGAAGAGAATGAAGCTGTAACGAAACCAGCGCCTCTCAGGCTGCCGAAACATCTGGAGAGCAGCGCCCGCGCCGACACTTACTTATCCTCTATAACCGAGACAGCTGCCGCCACCCAGAGAAGGGAAGAGGGCAGGTCGACCCTAGCAGACGACGCCAGCAACGGGGTGGTGAACAAGACTGGCGAGGTGTTCAAACAAGTGCACTTCCAGGAGCCCGAAGAAGACCGCTGCGAGGAGGACGATGAGGTGTATGACTATGAAAACGAATACGACCAAAATGAAGATTTTGATGCGTATTATAACGAGGTAAGGACATCATGATTTCGATTTGGTTACTTTATTTTCAAACATTTCCCAATTTGCAACAAATTTATTTAAACTCTAGCTACGACGACTAAATTAGCATATCCCTATGTAAGCTTTTCTCTTTATATCGCGCACTTATCAGCACTTTGTGTTTTAGCGTAGTACCATATTCTAACTCAATCGATCAATATAAACTAATCAAAACATTTCATAACATAACAAAAGGACGAAGAAGAAACGGCGGCGTACTACGAGTGCGCCGGTGAAGCGGTCGTGGAGCAGGGCGAGTCCAAGTCGGCGTGTGAGAACGCACACGTACAAGTTTTGTTCGACCAGGACATCTACTCACCCAAGATCCTCGTCACAGATAACGACACCGGAGAAATCCTCGCCGATATGCTGATTCACACCGACACCGAGTTCCAGGTAAGATGTGATAACAGCCAGGTAAAATAAACTGGTGACAGTCAAAAGAAAACTCAATAGAATAGAATATACTTTATATTGCACACAAGGATACAGCTTGAAAGTACAAAAGATAGATGAAGGGGTGTACAGATAGGCGGCCTTATTGCTAAGGTAGCAATTTCTTCCAGGCAACCTTAGGGTACAAGAAAGGTGCATTAGAACTGTGGGACGGTGCACACAAGAAAAACAGAATAGGATAAGCTATTTAATACTATTAATCATCTAATCTAATCTCTATGTACACAACGCCAATAATGACTTGTATTCTTGGCTCGTCAAGCGAAATAAGCATTACATTTCAAGAACCTCGCACACATTATTTGGCACATTTACTCACACACCATTTGTTGCCTCAGATGGAAGGCAACTCTTGCAAATGGTCGGGCACGGACTACACGAGCAACGATCCCGTGGATAAGACCGTCACCATCAACTTCCTGGACTCCAGCGAAGCCATACAGTTCTACGACAGCTGCGAGGTAAGTCCCTCATCCCTCACTTTGATTCTCTTCTGATTATTCAGAGCGCGTTCGAGTGATAGTAACAATTTTTATAAGGTGTTTTTATTGAAAAACATTTTTAAAATAAGTCTTAAAAAGAAAGTTAAAAGTTTTTCTACAACAAATATAAAAAAAAAATTTCTTTGCTAACATTTCTACTTATTTATGAAATTGGTTTTCGTTAAAAAGACCTATCCAACCTTAAAACAAAAAAAAACTGTGTCGTACTTGAGTTCTTAAACTTGTAAAAAGACAAAACATTTTCTTGTTTGCAGACGAGCAAAGGTGCCACATACGCGTCAACAGAACCAGAATCATAAATTCAAATTATGTAACGAAGTAGTATTCTAGCTTACACTTTAGCCTAGCTTTATTTCCCTTCTTTAGATAATAAGTGTGTAATTCTTTTTTAAATAATGTGGATTTTCTTATTTATAAAAATCTGGAGAAATATTTTTTTTTTTAGAATTCATATTGTTCCCTTTTTTTATAGAGATCTCATCAAAGTTCATCTAAAGTGTTATGTTATATTTTAAATGTGAAAGATTTTTATTATTACTGAGCTATAGACTACTACATTTCATTATTATCAACCAATCGCAAAACACTATCATTAGGTGCTCTAAAAGCAAATAGACGAATATTGAGTTTCTTAACATTATGCGTATTATCTTAAATCGGTATTTGCCGAGCATCTAGTATTAAAGAATTATATCTTTTTGTCTACCCGCGATGTCTATCTATGCGGTTCAAAAGCATGTTATTGTAAGTAGATTCCCATTGAGGGACTTCTGTTTTAGCTCACGACGATCGCCGATAGCGAATATTAAATGTCTCTGTTTTCTCTTCCAGTAGTGAATGTATTATTAAATTCTTCTCGTTGTAAGGGTTGTCGTCGTCCGCTAAAAGGGACTTACCACGTTTCGTCAAGGAGATCTAACCAATACTTGTTGAATTTAAAAATTAAAAACAAGAACATAAAATATGAGTTAAATAATGTTCCTAATTGGTTAGGTCTTTTTGGGTGTTCTAAAATGTTTCTATGGAGTTACGACTGATGTCTGTCACTCATGGCTTCATGGTATACTAATAGTTGTGCCAGTTTACGAAATTCATAAACGGTAAGATATAAAGGTCTACACACATCAAACTCATTAGCACTCTTTGGCATTACATCTCATACCTGCGCAGAAATGGCATCAAAGGCGCACTGTGTTCGTGTTATTTGCCTGTGTCATTTTAGCGCAAACTTTAGTTCAGTCACAAGTGCTAACGGTTTTGTAGTAAAGACGCTGACGTAAGAGTACTGACGATTTAAGAACGAAGTATTTTTTTAAGAGTAATTAAATGGAATTATGAATTTGGTAAGCGACGGCCGAATGACCTAGCGTTATTATGGATTGAAATGAGAAAGGGAGTTGTTACCAATATTGTTATCGTGGATAGTTGACTGTTTTATTTATAGACATAGTGATAGCCAAAAGTGAATGTTTGCGACGGAGTATTTCCTTTTCTCGTTTGAATCTTGATCTTGTCAACTTATAATCTGATCAATCAACTGAATAAATGAAAATAATAAGATAAATCTGTTTTATTACATAGCTTTAATTTTAAAAACACATATGACAAAAAAAAAGTTTAGACAAGATAATTTATTTTACCTATTATAATATGTTTAATAGCATAAAACAATTAAACAAATAAATAACGGTAAATTTAGAGTTACAAAAACTTGGTATGGAGATCACTGCAGAAAGACGTGTGTTAAAAAATTTTCGTCTATGAGAACGACTGCTAAAAAGCCAGCCAACATTAGTAAGCTTGATACTCGTATTGTACATAATGAGGTGAGTAAAGAGGATGGATGAGATATTATTGGTCACAAGTATGGTTTACTCTTTTCTCTGGTCACAAGAGTCAAAAACTTTACCAGACAAAGAATTTCAACCATAGATAACTATTTATAGTACAACAACATCACAGACGAAAATTTTTTAACACATTGGAACAAGATAAAAAAACAGCCTTTCAGTATAAAAGAACATACCAAAATATATATAAATATATAGAAGAAAATATAAGTAAAAGACACTCTGTTATTGAAATGAAGCAATAAAGTTGGAAGATGGTTGGCAGAAAGGCAGATAAATTGTAATGAAAAGAACAGAAGACTAAATCGCGTCATGTCAAAATACGGAATATTGTGTACTGGTAAGTTAAATGTTGTTTGTTTAAGTCCTTTGAAATTCGGTCTAAAATCTTATTTTGTTTCAGGGCTATATTTATTAATATGTTCTCAAGTGGTTTTGTCGAAAAATAAAAAAGTTGATCCGCGTTCAAAACAGTCGTTGGTGGAAGTTAGAGCAGTGTATATCAACTGCGAAACTGATGTAAGTCAATGGTGATAATAAATAACATAGAGCAAAAATAATAAGTATAATAAATGCTCTGCCTATCCCTCCGGGAATGTGGCGTGATAATAGTATTGAAATGAAACAGCGGTTAATATACTTCAAAAATGTAGATCTAAAAGCTTAGCCTAAATAATTAACAGACATTGTATTTGCCAAGGGCCGCTGTCTTCGGTCCGGGAGACACGGGTTCGATCCCCACCACGTACCAATGTATTTTCGAAATTCGAATTCATTATGTACGTTTATTCGACGTTCTGACGGTGAAGGAAAACATCGTGATGAAACCTGCGCACTCCTGCGAATAAATTCAAAGTTTGTGTGTGATGTCGACCAACCCGCAGTGGGCCAGCGTGGTCGACTAAGGCCTGATCGCCCTACTTCAAGGTAGGCTCGAGCCCCTCGGTGGGGACGTATATGGGCTGTTGATGTATTTACCAAGATCCGAAATACGAAGAGTCCACCTTACTTTGATTATTAACTTATGTAAGATGACTTTTTATATTCTTTAGGTAATAAATATGCGTTGAATTCAGACACGAGTTAAGCTATTTTCGTATTCTATCTAATAAGATGGTCGCTGTATACCCTGTAAATAATTTGAAAACCATTTAACCGCCGTGTTATCAGAGAAAAACAAGATGAGCAAAGGGCTTTTGATAGGTTGAAAACTGACAATAGAAACCAGTATTGCGGCGATAACAACACATTCCTGCTTGCAGGGTAGCCAAGACAACATGGACAGTCCGATTGTGCGGTTTGAACGTCAAGAACTATTCAAGCATAACGCTCTACGCGACTGTCATAAAAAGCTGGCGCTCACCGTCAAGATCGCCAGCCCAGACCCGAGCGGCGCTGAAACTACTGACGCTAAAAGCGAGGCAGGTGCTCCTTTCATACAATTCTACCTTCTACCTGTACATTTATTATAATTCCTTGTGATGGTACTATATAATGTAGTTTTGTTATACCTACCTACGTATTACAAGTTACAAGCACATCGGTGCTTATTGCGAGGACGTCATAAATGATATACATGTCCCAGCCGATTTGCTCTATTTACCCCCGTTCAAAGTTACACCAAGGAAACCTTGTTCTAGACTTAAAAAAAACGTATCATAGTCATGGCTCCTCACTCCTATTCCTGTTTCCATTCCAAATTCATCTTATATCTGCCCGCACGTCTTTAGACACAGTATAGGCTATACCTACACTCTACAGTCCTCCGTGGTTATACACCGGTATAACAGTCAGTATAACTGTATTTTCTAATTAACAGCCAGGTGACGAGTACATCCCCATAGACCACGTTCTCGAGGGGTCGGTAAAAAAACGTGTGCGGCTGCTCAACCCGTACATCTTGCGACTACGACGCGAGATGCCCAAACAAGCCTACAAGCTGCACCGGATTGATGTAAGTAAACATCACTAACTTCGGTATCGCGAACAAATCGACCGGTAATCAAATGCCATACAATTTGGCCTGGGTATTCTTACGAAGCTGGAGCATTTCTTACCAGCACTCAGCAGCGGTAGTTTACGTACCGCCGAACCGCTTTCGATAAAAAGTAACCGCTTACAGTTCGCGTAACAAACCAGATTTTTACGTTTATATTTCAGACTGTTAGCGGCGTCTTAACCAGAAGTGATTTTACGAACAATAAATACGCTGAAAATACTGCTAACAGTACAACCAAAAGGCAGGTAAGTTGGTACATTTGTATTGTAAGCGTCGTTATCATCAACAGCTCATACGTCACCACCGAGGGGCACGACCCTACCCTTTAGCGGTCTAGCCTAAGGCGACCACGCTGGCCCAGTGCGGGCTGGTGGAGGAGTTAGCGTCATTTGAGAGAAACTTTGCGACCAAGCTCAGCAACAAGCATCATCATAATCGTGTGGGTTGCAAGCTGCTCTGTGGTTGCAAGGTCAACGACCGTCCCTGGTGTAAAAGTTATAGAGCCGCGAACGGCCTCTGACATGGCTCACGTAACGACTGTATCCGTGGATAATAGCCGGTACGGGAAGCACAGAATCATCTTACTTTTCGGACAATCAAGTGATACAACTTGCTATGTCCTAAACCACTTACGAGTTCAAATACGGAACCTCTCTCGAGCGAGAACCCAACGCTTTAACATTTAGCCACAAAAGCTGCATGAAGAGGTTTCTAGAATATTTTCTGGTTAAATACTTACCCCAACTGCTGCACTGACGGCAGCATTATAACAGCATATAAATACACTGTGTAGATCGGGCATATGGCTTCTAAAATACTAATATTTCTTTAACAAAATCTGACTTCGACAACCATTTTCTAAAGGTTAAAAATCGCGAAAGGCGTGAACTGGACGCTTCAGAACAGATGGACGAAAAGGGCTTGTTATTGGGTTCCGCGGCGTCGGTGATTACGCTGGATCACGAGAACCCAAATCGCCACAGTTACTCGGTGAGGATAGGCCGGCTGCAGGAGCTGATCAAAGCAGCCGCGCCTTCGCAACAGCAAGAACAAGCACCTCAGGATTGCGGTAACACTTCCATGTTTTTTCAAGTTATTGACCGAGCGAGCGCGAAGCGTCTCCGTTTCAGCTTGGCCAAAATTTATTTTTATGTCCGTTTGTCGATCTGTTTGTTCTCATCTACAGGTCGCGTTTCTCAACCGATTCTCGTGAAATTTTGTGATCAGGTTCGATAAATTAATAAAAAATTTTCTCGAGTCAGTTTTTGTCATTTTTAAAAAATGATTGAGTTATGAGGGTTGAAAACATAAAAAACATAAATCAGCTATTTGAAAAAAAAATATCTATTCGCGAGGTCTACAGATCACAGAGCCACTAGTTTTTAATTGGTTAGTATTTATTGTCGCGCAAGGAAGTTTCTATGGGTCGTTGTAGCCGAAAAGCTACTACTTTGCTACGTTTGCTACGTTTGCTACGTCGTCGTAAACTATGATTTATGAAAGAGCTTTGAAGGAGGTTTTTTACCATAATACAAATTTGACTATATATTTTTCATCACCATACTGTCGTCGGTTGTATTAAGGTTGATATAAGCTCACACAATTTGAAGCAGAGTCCTATCCTATGTTTTTATATTTGTAGGAAGAAAGATGGAGTACAAAAATAATTTAACTCTGACTAAAACTATGCTTTCAGGCCTTAGATTATTTAACACGCCATCGTCGTCTATTGGAAAATCTCGCAATCTGAAATCTATGCAGCTTAACCAGAAGCGAAAAAGTATTGTATTATACGGAAACGATAATGGAAAAGGTAATAAATTAATCACTTCTATAATTTAAATATTTGTTTACTAAAGCATAATACGGGCCGTAGATGATGATGATGATGAAAGCATATTACTAATCTTCGTCAGTAAACACTTCAGTCTTTATTTTGTTCTCGATCACAACATTATTCTCGTAGCTCCGTGGGTTTTGTTCTTGTGCAAGATATTCTTCCGCTTCGATTACAACTGCGAATATTTTCTTTTTCACTTGAGTTTGCATCCACTGCGGCATTTCTCTCGTACTTTGTAAAATGCAGTTGAAGAAGCACTCCAATGCATCTTGATCACTTTTTAGTTTGATTTCGACATGACGATCGATTAGTTCTTTTTTCCGCTCAAGCACAACGCATCTACGTTTGTTCGGACTTACGGTTACTTCTGGGATTTCCGTGGTGGATACATCTTGTTCGGAATTTTTGATGCTGGAAGCTATGGGATCTAGTTCTATGTGTTCTGTGATGCGATATTTCATGTGGGGTTCTAGAAATTGCATTGCTTTGGCATATTTCCATGTAGTGATTTGAGCCGGAAGTAATTTGTTTTTCCCTAGTTTTGCGCGCTTCAAGGCGTCGCGATGGTTGTCACGGAGCTTTTTCCATTCTGTTTTGGCGATTTGAACTGAAACAAGATGCATTATTTTGTATTAATATTATCAATTCAAAATCTATTCTCAATTTATTATACCTGCACAAGGAAATTACAAAAATAATACATTAAAAGAGACGCGACGACTACCTATTTTGAAAGAAATATCTTCCAGCAGACCTACTATTCAGTGATTGAGTGTACATACGTGCAATGCAATACCTACAAGGCCAAGTTACAACGTTATGAAATAGGCTAACTAGATTTTTGTTACTCACACTACAAATGCACAAATTAGAGCGCGTTATAGTTTTATTAAAAAATAATATTGGATGCTTCACGTAAACGAACACTGAAAAATCTCTTTCAAAATTATAATAACCCGAAAACCTTGATCATAACAATACAAATTGTTTTCTTTTGTACTTACTGTTAGGAATGGTGCTGTCGTTATAATGGTCCACCACGCGCTGCCAGGCTTCATCCTTCACTTGCGCTTCACGGTAGTCTGAATGCAAAGGGTTCCACAAGCACGGAAACGATCTTACACCTTCTATAAACGCTTCCATTTGTAATTGCGATATTCAAATCGCGGATTGTTTTATGAAGTCGGGGATCACGTATTTATTGTTAATGTTTGGATTATTTTCTCGCGACGAGTGCTTGCGATGGTCGCGTCGCTATGCGCCCGCGCCGCGCAGTGACCGCGTCCTCGGCCGAGCTCGCTTTCCTCGCGTGTCTCCCCGCTCTTTGCCAGCCAGCCGCCGCTTGAGTAAAACTGGTTTTGTTCAACTGACTGGCCAATGAATGCGCTTAACCTGTCCGACGACTCGCCGCCTGAGGGTTTTGACTTCGATGCTTTTGTTGCTTACTGCGAAATAATGTAGACAGATGTTAGTTTTATGTACTTCTACCTATGTATTTAGGGCTTGACCCTCCCTTGTTACCGATTCAAGGGATCGGTAGTCGAGTTGTTACATTTAGTAATAAAATGCTTATTGGTGGTAATAAGATGAGGTACTAACTAATCTGTCTATGTGAGTATAACGGAAGACTTACACTAAGGTAGATTTGAATAAACTGTCTAGTGAATCGTTACAGCTTATATTGTGTTTATCATAAAGTAATAATATCCGTTAAGAAGTAGTTGAGTATAGAGAAAATCTTATGTAGTTTTTATGATTGCAGAGAAAAGAGAAGTTTGTCCAAAAACTAACAGTTCATTGTTAGCACGTGATAAGCGTCAAAATCTGATGATGGATGAAGCCATAGTCACACCTAGATATATAAAGGGACGCCATCACCTTCCGTCTTACGAAGGAGATAATCATAAACGTAACGTAGAATTAATAAAAGAAAGTCGCGATGAAGAAGAAAACCGTAGATTCAACAAGGAAAAGAGACATGGTAGTTCTAGAGCAAAGAACAAGGTGAAACATAGTGAGTCACACCCGCCGCCTCGCAAGCTTATAAAACACAGAGACACCGTTCAAAGTGCTGAAAACATCAATGAGAAAACGTTTTCTCGTCCAGAAGGTGAATTTGCTCTGTATGAAATCGGAGACCCTAATTTATGGTACGATATTAAAGTACACCTGTTTGAGAAATTGAGTACTCAAGAAGGCAAGACGGTGTGGAACGATTTGACCCAAGGAGTAGACGCCAGGTACCTACTTGCGTTACTTACTTCCTTAAAACTGTACATACTACATTATATTGGTCTTTTAAATGTCTAGTTCCTCCGTTTTTGTTTATGATCTTCGCTTTCCCGGTTTTTGCTTTCCCCTTTCAGACACAAAGTAATACCATGCATGCTATGCTACATGTCTATTTTATTTTTTGTATACATTTTCGAACAATAAGTTTGTGTGTCGACAGGACTCTGAGAATAATATAGCGAAACATCTGATCTGACGCTTCTACGACGGAGGTTCTGGGTACAATTTCGAACAAACAATATTTTGTGAAACTTTTTCCAGTTTGGTTAGGACATGGCCGACCGAATCACCTGATTCTCCAAAAAGTAAGATGATTCCGTGCTTCGGAAGGCACGTTAAGCATTCCTATTATCTACGGAAAAACCTGAGGCCTTAGGTGGCTACGTAACTCTGACACCTCAAGGGTTTGTAGGGTCGGTCGTCACATAACACGGATCGGACGCGATAACAAGAAGCAGATACACAATACTACTGTAACAGGGGGTAATTGTATTGTATTTAGCGTAAGCTCGGCAAATCCTGAGTGGAAAGGGCAGGACGTGAATGTGCGCTACAAGCCGGCGGAGTGGGTGCCTCGCGACGACTTCGTGCTGCCTACCAGCAGACTCTGCCTTCTCGAGCCCTTGCGTGAAAACGTCACGGTGTTCGAAGACGAACCGCAGCAACTCGATGGTGAGTTCATTATTTTTTTGTGCCTTATTTTTGTAGACGGCAGCTGTTTGGGTAGTGACGACGACGGCAGATCAAATAATATTGAATTTATCTCAAAAATCAGTCCGCACTGGGACAACTAAAAGGTTAGGGACCTAATTCAGGGTAGGCTCGAGAACCTCACTGGTTATGTATAGGGCTAAAACCTGTCGGAAGTTCTCAATTAAAAAAATATATAAACAAATAAATATGGGGGACATCTTACTCACACGCCCGTCTGATCCTAAGCTAAGCAAAGTTTGTACTGTGGGAATTATACATTACGTAAATAGATTCATACATTATATAGATAAACAACATCCAGACACAAGGCAAACACAAGTGCTCATCACACGAATGTTTGCCCCGGGGCGGGATTCGAACCCGCGACCCTGTGCGTAGCTGTTAAATATCAAGTCTAATTTAAATACAGTGTGAAAACCGCGAGTTAAAATTTTTTTTAGCTTGTCCAATTTGTTTGTAGCAGCTTTTCGAAACTACATAGTGGTGCCTATTGAAGACGTGATATACATAAACGATAAGCTGAACATGAAGAAACGAGATGATAACGCTTCTAGCGGCACAGCTAATGGTACCAGTGGTCCCAATAACAGGGTAATTACCACAAAACTAAATTACTTATCATACTCGTACACCGTACGCCGCGTGATGACGGCAGAGTAGAATACATTTGTCACCAGTCCCTACTCTTCACGTGGGTGTCGTAAGAGGCGACTTAGGGACTACACATTGAACAGGGAACGGGCAGCAGCGCTCTCTGATACAGTAACCTTTTAATCTGCGATCTCCAACCCGCCTGCCAAGCGTGGAGATTATGGCAAAACCCTCGACTTAAGTGGAGGAGGCTCATAGTCCAGCAGTGGACTGTAACGGGCCGTTGATTTGATTTTTGACTCGTACACTAACGAAGTGAGGTAAACTTGAGCACAATGCTACAAACTGAAATTGCCTTTACATCACAAACAAAAGAAAATTAAGATTAAGATACTTAAAAACCCAGAGTTACCCAGAAATTGACGGTTACGTAACGACTAACGTGTCCAGTTTACTGGAGCAACACTAATCCAACTTAGCAGAATCTCTCATTTTGGAACATGGCTGTGATCTGTGAAAGTGATTTAGTAGAATGTGCCATTTGAAAATCTTTCGTTTCGTGACTAATCATCTAACTGTACCATAGTAGAGGGCCAATTCGTAGAAACTAGCTTATTTTCGATTTTCGTTGGACTGGAAAGGTTTATACCGACAAGTGGTATCGTTGGAATCAGCGTAATTTACTGATTACCAAAACGCATGTTGTCGCTTTCTAAAATGGTGGAACAAGTAGATATGACGTCACAAAGATGGCGGCCGGGCCTATTCTATTTACGCTATGTTTAGATAACTACTGGGCCGATTTACTCAAACAGGGTCTCAAATGAAAGATAATTAAATAAACTTCATTTTATTCAAAAGATTTAATAATGTAAACCTAAAACAAAATGAAATATTTTCAAAAAACTACATTTTGTAAAATCAAACATTTTTTATCATGTGAGAAACTCGGAAACCGTTAGGATTATGGAAATTTAATTTATTATAAAAAATATAGTTACATTTATCAGCTTTCTAATGAACCTTAAGTCATTGAAATCGAGCTATAAACAACGGAACTGCAGTCGACTAAGTGAGCGTGGGTAGCGCCGAACTGACTACGGTTCTTAGATTTTGGTACGAATAATCTTGAAAATAACGTAACAAAACGGGTAGAATCACAGCAGAATAAAAAAGTAGAACAGGGAACATATCTTTTATTCATATCATGGCACTAGTTTTAACTCTTAGTTTTAAATTTTTTTCTTCATTTTACTGCGAACTAACTTCAAAAATTCTCGTAACAAATAACGCTTCGTATCGTATCGAAATAAAATTTGTACTGATTGACATGAGAGAGTAAATGGACGCACTCGAGGTAGAGGCAGGTCTCTCACGTGCGAGAGTGTACAGCCGCCATTGTATTTTTTACATCGCCAACACAGACCGATTCATTCCGGGGAATTCCTGCACCGTGAACTTTGGCGTTTGTCGCTTCATTCATTTGAAATCATTGGTTATAAGGGGTTACAAGTTGACACGAATAAAAACTATTACCGTTTATTTTGTGTTCAAAATGAATATAGAACCTGTGTGTAGTGTAAATGTGCCCCAAAGACCATCTTACAATTAAATTGTAAATTGTGTCTCAAAATCAAAATGGAAAAAAGCAAAATGGATTTAAGTAAAGCCACTCAAAGCGGATTAGATCGATGGAATCCTATAATATTCGCAAGAAGTCTAATGATTTTAATCAATCAGCCCATTGCAGTCCACTGCTGGACGTAGGCCTACTCAAGGGCACGTCAAAGCGCATGATCACCCGCTTTCCTCATCCAGCCACTCGTCGGTTCTGCGACAGACGTGGCCAGCCTATTGCCACTTCAGCTTGCTACACTTCTGGACGATATCAACCTTATAATATACGATATCAACCTTGGTCCTCTGCCGGATGATTTCGTTTCGGATTTTATCCCATAGCGAAATACTTAGCATAGATCTTTCCATGGCTCGCTGAGTGACATATAGCCGATGGGCCAGCTTCACACCGTCATGTTCCACGTCTCGGCTCCGTATGTCAATACGGGTAGAACACACTGATTATACACCCTGCTCCTCAGGCATTGCGGTAGTGGCGACGAGAAGACATGACGCAGTTTCCCAAATGCTGCGCCGCCCAACTGTACTCTTCTTGCGATATCACGCTCGAAGTTGTCTCTGCCGAACTGCAATGTCTACCCGAGGTACACATATTCTTGAACAGCTTCGAGCACTTCGCTATTGATCGGGATCAGTTCCGGAATGATTAGTTCATTGAACATGACCTTAGTCAGTCTTGTCCAAGTTCATCCGGAGACCGACTGACAATGAGGCAGCGTTAAGACTGTGCAGCATTTTTTGCAGATCCTGCAACTATTCAGCCATTATCACTATGTTGTCGGCAAAGCGGAGGTGACTGAGATATTCGCCATTAATGTTGATGCCCAATCCGTTCCAGTCTATGATTTCAAAGACGTCCTCCAGTGCGTTGGAGAATAGTTTCGGAGGATGTCATCCCCCTGTCTCACTCCCCTGAGCAACTGGATGGGTTTTGTCTTATGACTCTGTACTTGGACGGACATCGACGCCATACTGTACAGGCTTCTCAGTACCTCCACGTACCGCCAATCTACTTGGAATCGCTACAAGGATTCCAGAACAGTCCAGGTTTCAATGGAGTCGAAAGCTTAGTCATTAGTCATTAGTTATTAGTTATTACGGGCTGGTTTCCGCAACTTGACGTCTAATGCGCCTATTTTGCGTGTGGGTGGGAATGCGGTGTCATTCGAGCCAACCCAACTCTTCCAGGAAACCCTGTAAGCCCTTTACATTACCGGTTATCCCTGGAAGGTCCCTCGTTTGACCGAGCTATTTAGCCCTGTAGTCCGCCACTCCCGTGCACTCCATGAGGACGTGAGCAGCCGTTTCTTCTGCCTCCAAGCAGGCTCTGCAAAGGGGGCTGTCAGTAACACCTAGGACATATAGATGTTTGTTAAAAGAACCATGACCAGTTAATGCTGCAGTCACCAAACGCAAGCGTGGTTTACTTAGCCGAAACAGGGTCTTAGCGAGCCTGGCACTGGGGGTTGGCAAGGCCAGCTTCGCCTGTCTACACTCTCGTCGAAAGCTTTCTCGTAGTCCACAAATGCTAGACACAGCGGCTGATTATACTCTTGCGACTTCTGTATGACCAGTCTCACTGTATGGAAGTGGTCTACGGTACTGAAACCTTTTCGAAACCCAGCCTGTTCCGGAGGCTGGAAGGCGTCAAATCTTGCGGCGAGACGGTTTGTGAGGACTCTCGAAAACAGCTTATAGACGTGGCTTAAGAGCGTGATTGGTCAAAAGTTCAGACTACAGGCCTATCGCAATAACCTCCTTGCTCTCCAAGGTGATGGAGCGAGTGATAAACACCCAGCTCCTTGGGTACCTCGAACAGCACCAGCTTATATGCGACCGTCAATATGGTTTCCGTCACGGTCGCGGTGCTGGTGACCTTCTTGTGTACTTAACTCACCGATGGGCAGCCGCTATCGAGAGTAAGGAGGAAGCGTTGGCGGTCAGCCTAGACATTGCTAAGGCTTTCGATCGGGTCTGGCATAAGGCACTTCTGTCGAAGCTGCCATCTTACGGACTTTCCGAGGAACTTTGCACATGGGTCGCCAGCTTCTTATCAGGGCGGAGCATACAGGTTGTCATCGACGGTCTATGCTCGGACACCATGCCTATAAATGCTGGCGTTCCCCAAGGATCTGTACTGTCGCCTACTCTGTTTATTCTGCATATCAATGAATGTTGCAAACGCGCAATATCCTCACGGCAGGGGCTCATCCTCACTTCTTGGATGCTTGGCATCCCAAAAATGTACGGGCGTCGCGATCTTTCCTCTCGCGTACCTGCAGGATGTGGAATAAGCTCCCCCCTGAGGTGTTTCCTTTGTGCTTTGACATGGGGTTCTTCAAGGGGCGAGTATATAGGGCTCTCAAAGGCTGGCAACGCGTTGGCAACCCCCCTGGTGTTGCGAATGTCCATGGGCGACGATGACCACTTACTACCACTGTGGCTCGTCCGCTCGTTTGCCTGCTTAAATAATATATAAAAAAAAATGTCTCCTTTCTTGAAAAAAAAAAACAGCCCACCCTGCTCTCAATCCACGCCTTCGGGGTAGTTCCATTGGCTATGACGGAATTAAATAGCTCCTTTAGCTTTCTCAGTACTGGAGTACCTCCTGTTTTGAGAAGCTCGGAAGTGATTCCGTCTTCGCCAGGAGCCTTCCCATTTTTAAGCTGTTTTAGAGCCCCCTCAGTTTCGTCTTCATCTACGTCTGGGAGATCTTCAGTGAAGTGGCGTGTCAGTGTGGCTCTTGGGTCGTTCGCGTCAGGCGGAAGCTTTGCGGCATGTGAGGCATATAACGACCATAAAAGTCTTCGAACTCGGCGAGGATTTCTGGAACTGATGTGACGATTTTGCCTTCCGAGTTTTTAATGGTCTTTAAGTAAATATATTTTTATAGTGATTAAGTTAGTTTAAGTAAACTGTTTTTATAAATTTGTGCGCCTTATGTAGGTCAGTTATGGAGATTCTATTCTAAAATACCTACCACCTGTAATGTATCTATGTACCCATGACTACAAATATTTTTTCTTTCTTTCTTTCTTTCTTTCTTTCTTAATGGTCTTTGGGGCACACTTACACAACATACAGGTGCTATATCAATTTTGATCACAAAATAAACGCTAATAGTTTTTATTCGTGTCAATACTTGTAACCTCTTGTAACCAAGGGCGCATTCCGAATCAGACTTTCAGCGCTGTCAGCGATCAAAAAAGCAAAAAATGTATGGCTGACAGTGATTCGGAACGCGATTACGGGTAGGTACTTTAATCGATTTCAGCGCGTTTTGGGACGCAGGGAACATGCTTTCAAATGAATGAAGCGACAAACGCCAAAGTTCACGGTGCAAGAATTCCCCGGAATGAATCGGTCTGAATGTTGGCGATGTAAAAAATATAATGGCGGCTGTACACTCTCGCACGTGAGAGACCTGCCTCTGCCTCGAGTGCGTCCATTTACACTCTCATGTCAATCAGTACAGACCAGTACCATTGAGTCTTTTATTTTGAATTATAACGCAAGTACGTGCAAGTACGAAGAGTTTTATTTCGATACGATACGAAGCGTTATTTGTTACGAGAATTTTTGAAGTTCGCAGGTTTTTTTAGAGAAAAAATTTTTTACTGGTACTTAGCTAAAACTAAGAGTTAAAACTAGTGCCATGATATGAATAAAAGATATGTTGCCTGTTCTACTTTTTTATTTTGCTGTGATTTTGTTACGTTATTTTCAAGATTATTCGTACTAAAATCTAAGAACCGTAGTCAGTTCGGCGCTACCCACGCTCACTTAGTCGACTGCAGTTCCGTTGTTTATAGCTCGATTTCAATGATTTAAGGTTCATTAGAAAGCTGATAAATGTAACTATATTTTTTATAATAAATTAAATTTCCATAATACTAACGGTTTCAGAGTTTCTCACATGATAAAAAATGTTTGATTTTACAAAATGTAGTTTTTTGAAAATATTTCATTTGGTTTTAGGTTTACATTATTGAGTTTTTTTAATAAAATAAAGTTCATTTAATTATATTTCATTTGAGACCCTGTTTGAGTAAATCGGCCCAGTAGTTATCTAAACATAGCGTAAATAGAATAGGCCCGGCCGCCATCTTTGTGACGTCATAACCACTTGCTCCACCATTTTAGAGAGCGACAACATACGTTTCGGTGATCAGTAAACCACGCTGATTCCAACGATACCACTTGTCGGTATAAACCTTTTCAGTCCTACCTACGAAAATTAATAATTTTCAACTTGGCCTCTCTACTACCAATAGAAAAGTGTAAAACAAATATTGACACTAGAAACCCCGCCGAGTGGAAGTCCGCGTCGCCCGAGCTATAATGGGTAGCGGGGCGGACGACTTCGACATCGCCCGCCTGGGCTCCGACCGCTTCCTGACGCTGCCCCACCGGCGACCGCATAACTCGCAAATCGACGTGGAAGTCAGGGCTGATGATAACCTGCTAGTGCGAGTGGGGTATGTCAAATTTATTTTATTATTTTTGCTAGTGTTTTCGGTTGCTGCTGGTGCTCAAGGTACAGAAAAACTTGGTAAACTGTCCCAGTAGCACAGCCGCTCTTGACGGTAGTCATCTTCGTCTACATCGTAAAGAAAACTACACAACTTTTCCTATATCAGGTACGCGAGAAGGCTGTTTCGGGGTCAAAGTCCATCAAGCGTAAATGTTACCCATAGCTGAGACTTTTGTTCAGCTGTGTACGTCGCGCTGCCGAGATGATGATGATGATGCATTTATTTTTTGTTAACAGATCCTCTGGACGCCTTGCAACAGTTGTGACGGATAACACCCGGAAGAAGCGCACGACGGTATATTTCCAGGCGACGAACACCGGGCTCGCTTCCGCACGCTTCAAGTATTATTGTTTTACTTTTAACTTTCTTTACCTGTCGTCTTTAAGTTTTGCAAACGCTTAAAATTGCCTCTCGAGCATAGGATTGCCCAACATAAGGTAGAAATGAGAGATCGGACCGTAAATGTCTGAGAAGAATCTAGGTTACCAATGGCGCCTACTCGCATTCATCCCATGAATGTTGTACGTGCCTGAGGCACTGCCTGGGGGAAACTCCAACTCGGGGATTATATCAGGAGCCCCACGTCCCAAACGATATTTTAAGAAGCTTATATTATAACCACCGTAGTCTATAACCTTTTATAATTTTAATAAGTTTTTCCCAAGATACCAAATGCTTACTAGTGCTAATATTCAGGGCCGTTATACGCGAGTGTGGACCAGAACTGAGCACCCAGATGAAAGAGAAGGGTGGCGAGGAGATCTCGAGTGAGCCTATCCTCCTGGCCCCGTATCATACACATCGGATGAAACTCGAAGTACCTGCGGAAATCTCAACTAACGTCGCCCATTGCAATGGTACATTTAGTTTTTTTTTTTTTCATTTTGAATGCAGGAGTTTGTGCCCTAGATTAACATAAGGGATACTTTTTACGGAACAAAAGTCTTATTCCCATCAGAAAATCTTACACAACGCGAGCGTAGTCGCGGGCAGACAGCTAATAATTCATACTTTTCCCATCCTCCATAGGTATATCAACTTGCCCCCCCCTGGGCCTTCGTCTGGCGACGCCCTTGGTATAAAAGAAAAACGATTCTAAAAGATTTTGTTTACAGTGGCATTGGTGAACGATGAAGATGTGCCCGTGGCGGTGCGTGACTTTTCCATTAAGAAAGGCGATCGCTGTTTCTGCGTCTGGCATTGCGAATGCGTCTGCCTGAGTGAGTCGCTTATTTTGATCTTCCACCTACACGAAAGCCAACGCTTTACCAATAATGATAGCACATCAATATTTAGTAAGGGCGCGGCGTGCTAATTCCTTTGTTTTTGAAGTTGTGGTTTCAATTATGGTTGTTCAGGTGCTTTTCATATCGCACCAAATGGCCAAACTGCAGCAAGCAATAGAAGAAGATCAGAGGCATGGAAATCTCTATACCTACCCAATACCGGTCAAACACATTTATTTTTATTGCTGTGCCGGCGTGCGAACTTATCGTTCCTAATAAAAACACTAAAAAGTCAATTAACAGACTTTTATACGGCCCTTGATCATTTGGGTTCAAAATCACTTTATGAAAATCCCCAATTTGAGACATTGCAAGCTATATCCTGATTACCACATGATTAATTTATCACTTTTGTTTAACCAGTTGTGAAACTTAGTTGCGATCGCGTCCGGTCCGGAGGGACCTCTTCACATCACGACATCGGACCTCTTCGTATATTATAAATGTGAAAGTATGTTTGGATGTTTGTTCCGCTTTCTCGTCTAAATTACTGGACGGATTTGGATGAAAGAAAAGGAGATAGTTTGTACCCTGTATTTAGGATACTTATTACAGGAAAAAGTCTTATTCACACTGAATCTTACACCTCCTACTCGCGTCGCCTTCCTCATTACTGAGGATCGTGAGGTCCCCGTTGGGTCAACTTCTTACTAACGATGTTCCGCCATCTGTTTCTGTTCATGGCATCATGTAGCGCAACATGCAGTTGGGTGTCCAGAGTATAGCGGACCTTGTAGGTCTGCAGCCTCTTGGCCGTTTGCCGTCAACCTTGCCAGTGACAATGAGCCTGAGATGAGAATCTTACATAATGCCACATAATTAATAGAGTACAGTGCGAGCGTAGTCGCAGGCGGAAAGCTATATAGTTAACCATAAAGTAAGATATGCGAGCTGTGCTTCGGAAGGCACGCTAAGCCGTTGTTGATCCCACTGACCACGAATGAAAATGAAAGTAACATGGTACATGATACCACAGAGTATAATGATACCATGCCAGTGGCCTTAGACGGTTCCATAATACAGATACTAAAGTTTGTGACCACCAAGACGATTTATGATGATGGTGATCGTTCGCTGACTGAATGCAATAGTGGCACAACTCAAAATAGCATAATTTTGGAAAAAACGGTTTAAAGTTTCTGAAATATAGCGAGTGCATGGAAAAGCTGTGATAATTGATTTATTTTATAAAAGATACCGATGAAGTAAAGTTTTTTTAATTCCTTATGATATACTTCATATGATTAGATACAGATTTTTTATTTTTCGGATAATTGGAATTATGTAATAGGGGGGCAAACTCGGGTATTTGGAGTTATGCCAGTACTGCATAAAAACAAATGCCCCATTTTGAGTTGTTACCATCGTTTCAATTAGTAATTTTGTATGTAGATTAAATAAAAAGCAAAACAACTCTTGAAAATCACACATTTATTCAACAGACACATATTTTGTTATTTACTGTATGAAATTCAGTCACATTTATAATGTTTTATCTTATGTAAAGTTTTATAAGAGTTGCATGATTAGATTTAAGTATCCAGTAGGTAAAAACAATATCAAATTAAATAGCACGTCTCCTAATTATACTTTTATATTCCACTTTATAGTAGTAACAAATATTTTGACCCATCTTTGCTGATGACTGACCCCTAGGTACTTGTAATGGTCCACTTCTTTTAGTTGGGTGTTCTGCAGACAGATGGTGTGTTTGCTGTTGACGCCACTAAAGTTGCAATGCATGTACTCGGTCTTCTCTCTGCTTATTCACAGACCTGATGTTTCCAGAGTTTCCCTCCACTTTTCTAAAATCTGCTGTAGGTTATTCACATTTTCACTGATGATGACGACGTCATCCGCATATAGGATGTCCCATGGCGGCGCTCGTTGCAGATTTGAGGTGAGATGGTTCATTACAATATTAAATAGCAGAGGACTGAGTGCAGAACCCTGGTGCACACCAAGCTTTACATTAAATTCGTCGCTTGTTCCGGCTGGACTTCGCACTTTCGTTGATACTTGGTGGTACGTCATATCTTTGACAATCATTATGTAATGCTCGGGGACACTCTGGGCCCTTAGAGCGTGCCAAATTAATTCTCTCGGTACCCAGTCGAAAGCTTTTTCTAGGTCGATGAATATCATGTGCAAGTCTGTTTGGTTGTCTCTGTACTTTTCCATCAGTGTTCTGACTGAATGTATGACATCAGTTGTGGATCTACCGGCGACGAATGCGCATTGGTTTTCAGTGACGTTAGTTATATCAAGTAGCCTTTTGTTGATGACTCTTTCCCATATTTTGAAAGTATGTGAGATTAGCTTTATAGCTCTGTAGTTACCGCAGAGTCTTATATCACCTTTATGTTTATAGAAAGGGAGGAGAAAGCTCTTTCGCCATTCGTCGGGGATTCCATCAGCCAGGAACTTGTTGAAAAGTTTCATCAGGAACAGTACGCCGGTATCTCCTATTCGCTTTCAGAATTCAGCAGGGATATCGTCAGGGCCAGAGGCTTTGTTATTTGCCATTCGTTTGATTGCCAGAGTTATCTCCTCAGGCCTTATATATGGGATAGGGCCTTCCGTAGCAGGGATATCTTGTAGTGCCTCACTACGGAATACCTCATTTAGCAATTCTGTGTAGTATTCTTTCCAGCGGTCTCTGATATCTTCGTTTGATGTTAGTAGTTTTTCTTGTTCATTTTTGATAAATTTGTTTGTGGCAGTATCTTTACTACTCTGGTGTTTGCGTTTTGCCAACTTAAAGATTTCTTTATCGTTAGAAGCAATTTCAAGTTTAGCATAGAAATCATCCCTGGCGGTTGCCTTGGCCTGTGCGACGGCTCGTTTTGCGATTTTCTTAGCAATTTTATAAGCTTGGTGATCAGCATCGTCTTTCGTCTGCTGCCATAGTTTGAAGAGTGTTTTCTTAGTCTCCAGTTTGTCTCTCACTTCTTCATTCCACCAGCTGGTATCCTTGTTATTATTGATGGCACCTTTAGATTTTCCTAAATATTGTTTTACTTTTTCATTGCAGTATAGATGAAAATCTCTCCACATTGCATCGGCTGTATCATCCTGCTGCTCCTGAAGGTGTTGTGCAATGTCTTCACATAGTCTGAAACCTTCCTCACCCTCCTATTTATGCCACCGTGTTCTTATGATTATCTTCTTCTTGACTTTGAATGTTTTTGGCATTTTGAACTCTGCCACTAGTATTCTATGCTGTGAGGTAAGAGGTTCCCCGGGTATGACTTTGCAGTCATTGCATGTTTTTAGTTGTTTTCTATCAGTCAGAATGTAGTCTATCTGAGTGCATGCCCCGCCGCTTTTATAGGTTACTAGATGTTCTACAGGTTTTGTTAAGAAAGTATTAATAATTGCAAGGTCGTGTGCCAGTGCCATTTGAAGGATGCTCTCTCCCTCCGTGTTGATTTTACCATATCCGAAGTTGCCACGTATTCTCTGGTAAGTGGTAGTTTTCTCACCAACGTGGCCGTTCAAGTCGCCGCCGATGAACTTCGACTCATAGTTTGGTATAGACTGCAGCAGATCGCTGATTTCTTCCCAGAAAGTTTCTTTTTCCGAACTTGGGGTTCCGGACTGAGGGGCGTATGCCCATATGATGTTCATGCACGGTTGATCGTCCAGGGCAAGCTTGATTGACATTAGTCTTTCGCTTACTCTATTTACTTCAACTACGCGATCTTGAAAGTGTTTATCTACTACAATGCCGACTCCATTCTGCGCCCTTGATCCCCGATATTACGCGAATAGGACCCCTTCCACTTCGTCTCCTGGATGCCAGAAATGTTGATGCGTCTTCGATGTAATACTTCGCTGAGTTCTGAGCTGCGTCCTGTCATCGAGCCCACGTTCCAGCTCGCTATGCGCGTCGTGGGTGATATCCCAGGTGTTCTGATGACATTTGCGTCACTTTGGGGGTACTCCCTAGCATTTGCTGCATTTCCATCACTGTTGTCGTCGCTTGAGGGGGACGCCCTAGCATTGTTTGCCCTTTTCTTTTCTGTACTTTTCATGATTTGGAGTTATAGTTATAAGTTATAAGTAGTCTAGTCCTTGCAATACAGTGAATCCTAGTGCAAGGATTAGAACACATACCTATTGTATGTAAACTTATTGCAAATAAATTCATTTTTCCGTTTCATTTTTTATAATATTGATACTTAACGTGGATATTTACTGTAAAGGTTTTAATTTACACTTATTTCATCTCTTTTTAATTTGTATTCATTTTTGAACTGCAATCTGCAATTACTGGCACAAGTAAAAAGTATTTCGTAAAGTTTATTCAACACTGGCACAACTAAAAAGGTTCACTGTTGCATAACAGAGACAGTGGATTCCTACTAATGCAGTAGTGGCACTTAACGCCATCTATTGACAATTCCGCCAAATATTGCAATGTTTCGTTATTGCATAAAATAAAGTACGCTTTTTTGAATATGAATCCGGGTCTAACTTAGATACCTAAAATTTTGAGTTGTGCCACTATTGCATTCAGCCAGCGGTTTATTCATGTGTAGGCGACGATCCGAAGTTGCTCTGCCGGGAGATGTCGCAGCCGCAGCAGGTGGCTGCAGGTCTGGCGGTCCTACAGCGGCCGCGGCATACGCGATCTATCTGCTACAAGGACAATATGGCTCTGGACTTTGTCTCAATGCTGATCAGTGCGCTCATCTTTCTGCTAACTCTAGGTAATTCGGTAGATCTGGTTTGTTAACGTGCCTATATTTTGGTATTTAGTATTTTTTTGCATTATGTTTACCAGTACATATAAATCATGTTAACCACGAAAGGGGGGCGTTTCGAGTCTGTTTTATCCTATTGTTTTATTACTATAGGTTTATTTAAAGCTTTCGTGGGTTTGTGGAGCGTGAGAGCTGGTCAATTTGGTTGGGATCGAGTGCTCGGAACGCCTAGAATAATCCCATACTACTTCGAGCCGTGCCTGCGCAGCCGGACTGTCGTGTACAGCGATGGGTGGCCGGTGCACCCAGATTCCAATAAACGCTGCGTGCGAGTCTTGAACTGGTGAGCTTATATTTTGAATACAGGTTACTTTAATTGATTACTATAATGTCGAGTCGAGTCGTGCAGATTTTTGATAAAAGCACAGCTGGTTTTTTGCTACAATTGACTGAACTGTTTTATTTTCAGCCCGGCTAGTTTTCTGCTGAACCTAGTCTTCTTCATTATTGTACCTTGTCTCGCCATATATGGATCATTTCGGGCATGTTTAACATTTTCCGGCAGATGCCTGAAGAACACCGGTTGTAAAATTCGAAAAGTGGACAAGCAAATATACAGCGCGCATGACCTGCAGGTGATATTAAATGATATGTCAAGCGTAGGAGACTATTCTGTCTCAACAGTAAGGAATTGCACTTTTAAAGACTGTTCCGCTCATAGTTTTGTTTGTATTTTTGTTGTATGTTGGCGAGAAGTGCAATTCCTGACTGTTTATAGGGCGAGAGCTTAGAGTTGATCGTGCGCCGGAAGAAAAAGAAAAAGCTGACGGATTGGATGACTCCTGTGGCTGAGCAGCTGACTGCTGACGTCATAACCAGTTCTTTGGAACCTGCCCTAACTGAATGTCAGATGGATGAAGTAAGAATATTTTCATTTCAAAGTACCTGGCAAAGTAGGACGAATCAATCGCCCTTCAAACCTTTATAACGAACTCCGGTTACAATCATGTTTCAAAACTCAACTGATGAAGGAAACATTTCTTCCTACCTTGTAGATCATTCATTTCAAAATTATTTACGATTTGTGAAAGTCATAAAAATATGTTAGCAATTGTGGAAAAAGAGTTAACAGATAACCAATATTATCTACTACATTGTTGTCCTTTTCATCTCGTATTTTTTTTTAATCACTGCAAACGTAAATCAACACAAAAAGAGTAAGTAAACAAAAAATATAAGTAATGAATTTCAAAGGCGTCCTTCCTTTACATCGTCGCTATCTACAAATTGTCGATTTGTTGCGGTGCAGATGCAGCCGCTCCTACACAAGACAAACTTCTGTACTTCGGACGCCGGCGGCGCAGTGTCGGCAGTGCCCGACTCCGAACAGGAAGACACCGACTACGTACTCATGCAGATGCAGAAGAGCCGCGAGTCTCTGGCGGTAGGTATCCAAATAACACTGCTTATCTTTTTTTTATTATGTTTCCAGCTCAGACTCGTCCAACGGCTCGAGCCTACCATTAATTAGGGCGGTTAGGCCTTTTTCGTGGTGTCTTGCATAGTGCATAGGATAGTAATGCAAAACATGCAGCAGGTGCCCCATTGTTTGCGTGGCGGAACAGTCGCAAACATCGTCTTCAGTAAAACATGCAGCAGGTGCCCCATTGTTTGCGTGGCGCAACAGTCGCAAACATCGTCTTCAGTAAAGCCTCGCATCTTACTGCTATACAACGAGTGAGATCGTTGTATGACTGTATGTTGTTCAGTTTCTGAGCCACCACCTGAGAGGTTTTGCGTTGTTTTGCTAACACGTTTATACATCACATCACATTGGATGTTTGTTCTGCCTTCACGCTTATTCTAATGGATCTTTCTTTCTTTTCGTGTCGATGGGGGTTAAACCAGTCCAACCCAAAAATTGGCTAGAGCTACTGCCTTATCATTGGCCTCATCTAATGATTACACATGCACATCCTAATGCACGCAATGAACGCACACTCTAATGATTACAGATTCATTTATACGGGGTTATTATTTATTCAGTGCACAAACTTTAATATGTTGTTCAGACCATGAAACTGAACAACTTTCCCCAAGAAACATGGGTCCGGAAATGAAAGAAAATTTTGTACCTCCCATACTAATTGCTGAGTTGGCTGCGGCAGTTTGTATGGGAGATCGAATTTTTATTTTTCATTCCCGGACCTATTTTTTCCGGGAAAGTTGTTTAGTTTCATGGTCTGAACGACATATTAAAGTTTGTACACTGAATAAAAAATAACTCTATATGTAAATGACCTTATCGAGGAGCTGAGCAGTGCCCACATCAGTCGTCATGTTGGTAATGTGCCCTTTAACAATTTGAGCTACGCAGATGACATGGTGCTGCTCAGCCCCTCGATAAGTGGCCTTAGAAAGCTTCTCAGAATATGTGAGGGTTTTCTAAAGCTCATGGTCTTCAATAATAATGTCCTGAAGACCGAAATGATGGTTTTCAGAGCTGGGGGTCCGTATGTCGTTCCGCCGGTGTTTTTGAATGGTTCGCTGATTCGGGTTGTTCAAATATTGGGTATATCCTGACTGACAGATAGACGGATGACGCAGATACGGAGAGGGAGCGCAGGGCTCTCGCGATTTGTACACTGTACTGACGAAGTTAAGATGGCTTTGTTCAAAGCTTTTTGTCAGTGTTTTTCTATAAAAACACCTGTCAGCTTTGGACCAGGTACTCTTACAGTGTGCTAAGCGTCCAATATAACAACGCATTTCGGATACTATTCCGATTTCCACGATTCTGCAGCGCAAAAATCATGTTCGCCGACGCCAGAGTCCCTGACTTCTTCTCCTTATTTTGGGACAGATAATGTTTTATTATTATTATTATTAATATTAATTAGAATTGTATTGAATCTTGTCGTATCCGGTTTATTTACAGAGAAGCCAAAAGAAGTGAGACAATGTATGCGGTGGAAATTTCGTGACTAAGAGCATACCACGAGCAAGTAATAACTAGGTTTTGATAAGTATCTGATTTTATACCTGGAAAAAGTAGGTAAGTACTTAGACGTAATTTGTGATATATATATTTTTTAATAAATATAGTTTTTAGAATAGAATAGTTTTTTTTTTATTGAATGACACATACAGACAGCACAGTATTGCACACCAAAAACAACAAAACACATATATTTACAAATAAAAATAAGCATAGTTCAGAAACAAACACATAACAACAATAATCACAAACATACAATTTACAGACGTTACTGAAAGCGGAGTGCACCGCGCCATCTGCATTGGGCCAACCAATTGGCACTGACTCAGCATATATTTACAAATAAAAAAACGTAAAGCAATTTATAAAAGCAAAAACCAAATAGTAAAGCAATAAATAAATGTAAAATAGAAAAGTTTAAATAAAAAATTAATAAATAATGATAATACATTATAGCGAAAAATGTTCAAACAAATAACATAACGTACACACTACATGCATAAACAGATAAATGAGATAAATAAAAGTGTATCTATGATAAAAATGACACCCCTACAAAATAATAATATGATGTTATGTATGGGCTTCAAGCACTTGACATCTGTATGACAAGAAGATGTTTACGATATTCCTTTTTAAATACATTTTTGGTGGTCAAACTGCGCAAAGGGGGAGGAATATCGTTCCAACACTTGGTTGCCGCGTACACGAAAGAGAATAGTTCTATGCATCGGAACGACCAACACACTGGAACAACTGCGCACCGTGTAGCGACGACCAGATGAATGTCTCCAGGTAAGTTTATCTACAAGATATTCAGGTTGACCAAACTTTATTACATCAAATAATAAGCTGGCTAATTGTAATTTTTTAAGTATTCTGCGACTACCTACACTGTATTTTTAATGTGTTTTACTTATTACATGAGTTTTAATTATGGTTGCCTGTAAACTCCATCTAAATATATAAAAGAAGACACTGACTGACTGACTGACATATCACCGCACAGCCCTAACCGCTGGGTCTAGAGATTCCAAATTTGGCTCGTAGGTTCCTGAGGTCTAGGGGTGCACTAAGAAAGGAATTTTCTAAAATTCACCTCCTAAAGGGGTGAAACGGGGGTGCAAAGTTTGTATGGGGAAACAAGATTAGTTACACTATTTTATTCGAAACTTCTCAGGAGTACCCCTATCAGTAAATGAGTAAGTACATGTTTCAGGTTTTTCCAGAATTCAACCCTTAAACGGGGGACACGGGGTGACAGTCTTAAAATCTACATGAGTATATCGTTTGTATGGTTAATCGGGTCGCTGATTACGAAAACAATAACGATTTTAAAATACTTCATGTACGTGTAGGGTACGTGTGAGGTACGTGTAGTGTATTTTGCCTTAGTTCGGTCGTCGCGGGCAAAAACTATTTCCACGCGGACGAAATGGGGGGAAATAGCTAGTAGATAAATAATAACTGGCCAAGCACGTGTCGGACCACGCAAAGTGTAGGGTTCCGTAGTTGCCTAATATGCAGAAGTTAGCACACGGAGATAATAAGTAATGATAAAAAATTTCCTTATTTATATTATAAACCCGAAATTTTGCAAGTAGGGATGTATGGATGGTTGTTTTTTACTCTTTCGTGGATGAAATTTAGAATAGAGATAGTTTGTACCCTGATATAACACAGGATACTTTTTACGGGAAAAAATCTTATTCCCACGGGAAAATCTTACACAACGCGAGCAGGCGGACCGCTAGTATTTATGTATATTGTAAAATTGTATCTTTGGTGCGAGCTACAGATTATTAGAAATCAATGACGAGTAAACACGAGAAGAATGATTATTAATCACTACTTAAACAAACTAAAATATTATATTATTATTATTATGAGCCTAAATATACTTATTATAAATGAAGAAAAACGAATATAATAATGTGCTCCGCTCCACTGAGAGTAAAGTTTTTGAAAGTAAGAGAAGGCTAGTACGTATACGACTTTAAATTGCTGAATAAAATAACATCTAACAAAAGAATAGCTAATGAGAAACTTAAAAAGAACTAATATAACCTATTATATAGTGTAGTGTTAAAAATAAAAAACCGAAAAGTACTACTTTACACGTAAATAATTTAGATTTTAAAAAAGGGTAAAAAGGCCAAGATCAGATAAAAGGTTACTTACCAAAATAGCAAAATATAGAACACAAACAAAAAAACAGAAAACAAAGAACGGCAACACGGTAGAAATTGACTATTATAACAAAAATAATTTGGAACTAAAGTCTAACGGTTCCCCAAAATTAGTGAAGGTTTAACAAGCGTAAGAGATAGAGGAGTGAATAATGCCCTACCTGTCTAGGGAATCGTTGCGCAACAAATCTATAGACTAAGTAAGGTGAAACGTTTTGTACCAAAAGTCTTTGCCAGGAGTGGTTAACGGTGGCGTGGAGAGCCGGTTTGAATTTAGGAAATAACAAACCAAACTTGCAACGCACCAATTTAAGGGATGGTTCACAAGAAGTCCCTAACTGAGTTCAAAAAGTTGTTTAAGCGTTGTTTTACGCTTCGGTGTTCGAAACTTTTTTCTTCTTTTTCAAATTTCTAATTTTGGCTTTTGGTTGGTTTTGTTTTTTTTGGCATTCAATTTCTGGTCTCGTTTATGAGCTGTCGTATACGTTCTGCACAAATTGCTAAAATTGCTAAATTGCTAAAGTTTTGTGCAAATTCTATTTCGAATATAAATATTTATTATAATATTTGAAGTTATAATAGTTTGAAGTGACAAAAGCCGAAAGAAAGCCGATTGTTGGAGTGGGAGCCATCCTATAACCGATAGCCTTGAGGACAGGGCATCAGGCTCGAACGCGTACCCGTGTGAGCGAAATACAATGGTTTCGCTGGTGGGGAGGGGGGGGAAACTTGACTAACAAAAATAAGCACTTAAAATATTTCTGAAACGTAAGCAGTGAAAAATGGTTTTAGCAACCCCCATTATTTTTTTAAACCCTATCCAACGATACCTTCACGTGTACCAGAGGAAACCTTAAAAAAATTTTTGTTTGAGATTTTTTTCTTTAGCTTTGAGGGCATAATTAATATGTATGTCCATGCCAAATTACAGCCTTCTAACATCCATCAAAATATTTTTCTATGACATTTGTAGTACCAAATTTGTTACTTGTACTAGTACTTTTTATAAGTTGGTCTATTATTCGATAACCCGTAAAGCCTACTTAATGTTGATAGTTTTCCTTTTAAATTTATCATTCTACTACCATGATTTTTTTCACGTTTCCATATACAACGGTTTCGCTGGTAGTGGGGGGAGAACTTGACTCTAACAAAAAGAAGCACTTTAAAACGGAATATTTCTAAAACTTACACTAGCATCGAAAAATGGTCTTATCAAACCCCCATTGTTTTTAAAAGACCTATCCAACGATACCTCACACTATAAGGTAATCGTGAAAAAAAAAATAACCCCCTCTTGACGTGTACCAGAGGCACGCGAAAAATTTTTTTTTAAGATTTTATTCTTTAGCTTTGTCGGCATGATTCATATGTATATCCATGCCAAATTACAGCCTTCTGGTACTAAGAGTCTCTGAGCTAAGCCGCGGACAGACAGACAGACAGACGGACAGACCGAAACTATAAGGGTTCCTTTTTTACTACGGAACCCTAAAAAGCAGCCAGCAGGTAATAGCTCAAAGTAACAAAAGACGATCGCTTGACGCGCGTCGGTAATCTTTGGGTGATGTATAATATACGAATACCTCTTACTCACTTTACGTGAGATTATAATGACTATTATGTAGAATTTTGATAGTAATTATTTTATGTATTAGGTCCTTACATATGAAATTGGCGTTTTGTATGGGAGGAACAAAAAGTCGAAAAATTTTTATATAGTATATTTATTTAATCAAAGTATGAGCCATTGTAATCTATGCACTTTTGCCATCTCATAGGTAGTTCATTGATCCCTTTACTAAAAAAACCATTCGGACGGGAATCAATAAAATCTTTGAAGGCGATTTGGACTGCCCCATCTGAGTTGAATTTTTTCCCTTGCAAGAAGTTATCCAAATTTCGAAAAAAATGGTAATCTGTTGGAGCAAGGTCCGGGGAGTACGGTGGATGCCTTAGACATTCCAATTGAAGCTCTTCTAATTTGCTAGCCGTCTGTTGTGCAGTGTGTGGTCTAGCGTTGTCGTGAAGCAGCAGTGGCGTAGAGCGATTGACCAGCCTCGGTTGTTTACCAGCTAGCTTTTCCATTGTAGTGTAGGTATAATAGCGAGTAAGCGTTTTTACTTTACCTATACTGTAACAATATATGCGCACGTATTGTCAATAAATATTTAGTATTAATTCAGCATTTGGTTGTTTCATTACTCTCCAATTAGGCCCATCTACACATGGCGACCCATGCCATGCTGTGGTAAGCCTTTTGGGAATATCTGACGTTCAGTTGCGTAATTTAAAAATGTTTTGCAAGTAAATTAAAAACAGTTTTTCTACAACAAATACGCAAAAATGTGTTAGTCCAAAGTGGAAAAGGAGGACGTCTTCATCACCCAAACTGCCCTGCCCTGGGAAGTACGAATGCTGCCGTGTCGGATTTCAAACAGGATATAACCGTAATGAAGATTTTGCAGATCGTGGTTTGCGTGCTTGTGGCCATAGCAGGAGCGTACGGATAGATTAGGCCGTACAAGAGATGCCACCGTGACGGGACCAACCAGATAGCGCTGTATGGACTTCAGCGTTCCTTTCATCATAACAGGGAGCCGCGTGTCGTATACGGATGTCGACAACCTCACGTCGCAACTGAAGGAATTCCCGGAGGCTTCCCAGTGAACTAGGAGAAGAGGATTACTCAGGATTTTTCATTTCAGGACGTTACAAGATTTAGCATTTTTTTTTTTGAACAGGAAAAAGTGAACGTGATAAAAAGTGTTGGAAAACTGTAAGTACTTACCCAGTGCATCAAATTACTTAAAAATCGCGAGTGTGAATTGATCCAACCGGCCATGCGTTACCCACACGTGTCGTATTGCGGTCCGATTTTATTGACTAAGAGACATTTATTAGAATAATATACCTAGACATATTTTTTTATTATTAACAGGCCTTCTAAAACAACATTGTTTCAATGAAATAGTAGAATACATACATACCTATAGTATATTTTATTGAGTAAGGCAAAGTAATTTTTCTTTAAGTTGAAATAGGTAATGGCATTAGAGTTGCGTCATATCTATGAACATATACAAGTAGTTAAAGACAAGTTAGTAAAATTAAATTATGATAGAAGAACGCCAGAAAAATAAAAATTAATTTTAAATGAAGCAGAAAGTTTTATAGCGCGGTATAACAGCATAATTAAAATAGTAAGAGAGCAAATAGAAAATGATGAACTAAGTAGTCAAGTTGCTTTAGAAATAAATGAATTAAGTGGTAAAACAGAAAAAATATACCGAGAAATACAAACTCTCTGCTCCAAAAATTATAGTCGAGGGGACGCTTCTAGATCAGAGGAAAACAACACCATGTCCACCATGGATAAATTTGATGTTAAAGTTGCTTTGGGTTTATTGCCATCGATGACTGACACAGAAGAGGGGACAAAGACATTAATTGATACGATAGAATACTATAGCTCAACGATCGACGCGAGTAGTCAAACAAGTTTAATTTCCTTTGTTCTGAAAACTCGCCTGTCTCAGTCAGCGAAATTGAAATTAGAAAATTCTTACGGGACTGTCAAAGAGTTAACACAGGATATGCGAAAACATCTTTTGCCACAGAAATCTGCAACAGCCATCCAAGCGCAGATGCACAACACGAGGCAGAATGAAAAATCAGTGGAGGACTTTGGTAAGGAGTTATCTGAATTGTTCGTTAATCTTACGGTTTCGCAAGCACAAGGCAACACAGAAGCGTATAAAATTTTGAGACCATTAAATGATAAAGCCGCTATAAAGCGCTTTGCCGACGGGTTGCGAAATCGTAGGCTTAGCACTATAATTACAGCACGGGATTTTTCTTCGCTAAAAGACGCGATCCAAGCCGCCAAGGAAGAAGATAGCGTATCGTCGCCAGGGACAGCTGACGTCATGGGGATGAATCGGCAACAAAGTCGAGGTAACTTCTTCCCTAACAGGTTTCGCGGACGGTACAATCTATACCGAGGTCATCGTGGGAGTTATGGTTCAATACGTGGTAGGGGTTACTACCAGAGAAATCAGGTACAAACTTTTAACCGCAATTTCTATCCCCCAAGCCACCCTCAACCACGGCCTCAGATGTCAAACCGTGGAAATGTTTCACGAGGTAGGTATGGTAATTTTCCACGCAAGAATTCTTATTATAGAAATGTGCATTTTATGTCAAACGATGCGGAACGTGACACGGTTCCATCAGAAAATGACGAAACACCGGAGCTGACTCATTTTTTTCGAGCGTAAATACATAAACATTTGTAATTGCTTGAACAAAGTGTCACTTTACTTAGGAAAATACAAACATGATTGGCTAATAGATACAGGGGCTTCCATTTCGGTAATAAAACTAGATGCAATACAAAATTATCAATCACAAATTCATAAACAAACCCTTATTGTAAACGGAATAGGAGGAAAGGTCTGTTCGGAAGGATTTGTTTATTTAACATTAACTTACAACGGAGAAGAATTTGAACATAAATTTTATGTATTTAAATATTTGCCATGTAAAACAGACGGAATATTAGGACAGGACTTTTTCACTAAATACCGAGCAAAATTAGATTTTGAAGTAAACACTTTGGATTTAGCTACAAAAAATGGAAATTTCATGAGGATACATTTTGATTATTTTATAAAAAACAGTTCTCATTATTTAAATGTACCAGCTCGCTGTGAATCTATACATTATTTGAGTACAAGCATTGATTATGACTGTGTTATAAACGCACAAGAGTTGTGTGAAGGGGTTTTCGTAGCTAGTGCAATAGCTAGCCCAAAAAATAAAAAAATACCAGTCAAAATTATGAACACGCGAGAAAGAGACGTAAATTTGAATTATTTTAGTTTGAACATAACCAAGTTGAACGATTACGATGTATGTAAGTTTGAAAGACCCTATATGAATGCGGAAAGAGTGAAACAGCTATTGAAATTGTTGCAATTAAATGATATGAGTGAAGAGGAGAGAATGTCCATTGAAAGTATTTGTGCTAAGTTCCCTGACGTTTTCCATCTTCCAGGAGACAAATTAGGTACCACATCGCTTTATGAGCAGTCAATCGAATTAAAACCGCACACCAGTCCAGTTTATGTTAAACCGTTTCGTTTGCCGCATAGTCAAAAAGCCGAGATAGATAAACAAATAGAACAGATGTTAGCAGACGGCATAATAGAGGAAACACGGAGTGCTTGGTCAAGTCCTCTATTACTGGTGCCCAAGAAGTTAGATAAAACTGGTGTTAAAAAGTGGCGAATCGTAATAGATTATCGAAAATTAAACGAGCATATTCAGGATGACAAATTCCCTTTACCGAACATCACAGATATATTAGACTCACTTTCAGGAGCAGTATATTTTTCACATTTAGATTTGTTTCAAGGATTTTATCAGATCAATTTACATAAAGATAGTAGACCATACACAGCATTTACCACTAGTAAAAATCAGTATCAGATGACACGACTACCGATGGGCCTGAAAACGAGTCCTAATGCATTTTCCAGGATGATAACTGTTGCAATGTCTGGCCTAAATTATGAACAATGTTTAGTTTATCAAGATGATTTGGTTTGTTTTGGTCGAAATTTAGCGTCACACAATCAAAATTTAATGGATATATTTTTAAGACTTCGTCAGGTTAATCTCAAGTTAAACCCAGCTAAATGTACTTTTCTAAAAAAACAAATTTTATATCTCGGACATGTGGTGTCGGAAAAAGGAATTTTGCCAGACCCGGAAAAAACAAAAGTTTTGGAAAACTATCCAAGACCACAAAATTCTGATGACGTAAAACGATTCGTTGCATTCGCCAATTATTATCGCAAGTTTATATCTAACTTTGCAGAAAAAGCATACTCACTCAATAGATTATGTTGCAAAAACGCGTCATTTGTTTGGACAGAAGATTGCGAAAATTCATTTCAACAATTAAAAACAGCATTAATACAACCGCCTGTTTTGCAATATCCGAATTTTGCAGCAGACAATAATTTTATTTTGCAAACTGATGCGTCTGGAATAGCGATAGGATCCGTATTATGTAACAGCAACGGTCTACCTATTGCATACGCTAGTCGAGGTTTAAATAAGGCCGAATTGAATTATCCAACTATTGAAAAGGAACTCTTAGCAATAGTATGGAGCGTTAAATACTTTCGACCTTATTTATACGGTAGAAAATTCAAAATTCAGACGGATCACCGACCTTTGGTTTACTTATTTGGCATGCGTGACCCATCAAGCAGATTGTTGAAGTTTAGATTGCAGTTAGAAGAATATAATTACGAAATTGAATATTTAAAAGGAAGCGCAAACTCAGCAGCAGACGCGCTGTCTCGCATTCGGATGACGTCAGAGGACTTGAAACAATTGAATGAACGTGTAGTAAATATAATGACGAGAGCTCAAGCGAGAAAGATGCAAGCATGTAATTCGAGTGATAGTGCCAATTCTACGTTCGATAATAATATTTACCAAAACTCAAGGCCTGATCAACCTCGAGTAGTGGATATTATTAAAAAACCGAAGAATTTGGTGGAATTGGTTTTGATTGATGATAAGAAAGTGATGAGTAAGTTGGAAAAAGACGGATGTGTTGTAGATAAATATAAAAGTTAAAGTTATGTTCCAAGTAGATTCTGCATTTACTTAGACAACCAATCTCGATCGTCAACTACGCGAGACGTGTTGGTGAGAGATTTGTCGATGTTTTGCCAGAAGTTAAAGTTAAATGAAATATGCATAATAAGGAACGAAAATAACAAAGGTTTTATTGCACAAATAGTAGGAGAGATAAATAAATATAAAGATTGGTCCGGACCACGAATATGTGTTTTAAGAGATATACAAAGGATAAATAACATTGATGACAGACGTGTTATTATTAACGACTTTCACCTTTTACCCACAAGTGGCCACGCGGGTATCAGGCGAATGTTGAATAATATTAAAAAGTTTTATTTTTGGTCAAGTATGGAGAAGGATGTGAAAAACTTTGTTTCAAAATGTGACCTTTGCCAAAAACAAAAATATTCGGTTCAAACTAAACAGCCAATGGAAATAACAACTACTGCCAATTATGCTTTTGAAAAAATATATTTAGACATAGTTGGACCCTTGCCTACAGACAATAGTAATTACAACTACATTCTCACATTACAATGTGAACTTTCAAAATTTGTAGAGGCGTACCCATTGCAGTCGAAAGATTCGGTAAGTGTAGCTCGAGCATTTGTGGACAACTTCGTTTTAAGGTACGGAATTCCTCGTGAAATCGCTACAGATCGAGGAACGGAGTTTATTTCTAGTACCATGAAGCAAGTATGTGAACTACTCAAGATCAACCAGTTAACTTCCACAGCCTACCACCACGAATCGATCGGAGCATTGGAAAACAGCCACAAGACTATGGGTGCGTATTTAAGAATTAATTGCCAGAATCAAACAGACAGCTGGAGTGGTTGGCTTCCCTATTGGTCGTTTGCGTATAACAACACGGTGCACAGTGAAACGCAGTACACGCCGCACGAACTCGTTTTTGGTAAGACCTGTTTAATGCCTAATAACTTAAACTCTGATTTCGTAGATCCTCTGTACAACTACGACAGTTACCCATTAGAGTTAAAATACAGGCTACAGTTAGCCCACAAGGATGCTCAAAACAATTTAAAGATGAGTAAGCAAAAGAGAAAGGACAGGTATGATACTTATGTTAACCCGGTTACTTATAAAGAAAATGATTATTTACTTGTTAAGAATGAAACTGGGAATAAATTAGATAACTTATATTTAGGACCATATTTAGTTTTAAAAGATTTGGGTTGTAATGTTAAGATTTTGAAAAATGGTAAAGAAGAAGTGGTGCATAAGAACCGCACTAAACCATATAAAGCGTAATTTTAAACACGATTTATATTTGAAAATCAGTGTTTTTTTTTTTAATTAGATACTAAGATTGGGATTATTTTAATTTTTTTTTTTTATTTTTATACTTAGATAAGAAAATAAAATAAAATTGTACAATTTATTTTATTTTAACCCTTCGGGGGAGGTGTAGTGTAGGTATAATAGCGAGTAAGCGTTTTTACTTTACCTATACTGTAACAATATATGCGCACGTATTGTCAATAAATATTTAGTATTAATTCAGCATTTGGTTGTTTCATTACTCTCCAATTAGGCCCATCTACACACATCATGGTTTGCAATTGCTGACAATAGTCATCTGCCGTAATCGTCTGGCCAGATTTGAGAAAACTGTAATGAACGACACCGGCGCTAGTCCACCAGACGCTTACAAGTAACTTTTTATTGGTAAATTTTCGCTTGGAGCAGGCTTTGGCTGGCTTGCCAGGGTCCAGCCATTGCGATGAGCGCTTCCGATTATCGTAGAGAATCCACTTTTCATCACAGGTAATGATTCGATTTAAAATCCCTTCGTTATTGTGCCGGTCAAGTAATGTAACGCAGCAGTTGACGCGCGTTTGCCGGTTTGCTTCACTCAATTCGTGAGGAACCCACCTTTCAAGTTTTTTAATCTTCCCAATTTGCTTCAAGTGGATTAAAACAGTTTTATCACTAACACCGAAGCCTGCAGCTAACTCGGACGTGGTTTGCGATGGATCCGCTTCCACAATAGCCTTCAATGCTTCATTATCAACTTGGGTCTCCGGCCGTCCACGGGGCTTGTTTTGCAGGTCGAAATTTTCAGAACGAAAACGTTGGAACCAAAAACGCACTGTGTTTTCTTTTGCGACACAACCGCCATACACATCATTAACCCTTCGAGCCGTTTCCGCAGCACTGGTGCCACGGTGGAACTCGTACTCGTAAATAACGCGATATTTCAAATTTTCCATTTTGTAAATCGAGCGATGCAAACAGAAAAAAGATAAGTAAAAAAACAAATGAATGACGGTTTACGAAACACAACTACATGTGGAAATAGCTGTATAAATTTGAATTTCGAATTCCTAACCAAATAGGAGAAATTTGTGATCAAAGTGGCCAGTACGACAAAACGCCAATTTCATATGTAAGGACCTAATATTTACTACATTAGTACATCATAATTATTTTGGAAGTTATTATAAACAAGATTATACACTGCCTTTACACTAATAAAAAAGGTTCTCCGGATAATGCCGGATATCGACAAAACATTTTTAAACTTTCCCACGCGCAGCTAGTTTAAAAAGTACTATTTTAAAGCGCCCACTACACTCTCGTCCGAAGTTCTTCGACGAAGTCTCACGAAGTGTCAAATTGGTGTCAAAGTGAAGCCCGAAGTTGCACGAAGTGCCTCTCTATACTCTCGTCCTCGGCTTACTTCGATCAACTTCGCGAGTAGTGTAGTGGACGCTTATGCTCTAGAGTGTCGAGAGGCACTTCGTGCAACTTCGCTTCGTTTGACACCAATTTGACACTTCGTCGAAGAACTTCGGACGAGAGTGTAGTGGGCGCTTCAGGTTGCCATGTACCTTACAGCTTGGCTAAAAAGTCGTGAAGGGGTACACCACTTTTGCAGTGTTGCCATTTTATATGATGCTATCCTGCTCTGACTTATGGTTATTTCTGAAAGGTAAGCTAATCTTACCTAATCCGATTCAAGACTTTAGACAAACTGTAATTAGGTTTTTATTTCACTTTGATTATTATGAAGGAGCGAGCGTTCCCCAATTCCGTAGTTCTATAGAAACTAATGTGACTCCATATTGTCTCCATTAGTTCTAAATAGAACTTTCGTGACTCTAAAATTTTACAATATTGGTAAGTATCCCAATAGTTCTATAAAACAAAATCATGGGGAACAAATAAATAAATAAATAAATGGGATGTACCCGGCGACATGCGAGTGCCGCCACCTTGTTATTTGGGAAGTCTTTTTTTTAGCCATGTTTTTCGGCTGAAATGATAATGATGATTCAGGATCTAATGATGATGATGAATGATCGTACACAATAAGATGCAGTTCAATCAGAAAATATTGATGAAGAACCTTCGATACGGTATAAGGTAAAAAAATTCTAACAAGAAAGAGACTTGGACCATAAGGGGAGAGAGAGAGAGAGGCAGGGAAGCTGCAGCTGCTTATTCATTTAATTTGATTTATACCTTGATTTTTAATTCCGTGGAATTCTGACAGTTCTCAGATCGCTTGTCGTAAACCTTTTTTCATATGTACATTTCTGTTATCACTATTATAACAAGACAGGCAAATCATAATTTACATATAATGCAATTAAAATAACAATTCCAGTGGCTTGTGCAAACTCTATTTGAATCTTGTATGGTATACGCTGTGCTTTTTTATCTGTGGCCATACAATACGAAATTAAAGTGAAGGTTGCATGGAAGAATTGTTATTTTAATAGCATTGCTAATATGTTAGATTAAGAACACCTTTATTTTTTTGGTTCCATGCATTTTTAAAAGCCTTTTTGCTTTAGAAATAGAAATATAACCAACTGTTTGCAACCTGTGGTTATTTAAAAATGATACCCGGCCTTAGTAAATATTCTCCCACATTGAATGTAGTAACTTGAACCGATTAAAACTTAATAATATTATAGTCATCCAACAATTGAAAAAATGAAATATAATGAAGGCTGCATAAAGTATGACTAAAATAATTCACTGTGTTATTTTTATTCATCAATATGTGATACCTGTAATTTTGGTAACCTGTATTCTGCCTGGCAACACTCCATCTGTCAGTATATTTTGGGAATGTTTTCTTTTGTTATGGCAACACTATAATGACATTGACTTGACAGTCGAACGAGTTGTGGTGCTAGGCTGAAGAGAGAATTTTCGTTGATTTTATCGTCATTCTTTCTTGCTTCATTCGTATCTTATCATCTCACTTCATTATTATTAGAAACTCGTCCACGTCTCAGTTGCGTAACCTCGTGTTTACAAATCGGGCAATGTGAGTTATGCGTGTGCTACTCAGACCACTCGCTGCGTTCAGGAAGGTACTGCAGCCAAATAGGACTGCTCAGTTGCGGCACCCGTTTACTACAGGTAGGACGCTTCATTTGTACCTAGTCTGAACCATAATAACGTGTAATAATAATATAAATAAGGAAAGACCTCGCATCTGTTTATATTGGAAACGTGCCAGAGTGAGGAAGTGTGCTAAATAAGTTTACATTTGATCTTGTTGCTTGAAGCATTGGTGTGGAGAGCCATGGAAGACAAGGAATCACTGAAGAAGCGTTTGACGCCGTTGCAATATCACGTCACGCAAGAGGCCGGTACAGAGAGGCCATACACAGGTAAACAAGTAAAACTTATTTACCAAAATTTTGGAAGTTAATTGTGAATTTTTCAAGTTCAGTTTCTTTATCCTCAAATTAATAAAATTAATATGTTGCTTTCTATTACCTTTTATTAGTAGTTAATGTAAAGTTCTTATTTCAGGAAGTTATAACAAATTCTATGAAGAAGGGCTGTATGTGTGTGTAGTATGTAAACAACCACTCTTTAGCTCGAAAACAAAATATGACTCTGGTTGCGGCTGGCCTGCATTCAATGACGTTCTAGCCAAGGAGAAGGTCACCCTACATAAGGATGCTAGTGCAGGTGTGTGAGGAAACATTGATAATTACCATTTTTTTTTATGCCTGTCTGGTTGTCTTGAGTTCAACTTATGAATCAATATAATGAATACTATGCACAATGCTTAAAACATCTAAATCTAAAATCAGATGTATTTATATTTATATTATGTTATGTACATAACTAACTATGTATGTATATTCTATTCTATAACTAATGGCATGATTAGTTAAAAATTATCAAGCATAATACAATATTTTTCTTCTATGTATGTACTATACTTAACCCATGTAAACTGTTGGAAATATTGGATGTAAAAATAAGGTTTAAAGATACATTTTACTGTCGTAATTAAATATTTTATATCTTCATATTTTGAACCCTGTTCTGCATGGTTTGGAATAGCAGAGAGCTATTCCAAACCATGCAGAACAAATCTTCAATGTCATTCATTGTATAATAGCCTACCTATTCAGTCCATTCAAGGCTTCAATCACCTGATTCCTTCCATTGTTAACATCCTTTGACCTCATTGGTGGTGACTGACTATAAATGTATAGCTTAGCTGAGTTTATAAAAAGTAATTTAGTTTAAAAAAAATAACCATAACAAATAAAAAAAATTGGTTATCTTGGTTCTGTCTCGGCTATACATTACAATGTCATTATCATGTAAATGAGATTTCCCTTTGTGCAAGTCATATTTATACTTAGCATGAGTAAACCCCCAAGTCAAATATTTCTTCTACCTTACTTTATACTTAAATAGAAATTGTTTGGGTGCAATGTTGGTAAAATGGGAGAAATTGCATGGCTTGTGGTTGACTGTGCTCTCACAGCTGAATATTGTGTGTGTACATTTAGTGACTCACTGTGACCTTATGTTGGCTTGTAACTTCATATATGGATACATTACCACTTATGTGTTTACTTTACTAACAACCATATAAGCATATTACACATTGTGACCTTCAACTTGATATCTTAAATTAGGAGACACTAAAGATATGTAATGACTCTGTTGATATTAATGTGTTATATTGTAACCAGAGACTGTCACAGATACACTGCTGATAGCCTGAGCTACTACTATACCATTAACATTACATTATTAGTTTCATATTACACTCCTATTTATAAGGGCAAGCGAATAATGATTACACTCCTATTTATTACTGTTTATAGGTAAATCAACAACAATACACATCAATTAGCTTGTTCTTTTTACTCATCCAAAAATTTCAGTTATACCTACAAGAAACATAAACGTGCTATCTATCTAAGTAATAATAAAAACTCACGATATAAAATACTAGCGATCCGCCTGCGACCACGCCCGCGGGAATACGACTTTTCCTAGTAAAAAGTATTCTATGTGTTATTCCAGGATACTATCTCTATTCCAAATTTCATCCAAATCCATCCAGTAGTTTAGGCGTGAAAGCGGAACAAACATCGAAACATCCAAATATATTTTCATATTTGGAATAATATTAGTGTGATTTTAGTGCCTACTTTACTTATAGAAAAAAAATAGTTTAAAAATATATTACTATGTCATTATTAGTCATTACATATCTTCATAATTTCATAATCATGAAGACTGTTCCTAAATTTACTATATTTTATGAATTAATTTAAAAATATAGAATAGTAGCAGACAATTCGCGAGGACAAATACAGAATCGGTTTGAAAATGAATTTACAGTGATTTTTTAAAGTTTCAAAATGTCTTGTCTCTTTCAAAAGCGATATATGGTGTTACTTGCTTATGACGTCACAAGCAAGTATATGCCTCTCTGTCTAATCTTGAATTTCAAACCTTTATAAATCGGCCAATTTTAAATCTTTTCTATCTAGAGCAAAAATTATTTTATTCTTTGATAGCAGAAACTAACAAGTTTGGACTTATAAAATTAAAAAAGTAGTCAAATGCCCTATTGCACGAGCCTGATTTTTTTAACTAATTAGATTTGTTTCTATTTTAACACAATCTAGGTATGTATGTATATAAATATGTATGTTATGAAAATATGATTTTGTTAATTGTATCTGCCAAACCCTTTCGTTTTTTGTTTACATAAATTATGTAAAAAGGTAAACATTCAAACCCTCAAACTTGGTGTCGGGAATTGGATTTTGGTGCTAATATATTTTTTTATCTTTTTCTGTCTGTCTTTCCCGTACCTTTGACCACCCTCCGATTCAATCCTGACTCTCCACGTTAAACGTAAGTTGGCTGTTGGTTGGTAAACACATGTATCTCTCTCTATTTAATCGCTTTATCTACTTATATACATTATTTTAATTCATTTGATTATGTTCAAAATCTTTGCGCGAATCGCTATCATGACCACTGCACTGCTCGCACTCACAATATTTATGTATAATACCGTTTTGCAAAATACTTATTTATGATTCACTATTCTGGTTGGATGGTCGCAAACAAACAATACGTTCGGTAATAAAACATGGTTTTATCGTGTATCGTATCATTCGCTAATCTTACACGCCTTTAACATGATATCACCTTAACCATTGTGGAATGCGCATGAAAATAATATGCATTTGTCCTTGCTCCCTCCGCCTCCGCCCCGATTGTCCCGCCCTGCTCCTCTGGACGTGCGCCGACGCCGGCGGGGCTCCACGCGGCCGCTGCGACTCCGCGCGACCACATCCTACAACCTGCGACATTCATATCGGATATTGCGCTCACGACATCACCCATTTCTATGTGATACATTATGTAAATAAATGGTTTCCTTGGTGAATGGACATGGTGTGTTGATCAAAAGTTGGAGGAAATATATTACTGGTTTTAACACGACCAGGTTTGGTGCGAACCGAGGTGCGATGCTCCAAGTGCTCCGCGCATCTCGGACACGTGTTTGATGACGGGCCAGCGCCCACCAAGAAACGTTTTTGCATTAATTCCGCATCGATGGACTTCATACCAGCTGAAGAAAGAACCGAATAACGGGTCTCTGTAAAACAACTGTTACAATAACGCATAGTTTAAGTTCAATTTTAACAATAATAATTACTGTAGAGTGAGTGTCAAAAGTCTGAAAACAACAAGTATGCTAAGAGAAGTCTATTGAATTGTTGCATTGACATTAAATGCAAATATTTTAAGCAGCTAAAATTAACGATTGACAAACTTTAATTATATGTTGTGATATGGTCTGATTTTTCAGAACAATCGAGTCGCATATTAGAATGTATTTTTGATCTGCTGTAGGAGTTTGATTAACCGCAGCTTTGGCATTTTTTTTCTTTTCGTGTAATTATTATTATGAGATATTTATTCTGATGTAACAATTTTTTATAGTGTATTTTGTCAACTGTGATTTGTAGCACAGATTTTTCATTTCTACACAAACTGAAATAATTAAACAGGATGATTGATATGTTTATAGATAGAAAAGATTAACCTGCAGTTTAGTTACCAAACTGAGTCATTGTTGTTTATTTTTAATGTTGTTTAATTTATTTTACATTAAGTTAAAAGATTTAATGCTTTTCGATGTAAACATAAAACATGTTTCACCATTTGGTACTAAATATTGGTTCATTTGAATGGTGTTCATATATTTATTATCGGTTGAATTGACGGACGAGTTTATATTGGTAGTGAAACAAAATGCTGGATTAAAAATGTTATGTGTACACTAGTTGGTATGATTTCCTGATTTCACCTAATACCGAAGACAATCTTTTGAAATAACCATAACAAGTATTAATAAATAAGCTTATCAATACATAAACAGTTTCATTATAGCTTACGTGAGGGAAGTAATAAAAAACGACAAGTATTGATTGATGGTGAGTCTTTTATTATTATAGTATGGTTGTAATTTACACGCACAAGTCGCTCATACATGGCACTGGTGTCTTACAACTGTCAAAAATCATGAAAAATGTTCTAACCGTTTTAAATGTCTTGTACAATAAACCTATTACATTTATTAATACAGTTTCGACTTACACTACGTATAATTACAGTTACTTTCTCAACGCATATTCAAATTCATGTTCGTCATCACATAGTTAATACACTTAGAATATTTTTAGTTTGTAGATACTGAATAAATTTGTTCTCAAGCTCTCTTGAAGATTTCGCTACATTTTTACATTTTCTACATATTGCACAAGGGTTTTTCTTTCGTAATGGTTGGTGCAGTTTCGAGTATTAGTGCCTTTTATGTAATCCATAGGCCACCATAAAAGGAAATAAAAATAAAATAAAAACAAATGTTAGGCCATATATTGAAAATATATTCTTGACACATACTTTTGATGAAATAGCTAAGATAAACACATCGTTTAAGTCTTGCCTTTATCTGTTATCTCGCTGGCAGCTGCTTATTCAAATATACCTTATCTACAATTATGTGACTTTCGCAATTCAGTTCACCTATCAGGTTATATTATTACTAAATTGCTTTTAAACCCGAGATAACAAATACCTATCTTGTTACCTAATAACTCTACCTATATATATATTATAATGACATGTATTGCAAGTTAAAATTTGTCTTTACAAAAGTAATCATCCAGTTGTTAGGTACCTATTTTATGTGGGTGTGGTATAAATTACTATCATAGTGTCGAAAAGACATGAAATAAAGAATACTAGTAATAAATAAAAGTAGGTAGGTTATCGGGCGGTAATTAAGGTATAATGCACCAACCTGGAATAACTGCACGGCGTACATAGTTATAATTGGTCACTTCATATTGTCAACGAGTAAACTACACTTCCCTAAGTTGTGTCTGTACACTTTACAGCAAGCGAGTCTCAAGAACGACAAGTCACCACACCATCACTTCGCATACGATACGACTTCACATTCATCCCTCACTCATGCGATATTATATAGCAATATACTATATCAAAGTACGAATAAAACCGATATAATTCATAACAGCGTCTGTCGGCACAACCTACACAATAAAAGCAGAGAGACAAAAATAAATCGCGTCTTAAAAATAAACATAAAATACTTTTGTATTGATAAAGTTATTTAAATTACTGAGCGCTAGCTAAACTCTAATATTGTCGTTATTGTAACGCGAAATGTTATTGTAACTTGTCTGACTACGTATTTTTTTATAATTATGGTATAATTAATATTGTATTTACGGGTAAATATTGCAGTGATTTACATAAAATCTTATCCATTCTTTGTGCCATGAAAGATATAAGTATTCACTGATAATATTTTTATTTGAAAATATAATCCGATAGACTTTGTAAACTTAATACTAAGTAAATGCTTCACTTTCACGACTAACAATAAAATAGTCATATCGTCACTAAGTTAGTAGTTTCCCAAATGCTCCTATAATACACAGAATATTTATTCAATAAAATATTATGAAAATTATATCAATGTAACCATAAAATATGACTAAATTTCAAAATATAACTGATCGATAACTAAAATCTCAAAATCAAAAGAATAATTGAAATCATAAGCAATAAGCAAATTTTTAATAAATTAACATTTAAATATACATAAAACTATTGCTATCTACGTAGATAGTAACTATAGTAAGCCAGTAAGCAATACAAGCTAACAGTCACAAAATAATACATGATTTAAAATTTAAATTGATTATCATACAGCTAATACAAAATGATAACCAATTCTACTACCTAAATAATCATCATAACTCAGAATAAATTGTATTCATATTGAATATCAGCATAATTATGTAGATCTTTTTCTAAACAAGTGTGTTTATTTAGTATTCAGTATAGGCAACACATACATACATCATCAAATTATAACAGAAGCAAACACTTCCCCAATCATAACAACTTTCGTTCGCTTCAGGCATCCATTATCGCTAGACCGATCGTCACGCCACCTTCATATTATTCTTCTGATCTGCGAACTATCATTACCACGAACAGATCAGATTCGTCGTTGATAAAACCAGTGGCAGTGCATTGGTCAAGGCGCATACTGAAGGCAATGCTCATTCGCTGATATCGAGGGCCCAATAAATTAACGTATAAACAATTTAAAACGTGACAAATTAAAAAGAAATGTAAGGGAAAAAAATAAGGTCAGATGATTAGACTAATCACTATATTATAAATTAGCATTGCCAACTCTACAAAAAGAGTACCTGTATCGCAGTATTAGACTTGGGCCCTGATAGAAAGCAAATACGCATGTCCTCAACTCTCTATTGAAGTGTTTCCGCCTACCCTCGCCGGTCGTTAGCAGACTACCATCACAGTCACAGCGGATAAGCTTGAACCGGTACTAATAACTGAACGACGACGTACTCTACTATTTATACTTTACAAGGTCCTAATTAACTGCCAGTCTTCGTTTGCAGCTAAATTATTTCGTAACTTCAAGATTCGCACCTAATTCTACTATCTACATCCTATTCCTCCCTTAGGCTACAGTAGAACGAAACACGTCAATAAGAGATTACGTTTCTAGTTAGAATAAATAACGCTATCACACGACACTACAGGATTTATATTACTGGACTGCAGAGTACAATAAGACCTAATGTAAAATTATGACATCTATGTTGTTCCATTCCATTGACATTTTATGCTATTTATAAAATGTTCCATAATTTTACATAAGACGCTCGAAACTTTCTGGCTATCACATCTAGGTTTCGAGTAGAACTCCTTATTATAATAATTCTTATTACGCTGAAACAAAACTCACAAGCGAAGGTCAGAAGGGGTAGAACAACTCTTCTTACGAAACCTTTGTATACGTTACTTAGTCCAGATCGTAAAAGAACAGTATTCTGCCCACTCTGACCTCTGCTTTTATTCTTGTGATGGCAAAAAAATAAAACATTCTATGAACTAGCAATAACGCTTTCAACAAACACTCGTATACCATTTACAAAATTTCCTTAAGCCCGTCACAGACAGCTAAAGTACTACATTATGTCATACCAACACCGCCTATGTATGAAAATCTAAGTCAAGCAAAATGACAACTTGACCCTTCTCTGCATACAAATTGCAGTCGTCGAGAAATCTTTATGCTAATATATTTATTATAGCTACATCTGTGACGGGCTTCTTTACCAGTTTGAAAGCATTATCCTAGTTACAACAAAGACCTTAAAATTAAAACGGAGTACAGGAGTAGTGTCGCTGTAGTTGTGTATGCTACTAGTAGAGTAAAATGGAGTGTACGTACAGTGGAGTATTCGTACGTACTCGGAGGCACTGAGCGCGCTAGCGGAGCGCGGGCGCGGCGGGCGCCGCGGGCCGGCGCTAATGGCCCTTGGCCGCTTCCTTCGCCGCCATGATGAGCGGGGTCAGCGACGCCAGCGGGCGCGCCATCTTCAAGAACGGGTGCTGCAAGGGTGATCAGATGTCAATCGGTGCCTCATGTGGGCGATCGCGATGGTTTGCCGTTACTTCCAATCTTAAAAAATTCTGCACGCAGTGCACAGTAAGATTCGTTGACCAAATAGCGGACAAACTGTTACTCGCATGACGTCTGGCCTCAATAGGTAAGAGTAGCCTTGAGGCAAGTAGCTAATTTCAAGATCGTGGTCAGTCATGTGACACGTGCGAATTATATTGTATGATGTGGTAGCGGAAGGGGAGGATCAAAGCCAGTGTAAAATTAAAAGAAATTAAATGAGCATAGAACGTAACACACCTTGAGTAGGTCGAGCGCGGTAGCACGTCGGTCCACGTCCACCTCGAGGCACTGGTCGAGGAAGTCCTGGAAGACGGAGCTGAGCTTGTCCTTGTCCTTGATATCAGGTTTCCCGTTCGTCGCGATGAGGTAGAGCGCTCGCAAAGGATTCTCGTTCAAGTACGGCGGCTCGCCTTCGATCATTTCTATCGCCATTATACCGAGCGACCATACGTCGACCTGGACGAAATGTTTAGTAAAGTTTTGAAATTATTTTTACATTTATTTAGTATAAATTCAAAAGATGCGATTTTCCTGTGGAATTTATTTGGCTGCCTCCAAAGAAGAAACATATTTCCGTAGTGACCGTGCCTCGGAAGAAGAATTAGAAATATCGATTTATTTTGGTAACTGCACGCATAGTGTTTCTTTGAAAATATTGTTCAGTTTATACCATACTGAAATAATGTACCTTAGGGCCATATTGCTTCCTCGTGACGACTTCAGGCGCCATCCAGTAGGGCGTGCCGACCATCGTAGTCCTCTTGTTTTGTTCCGGAGATATTTGCGCGCAGAACCCGAAATCAGCTGCAAATTGTTACAATTACCGAATTTGTACCAACTTCGGTTAAAAGGCAGGCCTGGTGAGAAGGCAGTTAACCCTTACTAAAAAATTGTAATGTATTTAAATTTCACTTCTACTTTTTTTATGTAAGGTTCTAAGTGCAAAACATCACGATTGATTTTCGAATTTGGTCAACTAAATCGATATTAAATTGAAAACTTTGTTTAAATACTACCCTTTTCTATTAAGCAGGGTACGGCAAGTAATACTAAGGATTCGGATACTACAGTTTCCAGGTTTTTTTATCGCCGTCCATTTAAAACAATGAATACTTACAAGTCATGTGTATTCATTGTAAAATTTAGATAGAGCGTCACGTGCAGTGTCGACCGGGAGCAAAGGTAACTCACTGAGTTTGACTTGTCCGTCGAGGCCCAGCAGGATGTTGTCGGACTTGATGTCGCGGTGGATGACGTGGTTGGTGTGCAGGAAGTGCAGCGCCTGCAGCACCTCGCGGCACACGGCGGCGATCTGCCCCTCGTCCATGCACGTCTCCGTCACCACGTCCGTCAGCGACCCGCCCGCCAGGTACTCCATCACCACCCATAGCTCCTGGAAGTATAAAAGGTAGTGTTAGACACTTCGATCAACAATCACAACTAGATAACGGGTTGGAGCAAAATAACCGTCTTGGTAAATAACGCCTCACTTGCGGCGGCGCGAGGTTCACTTGAAACAAAACAAAACGAATGGTCGTAGGTAAGAGATTATATTTTGAAGATATTATGCGATTTTATCACTTGGTATTATGGCTGGTTTACACGTATTAAGTTGTTTAGTAGTTAACTAAATTTTAACTTAATTTTAAGTAAATTAATGCGTGTAAACAGCGAATTTAGTAGTAAGTTGCAAGTTAAAATTTAGTGTGCAAGTAAACAAGTAGATTAGAACTTTTTCTATTTTTCGGGTAAGTTGGTGGGCGTGGCCTGTCACTTGACACGTTTGGAAAGGCGCGATTTAGTTAATTTTAAGTTAAATGCGAAGTGCAAAGTTAAGTGCGAGTGTTTTATGTTTATTTTTTGGAAATATTTTAATATATATTATTATATATATATATTATTATATATAGAAGTATTAATGATTAATATACTATTAATACTAAATATTAATCATTAAAAATAATAAAAATATAATATTAATTATATAAAAATAAATATTTTATTATACTTTATTATTATATTTATTAAATATTTGAATTCGCTGTTTATCGTCCATCTTGGGCTAACTAAAGAGCTTAACTACTAAAATGACGTGTAAACACTTACTTAAAATTTAGTAGCTTAAAATTTAGTTGCTACTTGACAACTTAATACGTGTAAACCAGCCATTAGAGTTATTATTAGGTTGAACTTAAAACTGTTTTAAAACGTTTGTCTCGGTTGGTTAATAAACAAATGTAGCCGTATAAGTATGTATTGACGCAGACAGCAATTAGCTTTGATTTTGTATGAGATCAATTATCTATCAATTAATTATCTATTAATTATTTATAATAGTTGTAATTGTTGATCGAAGGTTAGACATTATTCTTTTTGCTTTCGAATTTAGTTAATTGCATAGTTCATAGTTCAATAGACCTGAGGAAGGTCGCTGGTGGTGGCTGGATGAGGAAAGCGGGTGATCGTGCGCTTTGGCGTGCCCTTGGAGAGGCCTACGCCCAGCAGTGGACTGAAATAAGCTGATTGATTGATTGATTGATAGACCAGGAGTCGACTTCTATTTCTTATTTCTGGAAAGTGTTTTCGGTGTTGTTCCAATTAGCTTTTACAGGCCGAAAAAATATATTAATCAAAAGGTTACTTACTTCGTTAACAAGATAGCTGTCGAGGTAGTTCACGACGTTGTTGTGTTTGTTCTCCCGCATGACGAGGATCTCGTTGATGATCAGCTCCTTCTTGGGCTGCTGGCTCAGGTTCATCTGCTTGATGGCCACTTCCATGCCCGTCGACGTTTCTATCGCCGTGTACACTGTTCCTGACGCTCTGCCGATTCAAATAAGAAAACGTGAATATGAACAGCTCAATAATTCTGACACCACCGGGGTCTGCGTGGTCGGTCGGTTGATTATAAACACCGAAGAAACGAATAGGAGACGAACATGGCAGACCTCGGCGGATATAGAAGACGTGCTAACTAAGCAGTTTCTCTGAAGCCTGGCTTAGCGATGGTCTCGAAAGGTTGAAAAATAACGAGAAGTTTTCGCGCTTTAGCGGAGCAACGAACTAAGACTGGCAACACCATCAGGGAACCTAAGATCCCTTTCAATAGAATCCGGCAATAATGTAAACAAGATAATTTTTTGACACTAACTTTCCAAAGACAAACCAGACTTTTATGAGTAAAAAATTTATATGGTTGTTTTACAAATTATTAATAGTTTTGTCGAACTATCATAAAGAAGTTAATAGGGGGCGAAATGAGTGTAAGAAGAATGTATGGTTCCTTGAAATGTGAATATGATCAGGATCGATACTCAAATGTAAGTAATTACTGAGTAATCGTGTTTAAATTGGTTTGTTTACATTATTGCCGGATTCTATTGAAAGGGACATTGCTTTTTGTTCCTAAAGATTCTATTCTGATAGCCAAATTGTACTGTTACATTAGCAACTATGTGATGATTTAGTAGAACTAACCCTTGTCCAATTTTCTCCATTTTAGTATATTTCCTATTGGGGTCACCGACACTAACAATCGTTCTTAATTTTTCTAATATTTCTTCATCTGTCATCTTCTTCTTTCTTTGTTGTTGTCCTGTCGCTCTTCTGTAAAAAAAAAATGTCTTTGTAGTAAATGTTGAACATCTTGGATATGATAACATACCTATATATAACGCAAGCGATGCGACACCCGTGGAGTTTCTTTGGCAAGTTGTTCTCCACAGAGTACGTGCACGTGATCAGGTATTTGTCGTTTGCGTAGCATGCCCGCCCGTGTCATTTCGTTAAAAGTATGCCACAATGGAAACAATACGCAGTGGGCGGGGTCTTCAAAAACGACAACCAGGCTGGATTTTCATTCATGAGGGGTTTTTGTAGTAGCTTTTGTTCGTTCATATAAATAGTTCATAAATCTTCGATAGACGGCGTTGACGATTCGTGGAACCGAAGAAATTTGGCAAGACACCCAGGGCCATAAAAGGATTTAAAAAAAAAGAACTCACGAAGTACACCTGGCGCCATCTATCGTCTTAATTAAAACTATTATTTTTATTTTTTAAAGAGCTGTCACAAAATCCCCCATTCGATAAATAGCACCGCTCACTTTCTTTTCGAACAATCAAGTGATGCAGCCTGCAATGTCCTAAACAAACTGGGAAAAGTTCCACAAAGAGATTTTTGCTTGACAGTGTCTCCACCGGGATTAGAACCCGGAACCTCCGTAATGAGCGTCGAAATCTCGACCACGGACGCTGTTACTATTTAATTTAAAAGCTGCGTCAGGGCTGCTAATGCTCCGTGGGATTTAAATAGCCATGCGAGTTACCCGGTGTCGGTGGGCGTGGCGCCGTTGGCGGGCGGGGGGGGCAGCGGCTGCGCGTGCGGCGGGAGCGGCGCGTGCGGCGGCGGGGTGGCGGGCGCGGGCGCGGGGTTCTTGTTGCGGTCCAGCGGCAGCGGCGCGCCGCCGACCTCCGCTCTGCTACATATCTACAGACGGTGGGGGAGATAAATAATAAGAGATAAAAAAAAATGTCTTATTAGGAACATGCATAAAAAAATATTCGATCTTTTTATAGTTCATGTGAAAGTATACAAAAATAGAATACTGACAGTCAAAACAGAATCGAAATGATCAAAAACAAACTAACAACATTATTAAACAAATATATCTGTCCCTCTTTACGAAAACAAAATTTTCTATGGCGGATGTATGGCCCGCGACACATATAACTTCAAGCCTCATAACTTAATTTCTGAGCAAGATATTTGGAAAATATTTTTTTATGTATTTATGTGGAACTTGAAATATTTCGATTAATTAATTTAAAAAAAATTGTGTATGTTCCCTATTATACAATGTGTTTGCTAAATAATGCAAAATCTCTCAGGTGGTGGCTCAGCCCATGGAACTGAACAACTTTTGTTCCACAAGTTCCACAAAATCTCAAAATTTAATTTTAACTTTTCATACAAACTGATCATCTGAATAAGCCAATTTGTATGAAAGTAAAAAAAAAATGTGAACAAACAAAGAAACTGAACAAGTTTCATGGGCTGACGACCATCCGAGAGGTTTTGCGTAATTTAGCTAACATGTAGTATGGTGATTACACCTGTGGTTAGACTATCGTTTTCTTGTTACTCTTTAGTGATGATAGGTTAAAACGGCTTTATTTACTAGTTAACTTACCGAAAACGGAATATTATGTTTCTGGTTGAACTTAATAAATAATATATACCGGCCTTATTATGTCCTCTATAGTTTAATATGGGCTGCTATTTGCAGCGCGAGAGAAATAAAAGCGACGGTATGTGTACAACAAAGGCTTACCGAATGCGTTGTAAGCGCGGGGTGAGGCACATGCGGCGGGGAAGGCGGGGGCGGCGCCGGCCTGAGGGGCGGGGGCGCTTCTTCCTCCTCTATTGGTTTAGTATACTGCAACAACAAGATCCCTTTAACTCCCTTCTCCATCGTGTGAATTGTAAGGCCAACCTCACATACCATGGTTTCAAAGTAATTACTTTACTCGTATTGAGCCGCCATAGGCCTTTGACGAGGCTGCGACCAATCGTAGGTATGTTGCATACAAACATGTAAGTCTCCAAGTACAGACGTTATTTTATGAGAAAGCAGTACAGGTATATCTTGCTTTCCGTTTTTTTAAGCTTTATTTGAGGTACATGAATTGATCTGCGCACTCTCACACGTAGGTAACACGTTCTTTTCTTTTTCTTTACAATTCCTGAATATAGAAATTTCGAAATGTTTAATATTAATCTAGTCAACAGATTAAGTGTCAGTAGTTTGTTCTCGACGCAGATTTTATATCGTCTGTTTACACCCCAGAGCTGAAAAGTTAGACTCACTATACTCTTGGTGCGGTCGGGCCGAGACGGGGGCGGCGGCGGCGGCTCCGGGTGCTCCGTGTCGGTCGGAGTTGAAGATGAGGGACTACTGGACGACACTCGCGACACCGATGAACCTAATCGAAATAAACTTGTTTTCACTTCTCATGCTCTGAAAGTGCTTATTCGTGCAGGATATCGAATTTTGTGCACGTGCACAAGTGCATTAACGTATCTACTCATAAATGTATCTATATAAAGGCAAAGAAAATGAGCCATACAGCCAAACACAATAAGAAGTTCATAGATAGATTTTATAATATTTAATTTATTTGCCTTATGTGTTTTTTATGACATAAAAGATATTAAAATTTAAATTCAAGTACGGTAGGTTATTTAATTAATTAAGAAAATTATTATTACATAATTAAATTAATAGTAAGCTGTATAGGTCTGCAGCGCAAGCCTAATATCAATGTCGTAAGATTTAAAAAATATAAAGCGGCGGGAAACAGCTCTTGTTTTTTCGTACGTTAATTTCTTCAATTTGCTAAAATTGTTAAAAATGTCCAGTGAAGAAGAGGATTTAACACTCTCTCCTAATACGCTTATGGAAATTAATGCACAGATAGTTGTGCAACAGATATTACCGCCAAAGTCTCGGTAGAAATATCTCAAAGTTTACGATAATTTTGTAAATTGGTTAATTAAAGAAATGTTATGTTGTACTACTGTTTTATTTCCTCGCAATCCAAGTGAAAAGCAGTTTATAACTCGACCACAAAACTATTTTATCCTCGACATTACTATCAGTCCTCACCTTCGGCTCGGGCTGCTAAAAGTCTCGGATAAAAATGGTTTGTTTTGTGCACTTGTTGTAAAATCTACTATTGTTGTAAATGTAAGTCTGATTTTACCGTACACTGGCAGAAACTCTTACACACTCTTACTTTATCATTTAAATTATAGCCAGGCCTTTCACTGTTCTAAGAATCTTTCTCTGAATTATGCGGTGCTGTATAATATTGAAATTATTTATTCCAAAATTCCCAAGTTATCGTCCAACCTTGTCGCTATTATCGTAACGTCCCGTTCTTAAAATTCAACTGGTTGCGGTCGAATTTTATATCTAGTCTTATGTTTAAGCGAATTTAGAAAATCTAGAATTACGTACCTGAATGCGTGGTATGCATTTGCGCGGAAGTCATGTATTTGGATGGCGGCGGCTGCGTGGCCGACGCATCGTACCACTTGAGGACGTCCAGCACGGCTTGAGGGTTGCTCTTCTGCTCCTGCTTGCTGATGTTCGACGCCATCAGCAGCCGGGCCCATGCTTCCGGCATACCCTGCGACGGGAGACACGTGTCAGTTATAGGCTAAGCGAGAATTTCGATCACATCAATCATCGATGCACTAACAAGTCCAGTGGTTTAGATTTAGTGATAGTGTAATCGAAAACCCTTTCTAAGATCACCTCATTCTCTGTTCTATCGTTATAGCTTAAGTCTCTATTGTTATTAGACTACAGGAATAGCAAATATGTACAATTATGAAACTAAAGATTGCACTGCAATTTAAATCAATGCATGCATTTCACTTGGAAATACACATGGTATAGGTATAGTATGGTATAGCGGGCTGGTCTCCGCAAACCGATGTCTGATGCGCCTATTTTGCGTGTAATTACTTTACACATAGTGTAGAACTAAATCTTTCTTGTAAAAATACAAATCTTAAGAAAAAAAATGAGGGTATACTTGAATAATATTAGTGATCAATCACATACATTTATATGATTTGTAGGAAGATTAAAATAATAAAGATAACGAAAAGGCCTGGGCATTGCCTTGCCTAGCTAACTATGATAAATACTAAACTCTGTTTTATTCTGCGAAAGATAAATATAAACTGAAATATTTATTTATTTGAGTCTCTTGAAAATTTCTTTAACACAAACAAATGATAGGAGTATTATTATGCCACTAAAATGCTATGGATTTTACACTTGTTCGTGCATCAACACTACATTTATATGTAATTAGGGTTATCATGTCTGGGTTTTCAGTTACAAACACTATTTTATATGTTAAAACCTATTATGAATTATTTGCATTTGTTCAACCGTTTTACATTCTGATATGGTAACCCGCTAGAATATGAATATTAAAAGTGTATTTACAGGATAGGAAATAAGTTCATGCAAAAAGCTGTTAGTTTAGTTTTCTGTGAAAGTACTTATATCAGTTTACTGCATTAATCATTAGTATGCAATGCATCATACATCATATGTTTTGCATACTTCCCAATCCTTCTGGCAATATTAAAAAGCAGACATTTGCTTTGCAACCAAATTCCTTGCAATAAGTATAAAGAAACTGGTACTAATCTAGTTAGACAACCAAATTAAAAATATAGATATATTTAATATAGACAATATGAATATAGGTATATAATTAAAACTATACAGAAACATGCAACATCTAATAATATTATAATTTAATTGTAATTTACTTACTATAACTAACTTGTAACAATTGTGCTTGAAACGAAAATAAAGCCATATAATATTTTAATTGACAAATAATTTAATTAGGATAGTCATCAATAGTTTCTATGTCTCCATATTATGGCGCATTGTGGAACAATTTTATTTCAGCAACCACCTGCAAATCATGCTTTCTATTCTTTTTTATTTCATCAAGACTTTATCTAATATATGGTTTAATATGCCAATGGCTATACTAATATGAAGGCATACTTAACACATAATGTAAGCTATTACTTACTGTCATAGGCAGCTTGAAACAAAAGCAGTAATACATGGAACTCAATTACATGGTTCAAAGTATAGTACAAAAACTGTAGTGACTTGTTTAACTAAAGACCATCGTCACAGGATTTCACATGACGATTTCCAAAGGATAGGATTTGGATCTATCTATTCATTCCAGAATAACTTCACTCATTGGTATTTTAGTTAAGCAGGACTTTATTATTATCTCTAAAATCACATCCACTAAATGTAAACATGCTTCCATTATACTCATCACTTATCTAAATATAGAAGTTCTGACTAGTAGAGACAAGTAAGAATAACTTCTTAGTTTATTCATTGCTGTGAAGCCTAAAATAGAAGTTACTCCTTGAAAGACTACTTTCAACTTTCCTTTGTCATTAACTACTTTGAAATTACTTTTGTTTATATCATGATTAGCATTATAAAATGCACATCAAACATTTGTTCAGTTTTCTTTTCAGCACTTAAATCATACATAAGTACATGAAATAAATGTTCTAAATAAGTGGCAGAAACTTGAACCATTTCTTTGTATGGATGTTCTAGTTATGCTTTTATGAAAATAAAGCAAAGCTTAAGCTGGAAGGCGACGTGTGCGCGAAGCTCGTGTAGTTTAGCTACACAACATACACCAAATTGTTTTTAATACTTGTGATGTGTTCACAAGTATTAAAAACAATATGGTAATCTTTTGGAAATGCTTTCTTGTTTATTGTGTTCATATAAACACTAGTGAAAAACCGACAAATTCCTGAGTGTTTAGTGTAATAGTTTGTTATAAAGTGTCTAACAAACATAAAATATATTAATGTTAACAGAAGTTACAAGCAAAACTTCGATCATTTTATGCACCTCAAAAAATGCAGAAGGGGTGAAAATGTTGTAGGTATGAGGGTGATACTCAGTAATTTAAGCCAGTGAAATGTGTCATGGGTTTTTCCAAATTCAATCAAATGTTTTTCCAAATGTTATTCTTTCTAAAATACTGCTAAAATAAATTTAGAAAAGGACAATCTTTTTTTCACTTACCGTGAACTCTCCTGTGACTGCATCAAATCCCACATGTACAGTATGTTCAAAATTGGTTGGATAGCTAATATTAGGTTTATTATCATTATGTGCAGTACTTTTTGAACCTTTTATTTTAGCTTTTAAGGTTTTCTTTTTCCTGTCACCACCATCATCAGGTTCTGTAAGGAATAATACAAAACAACATGTAAAAGAATCCATCCATTGTTAAGACTGATGAAAATATAAACATGGAACATTATTGTGATTCTACTATTGTTTGTAGGCTGATAAAATTATTCTGATTATTATATATGGAAACTCTAAAGCTAGAATTGGAATTGGTGTCACCATTGTAAGTAAGAAACAACAGGTAGTGCAAGTTTTGAGCACAGACTTTGAACAGGGCCAGAGCTGTTCTCTCTCACATATTCTTTAAAATCTGTAAACAGATGCGAAGCAAGTATTCCCAACTATTATCGCTGAGCGCTCACATACAGTTGCAGGGATTATAATAAGTCTACCTCACCTTTTGGTAATGGCCTCATGTCAACAGAAGCAACCGAGTCGCCGCGGTCGGCGGCGCGGTTGCTGGTGAGCCGCACCGGCGGCGCGGGCGGCTTGTCCTCGTCGCTCGACATGCTCGCTCGCGGTATCCGTCCTGAATACGCAACAACAATCATCTCTGAGCGTCTATTTTAAGATTTAAGAGCTCAGTCAGTTATCACTCACTCCACTCCAGTATTGTAAACATATCCATAATAAAATAAAACTGGATATATCTTCGGGTGAAATTACTTTCTGTTTCTTTTTGGTTTACGTAGTCCACATTCCCCTGAGTAAAGAACACTTTCGCCTGGCGCTTGATGCATTTTTATTTAAGGCAAATACTGCAAATAAACTATGGTGCAGCACTGTAACAACCTTGAATTGTTACACAAATCGTAGAAAGAAAAACCACAACATTACTCATGGACGCGCCCCGCAAAGGTTTGCGTTTGCGACAAAATTATACAGCTAGGAAGATGTTTTTTCTCTCACCTGGGTAGTTTTAGTATTAGGTGGTATTAACAAATAACAAGGACGATATTTACATCACATTTCAATTAATCTTAACACTTAAAACAACTGAAATATACAGAAATTAAATAATTAAACCATTCACACTCATGAATGGAGAGCAGCGATGACTAGAGCCGCCATTACACTATAATTTAGTGTTGTACCCAGCGGTATTTTTTATCGATAATATCACTACTTTTTGTCGTATAAGTAAAGTAAGTAGTAGAAGCACTACACAAATATAATTATATAAAGTGCGCTCAGAGTTTGCGTTTCAACTTCAGAAATATTTATAGGCAAGGCACAGATCCTTTAACGTAAGAGGAATGCGAATAATGTATGTACAGTCGGATCAATTAATGGGGTCATAATATCATTTGGTGCCAATACTTTGAAAAATCTTTTTAGTAAAATAACCCCTTTTGTTAATCTTTATCCTTGTAGATACAGTCCCTTGGTTACACTTCATTACTATACCCGGGTTACTATAGGATGAGTTCTGACGGCTTTAAAATTCTTCATACGACGTTAAAGTCATCGCATTGTGAGAATGCCGTCCTGAAGTTTATCACGTGACTATTTTTAGTGATGTAGCACAAAATATTCAGTAATGAAAATATACGAAAATATCAAAAAATCTATAATAATTACTTAGTTTTCAAAATCGATTTGTATGATTAGTTTTTTTTTAGCTTATAACCACACAACAATAGGTTAATAGCTCTTAACGTAAGTCTCAACTGGAATCCTACCATGCTAATTGAAATACCGCAGTTGCCATTTCTTATTATTTCACTTTGCGCAATTTCAAACAAATTATTAAATTACGTATAACTCTTTATTTTTTACCTTATCGGATTCGCTTTAACTCATTGACAATTTGATATTAAACATCTAAGTAATAAGTATGTATTACCACACCAATTATTTTAAGTCTATATGATTATTCGAATATTTTTCGGATACTTCGGAATCAAAGTGGAACAGCGGACCGTAAGCGGACCCAACGGGCTAACCTTGCATCAACGTTCATTCATAACTTCATCTCAGGAAACAAGTTGAAATAATTGATAAATTTATTATTTTGTATTTGATTTTCAAATAAAATAAAGTGTTTCGTTATATAAAAATATAAATTGTACGCAAAATGCAATTTTATGTGACCAGGCTTCATGGAGCGTTAATTCAAGGTTAGTGTACATCACATAAAAATGGTCACGTGATAAACTTCAGGACGGCATTCTCCCAGTGCGATGACTATAACAACTTTTTTTATATATTTCTTTTAAATCCTTTTTTAGTTGTCCCACTGTTGGGCAAAGGCCTCCCCTTTTTCCTTCCACTAATCTCGATCTTCCATTGCTGTTCAAATGCCTAGTTCGTCGCGCCATCGCTGCTTCTTAGGCTACCCTCTTCCCCTACGGCTATCTAGGGGAACCCATTCAGTAGTGGCTCTGGCACATCTCTCGGGGTGCATTCTACACACATGACCCGCCCACTCCCATTTAAGCTTTGCGGCTTCCTCGCTTCAGTTATGCGGGGTTTGGAACGTAGGGTATTAATGTAAGCAGTTTGACCCCACAATAAAATTCCGTAGGACGTAATGCTATGAAAATAACTAAAATATACAAGTCTAGCAGTATCAACGTCGTCAGTCAGTTGATGATTCTTTCTGACTGCATATGCCACCAAGCCAGCTGAGCCTTGCGGATAACGCATTTAAATGAGGGTCCCACTGTAACCTTGCGTCGATAAAGATCCCTAAGAAAACTGTTTCATTTACATATTCCAAATTTTCGTTATTCAAGACAATTAGCAAATTTTCGTTCCTTATATTAGGCAAAGTTTTACACATTTTGTTTTCTTGGGATTCAAAATTAAATTATTTGTCGTAAACCAATCATGGATCTGGGAAAGAGCGTCAAATACTTCGTCAATATCTTGATTATGTCTACTAACTTTGAAAATTAGAGAAGTATCATCTGCAAATAATACTATCCTAGACAAGTTTTGTACCATAAAAGGCAGGTCATTTATATACCTACACTAAAAATAGGAGCAGTCCAAGAATTGAGCCCTGTGGCACGCCGATTTTGACTGTAGATCCCAGTGACTTCGTGCTGTTTATTTGAACACTTTGAATTCTATTTTCTAGATAGGAACTGATCAAATTTAGGGCTCCGTCTCTAACTCCATAATGTTACAGCTTTATTGGCAGCTTCTCGTGATTGACGCAGTCGAAAGCCTTGGATATGTCACAGAACACCTCAATAGTATCATGCGACTCCTCCCAAGCCCCATACATGTGATGTAGAAGAGCAACTGCAGCGTCGCGTCGTCGGTGGCTGAACGCCCCTTAGTAAACACAAACTGTTGGGAGTAAATGGTTAAGTTTAAAATTAGACAGCATTTGATTAAGTATTATCCTTTCAAAAATTTTACTGAGTAGGTACCGGAAACCGGAAGTATAGACACTGGCCTGAAGTTACCGGGATCCTTAATTTATTTGGGCATTTATATTATGGTGACACTTTTAAATAATCTGGTAATGAAAATATTTCCTAGGGATGAATCGAGAGGACACTTTTTAGTTTTATATACTGTAGTGACAAAAAATATTGTCGCCATTTCATACTGGGACTTTGGGGTTTTATCGATATCGGCTTGAATTGTAAACAACACTTAGGGTGTATTCCGAATCAGATTTCACGGCTCAAAGTAGGTACTGACAGCGATTACTCGCGTACCGATTCAGAAATCGCGATAATACGGCTCATGAGCGAAATCAAAACAGAACGGCGTTTGAGCGCGCTGAAACTGCTTATAACTCAGTCTTGCCAGATGTTGATTACCTTACAAAAACTGGCAACATTCTAAATTATTATACGTATTAAAAAAGTATCGTACAGCTGTGAAAACAGCACTTTTCGCATGGCTAGTACCCAAAATAAGAAAAGATATGCGAATTTTTAAAAATGGAGATGTAAATAGGCACATGAAATTAAAAAAATACAAAATAGAATGTTTAATATTTATATTTTATCAGATTGCCTATGATATTATCTTATGTATGTATGTGCTTGAGTCAAAACTATCGTAATATAAACATAACCTACTCGATACTTTTACTATCGAACTTCTGGCAACCCTAACTACAAAACTGATTGATTTAAAATATTTCAGTAATTTATCGCCATTTCATAATTGAATAACGTGATTTTAATTTTGTTCAACCAAATAAATATAAGACACGTTAATTTTACATTTAAACATTAAACATTTAACTTTTAAAAATAAATAAATAATATGTCAAAGTCGAATTTGACATTACGCTTACGTGAATTTTGCTCTGGAGCATGGGCGCCGGTAGCGGAAGATGGCGGCGGTCATGACGCAATCCGTGACGTCACAATGACTGCCGTAATCTCAATGACAGTGATTCGGTACGCGGTTTTGGGTACTCAAAGTGATGTCAGCGCAAATCGGAACGCGGCCTTACAAGTGCTGTTGTTGACAAATGGCAAAAAAAAAAAACAAATGTCAAGTATGGTGCTTTGTTTCCATTGGTCGAGTGTCGAGATCGAGACGTTTTGTTAAGCGGTAAGCCTGTCACAGATGGAGCTATAATATATGTTATATATAGTGCGAAGCAGCCAGCTCTCTCGTCGCTATTCACTTTGTGTGCAAAGCGGGGGTCAAGCAGAATGGCCGGTCACTGATTGATTCGATTGATTGATACTGATAAATGGCGAATCAATCAGTGACTGGCCATTCTGCTTGACCCCCGCGTTTAGTGAATGGCGACGAGAGAGCTGGGCCCCGTTTCACGAAGCAACAATTTACAAATAACAAGTTACAATTTGATATTCATTGCGTAGCCAATTCGCCTAAACTGTAAGCCCTTATAGTTTTATCTCATTGTCTACGCAAAGTACATCGAATTGTACTTGTAATTTGTAACTTGTAGCTTCGTGAAACGGCCCGCCCCTGGCTATTTCGTACTATGGGCACAGTCTGAGACTTTCAGCGCTGTCAGCGATCAGAAAAGCAAAAAAATGAATGGCACACTTTCAGAACGCGTTTATGGGTACTTTAATCGATTTCAGTGCGTCTCGGAACGCACAGCTCCTTCTGTGACGGGCTTCAGACTTTCGGCATGATCTTATATATTATCTATCTCTTTTGCACTTATTAGATAATTGTATAGCTCTATTTCATTTGGACATAATCTTTTCGTTTCGTTGGTTGTTTGGTGACTGGTGTTGTCATCATTATTGTCAAGTAGGGTACTTACTAGCCACTGCCAGTTTGTCGTATTCGTTTCGCATCTCGTCAATTTTAGGACTGCAATGCAAGTAAATATGGTGGGTTTGTGTTGATTGTGCAGTAAAAAGAAGTACCTAGTTCACTGCCTTACGGCTCATATAAATTGTTGTCTTAACAGGAGAATCACAATATTATGAGATAAACTACTTCACATTACGTAGTGTCTTCTTGGTATTCTTTCACCATAGAGGAAGTAAAACATTCTTTCACCATGGACCGCAAAACGGACTCTCCGGTATTTATCAAGCTATTTGTTCTATTTTACTCTTGTATTGCCCCAATATTATACCAATTATACAAAATCTAAACAACATAAATTGCGTAAAGCTAGCTGCCAAGACCACCGGAAACTGCTATTTTCATTCCACATCTGTTTTTAAAGAAAAAACAATTTTCATTTGCTTTAAATACTACCTCACTTCACTAAATTCCTAACTAATAAACTATGTTTTTTTTGGTGTTTTAGAATCAGGATAGCAGTATGAAAAAAGGTATGTTTGATGAACTTAGCAGGGATGAGCTAATCATCAAATGTAAAGGTTTTCTTAGTATAGCTCAAAAAGCTAAACAGGCTAAGACTGGTAAGTATAATATGGCTCTGTGAGCTGTAGACCTCGCTAGTCATTACATTTTTTATGAGTTCATGTGGCTGTTTTTATTTTTTCTCCACAAACATCTCCGACTCCTTGAAGTTACTTTATATCACATTTTTTTTTATTTTACCTAATTATTTTTTATTTACACATTTATTTATATTTTTTTTTATATTTCATATTTATATTATTTTTATTGGTTGAGAAATGTGACCTGTAGAGGAAAACAGCCTTGTAAGCTGGCAACCTCTATAAATCTGTCAATTTTAAAAATTAAAAAAAACTGACTCAACAGAACAATTTGATTAATTATTGAACCTGCTCACAAAATTTCACGAGAATCGGTGGAGAAACACGACCTGTAGAGTGGAAAAAACAGACAGATGAATTGATGACAATTTTGACCAAGCTGAAACAGAGACACTGCTCACTCGGTCAATTATTTAATTTATTTATACAATTGTAGGTATTAGGTAAATGATTCTGTTTATAGATATGTAGGGATTACTTTAGTAACCTGCGGCATTAGTAGCGTAATAGGGAGGGGTGGGGGAAAGGTGAGGGGGGGGGACCCCTCCAAAAAGAAGAGGGGGAAGTGCGGAAATCCCCCAATTTTGAGATATAAATGATTATAATTATAGGTCATTTACAATGAAAATATGATGGCCAAAGCCGGCTGCTGCGCCGGCTGCTGCCTCGGCACGCTCGCCCCGCTCGCTCGGTTCCCTCCACCTGTTGTTGACAACAGTCCAACCTAACCTAACCGAAGTGTATTTGTTCTGGGTGGATTTTTTTTATTGTAGCCCCCTCCAACCCACCTTCGGGTGCTGCCCTGTCATAAAAAACAGCCAAAAAAAGTTGAACTCGTTGAAGTTGGTACACGCAAGCATAAACAGTGGTTTTTTTATACTTATATATACGTTCAGAAAGTGTTCAACCATAGATTGACATAATTCATGTGTAAGAAAGAGAAATCACTAACATGCATTGAAGTTTAATGTACTGTAATAATAGCTCAATGCTAACATGTCGCTCTAGAATCCATCTCATTCTAACATATTTCTTATTGTTTTCAAACAAACACAAAAAAAAAAAGTTATTTTGAAATTACTTGCATTTGCATTTGAATGCATATATTTCTCAAAAACTATGCATTACCGGCATTAAAATCGTTCAATAGGGATATCTGGGGATTATTAGCTTTCGATTAAAAGCAAAGTTCATGTAAGAATCATGCCGCAGATTACTAAAGCCGACCCAGTATGTATGTATAATAAATTAATTAATTTTTCAGAGTTACAAAATGACATTGAAAGCTACAAGTTACAGTTGGAAAAATGTGAATCTGAGAAAAAAATAAGCCAAGAAAATGTAAAAACACTTCAAGAGCTTGTGGACTCTCTGACGGAACAGAAACTAAACTATATCACAGATCTAGATGCTGCGCAGAATAAAATTAAATCATTCCAATCTCAATGTAACAGCTATGAAGATGAAATAAAAAAATATGAAGCTGATTTTCATAAACAGGAGCAGAAAAACATAGAAATAGCACAAAAGCTTTCTGACTTAGACAGTGAAGTGATTTCCCTAAAAAGACAGAACACAAGACTCTTAGAAGAGAATGAGCAGCTGATCAACCAGCTTGCAGAACTAGAAGCAAGGGCTGCTGAGTTTAATAACATCGGCCTTCAGCAACGGGAACAGCTCCATATTCTGGAAGAAAAAGTATTGTCAGGTAATAGTACATTACAATACGAGGATTGTAGGTGGCAAATTACAAACGAGGTGACTTTTGTTATAATGTCACGAGTTAGTTATTTAATAAAACCTAAAATCCGTGTCTTTGTACGACGATTTTCAATACACTTGTGAGAAAACAGATAATAAATAATTAAAATGAAATGGATAAGAAAGGTACTCTACAAAAGCTATAATACTACCTACAGGTGAAATAGTTCATGTAAAAGTTGTAAAAACTAACCTTTATTATATCGCGCGCAATTTTAGTTGCTGTAGGTACTATTCAAATTTATCATTAAATATCAACACTTGATCACTCTTAAAACGGGTTCCGTAGTAGAAAAAGAACCCCTATAGTTTCGCCATGTGCGTCTGTCTCTCTGTCTGTCTGTCCGTTCGCGGCTTAGCTCAGAGACTTAGTATTAAAAGGTTGTAATTTGGCATGGATATACATATTAATCATGCCGACAAAGCTGAAGAATAAATTCTTTAAAAAAAGTTGAGGGTTCCTCTGGTACACGTGAAGGTGGGGGGTTATTTTTTTTATTCTGGACTACCTTATAGTGTGAGGTATCGTTGGATAGGCTTTTTAAAAATAATAGGGGTTTGCTAAAACCATTTTTCGATGCTAGTGTACGTGTCAGAAATATTCCGTTTTTCCGTGAAATTGCTTATTTTTGTTAGAGTCAAGCTAACCAGCGAAACCGTTGTATTTGGAAATGTGAATAAATTCACGGTAGAGTGTATTATGATGAATTTAAAAGTAAAATTATGAACATCAAGTAGGCTTTACAGGTTATCGAAAAATAGATCAACTTATAAAATTTACTATTTAAACTGTATCTCTTTTTAGATGTCTTATTTGGTAAACAAACATGGCGATAAGGTGACCATAGACACAAAATAGTGCTTCCAAATAATAGATTTCATTGATTTAATTGAATGTAATTGAATTGGTGATTAATTGTAATTGGTAATTACAAGCATTTCGGAATATCCTACGTCGTATATATCTCTTACTCTAATTTGTCATCATTGACGTATTTATTTTAGTGATGGGTTAACTCGCTTTGTCTAGAGTAGGTCGAGTTGAAATGGTAGCCAACTCAAGTCGCAACTCGAGGCGGGCGGCGGCGGCGGCGCGGCGCGTGAGTGCGACTTGGGGCGCATTCCGAATCAGACTTTCAGCACTGTCAGCGATCAGAAAAGCAAAAAAGTATGAGTTATGACAGCTGACATTAATTCGGAACGCGATTACGGGTGCTTAAATTGATTTCAGTGCGTCTCGGAACGCAGGATTGCTAGAAGTGCGCGCGCACGTTATTCGATTTCGATCGAATCAAGACAAAATATCTACGCCGAGTCGACTCGACTAAATAATGAGCCAATCACACTGCGCATATTCGCAACGCAATTCCATCATCAGATCAGGCATCACAAGATACCAAATTATGATTGTTGTTATGTTGCCCACATACTTGTCTTGTAATTACAAGAACATAGTTTGCACACTAAAATTTCTTCTGGCAGCCCTGATATAAGGGGTCGCGCAAATAAAGGAATCGATGTGCCCTGCGTTCCGAGACGCGCTGAAATCGATTTTAGCGCACTCAAAGCGCGTACCGAATTACTGTCAGCAGGTGAAACCCATACAATCTGATCGCTGACGGCGCTGACAGTTTGATTCGAAAGTCACTTAAGCGTGTATCGGAACGCGCCCGTGATTCATTCATTATAACATTTAACATACATTTTTTAATTGCAATGGATAGAGACGTCACGTCTGACCACTTATTTGTCGAATCTATTTTTCTCTGTCTACTTATATTTTTAAAGATTCAACCAGTCTATTCCGATTAAATAATTGAATTGTCTATGAGTGATATACCTCATCTCTAAAATCCAAAGATAATGTAGAGATACCCGATCGAAATATGGTTTGAGGTTAGAACGATTTATTGATAATTTTGCGAAAAACTTAAGTTTTCGATGATTAATTCTAACAGAATTTGTGAGTGAATGCTTGATAAGTGTTTGTTTCAGGTGTATTAATATTTTGGGCTAGTTCTATAGTGTGATCAGCCCGTAAACTTGAGATTTTGTCGAGGTAAGTGGTTTGTTTACCAAATAAGACATCTAAAAAGAGATACACTGTAGTACTACAAATTCATAGAAAAATATTTTGATGAATGTTAACTATTGGACTTTGGACAACTACGGAACCCTACACTTTGCGTGGCCCGACACGTGCTTGGCCGGTTATTTATAAGCATAAATTATGGAGAAAAGGCTCTTGCGCGAACATTCAAAGCCTCTACAAATCGATTCGTTAAAATCGAGATAATTTTATTTTTATTACTGAAATAATTACTGGCTGATAATATTTTTGATACAATTTGTTGACATATAAAAAATATAAAATGCTTTTCTCTTTGTGAGAATCGATTAATTTTATTTTTATTATCAATATGATCCTGGCTGAATAATAATTATAGAGACCAAAGAAATTAAAATAAAATTGTAATGAAAATTTACCGCACAGTTTACTGCTTTCGTAAGTTCAATTTTCGAATAAGGTGTATTGAGAAGTATTTTTATTATACAATGTATGTCCATATAGATACAAAATTATGATATAAACATAAAGGTAACCCTAACCAATGTAATTTAACACAAAAAAAGTTTGACACAAATAGTATAGTTGAATGTATATTTAAAGAAAGACTTAGAATACTTTTACAGCAAAATATTTTTTTCAAAAACTCATTCCTATGTATTTAATGATTTTTGAGTGTATAGACCAAAAGATTATGTTCTGGTCAAATTAAAGTTAAAGCCTTAATTATATCATAAATTATTTTCAGATGAAAAATATAAAATAAAGATTGAGGAATTAAATAATACAATAAAAGAACTTGAAAGCAAACAACAATCTACTGACTTTGAAAATAAACTCAAAGAAATTGTGCAACAATATGATTCTGAAAAAGTTAAGAATGAAAAAGCAAACATTAAACTGAAAAGTTACAAAGATAAAATATTAAAGTGTGCTGCCTGCATAAACCAACTTAAAAATTCAAGATATATACTCACAAAAACAGTAAAAGAATATTCAGAAAATATTCCCAAATGGCAGAATGACATCATTAAAGCTTCCAAGGTCATAGATGATCAAATTATTACATTAGACCAAGAAAATAGAGCTCTTAAAGAAAAACTGGATTTACTACAAAAACGAGCTATGGAAGCTACTAGTGACAAAGAAGTGATGTCTCAAGTTATGGAAATAAAATATGAAAATAATAAAATGAAAAATGAAATATCAGAATTACAAAAACAGTTGCAAGATAGCATAGTAAGTTATACAGTTGTAATGAATGAGAATAGTTCTTTACATGCTGAATTAAATAACCTACAAGACCAACTGAAAGATAAGGAAACATGTTCTAGGGAGAAGGATATTCTAAAAACAGATGTTAGCAATTTGCAGCAACAGGTAGAAGATAATGCTAGTACTTATGCACAATTTAATGACGAAAAATATTTGCTACAAGCTAAAATAATTGAGCTACAAAAACAACTGCAAGATAGCCTTTCAAGCAACACTGCTATAAATGAAGATAATAAATCTCTCAATAATGAGTTATCTAACTTGCGAAAACAATTAGAAGAAAACATTTCAATGCAAACAGAAGTAAAAAATGAGTTAGCAGAGCTAAAATTAGTTTATGAACAGTTGAAAGAGTCCCAATTAAATTCACATATAAATGAAATTGAAAGTTTAAAGAGCCAAGTCAATGACTTAATCAAAAACGATAATGAGTTGATTATTAAAAATAATGAGCTTAAAAATAAAATAAAAGAAGTAAAAACGAAAAACGAAAATCTTAACCAAGCCTTGCAAAGTAAAAAACAAAACTCTGAAATGATTGAAAATCTTACTCTACAAATAAAAGCTTTGGAAAGTGAAAAGGCAACATTAGTTAAAGAAAAACTAAGTGCAAGAGACAGTGTAGTTGAATTAGAAAATCAGAATAAGATTCTATCAGAGCAAATCAATAATATCAGATTAGAGGTTCAAACATTGAAAGGAAAGCTTGAAACTCTGTCACAGGAAAAATCATCAATGGAGTTACAACACAAAAATGATAAAGAAGAGGAAATTAATAGTTTGAAACAACAGCTAAAGGTCTTGCAAGAAGAACATGACTTACAGAAGAAAGAATTTGATAATTTGCAGGATTTAAATGGATTGCTAAAAGAAGAAGTGGATACCCTCAAGTTATCATTAGAACAACCTAATGATGATACTGATAATTTGTCTGATTTGAATGTGTCTTTACAAGCTGACATTGTGAAACTAGAGACTAAGCTATCAGCTTATAAACAGGAAAATGCTTCCTTGTTAATAGAAGTAAAGGAATCCAGGAGCAAAGTTAAGGAATTTGATAGTTTAGCGGCTGAGTATGATGATATGAAGGCTAAACTAACTGGCTATAAAACAGAAAATGCTGAACTGTTACACGAAATGAAGGAGATTAACCAAGCGCTTAAAGAGAGAGGAGAATCTATATCAAAACTACAGAAAGCCGTCACTGAAATGGAGAGGCTTATAGAAACTTTAGAAAAAGACAGAGACATAATAACACAAGAGAAAATAGATTTGAATATGAAAGTTGAAGCTTTAGAAAATGATTTGAAAAATGCTGAGCAGAAAACTAGTAAGAGTAGTGAAGTAACTGAGCATATAGTCGAAGAGAGAAATAATGCAATAAAAGCATTGGCAGATAAAGACTCTGTAATCGAATCGCTTGGAGATGAAATTGAAAAGCTGAAGCAACATCAAACATCTGGATCAGGTAAGATGAACACAGAAATGTTGTTTATTTATAAGTCAGAGCGATGGAACGTAGCATACTAGGTGTCACACGGCTAGACCGAATCAGAAACACCACCCTACGCTCCCGAACTGGTATAGCTAATGTTGGAGAAAAGATTAGATTAGACCTAAGTTTAAGTGAGAATGGGCTGGCCATGTTTGCATAATGGGTCCAGAACGGTGGGCCGGAATCGTCTCTGAAGATAGATACCGACGACGTCACAACAGACCCAACAAGAAATGGCGCGACGCGAAGGCGTCCGGATGCCTTCTGTGATAACTGGCCAGAGCATGCGTTGGACAGAGAGTAGTGGAAAAAGTCGAGGGGGGCCTTGTCCCAGCAGTGGGATCTCGTAAGATAATAAAAAAAAGTAATTTGACTTTTGTATCAAATTTAATTATTGCTCTTTTTGTTAAATTAGAACTACCAAATGAAGATATGTCAACGTCTACAATATCGCGAGCAGAAGAACACGCTCGCATGAAGGACTTGGATGAAACATTCGAGGAGAAGTAAGTACATACAAATTTGTTTTTATTGTTTATTTATTTGTTTTGTTGGTTTGTCTAAAATGCATCTTACCAACCAGCTAAAGTCAATTCTGTTTTATAAGCAATGATAATAATATATTAAAAAACAAATTTACAGATACACAAAGTTGAGGATATTTGCTTTGAAATTAAAAAAGAAACTAAATGAAACCACAACACAGCTACAAAATGTCGAGCAAGATAAAGCAAAGCTTGAAAAGCTTCTGAATGATCAAGATGTTACAGAAATCTCAACAGTTGCACCTATTGGTACTGATCAAGTTGATAATGTTCCAAAAGTTGGTGAAGGAGATGGTATTAAGAGTGACAAGATTACCGAACTGGAGATGAAAATTAAATTGTTGACTGCTGCTGTTGAGGCCTCAGAAAAAGTTGGCGTTGAACTTGGCAAAGTAAAAGGTAGTAATTATGCAACTAAGTTTAACTGAGATTTAAATAATTTGTCAAAACCTTAATGCATTTTGATTGTAATATTTCAGCTGAACTTCACAGTAAAACTCAAGAGTTAACTAGTGAAATAGATGCGCATAAAGCGACTAAAGAAAGTTTAGAGAAAGCCCGTCGTGATGTTAAGAAGAAGAATGTACTTAGCTTAGAAATGGAAGACTACGAAAGATCTTTAAAAGATCTTACTGCTAAAATGGAAGAAAGTAAAAGAAAGATGGTTCAGGTAAGATGGTTTATATTTTTTTTTTTTTTTTATTTTTTTTTTTATGGTTTTAAAATAACTTTATCGAACATGTTTATTTTGAATTGTGCAGATGGAATCTACAATAGATACCCAAGAAGGTACAATTACAGCAATGAAGACACAGATAAAATTACTGGAAGAGCAAATTAAAGCAGAAGAGACTCAAACAAGACTGATAAAGGAAGATTTGCAGCGTGCTGTAGAAGAAAGCCGAGATAAAGATCAAGTTATTCTGATGAAAAATGACATCATTACTAAGTTAGAACAAAACCTTGAAGATGAAAAGAGGAAAAATGAAGAAGCGGATCTAGAAATTACATATGTGTTGAGTGAGAAAGAAAAACATATTATGAACTTAAGTGAAGAAAAGATTGAATTAAATAATAAACTGAAAAGACTAGAGTTTAAATGTGCTGAACTCAGTGAATCGTTGCGTATAACGAACATAGAACTGGCGGATTTAAAGACTGAGTACACTAGTTACAAGGTGATTTTCTCTACAATTAATATAAAATATTTGACAGTTTTAAATCTTACTACAAATTGTGAATTTGTTTACAGGTAAGAGCTCAAGCAGTGTTGCGTCAAAATCAGACCGTGGATCACAGCCAAGAGGAACAATTAAAAGAGGAGGCAGCAGCTTTGCGAACGCAAATAGAGACACTTACTGCTAAACTTACAACTGCTCAGTAAGTCTTTTGGATTGTATACTAGTGGTTTAATACATAATCCAACTCACTTATTATAATAAAAAAAAATGTTTTCAGGGAGCAATTGTCTGAGCAATCAGCGGATATGGAAGCATGCAGACGGCGCGCCGCCGAGGCCGCGGGCGAGACGGCAAGAGCTCAGCAGCGCACCTCGCGACTACAGGCCGACCTTACCCGGCTAGGACAACAGCTGGAGTCGGAGCGCACGCAACATAAGCTACAGGTATTTTATTTTATTTAAAAAGGTAAAATAACAGATAACAGAATAATAATATTATATCAGATCAGACTTCGTACCGATATAAATCTGCAATCCTATAATCATTGTACACAACACTCTCCAAGTTCAATTAACAAAGGAAAAAATAAAATTGGTAGTAAAGAAATAATAAGAGAAATAATACATCATGCAAACGAGCTACATAAAGAAATGGAACACATAACACATAATAGAATAACTTGAACACATTCTCACCCAACTAACAAATTTATGTAGTATAATTGTTATATTAACGTTTGACAGGTCGATTTCATATAATTGGTCGTAAAAACGTAAATATAAACATTTAAAAAACGCGAAATTACACGGCATTATAGTCTTTTAGAAGTTACATAGCAGTCAGCCAATGACTTTTTAACGTTATATAAAAGTGTATCTACTGACATTTAGGTCTGATAGCAATAATAACGAGACCAATATACAACCACACTTGTGTCTTAAATCAATTGTTAAGAAGTTGTGAAATGACTAAATAAAACACGTGCGTGGATGTTTATGCTCCGGTGGTATGCGCATATTAAAATAAAAAAGGCAGACAATATGAATTTCTATAATTTGTATAGAAAACGTACGGTGAGAAGTTTTGTGTTTAACACTGAATAGTAGTGAAATATATTGTTTGCCTTTAGAGAATGTTTGATTTTAAATAATAATTGGTATATGCGAATTGTAAAAGCTCGGAATCGCGCGAAATTCGCTAAGGTTGCGATATCTGATAACACTTCTCGCTTTAATTACGATGTGTCATATATTTGTGTGAAATCTTTAACGCGCTCTCTTAATTCTTTGTAGTTCAGTGATTAAATTAATATCATATTTTATAACAAGTCTTCATCCATCTTATTCTAAGTTACACAGCAACCTTTTTAATACACTTAGATAACAAAAAGGTCGCAGAAACGTTTTCTTGAGACTAGGACGCTTCGGTCATTATGGTACCTGATTTAGGGTTCAACCTTAAATTCAATAAAACTTGTTTGGCCATGAAGCAAACACACCATTGAATATTCAATGCACCTTCTTTCATTTTCCATTTATTTATTAGGGTTCATATTTTTTCACAAAACCTTTGTAATGTAGGTACAAACAACAAAATGGGAGTTGGTTATATAAAGTGAACTTTTAATTGATTTTATAGTCTCCTTAGAAGAATACAACAATAGCAATTAAACATTTGAGTTCCACAAAAGTCTTAGTGAGTCTACAATAATACCTAAATAATTTTGTTTTGTAAAAGTGACGCGCTAACATTAAAGCGACGATTTAATTATGTAAAAGTTGTTTAAAACGTTGCACATGACGACATTGTCCAATAAACGCTAAAGATAACTCAATTACATTACGTCATATAAGCTTTTTTTTTTATCAAAGTTTATACTACCTATTTAACAGGGCCCATTACTTTACCTTGTATAAATGAGTCGTTATAACGTTTATTCAATCTATGCACCGTCACCATTATATGATGTCGTTTTAATAAATAGTAAGTATGCACTGACACCATATAAGACGTCAAATAAAATAGTCGTAAAAATGTTTATTCGACCTATATAGGCCAAAATGTGAAAGTAAAACTTACTTCAGTTTATACGTTCAGAATATTTGTTGAGAAGCGCGTTGCTGTGTGACAACCTCCGTCGGAGTTCTAGTCTCTACTTGAAAAAAATATTTTTTTACATCTCTTGTACAACATCTCTTTTCCTTTATATGTTTTAAGATTTTCGTGGTTGTTCACTTCACTAACATTCTCACAATTCGCGGGTTTGTTACCACGGTAATATTTAATATTGTTACCTCCTGTTATTTTTTCCTTTAGACTGCGCCTACTATATACTATATTTTTCTACCTATTTATTATGAAGGTAACCTTGATTTTAGTGGTTTTACTATGTTTTCCACCACAGGTTTCCACTCTTACCCAATGTTACAAAACGCAAATCAACGAACTAGAGGCCAAACTTCAGAAAGAAACGGAGACGTTGAGGAAACAGCTTGTGTCTGCCAAAGAGAACGTGAAAGCCGTCAGAGTTGGGGCGCTTGACGAAGCCAATCATAATCAGTACATGCTGCCAACTATACCCAAGGAAGAGGGCAGTGATGGAGAGATGGACATCAATGTGTCTATGATACCTAGAGAGGAAGGAGAGGTAAGACGACTTTATCTTGTTATGTATCAATCATAATCAGTACATGCTGCCAACTATACCCAAGGAAGAGGGCAGTGATGGAGAGATGGACATCAATGTGTCTATGATACCTAGAGAGGAAGGAGAGGTAAGACGACTTTATCTTGTTATGTATCAATCATAATCAGTACATGCTGCCAACTATACCCAAGGAAGAGGGCAGTGATGGAGAGATACACATCAATGTGTCTATGATACCTAGAGAGGAAGGAGAGGTAAGACGACTTTATCTTGTTATGTATCAATCATAATCAGTACATGCTGCCAACTATACCCAAGGAAGAGGGCAGTGATGGACAGATGGACATCAATGTGTCTATGATACCTAGAGAGGAAGGAGAGGTAAGACGACTTTATCTTGTTATGTATCAATCATAATCAGTACATGCTGCCAACTATACCCAAGGAAGAGGGCAGTGATGGACAGATGGACATCAATGTGTCTATGATACCTAGAGAGGAAGGAGAGGTAAGACGACTTTATCTTGTTATGTATCAATCATAATCAGTACATGCTGCCAACTATACCCAAGGAAGAGGGCAGTGATGGACAGATGGACATCAATGTGTCTATGATACCTAGAGAGGAAGGAGAGGTAAGACGACTTTATCTTGTTATGTATCAATCATAATCAGTACATGCTGCCAACTATACCCAAGGAAGAGGGCAGTAGCGTGACCACCATACAAGCCAAAAAGCCCGGCATGCCTTGTGCGTCAACGGATCAATCGCGCGTTTCTCCTCGGCATCCTTAGCTATGGCGATGTGCAAACCGCACCATGCCAATAAAAAAAAAAACAACGTTTCGCGTTCGTGTCGACACGAAACGTGCCTTGGAATTGCTCGGAAGCTCGGAACGCCCCGTGCCTCGGGAGTCGTCATCTCACTCCGACCCGTGGGCTTTTATGGGGCATGCTTTTGCGTCTCTTTTACTCTTACGCAATCTTATGGAGATGTGCGACGTCGTTGTGTTATGAACTTTTTTTAACAATATTGAAAAGTGTACTAGATTTTGGGAAAAATTAAGCCGGGCTTGCGCATGAAACCAGCCTTCCGCATTTGAATGTAGTGGTAAATTGAGTAATGATGCGAAGCTATGTTCGGGACGGTTACGATGCATTCTTCTGTTGTTGACTGACAGTTGTTGTTTGAGAGGGTGATAATTGGTGCAATTTCTATTTTCTTGTTAAAAAATTTAGATTTGTGTAGGATTTGCGTTTAAATGAGTGTAGATCTGAGTGATATTGTTCCGTGTAGTGATTTGAAGTGTGTGCAAAGTTTAACAAGCGGGGGAAAGGTAAAGTCATTGACCTTTCCCGATAAACAGCAGCTTATTTCTTCGCCAAAACCAACACCAGATTTGTTGATTTCTCAGTCAAGTAAGTCTCATAAAAGACAATTTAATAGATCTGTGTACAAAACTCATTGGGTAGCTGGATGCTCGCATTCCAATAAGTTATATTGTTGGTTTTGCATATTCTTTTCCAACGAGAAAAATGCATAGAATACGTTTAATTATGACGATTTGAATAACATATCTAATGCCATAAAAAGGCACCAAAACTCACAAAAACACATGAACGCTGTTATTTCTTTTTGTAATTTTGGTAAACAGCGTATAGAAGCTTCTTTATCTCGTCAGTTACCTATCTGACGAAATCTCAAAACATAAATCGCGCGGTCGCGCGTCGACCACAATCGTAGTGTTTTTCAGAGACTAGTAGATATTGTTTGTCATTTAGCACAACAAGAACTGCCTTTCAGAGGGCATGATGAGACCAAAACTTCATTAAATAAAGGAAATTTCTTAGAATTAGTATCTTTGCTTTCGAAATAGGATCTCGTCTTGGAAAAACACATGCAATACCAAAATAGCGGCAAACTGGGGCCAAGTTATTTATCTAACAAAATTCAAAATGATTCAGTAGTATTATTCATTCCTACGAAAATATATCGTCGGCAAGTCGGCATGCCCTACCATTAGACCATAGGCACGCCACTGGAAGAGGGCAGTGATGGCACTGCCCAATGTCCATCTCTCCATAGAGATGGACATCAATGTGTCTATGATACCTAGAGAGGAAGGAGAGGTAAGACGACTTTATCTTGTTATGTATCAATCATAATCAGTACATGCTGCCAACTATACCCAAGGAAGAGGGCAGTGATGGAGAGATGGACATCAATGTGTCTATGATACCAAGAGAGGAAGGAGAGGTAAGACGACTTTATCTTGTTATGTATCAATCATAATCAGTACATGCTGCCAACTATACCCAAGGAAGAGGGCAGTGATGGACAGATGGACATCAATGTGTCTATGATACCTAGAGAGGAAGGAGAGGTAAGACGACTTTATCTTGTTATGTATCAATCATAATCAGTACATGCTGCCAACTATACCCAAGGAAGAGGGCAGTGATGGACAGATGGACATCAATGTGTCTATGATACCTAGAGAGGAAGGAGAGGTAAGACGACTTTATCTTGTTATGTATCAATCATAATCAGTACATGCTGCCAACTATACCCAAGGAAGAGGGCAGTGATGGACAGATGGACATCAATGTGTCTATGATACCTAGAGAGGAAGGAGAGGTAAGACGACTTTATCTTGTTATGTATCAATCATAATCAGTACATGCTGCCAACTATACCCAAGGAAGAGGGCAGTGATGGACAGATGGACATCAGATAAAGATAGATAGATAGATAAAAACGTTTATTCAATGATACAGTACAAGAACAACAAATACAAAACAGAGTATACACTAAGAAGAAACAATAAAATATATGTTATCGCTGATGTACTGCACCCTTGAATGGGCCCTAACTCAGCATAATGTTGCGACGACACGAGGCACGTCACAACGCTGTTCTTCCGTTATCAATGTGTCTATGATACCTAGAGAGGAAGGAGAGGTAAGACGACTTTATCTTGTTATGTATCAATCATAATCAGTACATGCTGCCAACTATACCCAAGGAAGAGGGCAGTGATGGAGAGATGGACATCAATGTGTCTATGATACCTAGAGAGGAAGGAGAGGTAAGACGACTTTATCTTGTTATGTATCAATCATAATCAGTACATGCTGCCAACTATACCCAAGGAAGAGGGCAGTGATGGAGAGATACACATCAATGTGTCTATGATACCTAGAGAGGAAGGAGAGGTAAGACGACTTTATCTTGTTATGTATCAATCATAATCAGTACATGCTGCCAACTATACCCAAGGAAGAGGGCAGTGATGGACAGATGGACATCAATGTGTCTATGATACCTAGAGAGGAAGGAGAGGTAAGACGACTTTATCTTGTTATGTACTCTCCATTGTCTTTAGTATATTATAATATACCTACAATTTATAGGTATATACGTTTCTCTCCTCTTCTTTTATTTTATAGTTTAAAAAAAAACCGGTTTTCATACATTTAAAATTATAAGAATGGAAATATCGCAATGATAATTTATTATTTAAAAAATAAATACTTAGAGTCTGAATCGAAAATTCTTATTTTCTTCTTTGTACTCGTGCGCTCAAGGTGCTCATTTTATCGTCTTACGATTGTATTGTTAGTTTAAGTACACTGTAATCAGATTTAGCCGCTTTAAACTACTAAATCCGTATCGCGACTATTTTAATGACGCATAACCTCCCATAACCACTTCCGATTTTCAAACTGCGTCGCATATTTTACAAACATGATTCCAAACTGGGAAATTATCATGCAGATAATTTCAATGTATCTTTCGAAAGAACTTTCTGCTACGAACACCATATTCAGGAAGGAAGTGGATAGGTCAGCGTTTCCTGATACAATAATAAAAACAAATGTCTTTCGCGCAAAAGTAGTTATTTGAATAAGTAGCAGTAGGCGGAGCACATTTCGTGATGGCGACCACGCACCGGAAGACGCCGCGTGGGGGGGTAGACTCCCCCACCATGTGAATCGATGATCTGGGGAAGATTGCGGAAAACCACTGGATGTGGGCACTGCAAGACCCGTCATTGTGAAAATATCTGGCGGAGGCCTTTGTCCAGCAGTGGGCGTTTTCCAGCTGAATAAACTACGTTTTGCTTTTAAAATACGAGTATTATAATCTTGTTAAAGGGTTCGGAGGCAGCCCCTTCGCCGCCACTGTCGAAGTCGTTCCTGACGAGCGCGGGCAGCGGGCGGTCGCCGGTGCCGCTCGAGAGGCTGCTGGAGGAAGGGGTCCCGGAGGACGAGGCCCTCGACACCTCCTCGCTGGGACTCACGCCTGACCAGGAGATAACGGACCTCAAGCGGAAACTACAGGCGCAACATCAAAGGTATGATTGATTGATGCTGTTTTTTGTGACTGGCCCATCTGTTGCGAACCTGTGATAGAGAGAAATATTCACATTTAAAGTTAGCGTTTTTACCTGTTAGGGTTAGTTCCTAACGAGACGCGACGCGACGCGGCGTGGCGCGCACATTTTAAGATAGGGATACAATATTTAACTTTATTTACTGCACAAAGAGAAAAGAAAAGAGCGTCGGTGGTGTAGTGGCTATGGCCGCTGTTTTCCGTTTACGAGCGGGTTCGATCCCCACCACGTGCCAATGTGTTTTCGAATTTCGAAACGTTTATTCGAAGCTCTTACGGTGAAGAAAAATATCGTGATTCAACTCTCCTGCGAAGAAATTCAAAGGTTGTGTGTGTGAAGGCAACCAACCCGCACTGGCCTAATCGCCCTAGTTTAGGGGAGGCTCGAGCTCCTCGGTGGGGGCATAATATGAGCTGTTGATGATAACTGCACAAAAAAGTACACATTTAATTGAGAGAATTCGTAAACGCTACACGACGTTGTGCTGGTAGTGCATGGTAGTCGCGGCGAGCAATGCCTGCTGCGCCTCTCGAAGCTGCGTCATGCAGCGCGAAGTCGCTGTGGCAGCTTGTATCTACGACTACCACTGCTAGCGGCTCCAGGATGCGCCGCGATGCGTCTCACGACGTCATCATCGACGCAAAAACAAGAAATGGTATTGGTTTTGCGCGTATCGGAACGTAGGGGTGGTTTGAGGAAGAATTACAAGAATGGCCTTGTTGCAGGATTGCCCACGTGACCGTGTTGCTGTCGGAGTCGGAGCGCGAGTGCGCGCGCATGGCGCAGCTGGCCGAGCTGCTGAAGGCCGAGTTGCGGCGCGTGCGCGGGGCCTCCACCGGCGCGCACAACACAGAGTACATGAAGAATGTCACATTCAAGGTGAGCGTTCAGTCCGACTTGGGGTCTGACCGGATAGCTAACTTAAGGCTGGTTTTCCGCCAGGGACGTGCGATGAAGATGAGCGATGCAAGGATGCGTATCGGACTCATTTCATATATGCGGACGAATCTCTTGCATACATTACTTGCACATATTTCTCGCTTGTTTTTAATGTAGAAATACCTCGCTTTCCTCAGCCCTTTTCCACCATAGCCGAGCTGAGCGAGGCCAGGAAAATGAAGTGATACTATTGGTGGATTATTTCCTCACACATCTCTGGTGAAAAGCCACCCTAATCCAACTTTGTATTGGCTGACAGTGATTCAGCATTGGACGCTTTGTACTGAACAATTCTTAGTTCATTATTACATCGTAATTGGGTAGCTGTTAGCAGGAGTAATAAGATCTCCAGCTGTTAGCAGGAGTAATAAGATGATTCCGTGCTTCGAGAGGACGATAAACCGTTAGTCCCGACTATTATTTACGAAAATAGCCATTAGGCGTGTCTGAGGTCTTTGGCGGCTTAAAAACTCTGCAAACTAATTTATTAATTAATAGTCCATGCTAATTCGGCATAAGTGTAATAGTAGCAATAGTTCAGTTGTTGTAATGTACCAAGTTATCGACACCTTTTATGCTAAAATTGTTGGTGTATGGCGTGTGTAAGTAGTTTAATAATAATAATAAATCTTTATTGACTAAGCCTAATTACATTTACCATGGTGTCGAGAAAAGAACAATAAGGCTAATGGAAGCATATAAGTGTAACGAATAGCTCCCAAGCTAGAATAATCTGTATTATGGGAGCCAAAGTTCCTCCGAGTGGCAATAGCAAATCAATTATGAGTTATAACCCATGCAGATGAAGAATAGATATGAAAATGGCGTCCACTCGCATGCTATCTCGCTCACAATCTATCGCTGTTTATACTCACACAGTGAAGTACGCGATGCAAAAAAATAATTATAATAATCAGGGGTTGGATTTAGAAACAATTGGAATCGATCGGAAGAAACCGAGCATGTGGGGAGGTTCAGAGGGCTTAACTGAATCCCGCTACATCGATTTAACCTTCAGGAGACTTCGAAAATAAATTAATGAAAATATCAATTTCCTATCATGCCCTTGCTCCTTTTTTATTTTATTAATATTTTTTGTCATTATTAAGAGTATCATTAATTAATAATAATAATAAACCTGTCCCGTCCCGTTTTAAATCATAATAATAAAAAAGAATAATTAATAACAAAAAAAGTCAGTAGGAAAAATAAAACTCGATTTTTGAGAACTTGTTTTGCCAGTTGGCACAGTTGTACCATAAGTACCCGCCGCCATTTTCATATCTATTCTTTATCTGCATGGGTTATACAATTGGAAAACACAGGGCTAAGTAATTAGGTTACAACTAACCACCCACCCTTCATTTCAGGGAATACTCGTGATTCTTTATAATTCTATGTATTAGTTACAGCTGATGTTAGTTAAAAAATAGTTTATTAACGTTTATTTAAGTGTGTTTAATTTATCGTAAAATTATCAATAAATCAATGTAATGTATAACAATAAGCGTAGTTTTAAATTAACCCGAAATACAAGGGTGGGCGATTAGATGTGCCGGTGAGTATATTTTAATATTTCTGTTTAGTTCCTGACATTACCCCCTGGAGATGAACGCTGTCGGCTGGTTCCAGTTATCCAGAAGATTCTCACCTTGACGCCAGACGAAACGCAGAAGATACAGGCTGTTGCCAAGGGTAATCCTTTAATAATTGCATATTTATATTCATTAAAGCTATCAGCAATATTCCAGTACTGTTTAACAACGTTATATACGCGATCTATCGTATATTTTGTTTTTGAAATATTGTCAAGCTGAGTTATTATTTTGCGTATATAGTAAAAACAGTCTCGATTTACACAGATAAAAGTAAATATTTTGTATATAAGTTGTATTATTCTTTGTGTTTTATTTTAGGTCAAGATCCAAATGCAAGCAAAAGTTGGGGGAGCTACCTGCCTTGGCCAGGAGGAAAATAATTGCCAGGTGTTGATAGAATTATGTTACAAAATGGTCTGTGATTCTGAGACTAAACCTAGGTAGTATTTTGCTTTCGAATTAATTTTCTCATTATATTTTTTCCTACTTTATTTATAATTTAGGGGCATAATGGAAGGACTTCTTTGAATCTAAACATTCCATTACAATACATTTATCGCAGATGATAATTTATTAAGTATTGGAAAACAAAAATCAATAATACCTACCACTTTTAGATGTATCTATTACTGTCATCATCATGATTATGGTTACATTTCAAATAATACCTGGCTGCGAATAGATGGCGAGTGAACTTGGTCCACTATCATGTCGTCTAAGATCCCTTTCAATAGAATCCGGCAATAACGTAAACAAGATAATTTTTTGACTCTAACTTTCCAAGGACAAGCAAGGCTTTTATGAGTAAAAAATTAATATGGCTGTTTTACAAATTATTGAAATTTTGTCGTCCGAGTATTTTTTATTAAATTAACTATCATAAAGAAGTTAATAGGAGGCGAAATGATTGTCAGAAGAATTTATGGTTCCTTAAATGTGAATATGAGTAATCGTGTTTAAATTGGTTTGTTTACATTATTGCCGGATTCTATTGAAAGGGACTGTAATTTTTATTGCCGCCGGGTGGATAGAACGGGACGACACAGTCAAAGCCACACGTCAAGTGATCGCGGCCGAATTATAACGCCTCACACCTTTGATATCGATGACGTAAAATTATTTTTATATATGAAAAAATGTTTACTATTTATCTCTTATAGGTCTCATAAAACTTACATGTAGTAGGATTTATCCTTGAAATTCATCATAGCTCTGGTTTCGCTAGAAAAAGAATAATATGGACGGAGATGTTTTTGGGTATTTAAAAGAAACGTTAGTTTATAATAGAGCTCGCGCAATATTGTAGCCCATAGACAAATTTAAACGGATAATTTATGTTAATTAAAGTACGTGAGTGAATCAGCCAATCAGCGCTAGACAAAGTGTTACTTTTCAACGTTTTTATTTAATAAAAGTCACTTTTACTAGTATATTATATTTACCCGACCGGTTTCGATCAACAGATCATCTGATTTCACAGGGTTATTACTTAATCTAGATCACATAGTTTGTCACAATAGCGACCGTCCCCAACCATCGTTATTGTGACAAACTATGTGATCTAGATCAAGATTCAAGATTTAAAGAAGAAGAAGATTTGATGATTTGAGTTGATTTTTTTGAAGATTTTTAGGTTGATCTAGATTAAGTTATTACTTACCCTGGTTGGTTATTACCTGTGAAGATGATCTGTTGATCGAAACCGGTCGGGTAAATATAATATACGTGGAACTCTAGGGCGGATCCACCGTTGTGGGCACGATGGGCATGCCCACAACCCTAATAGATTTGTGACGTTACACTTTCACGGTCTATTGAGATTGATAGGATGATGATAATAAACACTATGCCTTAATAAAATAAAATAAAACAGTGAATCATGAATTGTGCGTGATTCTGAACTGGCTGCTAGAAAATAAGAAAAAATAATAATTTATTGATTGAAATTCGTTTGGAATTGAATCGAAACTGTTTGACTATTAATCGGGTCTGACTTCCTCTAATGATTATTTCCATTCCTAAGGCCAAAGTCCTGATGTGCGGAAAAAAGGAAATAATCAAATTCAAAAGTCGTTCATGAGTCATCATTGTTCATGAGCGAGTTCAAACTCCGACTTGCACTTGGCCGGTTTTCGGGTGGCTGTGACCACAACCTTTTCTGAAGGCTGGATCCGGGCCGGAACTAGTTAGTGACTTTTATTAAATATGTGTACCAAGTTCCATCCATCAAGTGCCGACAATCGCGAGTATCAATCGTATTCAACGTTTTTATTTCACTATCTGTATCTGTCGATAGTTAATCTGTTTCGGCGTTGTTATGTTTGAATCTTAGAGAAACCATTTTATATGCTTTTCCAGTCCAGCTTATCTAATCGTAGATTTGATGAAATATCGGATGAGGGGAGGCCTATATCATGCGTGAGCATCATACCCTAACTAAAGTATTAATATTATTTTTGACTTAAATGTATCATCCATCAGTATCACTAAAACTGAAAATCTTTTCACAAAAGACTCATCACCATTGTTAACGCATTAAATAATGAGCGCGGTTGAATTGAAATTTGACATCCCCTTTGGGATCGGATGCTTTCATTTGCATGCCATTATTATTTAAGTTAAATTAAAATATTTCGTCACCTACTTAACTTAATCAAATTAATTGCTATAATATTCGTTATTTGAAATTATTGGTTATATTTAAATATAGTTCTATTTATCTGAAATTCACTAGTTGTAAATTATAAAACATTTATAAATCGTACTGTTTATAGTTTAAGGAACTGTAACAATGAGGTGATAAATGATTTAATAAATAAAAATAAAACAAATAACTTTTGGTGTTTTAAACTTTATTCTTCCAGGCACAGATTTGCAGGTAAAATAAATAAGTACTGTAATGACTGCAACAGCAACGTCCTGTATTTAACACTCTTTTTTTAGAAAAAGTATAAATCGTCCTTTGGTATTGTCGCTAATCATGTTCTGCTCCACGGCAGAACCCACTTAGAGTATGATGGATACGATATATATATAAGTATATATGTCGTGGCCATATCGTAGCATTGATCACATCATGAAATTTTCGATCATTTCATGATTTCATGTAAATATAGTAGGTAAGAAATTTTCACTGTCCATTGGCCACATCATAATGTGCCTTGGCCAGATCAATGATAAGAAATCGTTTGACGATATGTTCAACTAAAACGCAGCTACTTCATGAAATGGTCAAGATTATTTGATCATATCGTAAAATTATTACATTTATTGCCGATAGAGGCGCTGGAAGCACTTTGTTTATGTACCAACATGGCGGCTGCGTTATTTCTCGCAGTGTAAAAATTAATGAATTATTCTTTATTAAAATAAGGAAGAAAAAAAGAGTTACGATGAAAAAGTACTCTGAAAATGTCTGTCGGACTTAGAGAACAATAAGTACCAAACATAATTTAGATTCTTTTTAAATATTTCATAGACGCCCTATTTTCACGATATGGCCAATCGTGGACGACAAAATCGTGAAATGCACACGATTTAATGAAATGATCGAAAATTTCATGATGTGGTCAATTCTACGATATGGCCACGACATATAGATCGTATCCATCATACTCTAAGTGGGTTCTGCCGTAGAGCAGAACATAATTATTTCATGGCGCCGATGTTAAACTCAAAGATTTATGAAGAGCATCGCCCATCGACCTTCTTTTCAGAAACCTCAGAGAAGGTTAATTAAACCATCATTATTAACCGACGAAAAAAGAGAGGTGACTTGAGAGTCGACACGTATTTTTATTATTATTATTATGGGCAGTGAAATTATTTTATTTTGAATTTTCGTAAGTTTTGCATAGTATTTATTTCAATATTTTTGGTGCAGTGAAATATATGAAGAAAGGAAGATACCCAATACAAATTACCTAGGTACTACAGTCGCAGCCTGGATTGATATATGAGCATGTAAGTTGTGATTTGTGGTACTTATCTTTTTAAAGTATTTTAATGTATATCAGCTGTCTGATACCCATAGAACAAGCTCTGCTTAGTTTGGGATCAGATGACCATGTGTGAGATGTCCCCACATATATTTTTATTTTATTATTAACATACTATTTCATTTAGTTTATTGACCCTTTGGAAATAAAAAGAGTGTGATTTTTGTGTAGGAGAGAGTATGAATGTGTTATTCGAACCATGTATTCGAAGAGTTCTGAAGCGCGTGAAAGCGAGCTTTCAGTAATCCCCTTGTCCTTTGTAATATGCACCAGAGTTCGGAAAGACTCGCTTCGCCTACGCACAGTATGCTACATTCCACTCCAGCTTCTCAGAGTCCAAAGATGAAGGAGTCAGTCTCGTGAGAAAAAAACAAAGAATTATGTGTGTAAACCTCAGATGAAAAACTCCTTCGCTGCGCTCAACAAGCAGTTTTTACCTTACAGCAAAAAAGAGATACAGCCAAGGAGTTTTTAATCTTACGATGCAGGCGAAAATACGCCTACTATTTTTCTTTCGCATAGCTGCTTTCCTCTCTGTCTTACAGCAGATTGTGTAGTGAGAAGAAAAATATTTTTTTTACTAGCCTACGCGATCCCACTGCTGGGCAAAGGCCGATTTTTTTCCACCGCTCTCTGTCCTACGCATATTCTGGCCAGTCTACGCAAAAGGCATCCAAATAGTCACGCCATCTCTTTTCGGGTCTGACATGACGCCGTCGGTTACCGTCCTCGGGCACCCAGTGCATAACGACTCCAGCCCACCGTTCTGGACCCATTCTACTAACATGCCCAGCCTATTCCCACTTGAGTTTGGCAGTTTTCTCTCCAACATCAGCGATACCAGTTCGGGAACGTAGGGTGGTGTTCCTGATTCGCTGGCGATAGGTCATTAATAATATTAATGGCCTATCGCTAGAAATCATGTTTGAGCTTCTTATATAAATAATTTTGTCATGGAAGATCGAAGAATGCATAAACTAGCCCAAAATATTTTTAAGAACTATTTGGAAACCTTACCCTGAAATGGGCCAAACAAAGATGGGCCAATATTTAAATTCTTATGACCAAAGTAATAATAAAATAGGGTCCTAACTAACCATTTTTTCAAATACTTATTATGGATGTAAGATAAAACCACCTCAGCCCGAAGACATTTTCATTAAAAAGTTAAACGCGTCCGGTTTTCCGTTCCTGTTGTATTCCTATTTATATAATAGTATAAATATATGAAGTATTTCTAACTTTAATGTAACACATAATAAAGATATAATTTTAAAATACAATGTGTATGTATTTTATTAAACTCTTGGAAATAACAATTTTAATGGCATGAAAACTGGTTTTATTGATTGCATTTCCCGGGCAAAGCTCCTACGGCGCATGCTTGAGAAAATCGCTCGGAAAATTCGTGACTGCGGCAGCAAAGGTGAGCATTTAATGCATTTTATTTGTATTTTCTCAACTGTATCTTATTTAATGTGTTATTTATGAAAACTGTAAGTATTGCTAGAGTTGTGTTATTCAAATTTCGTGTGAAATGAATATTTGACAGAAATATTTCAATTTTTTACATGTGCGCTTGCATTTGCCGGTAACCCGTTATGAAATTACGCAATTTCATGAATTTTGATTATACATTTCAGTAATATTTATATTACAAATAGTTTTATAATTTTACAATACATATTGTGTGAAATATTTATTGTATGTCAATGTCTAGATGTTTTTTTAACGTGACCATGTTCGTATTTTTTGTTAACTATTTAGGATGCCATTTTTTTATTTTTGGGAGCAATATCGTGATAATTGTTTCTAAATTCAAATCTACGCATTTGCCGTGTATCTGACAAAACGTCATGAAATCCGACTTTTTTGTGAACTTGTATTGCTCAAGTAGACGTCAGCTTCGAAAAACTGGTACGATAGCTCTTTAAATTTATATTTAGCGAACATCAATATCGACAACACCTACACAATAATAATTGATCGCATCAGGATGCACAGACTTGCACAAGATGGACGCACCGCGGGAAGTCCATGTGCGTCGCCGCGCCGCCGCCGTCGTCTCCATACGTCTCTCGATCTACATAGAGCGACATGCGATTATTCTAATTTAGAAACATGCCATTGCAAATACATCTGTTTGCAAGTATAGATCACTTCCCCTAATTTTAGAATGGATGCACTCTGATATTGTCATCATCGACGTGATCATGCATTTTCCTTTCAGTGTGTAGGCGCGGCTCACGGCAGGTATATTAACCTGAAGAATTCACCTTAAAAGTTAAGAAAAAATACATGGATTTCAAACGTTTTATTGTGCGTTTGCGTGACGTATCATGGCTAGATATTGAGATTTAGTACTTTAGTACTTTTTATTAGTTTAGTACTTGCATTGCTTCGGTGTTTGCTCCTAAAACGAAAAGTACCTTACCTTATAAGTGAACAGGACCTAACAGTGTAAATTAAACTAGGTATGTTTCATTGAATCCTTTGTTATAAGTATTCATATTGTGCAAAAGTTTTTCAATTTGGCAACTTCGCAAATCACAAGCAAGCCGACCAACTTGCACGTTTTCCAGACTTTTCATTAAAACAACGTGATAAAGTTGTGAAAGCGAGCAGAGCGTAGGTTTCGTCTATATTTGGAAGGCTGTGTCGATAGCGGCGGCGGCGTCATCGTGCGCACGCTCGGAGACGAACTCTTTCCGATGCTGTGATTCGTTACCTATTAATTGAATGATAGACGCGGTTTTTTTAACCGACTTCAGAAAGAGGAGGTTCTCAATTCTTTTGTATTTTTTTTCTAGAGTGCATTCACAAAAAGACATTCCTATTCCGATGCTGTAATTCGTTATCTATTAATTGAATGAGACTCGGTTTTTTTAACCGACTTCAAATGGTTCTCAATTCGTTTGTATTTTTTTTCTAGAGTGCATTCACAAAGTGAAACGCCTACCTGTGGATAAAATGTATACTTGGGTATCATATTAACCAGATCATTCCAAAGGCTAGTTCTGCGACAGTTTTTCCAAATTAATTATCGTTAGAGTAGGTACGTATTTTTTTATAATGGCTGGCATAAAATCAATCGTATATTTTACAGTGTATTGCAATCCGCTTCGGCGCGCGCATAAACAGAAAAAGAGAATAACAAAGGTTGCCTGTAACCTTTAGCATCTAAATACGAGTAGCATCCCGGTCGAGATGAGTTTGCGAGACGTCTACTCTTTGGATTGGAATGTTAACAAAAGCTTTTGTGCGCTTACCTATTGTAATAACTTATATACTTAAAAACCAAATTTATCTACAAATAATACTTACTTCTTAAATGTTCTGTGTGACCCATCAATGATATGATCTCTCCGAACATTATGTTACTACTTACTAATGCAAGTGAGTCTTGGCCTCCGACACGAGATTGCGCCAAACACTATGTTAAAAAAATAAAATTCAACAAAGCAAATTGGTTGGGCAGGTTTCAACGGTAAACATCACATTCCTATAACTCCGTAAAAGATAAAGCAGGATGGGAAAAGAAAAGACGCACATCAACATCGTGGTCATCGGCCACGTGGACTCCGGCAAGTCCACCACCACCGGTCACCTCATCTACAAATGCGGAGGCATCGACAAACGTACTATTGAGAAGTTCGAGAAGGAAGCCCAGGAGATGGGAAAGGGATCATTCAAATATGCTTGGGTAAGTGTTCGAAAAAACTATTCGTCTCTCTTCGACATGGACTTCTCGAGCTCTCCCTTCACACCTTCCAGTATGAAGCTGACCAATCCAACCAGCTGTGGCCTTCTTGACCTACCTTTTACTTGAGATCCTGTTAACCCTGTTGCTACAGTTGAAAAACAGTTTCATTCATTACAAATATCTGTGTTTATTGAAACAAATTGTCTTCTGTAGGTGTTGGACAAGTTAAAAGCTGAGCGCGAGCGCGGTATCACCATCGACATCGCGTTGTGGAAGTTCGAAACGGCGAAATACTATGTGACCATCATTGATGCGCCCGGACATAGGGATTTCATTAAGAACATGATCACAGGCACCTCACAGGTGAGTTCGGATTTAAATAAATATTTAGAAATTGAACAAAATAGAAGCAGAAACATGCCGATGCGAGCATTGAAAACGCGACAATGGATTTATCAGCCACTAACTGCAGTTGTCTTGATCGCATTTCAAAAGAGCCTTTTACATTTTTTTCGCGTGTTGTGACTTACGCACGGAGTAGCCTAACTTGTTTGTACCTATATACTTCCGTACACATATGGCTGACTGTCTAGCCATTTAGGTTTCAATGATATTATTTCAAATAAACCCAGCATTTATCCAGTTATTAAATGAGTATGTTGGCGTACAGGCGGATTGCGCGGTGTTGATCGTGGCAGCCGGCACGGGCGAGTTCGAGGCCGGCATCTCCAAGAACGGGCAGACCAGGGAGCACGCGCTGCTGGCCTTCACGCTCGGCGTCAAACAGCTGATCGTCGGCGTCAACAAGATGGACTCCACCGAGCCTCCCTACCACGAGGCACGCTACGAGGAAATCAAGAAGGAAGTCTCTTCTTACATCAAGAAGATCGGTGAGTGTTTACTTAACACACACCTACAGGTTCTGTTCTGACGACTTGTGCAGCAGTTTGTATAACTTTAACACCAGCTACAGTTCTTTCGATGCATGAGGCCCGACGGCAAGTATGACTGCCTATCAGACAAACGAAAATAATGATACGATTTGCCTGAATACTTCAGTATAAGTAGGTATGTTGCTCATATCATTCACAGGATGGGCAGTCTTTGAGAAAGAAGATATTAAATCTTGAACCAAATCCGTCTTAGTCATAAAACTGATGGAATTACGTAACAATGTTGTAATCTAAATATAATGTAATAAGAATACCGGTATCCACGAACGATAAATATTTGCATTTTAAGATGATTATGATGATCAGGCTACAACCCGGCGACGGTGGCGTTCGTGCCGATCTCGGGCTGGCACGGCGACAACATGCTGGAGCCGTCAGACAAAATGCCCTGGTTCAAGGGGTGGACCATCGAACGCAAGGAGGGGAAGGTCGAGGGCAAGTGTCTCATTGAAGTAAGTCACATTGCTCAGTCGTCTATTATTTGATTTAGGATAAAGAATTTTCAAGAATGGTGTATGGTGTGAGATTAGTTGGAACCCATGAACAATAGGTCAAAAGTTAGAGATATTACTATAAAATAATTTCTAATTAATCGGTTCGGTTTTCGATAAGTCTCATTATCCTTTAAACCACATAACATGTTAGTGATGTGCAACAAATTGTCAATACCTATATTGTATTTTTTGTTGAGTTACAGAGGGCCAACTCTGTAACTCAACAAAAATACAATATAGGTATTGACAATTTGTTAGGTATTACTGTGAGCAATACCTATACTCCTTGATCTATTATTAAAAATGCTGGCATGTGATGAATGCGCACTGGCAGCTTTATTTTGTTCCAGAATTGTATTCTCAAAAGATTTCGAAACATTTCAGTTTTGAATATTGTTTTGTCTCAGTCAAATAATAGAAGCCCTTGGCATAACAATATCCTTTTAAAATATAAAATACTTTTCCAATAAATATTTGTTATTCTCTTAAATACTATCTTATTTAATTTCACACCTCCATCACCACAATACAATTTGTATGAAACAGCTGACTTTTCCTTACACCCTGTATATTGTGTAAACAATCCTTTAGTCGTATTTCTTATTTTATTTACTTTAACATCTTTCTGGAAATTGACTTTATCCTCAAAGAAAACAATCTTGCATTTTCGAGAAATACAGACCTATTTTTTACTATCTTAGGTGTTTCTATTTGCAACTAAATTTTTAAGCCATAACTTATCGAAGTAGTGGACTTGAGTAGTAGGACCTTCAAGAAAACAGTTCTTCATCTCCTATTCAATAGCTTCGATTCAGTAATGGTGTTCGTTGACCAGGCCCTGGACGCGATCCAGCCGCCCTCGCGGCCCACGGAGAAGCCGCTGCGCTTGCCTCTGCAGGACGTGTACAAGATAGGAGGCATCGGCACCGTGCCCGTCGGCCGCGTCGAGACCGGCATACTCAAACCCGGTGAGTGCTGGATACTGCCCTTCATACTCCGACTTCTATTGACAGCTTCCAGGCCCAGCTATTGACTCAGGCACGGTATTAATAAAGTGCTTCCTACTCAGGGGCAAAGATATATAGGTTTCAATGGTGGACAACTGCTTGTGATTATAGAGGAGCGAAGAGCAATTTCTTTAGCGATTATGAGTGGCAGTAATTAAATGCAGTTTTTTTTATTCTATTGAACACTAGAAAATCTGCTACAAAATCGTTGTCTGTTGACATAGTATAGTACTTCATACACATTTTACGTCTTCGAGAGGTATATGGCTGAAAGGATATTTTTATTAAGGTAAAGATGGTTTTTCTTTTAAAAACAAGATAGTTTATAGTCCCACCACTTAGAACATTCGAGAATGGCCTGGCTAGGCAAGGTCACTTAGTACGGACGTTGCACCATTAGAATAATTTTGGAACCCGTTCTAAAGTTCAAGGTTGATGTAGTAATAAGAAATAACATTTCTTAACTTTGACTTTGATAGAACCTTAGAAATTCATATTATTTGCGTTTCTTTTTTCTTTTACTTTAGAGATATTAGTAGATCCTGTTTATCTAGGGACTTATTAATATGAATGTTATTTAATACAGGGTCTGAAACTCAGTGCTTAGTCAAAATGAGCTTGTATATGAGTTGAGAATAATTGAGCTAGAAATTTAGATTAGAAGTTTTTTTTCGACAGTTATTGAAAATGAAAGTGTAAGTGTGATACACTAAAAACCATAGAGCGAAGCAAGCGGGTTAAAATTATACACAAACGTTGAAAAGAGCTTGTTGAAAGTTTTGACCTTACCCCTGAATTGACCTTACCCCATTACTATGATAGCATTAAGCACATTAACATAGGTATTATATAATTGAAGACATATCGTTATGGGATCTTTATACCTGTGGCGCATTAGTGAAGTTGTAATGTGTGATAGGCATGGTGGTGGTGTTCGCGCCGGCGGCCATCACCACCGAGGTGAAGTCCGTGGAGATGCACCACGAGGCGCTGCAGGAGGCCATGCCCGGGGACAACGTCGGCTTCAACGTCAAGGCAAGCTCACCTTTGCTTACCCCTAGTCATTATCATCCTCATCATCATCCTTATATGTCATCCTCACTTATCATCATTGTTTCTTTGCTTATCCTTGCTTATCATTACTTTCCTTACTCATCAGTTATCACAGTTTTTCGTTAATATCCATACTTATCGACACTATCGTTGTCTATGATTCGTTTACAATATCATTAGAGTGTTGGTGATTACAGAACGTGTCGGTAAAGGAGTTGCGTCGCGGGTACGTGGCCGGCGACTCCAAGAATGCGCCTCCCAAGGGAGCGGCCGACTTCACTGCTCAGGTATGCTAATTATTCTAACTACATATATAATGCGAAATTGTTTGTTGGTTTGTTAGTTTGTCCTTCTTCAAGCAGCAACGATATTTGATGGTACTGGAAAAACATACCTACGCGAACAATCGAATACAAAGAGGGCGACGTAACTGCAGAAGGATGGTCTAGTCTACCACCACACTTGTGCCCCGCCCACAATAGATTACAAATGTTTGATTTCCACATAGCAGTGTGTTTCGGTTCCAAGTTACAAACCTCTTTACTAAAATTTGCTCCCTTCCTATATATTTATTCTACGTATAGACGAAATAAGACAAAATCTTTGTTTTTATAAGAAAAATATACTAGTTATGTAAATAATAGTAAAGTTATATAATATATATATATTATATTCTTTCTACGTTTTACAAAGCAGTGTTAGAAATTTTTAATACTTAATTAAACAGCATTTTTTTTACAGCAATAAAATTTCTAGAATGTGTTCATTAGAGTGTAAAAGTTGTAATTATCGTTATAAAATATTTCAAAACATCAATTATACCTACATTGTACCTAGTTAAAATTTGCGCAACTACCTAACCTGACAAGGTTATTTGCGAATACCTTTTACCATCGAATGTTGTACCCATACAAAAGTTTTATTGTCACAAGACGTAATTAGCATAAAACCCAAACCTGTCAAATCAAATTAGTTAAGCACTTTTTTTATAAAAAAACATTCCAATAGCTAAACAAAAACATAATTAATTTGTCCTAGTGTATCAGTTCCGGCTTTTTAGATTTCCGGTCGGATTTTATTCGGATTCGTCCAGATTTTTGGAAAAATATTAATTAGAAAATGAATACCAGTCTATCTTTATCTATTAAGCATAAGAGTGCAATGCGTACGCACCCATCCCTGTGAAACCCACGCAGCATGTGGCGATTTTGTATACCATATTGTGACTGAAATTACCGGACATTTTCGAAAATATCCGATTCTTTGTCAGGAATGTTCAAAGGTACAGGTCGCGCAACGAGTGAACATGACCTTGAATGACATTCTTTCTCACTTGGTAAATGCCATCACAGGCGAGAAACTACAACCCTTTAGACGAGACGTCACAACGTTGCGGAGTCTTACCCCACTGTACCGCTTTGTGCAGGTGATCGTGCTCAACCACCCCGGGCAGATCAGCAACGGCTACACGCCCGTGCTGGACTGCCACACGGCGCACATCGCCTGCAAGTTCGCCGAGATCAAGGAGAAGTGCGACCGCCGTACCGGTACGTCCATTAAGATAATACGATCACTCATTATTGAGAAGACGGAAGACGTCCGCTACTGGATAAAGGTCTCCCCCAAGGATCTCCACAACGACCGGTCCTATGCATGAAGCGGATTCCCACGTGTCCGCGTATTTCATGTTTTATTTGTTGTCGTCAGTTTATATACATCCCCTCCGAGGGGCTCGAGCCTACCCTGAATTAGGGTGATTAGGCTGTACTTGTTTACGCTGGCCCAATGCGAATTGATCGACTTGTCACTCACAAACTTAGAATTTCTTCCCAGGAGTGTGCAGGCTTCTTCACGATGTTTTAGATCATTTTTAGATAGCTTGAGCCGGAATATCAAAGGCTACTTAATTTCGCGTTAACCATCTTACTCTCACGAGTTAAACGCTAATTATATACTGTTATTTTCAGGTAAGACAACGGAGGTGGACCCGAAGTCGATAAAGTCTGGCGACGCGGCCATCGTGTGCCTCGTGCCCACCAAGCCGCTGTGCGTGGAGTCGTTCCAGGAGTTCCCGCCGCTCGGCCGCTTCGCCGTGCGCGACATGCGCCAGACCGTCGCCGTCGGCGTCATCAAGGTAACGCGCCGCGGGTACTCCACTGGGACTTGACATCGATACCCTTTTTGTGCTAAAAATATTAACAAGAGTGTCAGTCATCTCATCATAATGATAGTGTCTATCTATGGTCATAGAGTGTATTGTATCTGCCTTAACAAGGCATATTAAATAAACATTTGTTCAACTGCGTGCTGTGTATTTTGAAAATTAGGTAGCATAATTTTATAATATTGATGTTTGTTTCAGAGCGTTACGTTCAAGGAGGTAACAACGGGTAAAATCACCAAAGCCGCCGAGAAGGCCCAAAAGAAGAAATAACTATGGGGCAGTTTGATCGCGGCACTGCCCTGCGCGACCGCCCCCGCCCCCCCCGGCGCGGGCGGCGGCGCGGGGCCGCCCCCTGCGCACCCCCCCACTCCGCTGTCCACCCCCCCCCTAGCGCCCCCACAACATCGGAGCTTCTTCACTGGTGACATCATGCTCGTCCCCGACAAATGCATTTATCATAACTCGATATTCTTAAAGTTAGTTCGTTTTAGTTACGCTGTGTTAAGTTTATGTCTTTTTGATTATTTTAGTTGTAAGTTACTTACCAAGTTTGAGTTTCCGTATTTGAAAGCTCGTTACGTTTTATTTTTCCATCGCAAGGAGTTCAGAAGGAAAAGTAATGGAGTGGATTGGATTTTTAAATCATTTCGCTGCACTGTATTCGATTATGTTTAAGTATAAACTTAGTTTAGTTGTGGTGCGTATTTTTGACAATTTATTTGATCATTCGGTAAATTTTTGTTATCATCAACCTTAGAAATCTTAAAAATTATATTTGTTAATTTATTCTATTTACTTGTTTAAGTAACCTGTTTCGTCATTTTCTAACATTGATGTTTTCTGTGTGAGCCATGTACTGTCGTGACTATATTCTAGTTATTTTAAAGTTTAGAAGGTTTATTTGAAGTTTGTAAACATCAGAGTGTAGAAAATGAGGGTGATTGGTTGTAAACCAACTCCCTGTAGTTGATTAGCGGTAAAGGCGTTTTTAAAACGTTTTAATAGAACGTACTAAAAAACTTTGTAAAGCGTAGGTAAAGTGACTTTCGTTCCTAGATAAAAATCTAAGTTTAGAAACTCTGATAAATTGTAAAAGTGAGGATTTAAATATTCAATTTCTATCCATGATATTTCCTCAATGACTGTTCTAAAAATTCTTATACGAAACAATAAACTCAAGACTCATTTTAAGCTAAACTTTTTTCAATAATTTTGTAAAGACCTTTGATCCTGATAAACCAATAAAGAAGCTACTGGTATGTAATCAGTCTTTTATTTCAATTAAACATGTATGCACCTACCTTCACTCATAATATGAGAGAAAACACTTGGGGAGTGGACCAAAAGGTAGACCTTGGGGTTGCAGCGCGCTTCGCTCCCGACCCGTGAAACAACTGCCTCGACTGTTTGTGCCACTTCTTAATTCCTTCCGGACCCAAGGCTTTATACCATTGATCGTTTCTGCCCTGGAGCAGAACACCACCCCTGGGGGTGTCAGGGAATTACCAAGGCTCCCCCGGAGGACACCCCATGGTCTATGCTCCTAAACGTAATCGGCGTATCTTAACGAACACATTACTTCGATTTTTTGCAATATTTAGGTTTGGTTGCCCATAGTATCAAAAAGTGCAAGACTGATGTTACTTTTGTGATATACAATTCATATACATATATTTAATAATGTATGTTCATAAAGTACCTGGAGTAATAGTAAAACCAGAGTGGTTCTACTGGAGAGCATGCTCCGTGGCAGGACCCGATATAATGTATAATTTCTACAAAACTATTGATATACAAATTTTAATATTTTACTACAAATTTATGCATTTTATACCATTGATCGTATCCATCATACTCTAAGTGGGTTCTGCCCTGGAGCATAACACAACTGCCCTGGAGCATCGCAATAGGTAGGTACATACATGGCCAGTGTACGGTGGGTCCGTCATGACTCAAATCAATAAAATTTGACGAATCAAGAACTTGGTGAAAAACTATTTAGAGTTTGCGAGAGGTCTGGCGTGGAGTGTTTACTCTTTTACAGTTAATTTTTATTGCCCTTCTTACTAAGGCGAAAATAAAAAAGCCCGTGTTACTACCGTAAGTACCTAAACAAAAAAAACAACTAATGCCATGAAAATTTTGATTTCAGCTGAGAACGAGAAATTAAAAATGTGGATCCGGATCTATGTGGACCAATAGGAGAGCATATGTGTGGAAAGTATGTCTCCTTATTGAGGCTGTATTCTCTTCTGGCAAGACGAGAACATGGAAGAAAAGGAAAATAATCTCAATTCTCAACTATTTCGAATTTACCGCGCAAATAAGGAAGTAAGGGGTCTGTCGGTCTCAAGGACGTTATAATAGAGCTAACGTCCTTGGTCGGTCTGTCCGGTATTCCGAATCAAACTGTCAATGCCGCTAGCCATAGATTAGAATAGGGAAAGGACACCACAGCACAACCGGTAGATATACCGGTATTTTGAGGTCCGTTGCCAGAATAAAGAAATCTAGATTCTGCTCTCCCTATGCGTGAAAAGACAATTTGATGATAATATCCTCATGAGTGTGCAGGCCGCGATCGCGTAAGTCGAGCTTGCTTCGTTCACTTGGCTTGGCTTCAAGCAAGTTGAACGGTATTCCGATTCCGATTGTAGGAATTGTCTAACTTTTGGGACGGTAATCGTCTTGGGGACAAAGAGTAAAAATATTCACTTGTAATCGTCTTCGTTGGCTTGGCTTGCTCCTTACGCGATCGCTTGAAAGCCGCTGGCGGTCTTCAAACCCGCCCCAAGCAAAGCAAGTCCGCTTACGCAATCGCCCGGCTGTTCGGTGCTCACAACTCATAACTGAACGCATCCTAACTCTTTGGGCGCATTCCGAATCAGACTTTTAGCGCCACCAGCTATCACAAAAGCAAAAAAACGTATGAGTTTTGACAGCTGACAGTAATTCGGAACGCGATTACGGATGCTTTCAATTTCAGCGCGTATTAGAACGCGGGGTTTGGAACACGTTTAACTGTCAATTTGACAGTAGTACAAAGTTTGCAAGTGGACTGGTTTTACCGCTGTGTGTGGATTTTCGATCAACAATCGTACCTATCTGCGATAACGAAACACGATGACGTGTGCTTCGCCGTAAGTGAAAGTAACTTATTTAGTGGTAGGAGCAATACGCGTAGGCCTTCAATATCGCTTGTATGTTGTGCCGGCCGCAGTCGCTCGCGAGTTCACTTGTCGTTCGCTCGGGTGCACATTTTTTTCCTCTACAATGTGCGGAATTTTCGCATACATTAACCACCTCACGCCGAAGACCCGGCGAGAGATATTGGAACTGCTCGTTAATGGATTGAAACGGTTGGAGTACCGTGGATACGATTCAGCAGGTGTCGCCGTCGATGCCGCGGATCTGAAAGACATAGCTGTTGTGAAACGAAGCGGCAAGGTCGCTGCGCTAGAAGAACTTCTGCAGGAACGCAGCGTGGAGCTCGCTGTCGAGGAGTGTGTGGACTCTCACTGCGGTATCGCGCACACCCGCTGGGCTACGCACGGAGAGCCCAGCTCCATCAACTCGCATCCCCAGCGATCTGGACTTGACAACTCTTTCGTCGTTATCCACAATGGCATCATCACAAACTACAAAGAAGTCAAAACTTTTCTGGAGAAAAAAGGCTATGTATTTGAATCTCAAACTGATACAGAAGCCATCGCTAAGTTGGTTCATCACATCTACAGTCAGCACAATAATTACAACTTCCAGGAGCTAGTGGAACAGGTAATCCTTCAACTTGAAGGTGCTTTTGCATTGTGCTTTAAATCTCGCCACTTCCCCAATGAATGTGTTGCTACTCGTCGTGGTAGCCCGCTGCTTGTGGGCATCAAGACACGGCGCCGGCTCTCCAGTGACCATGTGCCCATTATGTACACCAATAACAAGGCCACCCGTGGAGTGGTGCCCTCCGTGCCCAGGGTCAACAGCCACTCTCACTTCCAGCCGGAAGAGGAACGGGAAGTTGAGTATTTCTTTGCATCAGATGCTTCAGCAGTCATTGAACATACCAATAGAGTTCTTTACTTTGAAGATGATGATGTTGCTCACATCAAAGATGGTGTCCTGAGCATTCATCGCATGTCTGGGAACAGCTCTGATCCACATGAACGTGAGATTCTAACTCTTAAGTTAGAACTACAACAGATTATGAAAGGTAATTATGATTACTTCATGCAAAAAGAAATTTTTGAACAACCGGAGTCTATTGTTAATACAATGAGAGGACGTTTGAACTTTGCTGATGGCACAGTAACCCTAGGAGGTATCAAAGATTATATTCCTGAAATTAAACGCTGTAGAAGGCTAATGCTGATTGGATGTGGCACAAGCTACCATAGTGCCGTGGCCACGCGCCAGTTGCTGGAAGAGTTAACTGAACTTCCAGTTATGGTAGAGTTGGCGTCTGATTTCTTAGACAGAAACACGCCCGTTTTTCGAGACGATGTCTGCTTCTTTATCTCCCAGTCTGGAGAGACAGCTGATACACTGATGGCTCTCCGATACTGCAAACGCCACGGCGCGCTCATTGTGGGTATCACCAATACCGTCGGCAGCTCCATCTGTCGCGAGTCACACTGCGGTGTTCATATTAACGCAGGCCCAGAAATCGGTGTCGCATCCACAAAAGCCTACACCTCGCAATTCGTTTCTCTCGTTATGTTTGCCTTGGTCGTCAGCGAGGATCGCATTTCGCTGCAAAAACGGCGCTCCGATATTATTGAAGGACTTCATCATTTGGACACACAAATCAGAAAAGTATTGTCTTTGGATGCGGAGGTAAAAGCGCTCGCAGAAGACCTTTACCGTCAGCGATCACTACTTATTATGGGACGTGGTTACAACTTCGCTACTTGTCTGGAAGGAGCTCTGAAAGTTAAAGAGCTGACTTATATGCACAGCGAGGGCATTATGGCAGGAGAACTGAAACATGGTCCTCTAGCGCTCATTGACGACTCGATGCCCGTGATGATGATCGTGATGCGCGACCCCGTCTACACGAAGTGTATGAATGCTTTGCAGCAGGTGACAGCTCGCCAGGGCCGCCCCATACTCGTCTGCGAGGATGGTGACACTGAAACCATGTCTTTGGCATCGCGCTGTCTCCAGGTGCCCAAAACTGTGGATTGTTTACAGGGTGTTCTAACTGTCATTCCCATGCAGTTACTCGCGTACCACATTGCAGTGTTGCGCGAGTGCAATGTTGATTGTCCGCGTAACCTCGCTAAATCTGTTACTGTAGAATAATTGTATCAAAACAAAAAATTGCGCGCGATCTCACGTATGGTACAATTCATCAATGGAAAACGAGTAACGCGAGTACCTACGTTTCGTATTGTATTCTTTTGAGTTATTTTAAGAGTTTATGATATTGTCGTATAGACAAAAGCAGGGAAGAAATACGTATGAAAATGCTCATACTTCTGTTGATTAAGTTAAAATTCTTTATCAATCTCTTATAACATCATAGGCAATGCTGCTAGTTTTAGCTCTCTGACAACATTATTGTGTAGCTAGACAACAGCTTTATGTAATAGGTGCTTCTTTGCGTCTTTCTTTGCGTTTCGCGTCACTTATTTACCAACATTCGTAAATAAGTCTCCAAGGATATGACTATCAGGTTAACCTAGAATACAGTTGAGCAATAGTTTCGTACATTTCGTTCTTTTATCACCGGCTATAGTTATACATTCCACAATATTACATTTCGAGTTTGATCACAACAAGTAAATGTAGTACACCTATTTTCAAGAGTGTACCAAGGCCATGCCTTTCGCTCCAATTCCTTACCCATTTGGCTTATAATTTTTAACTTTATATAATAATTATGCTATTCTGAAAGCAATGTAAATAATTTTGATCTTGTTTTGTTTTCATCATTTTGCATTGCATACATTAAATACTTCGATTTAATTTCGATCGTGTTTTATATTTACATAATTATATCTAATTATAGTTCCGTAGCTCTTTTATTGAGGATTTTAGAAGTCGATTTTGAGTAGAATGATACTTTTAAGTAATAGGTTACAAGTACCATTAGCCGTTTGTTTAATTATAGTTCTTATCATTTCGCTCTGATTAAGAAATTACTGTTGATTAGGAAAAATACTAATTAGAAAAATACTGCGCACAATTTTACTATAAATACGTGATGAGGGGGGGGGGGGGGGAGGCAAAATCGAAACCATATTTAATTTGGAATCTATATGTTCGAATTATATATTATTATTTTATTACATTGTCATTCGTGAATTAAGCGTACGATGTACGTAACCTTTTTCCTTGTCCAAAAATAAAAAAAAAAATTTCTCTTTATTATTAGTTAAACCGTACTTTCTTGTTTCTTACGTAGATATAAAAGACGATAAAAAGGCATGTTCCTCCACATTACTTTTTTAAGTACGTGGTGAAAATATATAATATGGTAATATATGTGGTGGTATATTCGCGTGAAAATTTGGAGGTGCGGCACTATAACGTAAACTACATTTCTACGTAAATCTCTAACATTAAAGTGCGTTTTACTAGACTCAATCTGATAGAAGATTTACCTAATTTTGGGTTAGGTAAGGTACACAAATTTCTTTCATTCCATTCAAATATAAATTAAACATATTTTTATATCTTAACTATAAGGTTTTTACCATTTGCTATTTGGAGATACACTAAGGTATAAATTGTAAAACGTAATATAACAAAAGCGGAAAGTTACGTAATTCACTAGCTACCATTTCCGTTAAATTATACTTAGCTGTATGATACCGTCGGTATCCTTACGAATAGATAATATGGTTATAATAATTTGTATGATATATAGAAAAATTTGTAAATACTAAAATTAACTTTAGCAGGCATTATACTGATTCGACCAGGTATGTAACGTATTACGAAAGAAGCCAAAACTCGCATGTGCTCTTGAAATTTGTTTCGTAGCGATGACCGGTGTTTTTTCTACAAAAATTGTATTGGTCCCCTAACTGGAAGAACAAATCCGTTGTTTGTTAGTAAAACATGATTCACATTTTATTTAAAAGTAACCTGTGCTCTAGAGATGAACGTGCATCTATACGCAATCGTTACTGTCACAAAGGGAAAAATTTAATACTTCTGTAATAAATTTACTCTTTACATTTTCTCTTCGTAGCAGATTTTTTTCCTTCTTTTTTACTTAAATTTGAATCAGAATTCTTCCAGTTGCCAGAAATTATTACGGACCTGATGAATCAGTTAATTGCAAGCTTGGCGATATTTTATGGATCTTATATCATAAAACATAATTTCTTTATCTACAATCATCGATATTTTAATTTACGATGTGTTTATATGGTAATGTTCTTAAAATCTGTGTTATCTTTAAGTAATTCATGGAAATGAGGAAAATGTTTAATTTACGATGATGATGATGATGAGTTGTGTTGTAAATACAAAATATTTTTCACTTTATGTTGAAATAAATTTAATTTCCTTTGCAGACTTTTTATCTCTACTTCTTGATAATGATCGTGATAATAAAACCCATGTCTATTTTTTAAAGACATAGTTTTGTCTTATCTAAGCAAGTGTATTAAATCATGGACCTATACTATAGGTATAATAAATAAATCCGATTTTTGCCTAAGCTGAATTCCTAGTCAAAACAATATAAGCTTAGGTAAGCACCATCCACTTTTGGTTACCTAAATAATTTTCAAATAGTTGAAAAGTCTCCAAAAGTTATTAATACTCGTAATATACAACGTGTTACAAAAAATACCAAAAAAAAATCCTAAAGGCATTCAATTAAATATTCCACTCTCTAGACTAGAGATCAGCTGTGTCAAAGAATATCCGGACCAGATATGTAATTTTAGGTCAATGCAACTATTTTTACCGCTACGGCTAAAAATGTGTACACGTACTACTTGTACCGTAACATTCACATTAGAATAAAAAACTACAAATAAATAAAAAAAGATTAGTTAAATAATTTTTATGAAATAATAAATTAATGAATTATTCATAATAATATTCATGTTTGTAAATACGTAAACAAGATAATTAAGGCATAAATTTTTTTTTTCTAATATAAATAAATTTAAGTGCATCTCTTTTAAAAATGTAGGCACAAATTGTGTACTTAAATACTATACCGTTCTGAGAATCGATCGATTCGATAGTCTATATTTTAGGTCTCAGGTTGATTGACACTAGAGATGGGAATATTTGATTAAATGTCTTTGATGAATATTATTGTATTTTTTTGTATTTTTTGTAAAACGTTGTATTATAAGAAAATAATTTCTTGTCATCATCACTCAACATCTTTTTTCTTACCAAGTTTATTTACAAGTTGTAATCCTTATTTCCTAAATTTTAATTGTGTTAGTATTTAATACAAATGTATGAGATTGTTGAGTTGAGTTTATAATATTGGCAATTTAAGTACCCTACAGTTTCTTTTTATTATACATGTGTATTCAATAATCAAGTCTGTGTAACAGAGTAGACGCATGTTATGCAAAGCAAATTATAGTTTGCATTATGTTTAAATATTATTCATATTTTTTATTCTATTTACTTTACAATCACAATAAATACGTATGCTTAAGTTTTATAAAATGCAATTTTATTTATCGCTCTACATTCGCATTCAAAACGGACAAAAATGTGGATTTTAAAAACACATCAAATCATCATTATTAAAGTAAAATCGTGTCCTTCGATGAGAATAAACTTCAGACGAATCTTCTATCTATGCTAATGCAGCAACTTTTATGTTTTAATGACGCTAGTTTTTTAAGGCCATAGGGTCAAATCCGCGTGTCGTGTTGACCTAACGCAAGGTGACGAAAATATACCACATAATTAAAATAAGTTCAAGCTGCTTTTTGAAAAATATGTGGGTGTCAAGCCATCGATCGACATGGCAGAAGAAGAGAGTTTCCTGGCCTTTGACCACTGCCACCAGGGTTTGTGAGGTCGGTTGTCGACTTTAACCCACACGATAAAAAATGCTAGGCTGCTGCTGCTGTTTGTTGTGAGCAAATAAGAAATTAAAGCCGATTAGCATAGAATATATAGCCTATAGTAGGTAACTAGATAGATATACTGTAACAATGCTAACTTTATACATTCTTTCTTCATGATATAAGTCTAATTGTTTGTAAAACTTGGTAGACTGATGTAGGCTAACTATACGGTACATAATCGAGAGTATTGTTTTGAAAGAGAGTATTGTTAGTTGTTGTTACACAACGTCTCCCACCACTTCATGCACACTTGGGTACACGCGCTCGATAAATAAAGCAAAACCTCTCGCGTACTTCACTCGATGAAACTAAACAACTCGACACTAAAATCTTTTTAATTTTTATACAAAACTAGCGGCCCACCCGGCTTCACGCGGGTAGATCAACGTCAAAAACAAAAATCCTATTTTTTACAATACGGACTCTTTAACTTACATACTACTCAAATTAAATAAAAAAAATTGTCCTGCCATTTTTCCTACCTCTACCTTACTCTACACCTACCCAACATCTACCCTACACCTACCCTACACGCCTACACCTACCCTAACAAAACAGACCAATTATTAAAAAAAAACAAAAAACCCGGCTGCGTGAAAATTTCAAACTTAATTATTAAACGAAATGAACAGATGCAAACAAGTTTTTTTGTTTTGTTTTGAATGATCGTGGTTGATAGTGTCCATAATAGCAGTCGGAGGCATCAAAATATTAATAATTCATAAAACGCTATGATTGTGAATATTTGATGCCTCCGACTGCTATTGTGAACACTATCAAAATATTAACAATTCATAAAAACGCTATGATGGAACATAAGAATATTGTGAATATTTGATGCCTCTGACTGCTATTGTGAACACTATCAACCACGATAATTCAAAACAAAACAAAAAAACTTGTTTGCATCTTTTTAGTTCATTGATTAATTAAGTTTGAAAGTTCAATATTTTCACGCAGTCATGTTTTTGTTTTTTTTAATATTATTTTATTTTTATCTTTTTAGTTTTTGTAATGAATGACCGATATTGTTGTGTCTCTTCCACACATTATATAGGTAATTCAATTTAAAACGTTGAAATTTTTGATGTTTTTTAGCATTTCTCATTCCAAATTACATTTAAACATATAAGTTGTATATATTTTTATAAACTATTCATTTGATACCCCACTCAATAGGTTTTGGAGAGATAAATTTTTTTAAGTATATGTTTTGGCGCCAAAAATCTTTTTTTAGTTTTGATGTACCCTGTGTCACTCTCACAAGTAGACGAATCTAACGACACCTCTTTAGCTAAAATCCATCAAGCCGTTTAGGCTGTAGAGCGTGCCACAGAAATATACATACATACAAAATATACATACACTCGAAAAACATAACCCTAAAGCAGTCGGGTAAAAAAATCGGACCTCATTTCACAGCTAGGAACATTTTGTATTGTAAAAATTGACGTTTTTTTTTTCATTTTTTTTTTCTTTATTAAAACTTTCTGTGTACCTTATGGAACATATGAAAAAAGAATTAGCCGAATAAAATTGGTCGAGCTGTTATCGATCGAGTTTTGCGCTTAGCAGCATTCATTTAGATACTCCGTCAGCCATGGATGACAATCGGTTGGCTATGATCAGATGTATGAAAAGTAAAAAAATAATTTTGTGATTTTGTTTTAGATCTAGAAGCTTAGTCTAGAAGATAGAAGAAGAAATGTCATCTAAGAGGTTTTGCGTTATTTAATTAACCGTTGTTGTACGAGTATAATTTGTATTTATTAATTGCGATGCAATTGTAGGCGGCTAGGCTAGGCGCTTGTTCCGAGACGCGTATAAGGACGGTAGGTAAAGCAGATAACAAGTAACTATTTTGAAAATAATATTTCATTAATAAAGTAAAAAATAAGTAAGATTTTTATAAATAGACTACTTCTAAGCAAATTAAACTTAGTTGTTTATAAGAACATAGTCACGATACGATTCGTGATCTCGCTCGGTAGGTACAGTGAACAGTGCGCGTTGGTAATAACGACTAGTTTGCTACAAAAATGTATAGCTTGATGAGCTGTCTATTGTACATCCGGAAGATATTGTCGAAGTCTTTCATGACATGTTCCCTATATCTATGTATAGATATATCTATGTTATATCAACCTATACCACGCACAACACTATTATATTGGTACAACAATAACTGTGTCTTGTTCTTAACAAAACAACAACAACAAAAGTAGGATGTTGCGTTTTCGGATTAATGCGTTTCGTAGGCACCAGTTACATCAGATAGTAATTAATAATTATAACTAATTGCAATTTCCGGTAATAAATTAATCCTAGGTTTTATCTTTGATAAAATTCCACCATCAAAGTCGTTGTTTGTTCCTATCACTTATATTTATCCGATGCGAAGATGATTGCCGATAAAATAAATCTTAACTGATATTTAGAAAAGATAATGATAAATGTGATAATACAACATTTCAGATCTACGATTAAACGATCAAATTAAAAACGACTTACTTATATTATGTGTGCGTAAACAATGTTTTTTTATTAAGTACTTAGGTAGGTACACAGTAATAGTTTAATTTATACTAAATCCAGCTTTTCAGATTAACTAGTAAATCGTTGTAAATTAAAAGAGAAAACCCGTACAATAGAATGATAATAATTTAAAGAATGAATAAAACAAAATTGTAAAATAATAATGTTTATTTAATTAAGTGAATATGAACTCGTAGGTACTTACTTAATTGTTCTTCTTCTTCTTCATCGTGTGAATTGTTAGGTCGACAACTGCACCCAGCATCAACGAATTATCTTGCCCAGCATATCATCGCGTCATCCAGAGGCAAATCTTAGCTAAGTATGCTCGAAATAGTATCGAACTGAGAAATAAAGCTCCAAAAACAAACTACATTAAAAAAAACATGTATTTTTTTGCATTTTTTGTGAAATTATTAAATTACTTGTGCGTTGTGTAAGATTTTCCCGTGGGAATAAGACTTTTTCCCGCAAAAAGTATCCTACGTTTTATCCAGGTTACAATTTATCATCTCCATTCCAAATTTCATCCAAATCCGTGAAGGTGGAATTTAGTGTGAAGTGTGATGTGATATTCTATTCAAAATGACATTTGTAAATCTAAGTTTATCTGTTACCGACTTAGGTGACTTAGAAAAAGTTCGCGAAGCAATACAATACAAAATACACTTTATTGACACCAAAAACATAAAACATACATAACAAGATAATTGAAACAATGAAGGTCAACAGGCGACCTTATTGCTGGGGTAGCAATGTCCTCATTCACCACGATAATGCATTTCGCTAAGGTAACAGAAAACTATTTGAAGGCTTCAAATGTGGAACTGATGACGCATCCGCCTTACAGCCCGGACCTCGCACCCTGCGACTTCTTTTTGTTTCCAAAAATTAAAGACAAACTTAGAGGCAAACGTTTTACGACCCCTGAATCGGCGGTGAATGTATCGTATCTAGTCTTATTTTTCTAAATCCCGAAACTTTCAGTATGCCTTAGTATAACCTATAGAGTTTGATTGCTTTGCTAAGTGATGTGATGTGACACTCCTAATGTTGAAAATGCAATTTACAAAATGTACTAAATCCAGTTTGAAGCTCGGCTGGCCGTTACGAGGCTAGAATCTTTCATAATTCTATAACATATCTTTTCTATAAAGTGCCAACACTTCTATCTTTATTCTTTTTCTTCTTTTTGTGCAATAAAGAATAATTGAATTAGAATTATTTTACTTCATTAGTTGAAAAATTGGCTCAAGTTTTTAGTTTTGTCACATTATCAGTGATAAAGGAATGATGAAAGATTCTATCACTTTATACTACAATTTATAAACAAATTTATGTGCGTACATGTACAGAAAAATTGTTTTCCAAGGATTGAAACCATGGTGAAAGTTAAAGGTTATTTAAATTGTAAATTACTTCTATTATCTTTCAGATACCAAAATTGATTTCGAAACGTGAACCCATTTGACACTTATTCAATTTAGAAAGTACTATTTCACAAGGACTTTTGTCTATCCTATTTGAAGGATTGTCGTAACATATTGCTAAGCGTTGCTCAATTCTCTCAACAAGAGATTGTTAGCCTGCCTGCAAAGGGGTCGCGTGGCGTACGTGGGAGTTTCGAGTTGAGCTATTTATTTGCGACCTACCCAGCCTCCAGTCTATCCTGCTAATAAGTAAAGGGCGAACAGTTCTTATAGTACCTACCATATTGTTGCTAAAATAAGTCCGGCAGCCATTGAAAAAATAAACGTGCTAATCATTTGTTTGAGCCAGCTAGCAAATATAATTTACTACAGGTTTTCTTCAATTTAGAATTTACTTCGCCGAAGATGCTCTATTACAAGACGACGAGGAGGCGACGACGGCCATTTTCTGCGTTTCCCTACTTTCATGCATAAGATGCCGATCACGCACGAACAGAGATTGAAGAATACTTAGTATTATTTGTTACTGTGATATATTATGCCTTGTGGTTGATTGTGTTGTGCGCGTGCGTAGGTCGCGTAGTGTGAAACGGAGAGAAGTGTGGTAGTAGTCATCATGTTGTTTACCGTCTTGCTTACACTCGCACTGCGGTAAGCTTATACTTATTTACACAATGCACTATTTGCTTAATTATGCTTGGATTTTGCGAAATTGTGGTTAGTTGTTATTTAGTTGTCGTATTCCTTTTATTTCTTTCCACTACTTACACCCATGGGTGAAAACTTGAGCCTAACTCACTTCTTTACTAAAATATTATTTGTCTTTCCTTAGAACACTGTCTTTCTGTCTCAAATGTAGAACAAAGACCTACTATAAAGAATGACGGGCTCTATCAGCCTTCATCCTGACCAACACAGTACTTCTGGGAATCCCGTTTACAACGTAATGCATCTTCTTGAAACAATCAAATTCTAAGTAGGTATATGTAATTAACTAGACCCTGACGACGTGCCGGAAATAAGTACTTACTTTGATCATTATTATTAAACTATTTACACTACACTGCGACAGTGATAAGGATGATTAAAATAAAAGTAGGTACTTAAGTGCTCGCTCATAGGTAATAAACTGCATAATGACTGCAAGTTATCTAGAAGTAAAATCAAAGTACTGACTTCAAAGTACTTTCCGACATATAAAAGGGATTGAAGCTCTTGAGTTTCATCCGAAGTATTTTCTTTACATGAGAATGATTGTCGGTGTAGGAAGTTCCGCTTCCGCCGCCACGTCCGCGTAGACTTGTTATTAAAATCCATCAAGATGATGACGGTTCATGTGTAGAGTGGTGGGTGTATCAGTTAAATTATGTTCGTTGTGTGTTACTGGCGCCGGCGCAGTACCTCGGTCGTTCACATGCGGTCACTGGCCGATGACCGACCCTACGCGCATTCTCATTGAGTTCCCTACTTGAGTTCGAATGTTGTTGGAGCGATTTTTTTTATATCGAACACGTAGACACGACGACGTCTGCTATGCACCTACCACGTAGGTGGAGCGTGCTAAGACTGCTGTGCGGGTAAACCCGTCTCGAAGGTGCATAATTTCCTAATGTGACTGCGCGGCCCCTACGTCGTAGGTGCGCTGTTACCAAATTCCTCGAACGTATGCGGCGCACCGCACCTACCGAGGCGGGTGGGGGGTGCGCAATGCGCATGGCTGTATTATTGCGGTTTTTTTTCTGCAGCTAAAGTGTCGTTACATCGCACTAATAAAGCATCAATAAAAAATAACATTGTACTACGGAATTATCGACACAACGTAATCGATATAAAAAAATTCGAACCAACAACTTTCGAACTCAAGTATCACACGAAGACCGACGGAACGGAACGGGGGCGGTATATGCGTTTGGGGTTAGAGGTTGTTTGTTTGTTAGTGTGTATGTATGTCTGTTATTCTTCAGAAGGAATTCGCCTTTCAATAATAAATGCTGCAACGGGCTATTAACTTATCACCTTCTCCGCTACCGCATACCAAGGTATGCTTCCGTGACCTGTCGGCGCAAGATGGTTTCATTAAACACCTTGTAGAACCACACTATTGGTAATTGGCTGAACCACCGAGTTTAATTTGCCGAAGCACGACCCACAACCTACTTCACTCTGGTTGCAACAACTTGCAAATGTTAATTGATCATTTCTTGCGCCGATGACGTTGCGTCAGAAAGCTGATATTCTCTTTGTTAGGTTGTTTCTAAATTGGTAATATGCTAGTGTGAGAGGTAGTTAATTTAGGAAAATGGCATTTCTGTTTTAGGTGACGACGAGATAAACTTTATAAAATTATATTGAACTACATGTCAACTAAACTCTGCTCACCCCGTATAAGATATGAACATAAACGATTTTACAAGTAAAATATACCTAAAAGACCAAAAAACCCTAAACTAAAACTTTCAAGCAAAATCAGGAACAGCTTGTGTTGGAAGCCGTAGAGACATTCTATTTGGAAAGTTATAAACTTATGGTAAATCCATATAAATAACGTCAGTAGCACGACCTTGACCTCTTTATTTATTTAATTACATGTAGCTCTGTCTATACAGCATGATTTTGTAATCCCTAGCAAAATTTAAATATGATGCTCAGACCATCATAAGCAACAACTTTTCCCAAGGAACATGGGTTGGAAACCTCCAAAAAAATTTCGACCTCCCATACAAATTAGTAAAGTTTGTATTTTGTATGAAAAGTAGATTTTTTTGGGGCTTTTCAACCCATGATCCTTGGAAAAAGTTGTTGCTTATGATGGTCTGAATCTGAACACTCCGAGTCTGAACATCATATTATTTAAATTTTGCTAGGAATTACAAAATCATGCTGTATACAGGTTATCCTAGTTTAGGCTCCAGCCTTTACAAAATATTAATAGTTCATTAGTATTAGTAGTGGCTCTGTGAGCTGTAGACCTCGCGAGTCTGTATATCTTTTCATATTTATTTTTATTTTTTCTACACAAACATCCCCAACCCCTTGATTTTTTATTTACAAATTAAATTAAATTTTATTTTATTTTTTAAATATATATATATATTTTATTTTTATTTTAAATGTGACCTGTAGAGGAAAAAAGACTCAGCGGTAGACCTTGTAAGCTGGCAACCCCCATAACTCCGTCATTTTTTAAAATTTCAAAAAACTGGCTCGATAAAAAAATTCGATTAATTTATCGAACCTGCTCACAAAATTTCACGAGAATCGGTTGAGAAACGCGACCTGTAGAGTGAAACAAACAAACAAATCCACAAACAGATGGACATACAAAAGCAAACTTGGCCAAGCTTAGGCAGAGACGCTTCGCTCGCTCGGTCAATTATAGCGAACAACAAATTTTGTAAAATATTTGTAAAGGAAATAAATTATTTACTTACTTTTTTCTTACAGGACCTTAAACTAAGCGCGCGTTGATGTCTTTTGTATAGGCTAACTGAGCGTAAACGTAAATTCACCTTTTCGGCTAAAAGCACATCTGCAGCAAATTTAAGCAAATTATTAGTTTTAATTTATCCGTTCTTTCCCTATTCTCTTCTTCATCATTCGTCATATTCATAATATTATTAGCATTCAATTACTGGGTTTATTATACTTTATCAACGTTATACCCACACACGTAAATAATTTAAACATCTATCATCCATCACACACAATATTGGTAGACTCCACGACTGACCTATGCTTGGGTAAAGAGATAGCTATGTTAACTATGTGTTATAAGCGTAAAAATAAGTTCAATTATACCGTAGATAGTTAAAGACCGTCATTGAAACAAAAAAAATTCTGTCCTGTCAAATTATTAAAAGGCGCTTTCGCCCTTTCTACAAAACACCGACGATATGCCCGTTGATAAATGATATAATATTTCAGATAGCCAAACTAAAGTACATATAATTTGTTATTATAATGCGATAACAATGAGAATCAAGACTGCTGCGGCAAAGTCAAAGTCAAAATAATTTATTTCCATAGGATGTTATTACATCACTTAGATCCGTCATTACATTTTTTTGGGTGAGTTCACTAACACAATGGCGGCCGCGTTGTGATGTGACGCCAATCTCTCTAATCAATAAAAAAATAACGTACTTAGTCCATACAGGATTTACGTTGAAGTTAGCCAAGAGCCCGTTCAATTGTTACTTGGACGAAATAAAATATTTTTAATTTGAATTCTTATTTTAAAAGTAGTGCTTCCTATGGAAGAAAAGAAGGAAAACGAATCGAACAAAAATGGTGTCAGTGGCCTGGTCTGACCGCCGCCGACGACGACGACGTCTCACGCCGCCGTCGGGTGACCACCGGCGCCGGCACCTCACGAATGCATGCAGCCGAGCCGCAGCGAAATTCCACTATCGCTGACACTCTTAGAATATTAAGTGTTAGAGGCCAAGTGAACGACAACGACGACGTGAACTTGCTGGCTTGCTTGTAATACTCACTTCTACTTTTAGCAACGTGAATTGGTAAACAAAGCTTCTACAATCACAATAGACAATCAATGCTAGTATGAACTATTTACGATTAAGAAAATTACTACGGGTCATTAAGCTCTGATTCGAATAAGAAATTGAAATTATAACTATAAAAAACTCCTTCAAAATAATATAATTTAAAGGGAAAAGAAGCTCTGATAAATATATCGATATTGTAAAAGTTAATTGTACGGTGAAAATGCAGTGATAGTTACTTGCGTAGTTGCGACTGCGCACGTTTACCTTGGACCATGCGCTTCCTGCACAGCAGTCGGCCGGCCGGCACCCGCTGCAAGCAATGCAACAAGCTGCGGTGAAGGGGCCACAAGCCTACGAGCCTTCCTTTGTTCAACACTAACAGTGAACTGGTCAACAGAAACTGGTCTTTGACCTTATCGTTCTAAATATAGCTAACGATTCCGCAAGCAGCTGAAAGCACACCGAAAGGTTGAACAGAATCGTCAAAATATTTCACACTATATATTAGGCAAGAATAAAGTTCGATATCGATTTTCAGTACCATTATTTCAATAAATATTTTTTTGGTGTTCAGTAATAAAATTATAAAGTAAAAAATATTTTTTAACAACACGTTTTAACGCACTAAAAAGTATAAAATAATTTTTATTGAGATTTTTATTGGTGTAGTACTCTTGTAGGACTTAAAACGAAAAACGTGGGGTGCATGGAATATATATTCAAAGAAGTAGAGAACGAGGTGATGGCTGAAAAACAGCATAGCTGACGCTGTAACCTTTTCATTGTCTTACTTATTTTCATGTCTGTCTGTACTACTTATTGATACATAACATATTGTTAATGTAATGACAACAAATAAATGTCTTCTAATTCTTATTAGTGCCAGGGGTTGTTATGTGTTATGTCTTGAAAACTTCCAAATAGTTATTATTAGTATATTTTATGCAGTGCAATTCAATTGTTGTGTTTTTTTATTATTGGAAAGACTTGCGTTTGACCATTATTCTAGCTGAAGGAAATTGATTATAAGGTGAAAGATGGACCCTGCTCGCCTAGAAGATGTCTATGATATTTTTATAAAGGGGCTAAATTCTAATCTATAGTTTTTTGAGAAACACGGTTAATCTACTCCATGCACTCCACGTTTTTCGTTTTAAGTCCTACAAGAGTACTACACCCTTAGATGAAATATAGTGGTAGATCCACGAACGCCGCTCGAAAAACGGCACCATCAAAACAAGGCATAAATTATGCGTAAATTATATGATCTAAGACTACACCAATAAAAATCTCAATAAAAATTATTTTATACTTTTTAGTGCGTTAAAATGTGTTGTTAAAAAATATTTTTTACTTTATAATTATTTTGTGCTTTTTAGTCCAGCGTATTTAAATTTTGCAAGATACCCTGAACATCACGTAGATATCTAAAGATCTTTTCAAGACAAATCCAACGAGCCCAATTTTTGTGTATTTTAGGAGTTCCTTTGGCCACCTTTCGGCTCCATCATCAGATCAGCTCCATGGCATCATAATATTGCATTGTCACCGAGGTTACATAAGTGTACCAAATTTCAGCACAATCGAATGACAGCACGTGCTCCAAAAATGAGTTTCAAGATTCGGAGCGAACAAACCCACAAACAAACAGACAGACAAGAAAGCGAGTTAATAAAAACGTGTTAAAAAACAAAAGACGATCACTAGCGCGAGGCGACACGCGACGACCGACGCGCGTCAGAAATCTTTGCCTTACCGTCCTGTTTGTCAAAAATAAAATTATCTTGGAGCTATTAAAAAAAATGAGAACATATGTTACATATGTAATAAAAATTTAATGAATAAAATGAATTCATAAATAAATCAAAACCTACGAATAGGCACACAGTATAGGGATAGCAAGATCAGTGTCATGATTTTTGAAAAAAGTTTATCAAAGTTTTAGTGCATGCTCCCAGTCCTAGTGAACCAGTCAAAGCTCTGTCCACCCCTTCAGGAATAGGCGCGTGACTTTATACACGTAGTTATTGTAGTATTTTCTCGACTTGCATGACCCCCTGTTGTGAACCAACTTCGGTCGGCGGCGCGGCGCCTCCTCTAAAAAAGTCTTATGTTATTGGAGGTGAGGTAACCGCAGCTGGAGTGGTTGGACCAGCAAAACCGGTCCGCGTTTGCTGCTGAGATTGAAAGTTTATCTTGTGACATTTGTGCTCATTTAAATCAGGCTGACGACGACGTCTTGCATATTATTATGTTTTTCAAAGCTATGATACTTACGAGTACATACCTACTTTGTAAATTTTTCCTCTTTTCAGGACTTTTACTTTTCGGTCTCAACTGGACTATTTCTGGGCAAGGGTGTTCTTAGCCTAATGTCCTGATTGATTTGAGAAGTGTTTTTCTTTATTATTTTAAAAAATAAATAGTTTTTGTTGGTTTTATTTCATTTTGGTTGGTTTGGTTTTGGCTTGTTTAGTACAGCACTATTTCATTACAAACAAAATAGCGAGAATTAAAAAGCAGCAATGTATTCATAAATTGCGACGCATGAGCGCGAAAACTTGCAGCAGGCAGCAGCTTCGCCGGTCGATAGCTGCGCGCGGTCGTGATACATTACCTACGCGCTACGTAAGAAAATAATAGAAACATTAATTTAACATTCTCGAACTTTTTTCGTGTGTGGATTATATTAGTATAATTTACTACATTCATTAATTCTAAACATCAGTTTGTAAACCCGATATCGGATCCCTTCACAGGATCACTTTCACATCCCTTTTTTTACAGAACATAATCAAGGAATATCCACGAGAATCAAACGCGCCAAATGTGCACTTCTCCGGCGCTTGTAACAAGAATCTGCCCTAAACCGATCGAAGAAGGAAAAAATAAAGTCCCTGTATTATTTATTATTTTTGGGAAATTGTATATCATCTCACTCAGCATAAAGTTGGCAAAAACTACACTTACGGGCCAAAACCAAGCAAGTGCAGTGTGTAAGGAAAGGACTTGTTATCCATTGCTGAACGGATATAAAAAAAATGGAGAGAGTAACTATTTGATGATAATATGTAATCAGCTAATTGTTTGTGGACAAGTGTTCGAGCACTTTGGAAAGTAAAATAGAGATGAGCCGAAAATGGCAGAAGGATGTGGGATAAGCAATTTTGGGAAGAGGAATGACATTCACACGCTTCCATGCTGAAAGGAAAGAACTCTTGGAGGGAGTGATTGAAAATATGAGTAAGTATAGGTAAGAGTTCGGGAAGAATAAGAGATATCAATCGGGAACAAAGGTTATCATTGCCCACAGCTGAAGAAGTTATAGCAAGAACGTGCTTCTTAACATCCCCTTCGGAAACAGTAGTGAAACAGAATGGAGAACACGCTGGCAGAGTTTGGCACTGAAGAAAAGAGATGAATTTGGATTTGACACGAGTGTCTAAGGTCACAGGCGGGAGTGAAAGACAAAAGCCAAGCGATATAAGAAATTTCCATACTTGCGTTGGATTACAGTTATCAACAGAGTCGGGGATGTGACGACGCTTCGCATCTCTACACAAACGACTACAGTGATTCTTAACATCCTTATATCCTTACTGATATTCGGTAAATAAACTGTCGCGGTAACGACTGTCGCATTCATGGCATTCGCGTATAACGCGACGACGACGGGGTGAAGTCACGCGAAAGTTTGTATGTAAGGATATTTGTTACTCTTTCACGAAAAAACTACTGAACGGATTGGGATGAAATTAGGAATAGAGATAGTTTGTACCTTGGATTAAGACATAGGATAATTTTTATAGGAAAAAGTTTTATTCCTACGGGAAAATCTTACACAACGCGAGCGTAGCCGCGGGCGAACAGGTAGTTTAAAAATAAAAGCGAAGCGTTCTTTTAGCGATATATCTTATTCACAATATTTTCAGTAGTTTCCTTTCATGCAGTTGTGGGAAGCCCTGAGAATTAACATAATTTTTAAAAACAGTTTTCAAACTATTTTATGCGCCTGACATTAACAATAAAGCAAAATATTTGTTACTTATTGCTCAACATTAACTACCAGGGGCCATTACATTGCGTAGCCGATCCACAACCTTTGTCCGGAAATACGCACTTTGATCGTAAATATCTCAGCCATTTTTTAAGATGTGAAAAAAGTAAAAACAGTTTTTCTCTTATTTTTTTAGATTTATTTGGCAAGTAAAGTAAAAAACATTTGCAGACCCGTCAACAGGCAAAACTCATACGTTTTTTTTTTCTTTTATGATCGCTGACGGCGCTGAAAGTCTGATTCGGAATGCGCCCAATGTCTGTCATACAAAAATCAAATGTCAAACGCGTGGAAGGCAAGCCATTTTGTGAAAAATCAAAAGAAGATCGCCGCAAGTAAAGTTGTGTTTGTCTAGTTACTCGTGATGAACAAAAAAAATGCAAATATGGATTTGTTCGAATACATAAAAGTTAGTGAAGATGAAGATGATGCCAATGCCGTGGAGATACCTTGCGAGTTGGATGGCACCCTATTGCTGTCTACGCTCGTAGCTCAGTTTCCCGGTGCCTGTGGACTCAAATACCGACACCCTGAGACTAAAACTATTCGAGGTATTCGATTAAGCGACGGTAAATTGCATTCGCCAGGTGACAGTGGATGGGGTAAGCACCTTTATATTTGCGTATTTCCCAAAGAGAACAAACGCAAGATGGAAGATGTATCTCCTGAAAATTCAGCTGCTAAAACTAAACGTTTGGAAAAAAAACTGGCATGCTCTGATCTAATTTGCCTTGGGTTGCCGTGGAAGTCAACAGAAGATTCCATTAGGCAGTATTTTGAACAGTTTGGTGAAGTTGTAATGGTGCAATTGAAGAGAGATAAAAATGGATCATTCAAAGGATTCGGATTCATTCGATTTGCTACATATGCTTCACAGATGAGAGCTCTTGCTCAAAGACATAATATTGATGGTCGTTGGGTTGATGTACGTATCCCAAACTCAAAGGAAGGAGTTGTCCCTCAGATGCCTTGTAAGGTGTTTGTTGGAAGATGTACTGAAGATATGACTGCTGATGATTTGAGAGAATATTTTTCCAAGTTTGGAGAAGTTACAGATGTATTTGTACCCAGACCTTTTAGAGCATTTGGGTTTGTTACTTTTTTGGATCCTGAAGTAGCACAGAGTTTATGTGGAGAGGATCATGTAATCAAGGGAGCTTCTGTATCAGTTTCTAGTGCTGCACCAAAGATTAAAAGTAAATCTAATCCAAACTGGAAAGATGATTCTTATGGACAAGCTTGGGAAGGACAAAACCGGTCAGGGCCTTCAGGTGGCAGTGGACAAAGTAGTAATGGAGGAAGCAGTAATATTGATACATTGAATATGCAAAACTTAGGAATCAACCCCAATGGTGGTCCACCAGCTAACTTTAATTTGCCTATTAGTCTTGTAGCTGCTGCCCTGAACCAAGCTGGATGGGGAGGTTTCTTGGGAGGACCTAATAATTCAGGTCAAAACTGGCAGGGTGGGCCTCCACAAGGAAATTCTGGTAAAAACTGGAATAGCAATCAAAATTGGGGTCAAAATGGCCCTCCTCAAGCATGGAACCAAGGAAGTAGCGGCAACCAGGGTTGGGGAGGTCAAGGAGGTAAAGGTGGAGGTAATTGGAATCAGCAGCAAGGAAGCTGGTCAAACGGGCAAGGACAGGGACAAGGGCAAGGCAATTGGGGTGGGAATGGTTCTGGGCCAGCTGGATCTGGTGGATGGAATAATAAGACCCAAACTTGAGGTGAGCAGACGCAGCCACCTATACGGTAACTTAGCATAAGTTTAGCATTTTATGCTTTAGTGCTATTATGTTAACATGTAATGTGATTCAAAATAATTTATTGTGGTAACTAAATTCTCATATCAATTTATATTGCATGATACATTTATTTTGTTCTTTCCTATGTACAAGAGAATGTTTGATTCACATTACATATTAGAGGACTACCCACCTGCACATTGAAACTATTTGCTAAAAAGAATATAACTATCAAAATATGAAATCTTGTTTGTTACATTGTAAGTAACCACAAAACACTACCACTACATGTTAGTAGTTTTGTTATTCTGTAAAAAATATATAAAATAAATTCTATAATACTTCTCATAATATAGAGCATACATGATTAATAAATAAGTTACATAGCTACTTCCAACTAGATTTTTGACCCGCCTTACTGAAATCATGTGTGTTATAGATGATGTGTTTTATATGTTTTTAGTTGTCAGTTGGGTAGACCTTTAACAGTAGTTTTTACCAAGGAGCATACTTAAATGTATTAGGGACTAAAGAAGTTTGTACTAGATGTAAGCTGACTAGAGCTATGAGTGTATTTTTGATGTGGAGTGATGAGGAATTTACAATAAATATAAGTATGTATTCTGAGATGGATGTTTTAATTATGATCAGTTTATGAGGGTGATACAAGTATGACTGTCAAGTGCTTGGGATCTATACTGCTTAATCTGGAAATTGTGTTTTTTTGGAACAGAGAGTGAATGAAAATTTCTGTTCAAGGGTGAGATATAAAATGTTTTAGAAAAGAAATAACAGGTTTTCGTAAGATTGTGTGAGACATGGAAGACTTGCTGCTACATACCATCTAGTAGCAGGATGAAGTGCTCGGTACTCAATTCCTTGAGAAGTCTTTTGTATAGCTGCAACAAGTGGTGAGTGTTTTGGCTCTGATGAAGTTTGTGTTTGACTACTTTAATGTTTGAAACCTATTTATTTGTTCTTTTTGTGCAGTAGCTTGTGAAATGGTTAAAAGGGCTATCAAGAATGCAGATTGACTTGACTCAGAGTGAACTTGGCTGTTTCAAGATTGTGGTTAAAGGTTTTCTTTTTGCATTACATCTAATTAATGACTTTGATTTTTTACTTTTTGATTTATTTTGGTAATGTTTTTTAACGTAAACTTAATTTACAGTCACAGGACAAGATATTGGCTGGCAATTAACTAAAAAGGAATGAGAAGCCAAATAAAATCGAGTATGATGAGCTTCAAAGTTCAAATAAAAGCTTTGATGGGTGTACCGAAGCAAGCACCATTCTGAAATATTTTTCCATGCTTCTTTTGGTCTGGTGGTTCTGAAGCTGACGCGAGGCATATGGCCTAATTGTAGGTAGGTACAATTGTTCTACTTGCCAATATTTCTGTATGCACAGTACTTGTGTATTACATTTTTATATCATCATCATCATCATTTTATATAAAGTGTTTTAATTACAGGTAGACATAGGCAAGTCAACCTAACTATCTACAGTGCTGAGGGACCTGCTGCATGCTACCTTTATTTGGGTTGAGGAATGTGTTTTTGTGGCAGTCTCTTAAGAATAAAAGGAATGCAGGAAAGTGAGAATAAACACCTTGTTTAATAATACAATAGTTTTATTTACATACTATAGTACAGTAAGTATAGTGACTATACTATAAAATGGAGTATGGAACTTGCTACATGAGTTACCTATCACAACAAAAATTTGCCACATCAAGTTTTCTAGGCTAAAATCAACTTTTTTTTGTATTTGTGGCTTATACAAAGTCAGCTTATCACAGGAGATGCTTGCATATTAAAAATATAGGTAGACATATTAAAAGTATAGGTTTCAAATTTAGTAATCTTACAAATTAAGCTAATTGCTGTCTTACGTGAATTAGAGTGCGGGTGTGTGTCCACAATGTAAAGCGGGCTTCAGAATGCAAATAGTGGACCAACTGCAAGCGGACAAAATAGATCCCATTGAAGTGTGTCCTCCGGGGGAGCCTTGGGTCCGGAAGGAAGCATAAGTATATATCGCATCCGCGTGTGAAAATGCCCAAATACGTCTGCCAGTCAAATTAACCAATAGCTTCCTTTGCTTCCTTTCCTTATGCTTCAGGATGTTAATTGATAAAATGTAATTGAAATATTATTAATATATTTTTTTAAATATTATTATTTCAATTACATTTTATCAATTAACATCCTGAAGCATTATATTGTTATTTATTCCCAACATCCCCCTCTCGAGGATATCAGAGGAGGGACGGCGAAGTCTGCCCTATTGCCTTGATTGTATCAATATAAATATGCTTAGATATTTTCAATACCTAGTAAAGCCCAAATGTTATCAAGCAAATTTCTCTGCAAGAAACTACGAAGTTTCAGTCCAAGGGGTAAATTAATTCTCCCTTTGATAAACATGGCAAATAATTGAAACTATTGTTTATAATTTTTTAGCTCAAATGTAACTATTGGACTTAAAAACTTATAAAACAATTTTATCAAGACTTTATTTTACATTCTGAATCAAACTTGAAGGAAAGATACACAAAGTTTTTATATATCAAACAACATTCTAGTTTCCAAATATATGGATAACAAACAAATCATCTAACTTAGAGTTTTTAAAAATTGTCTATTTACAAGTGCATTTGATATCAGAGCAAACCAAAAACATGGCACTGTTAAATTGTCGGCCAGTCACTGCTAATGTTATTTTCACCAAGCTATTGGTAATTTTTTGTTTCATCATTACATTTTGGACAGTTTATTTCGCACGATACTCAGCGTACAAGATGCTGTATTTAAATTGTAGAGTATGGAATAGAATTATTCGTTAAAAATTGCATAGAACTAAAATTCCTATCAACTACTGCACATATTCATTTAGGCTTTAAGCTTTTTCGAGGGCCTCAGAGCGTAGTTGATGTCGACTTGTCTTTTAGCGGGCGCGCGACGCAACTGACGACGACCGTTCCACTCTGCGTCCATCTGGCGAGCAAATTCGAGATCTTTCTTTTCTTGTTCTATAATTTGTTCAATCCTAAGTTGCTCCTGCAATATCTGCTTTACATCGCAATTCTTTAATGGACTAGATAAATTTTTTACAGCTAAATTGAGCTTACTATCATTTGTGGGTTTTGAATCACACAGTGGACTTTCAACCTCTTCTATTCTGGTAGCGTTCAACCTCTTAGAATCGCTCCTCAAATGAGGTTTTCGATCGGAAGCCGCCTTCCTCCCTTCGATTCTCATCTTTTTAGGCGTTTTCTCATTTTCATCTTTCGCCATGCTGCCCATAGATCTGGTGCGTCGTAGTGTTGTTTTGGAAGATGCTGTACTATTATTAGGAGCGCGTGGGGCAGACGATTTCTTGTTATGTGCAACTTTTCTAATAGGTAGTGTTAAGTTATCATCGGTACCATTTTTTTTACTTGCTTGTCTGGTGTTGATATTGTGTGTATAACTTTTCTGTAAAAAGAAAGATACTATGTGCAAAGTATTCTTAGTAGGTAGGTATAAATAATTTTATAAATTCATCATCATCAACAGCTCATATACGTCCCCACCGAGGGACTCGAGCCTAGCCTAAAATGTTTAAATTAACAATAGACAAATATGGATATTATACCTATATTTACACATCAAGTTACCATATCTATATTTTTATACCTATAAATTTCGTATACCTACATATAATGTCTATTGTTAATTAAAGGTAAGCGCACATCATGCCGGGCCGCAGCGTGCCGGGTCGCATCGCAAAAATCTGCTCAAATCGCTCGTATGTATTTTATATGAACTATCGCACACTATGCCGGGTCGCAGCGGGCCGCATAATCCGCATGCGTGCGATGCAGCCCGCCCCGACACAGTGTGCTTATAGTATGCGGATTTGAGTGCTCTCGCGCCCTTGTTTATAAGTACCATATTTGCGTAAAATCCGTCAATGCGCTGCGGCCCGGCCCGTCACAATTTGCTATGGACGCATTTTGCGCTGCGATGCGGCCCGCCCCGGCACGCTGCGGCCCGGCAAAGCGTGCGCGTACCTTAATTAAACATTTTAGGCTAGGCTCGAGTCCTTCGGTGGGGACGTATATGAGCTGTTGATGATGATGAATTTATAAAATTATTTATATTCATAGTTATGACAGCTGAGTTCTTTCAGTATTACTGTTTACCAAAGCGTTTAGAAAACACATAAAGATCCGCCGAGTTCGACATCTGATAGGGCTTAGCTTTTCATCTCGTAAGTTTTGTTTTTATTAGACGTATTGTTGAGTCAATAAAACATACCTTCATAGCCTTAAGACTATTGAGTGCTATGACGAAAGCAGACGGTAGGTTTTTAGCCAAGGATAACTGGCGGAGTTTGCAGAGACCGTCAAGGTACTGCGTGCGTGTAGGCTCGTGTGCTTGCAGCGGCGAAGGCGGCGGCGGCGGCGGGTCCACGCGCACTCGGGAAATCGGCACGCGGATGGGCAGTTTTCTACTGCTTTTCAAACTGAAAAAATTGCAGAGTATTCATGGAACATGCACATTTTTTTAAGTTCATTAGTCGAAATATTTCAAGCTTGCTCAGAAACAAAGTTAAAGAGAGTCTTCAAAGTTGATTAGACAGAGGTCCGATGTGTAATGTGACTTCATAATTCACGCGGGCCATACATCCGCCATAAAAAAAGTTGTTTCCGTAAGTGCTAGCGCGCACTAGCGACTTTTGTCGCGGCGACAGTATGTCTTTCTCGTCAAGTTAACTAGAGTGCGAAAGAGAGGCACATAGTGTCTCGAGAGACAAAAGTCGCTAGTGCGCGCATAGGGTAAGTTGTATGTATTTAGTTTCTTTTTCGATCAATTTCGATTGTTTTGACTGTCTATATTCTATTTTTGTACACTTTCAGGCGAACTATGATAAAAAATAACCGTATTTTTTTATACATGTGCCCTGGGGGCCGTTTCACGAAGCTACAAGTTACAATTTACCAGTACAATTCGACGTACATTGCGTAGACGATTAGATAAAACGATAAGGGCTTAAAGTTTAGGCGAATTGGCTACGCAATGTATATCAAATTGTGACTTGTTACTAGTAACTTGTTGCTTCGTGAAACGGGGCCCTGGACAGTAATAACACGAATAACAAAGAGTGTGGAGTCCTAGAAATTAAAGGAAATTATATCTGAAATTACTGATGAGTATTTCTTTATTTTATGAGAATCTATGGGAGCACAAAATTGCAGTATAATTTATTTATAATAGTTAATAAGAAGTTACACATTTTGAAATAGGCAAGCCGTGGTATAAAAGCCGACAAAGGGAAAAGGTAGTTTACCAACTTGTTTTTTAGGCAACAAGCTTGCCAATGTTGATTATTAAAATTTGCAAAATGTGATTTGCCTCGTGAAATGACAAACATTTCTTACAGGGTGATTGATGATTACTTTGATATTGTAATATTCAAATAAGTAGGTATATATAAGAAAAAACAATAAATACTTTTAAGGCGGGGTTAATCATCCCGCCATTGTGGACAACATTGGGGGGAGGCCTTTGTCCAGCAGTAAAAGTGTTGTTTTGCAAATGTTTTTTCTTTTTTTTTGGTGGCAGCTTTTAAAATTATGATGATGGAAGTAAATAATTTCTTTAACTTTGTTGCTTGTTGTAATCCTGAAGCCTGAAGGATACAAGTTAATCTCGTCTTACCTTTTATTCTCCACACTATGTATGCTTTGAAATATAAGATAACTAGCTTTCCGCCCGCGATTTCACCCGCGTTAAATGAGTTTTCCCGTGGGAATAAGTGTTTTATCGCGGTAAAAAGTAGCCTATATCCTATTCCAGGACCTAACCTATGTGTGTCAAATTTCATCCTGATCTGTCCAGTGGTTAACGCATGATTGAGTAACAAACATCGAAACTTTCGCATTTATAATATTGGTAGGATTATGATCATACCTAGTAGGTGAAGTTTTCTCAATGGGTTTGAAAAAGCATAATTCTTGTCGCATAGAGTCCACACTATCCGAGTCTGTAGTTTTCTTAACAGCAATACTGGTTTTGTGTTGCAATACTCCAGAGTTTGGAAGGGGAAGTGATACTAGGAGGGATTTAATCACAGCCTTCTTTTTTTCTTTCATGTCATTTGAGGTCTCAAAAGCGCAATCATCCATTTCTTTCTGTAAAAAAATATATAATGACTTAACTTGTCTAAAACTATGAGGCTGGCATAGTCGCCAAGAGCGATTAAAGTCTCGTCAAAAATTAGATATAAAAAAAAATGAGAACCTACTAACTATAATTACTCTTATACTTTAGGAGTAGAAGACAGACATCTTCAGAAGAAAAACTAGAAAGAAATCACTCACTATATCTTTCACTTTATCACCATTTTCTTTATTCCAGAATGTAAAAGGTAATTCACATTTGGTTTTTATGCCATTTATATTTTTGATTAGTTTGCCATTTCTAGGAATCACTTCTGGTGAAAGTCTGCTGATGCATTTGGCATTGGCCTTTTCATTTTTAAAAATCTGATTAGTTCTTGGAGAAGATTCATTAGTACTTATTCCAGTTGATTTTGAAGTAGAACTATTGCAGTATGTTAATTCAGATTTTGAGGAAGTGCTTTCTGTATCCAGCTTTACTGTTATTTCAACACTCTCATTACTGCTTGCATTGACTGATTTAGGTGTTGAACTATCAGTGCTTGTGTTATCATCTGTTAGGAGTGGACTTCTGGAATGAGAAATAATAAAAAAAATGTTTATTGTGCACAAAGGAAATAAATGACGTAAATAAATTAATAACCATACTTTAGTTAGTGATTCAGACATTATTTTTTTGCTTTATGTTACAATGCCATCAATAACTTACTCTATTGGTTTTTTTACTGGAGCTTGTATTTTAGTAAGATATCCATCAATCTTAGTTGCTTTTAATTTAGGTCTAACTGTAGTATATCTGAGAGTGCATCCTCTGTTCCTTCCTTTCTGAGTAGTGGGTCTGACTTCTTGGTTTTGTATTTGTTTTGCCAGCAACTCATCTTGTTTTAGCCTCTCTAAGTATTCTTTCTGGGCATCTCGCTCTTCTTGCTGTATCTTCCTAAAATAAAATATTAAGCTTTGAAATTTTAAAATGTTTTTATAAATTATGTAAATCGAAAACATTAAAAAGCAAGGCCAGGGGCCTATTTAATAAAACTTACAACTTAAGGTACATTGCACAGCCGATATACTAAGATAAAGGTTTATAATTTTGGCTGATTTGCTACACAATGTACTTTGATTGGATGGTAATTGTAAGTTTTATTAAATAGGCCACAGGTCAGATACTGACAAGCATGCATTAACAGATTAATTAATCAAAAGAAAAAGTATGTCTACATCTACAAGTTATAGGAAGTGGTTGCTGCCTACCCTCCTGGAAAGAGGTGTGATTTTATGTATGAGCATTGAAAGATTCAAATTCAATATTTTCTACATAGTTTACATTTATCACCTTTAATTAAGAATTGGCTCAAACCTGACTTACGGTGGGGGTGTATATGTTAACCATTAATATTTATATAAAATAATGCATACTTTATCAATAGTCGAGTTTCTTGAATATGTTTCTGCTCCTGTTGTACGCGTTCTGCTTTCAACCTTTGTAGTTCAGCTTCATATTCTGACCTTATCTCACCCGGCGCACTAAGTCGGGGAATTGGTATATCTGGAAGTTTGAATGATTTGTTTTATTTATACATAAACAGATAAGCTAGGGTGTTTCTTGGCATTTTAAAACTTACCTTCTGGGACACCTACATCATCTCCTCTAAGCTTAGCATCAATTTCTTGTGAAAATTTTGATTGGAGAAATCTCCAAAGCTCGGCATTTACCAAATTGTTTTGTTTCGTTGTTGTTCTAAGCCATGATCCTATTCGAAGTCGACAGAGGGGACAACACAAAGCATTATTTTGTATGCTGCCATCGAAACAGCGTTGGCAAAAGTCATGAAAACATGGTAAGGTCACTGGTTCTATAAGAATTGACTGACAAATAGAACAAATAACATCTTCTAGCTCTAATTTTTCTAACTTTAGTAATTTATTTTCTAATTTACACAGCCGCTTCTTTGATTTGGCCGACATTTTTGACAAACTTGACAGTTATTTTTTGGTCATGTTTTTTTTTTTTTCGTTTTGGCATTTTTTCTTTTCCCTGATACCTTCGTCTATGGTTAATAGGGTTGTATATCGTTTGAGTAGGTAGGCTAAGGGCGCATTCTGAATCAGACTTTCAGCGCTGTCAGCGATCAGAAAAGCAAAAAAATGTATGGCTAGCAGCCTCTGTCTACGGCTGACAGTGATTCGGAACGCGATTACGGGTACTTTAATAGATTTCAGCGCGTCTCGGAACGTAGGGTAAGTTCACTTTTGGTCCACTTATTATGAGTTAGATAGATGTCACTATGGCCACGTTCCGATTTGCGCTGACAGCACTTTGAGTACCCAAAACCACGTACCGAATCACTGTCATTGGGATTACGGCAGCCATTGTGACGTCACGGATTGCGTCATGACCGCCGCCATCTTCCGCTTACGGCGCCCATGCTCCAGAGCGAAATTCACGTAAGCGTAATGTCAAATTCGATTTTGACATATTTTTTATTTATTATTAACAGTTAAATGTTTAATGTTTAAATGTAAAATAACGTATCTTATATTTATTTGGTTGAACAAAATTAAAAACACGTTATTCAATTATGAAATGGCGAGGAATTACTGAAATATTTTAAATCAATCAGTTTTGTAGGTTAGGGTTGCCAGATGTTCGATAGTGAAAGTATCGAGTACCTAGGTTATGTATATATTACGATAGTTTTTACTCAGGCACATACATAAGATAATATCATAGGCAATCTGATAAAAAAACATTCTTCAAACATTCAAACATTCTTTTTTGTATTTTTTTAATTTCATGTGCCTATTTACATCTCCATTTTTAAGAAATCACATACCTTTTCTTATTTTGGGTACTAGCCATGCGAAAAGTGCTGTTTTCACAGCTGTACGATACTTTTTTAATACGTATAATAATTTAGAATTTTGCCAGTTTTGGTACGGTAATCAACATCTGGCAAGACTGAGTTATAAGCAGTTTCAGCGCGCTCAAACGCCGTTCCGTTTTGATTTCGCTCATGAGCCGTATTATCGCGATTTCTGAATCGGTACGCGAGTAATCGCTGTCAGTACTTTGAGCCGTGAAATCTGATTCAGAATACAGCCTATATTTACTATACTCTTTGGATCTCAGGTTACATTCGGATACTGTGAGTGAAGTTCTCATTCTTTCAGTCGAACGGCCCGAGTTTTGACTATAAAACAAATAAATAACTATCTTTAATGAGTAATAATAATAATAATAGTTTATTTATTTGTTAAGTACAAATAAATATGTCGACACTTCCTATGAACAACAACGTAACTCAATTTTAGCAATTAATCAGTAAAGCAGTTTAAAGAGAAAAAAAAATACGTTTTACCTATAGTTAGGTTTTTTTGACTAATGCTAACTTCAGTTCTATTGTACTTAGAGACTGCTTGGACAGAAAATTAAGAGTAAATAAAATTATGATAAGGAATAATATTAACTAAAGTCATGTTGTATCTCAAGTCGCGTATCTCAAGTTACGTTGTTGTTCATAGGAGGTGTCGATGTATTTAGCTTCCCACAAAAGTCCATTTCGTGCTATTCTCTTAGGTCAGATCACAACAATCACACAACGAACATAGCATAGGTTAGAAAAACAAAATCAAACTGTCGACGATATATTTCCCTGGGTCCAATATTTTCGTGTTTTTTTCTTCGTTCACAGATTGTTCCATTCTAAAGCGTCCACTACACTACTCGCGAAGTTGATCGAAGTAGGCCGAGGAGGAGTGTCACGTTTCCTTCATTGCAATCAAGACTATTTATTTCTCAATAAATATTAAGCGCCCACTACACTCTCGTCCGAAATTGCATGAAGTTGCACGAAGCGTTCACTACACTACTCGCGAATTTGATCGAAGTAAGCCGAGGACGAGAGTATAGAGAGGCACTATGAAGTGCCGAGCAACTACTGTTGCACGGCAACTTCGCTTCGTTTCGGGCTTCACTTTGACACCAATTTAAAGTGCCCACTACACCCTCATCCGAAGTTCTTCGACGAAGTGTCAGAGCGAAGTTAGCCGAGGCGAGGAGACACACTACACACTCGTAGGACTTCGAAAAAACTCAGTCGCTAGGCAGGCCTTAAAGATGGATGACGTGCATTTGCAGCTGCCGCTGCTTTGTGCTCTCTTGCTTATTTCAACTTTATACGAATACATACTACAAAAAATAATAATAAGATTAATGATTTTCTTTATCTTTATGTCCCACATGCTTAGCGTCCCATATAACAAATTCCCCTTGTGAGACCACAAACTTCTTGTCTTGACTTGTCGGACGCAAAAAACCGACACAGAACGGAAGTTGCCCAAAGCGAAGCGAAGTTGCACGAAGTGCCTCTCTACACTCTCGTCCTCGGCTTACTTCGATCAACTTCGCGAGTAGTGTAGTGGACGCTTGACACTTCTTCGAAGAACTTCGGACGAGAGTGTAGTGGGCGCTTAACTTTTTTAAACATCTGGCCCAATTTGTAGCGCGAAAGACGACTGCTTCCCTGCGTTCCGAGACGCGCTGAAATCTGATTCGGAAAGCGCCCCTTGTCTCGACTCTAAAAATCCAATGCTACCAACATTTTCGAGTGGCAGCCATGTTGATTATTTTCTTTCTTTTTTCTTCATGTACCGACTCACATGTATTTGATGAGGACGAAAACGATCACGCAAGAGCAAGAAACCACGAGAAACATGGTGGTTATAAGAGGAATTTAGATGGTGTTCTTTTGTTCCTGCGATAAAATTGTGCTGGAAATCTAACAAATGTTGAAAAACTGTTTCAAATTTGATGTGAACGTAGAAGAGGACTAATGAAAATGTCTACAATGCATTTTGTGGTTCATCCTTTGCCTGGCACGGAGGATCAATTGATAGACAGGTAAACACATTTGTCTGGTTACTTGACTCCATTACATTCATTTTGTGAAGTGCGTGATTCAATGAACAATAGTAGATTAAGTAGGATGGAGTGTAGTATCCTATCAGGCTTCCCAGATGGCCACGTTTTCTTACTATGAAAAACGTTTGTGACGTTTGTCTGCAATGCATCATCTGATGATGACTATCATGGCGTAATTTTACCATGTAGCATTACTTGCGATGTAATATGTCAGACGGTTGACGAATTCGTCCTCTCGACGACAACTAATCAATGTTATATTTTCCGCCAGTATGTATCGAAATCGGCAGAAATTTCCATTCCAGAATCTTTATAGTACGTCCGCCCGTTTAAGACCGATATCATCAAAATTTCTGGTGGTTTTCTTCATGATATTTGTAAAGAACATGCTCTCGTGATCTCAAAAAGCTGAGTCTAGAGGGCGCAATCCGCCGCAGCAGTTTTTATGGAGGAGTGAAAATCGCCAAAAATGCTCATTAAATTATCATTTAAGTCTGGTGAACGATTTTGCCATTAACGTGTAGTCCTCTATGGACTGATTATCATGTATATTGTTAAAACGCAATAAAGTGGCCGAGGAAACTTTAAGACCGCTCAAACTTCGCCATTTAAAGAGGAAAGAGGACAATTTAACAAGCATTTTTGGTGATTTTCACTTCTCCATAAAAACTGCTGCGGCGGATTGCGCCCTCGTAAGACTCAGCTTTTGGAAATCCCGAGAGCATGTTCTTTCCAAATATCATGAAGAAAACCACCAGAAATTTTGATGATATCGGTCTTAGATGAATGGACATACTATTATGTAATGTGCCTCATCCATAACGATTGTTACAGAAAAAGTAATATAATGATGATGCATTTTTTACATTTCATTGATGTAGATTTTTTATTGTTTGTGTAAAAGTTTACTTTCGGCATCATTTTGTCTAAGAATTTCTGGTTCTAAAATTTTATTAGATACCTTTTAACACTAGCTATAGCAATATCCCAGTTTTGTAAGTAGTTGCAATTTGATATTCACTTTAAATCACCAAAAACCGCATAATAAATGGACACGCCCTTAAACACACACATTTGCATTGTCAGGCTCGTAAGTTTTTTCACAAATCATTACAGCCCAGTCATCAGCTCATTTTATTTTATCATTATTACATGTGCCTTAAAATTTGGAGGAGCTTAGTTTATCCTTATTTATTTTTATTTTATTTTTTATATCAAATTTTTAACAAGGCTTTAATCACTCTTAGTGATTATGCCAGCTGCACAGTTTTTGACAAGTTATAAAATTGTATTGTGTATTTATTGATCCATATAATTACCATCAACCCTTTATTGGCAAGTCGTAGAATTTGTAGAGTAATGCCACGTCTTTGGATAAAGGCGATGGCAATATTACATATATTTGCCCCCCATGCAGACCCTTGAGAATCATTTCTTCACAAATGCACTCTGAGCATTAAAGTAAAAAGCAGTGTCAAATTTTGTCGATCTTTGACAGAACTTGGTAGCATAATTGGTAATGCGCCTGTTTCTGGCCCGGATAGCCAAGGAGATGCGGGTCCGAGTCCTGTCCAAGATTGACAAAATTTTTAATTTTTCGCATTATAATTACTCCAAGAAATTGGTCAGCAAAGTAGATACTGATTCATTTCAAATTAAATATTTCTACTTGAAAACTAGCTTCAAGTTTCAGCCACCCTACCTTACCAAAACAACTTACAAAACTTCTTTAAACCTACAATAGAAACATTTATATTTTGGATTATTTAACATGTCTCATGAAACATTTCCTTCATGTTTTTTAAGTAACTGTTATAATGTGATCAAATCAAAGATAATTTCATCCTATATAATATAATATGCGCCATCAACTTGGCAAAAGCTGTACAAATAAGAAGATTTCTGCTATCCAATTTCTTGGCTTAGATAGAAACAAATATTTTGATATTTTCAGAATCAAAGAAGTAGCTGAACGATGGAACAGATATGGTACGGGTGCCGGGTCGTCCGCGCTGAGCTCGCTGCGCGGCGTGCGCGCAGTGGCCGCTGGGCCGGCGCACATCGCCTGTCTGCTCGAGGATGGCACCATTTGCCGCGCCGCCTTCTCCATCATTCCCGACAGACTAGACTTGAGTAAAGCGGACGCTAGTAAAAACGGAGGGAATGGGGGCGGCGGCAGTGGCGGCGGCGGGACTAGCGGGGGCAAGCAGGGGGGTGGAGGGGGAGGATGTGGCTCCCGGCAGCAGCCCCGCACTAGGGCTCGCATTACTAGAAACTCAATAAGAGCTGCACCAAGCTCGCAAGGCAAGTAGAATAATCTAACTTTGGCCTTTTATTGCACCTGGTGAAAGTCATAATTTCATGGTGGTCTAAAAATTCGAGAATGTTTCCATTGTGCATTTTCGCTAAATCATCTAACATATGTCCTACAGGGTCGACCAGCCGTGCGACAGGCGTCATCATTGGCGCTTCAGGGTCAGGTAGAGTGGTGTCGGTGCCGGCGCCTTTCGTGCCTGAAGATCTGGTCACACAGGCCCAAGTGGTCTTGCAAGGCAAGAGCAGGAGTCTCATAATCAGAGAGTTGCAGGTAAATGATACGTGATACGTTTTATCAATGGTGAAACATAATTATTTCAAAGTTTCCTTTTTATGTGTAAGTAAGCCAAAAGGTGGGTTAATAAATACAGGTTTATTCATAAACAAACAGCTGAAGCAAATATGACATTACAAATTTTGTGTTATGTGGGATAACCTCTACTGTGTTAAACCTGTACTGGGTATCAGACATACATGAACACCTTATAAGGACAATCATAATCCAAGACAAGGCATAACACAAGGCAAACAGAACTGCTGGGAAGCCGACAATACTATAGTTAAGACAGTCTGCGAACTTTACTGGCTGACATTCGTCATTTTTTAGGGTTCCGTAAATTTATTTTTTTATTTTATTTTACTCTCTTCGGAAAACTTACAGCTAATTATTTACAAAATATTTACTATTTATAGTATAAACGAAAATAGAATTAAATAAAAAGCCATTTACAAGTTCTATGAATGGCTTTTTGTGTGATTAAAAGTATGGAAACCTTGCTCGTTTTTGCATAAGGGTATTAAGATCGAGTATAGGTGGTCATTATCGTCATTTTGCCATAATTTCCGGTAAAAATGTATGCCGGTAATTTCGCCGGTCATCTTGATCTTGCCAATAAACACAGAATATAGAACCGTATTTAGGGCTTAGGCGACTTAGGTACCATATCCAAAGTAAAAAAAAGCTTGCAGCAGAAACAAATAATTTATAAGGCAAACACAAACATTTCTAAACGTATCCCTATTTTACTCGCGGCTCGTCATGCCTGATACACGGGCGAGTCAAACTGTTAATAGCAACATGTCTAAAACACAATTAACTTGGAGGAGTAAGTCTGATTCAAACTGGTGGCTCAGCTCGCCGTTCGGTGACCGGCGCGCGATTGCATTGCAAAGCTGACGAGCTGCGAGCCTGGCTCGTCACGTTGCGGCTTCGTGATGATCCACTGGCGTGCTTTACCGGCGAGCCACTGAAACCGGCTCGCTCGTTAATCATTGCCTTTATGATAACATAATATAGCGAACGAACCTGGACGTGAATTTGGCGGTGAACAATCTGCTGTCCCGCGACGACGAAGAAGGGGAGGAGCCAGAAGGTGGAGAGGGGGGAGACGGCTACGTGCCCGAAGACCTCATCTCGCTGCTCGACGGCGGCTTCCACGCGGCGCAGCAAGACCACTCCGTCATCATCGACGCTGATGCCATGTTCTCCGAGGACATCTTCGGGTACGCGGCTATCAGAAGGTATACCTGTCATGCTACGCTCCTACGCCTCTCCCAACTCAAATCTGTAGTCTGTGTATTTAGTTTTGATCCTCTAGCACGCTCACAAGCTTACGCAGTTTCCGTTGTTGTGATTAGATGATTTGTTTCTGTTCATAGCCACTGTTTAGACCTTTGTAGATGCTTTTATTTGTAGTAGTTCGACTCTAATGGTTTAAAATTTAATTTTTGATTCAATTCGAATTCATGGATGAACATCCATGAAAATGAGAATCAGTTTAACAAAAGAATATATACCAAGGTTTGTTAGGTTGCTTGTCGACCTTACAATACAACCCACACAATGAAGGAAGGTAGGAACAAAAATTTCCGTTTTTTTTGTTGTATGGAATCTTAGAGTCGAACTACTGAGCTTACAGTTAGCCCGTTAGTAATAAAGGTGTTACGATAGTCGCAGCGGCGGCGGCAGCGGCAGCGGCGGCCGTGGGGGCGCGAGTCGCGAGAGCAGCAGCTCCACTCAGGACCGCCCGTCGGAGTTCAGCCGTTGGCGCGAGCGACAGTACTTCGGACCGCGTCGGTGGCTCGAGTCCGCGCTGCGAGACACTTCGTGGGATAAAGAGGGAGGTTGGTATCCATTGTGTGGTCATAGAACACATGATTTTATCTGCGAATATCTATTATTGGCTACGTTGTAACTTATTTGTATATATTACCTATTTTTGTTATAGAATATGCTGTTGGTATTCCGAATAAAATAAAATAAATAAATGATCAGGTATATTGCTGAATATATTTCGTACTAACGTTTGTTGCTAGCGAAAAATGACCTGATACCTGAGCTCTTCAAAATAATTAAGAGACACCGGTTTGATCTGAGTAAAAAACACATTAAAATTATTTGTCCAGGCGAAAGTAAGAAAAAAGACTCTGCCATGGCGGCGTCTCCCCTCTGGGTATCTGAAGAATTGGAGTACTGGGACAGCAGCATCCGCTTCAGCCATATCGCGGCCACGTACAGCGAGCTGGTGGCCGTGTCCACTACCGGACAGCTGCATCAGTGGCGCTGGGCCGACGCGCATCCTTATCAGCGCACTGACGTAAGCTATTTGATGATTATGGGATGAATGAAACTTTTATAATATAATAGCTGGAACAATTTTTTTTTTATATTTTGGCAAAAATAATGATAACAGTAAACCTTGTACATATAACTTTATTACTTATCTATGTACCAGGCCTTAAAATGATGATATATCATCGTAAAGAAAAACACACAATAGTAGACAAATAAGGGCGCTGTACGGAATTACGGGCAACACTGTTGATTTCTAAACCAATCGTTGTCACTTCCGGTGGTTGGCTACCAGTTGTTGCCACTAGGATATAATTTATCATTATTTAATTTATACCTTGTGTCACAGTAAACATGGTATATGGGTAGGTAGTGCACTAGGAAGGACTTTTCATTAATGCTTGGGGTTGGTATTTGCAGAGTTCAGGCAACACATACCACCCGCGCGCGAACTGGCTGGGAATGACGGCCGGGGAACGCATCATCAACATCAGCGCCGCCGGCATCCGCGTCTCCGTGCTCACTGACACCGGACGCATCGCTACTTTCTTAGACGAATCTATTGGTAAGGACACTGAGTATTTATTCTTAGTTGTGATGTTTGTAAGGGGAGTGTTGAATTACCAAGAAAAAGGATACAAGGTAGAAAGAGAACAACTCGTTACGCTAAATATTTAACTGTACTGAAAAATTATATCTTGTCGGCCAGAGATTTTGTCGCGGTTTTCTTATCGTGGGGGTTGTAAGGTCGACAACCAACCTCACAATTTAGCGGTAAAATGTAGCCTTTCCTCTGATCCATAAACTACCTCTGTGCAAAAATTGTGTCTGTTTGCTGCGCGAAAGAAGTTCAAGTTCAAACCAACAAACACACTATTGTATTTACTTTGATTACAAAACGGCTTCAAGTCAATGTTTGCCATGACTTTTACCGTTTTGAGATGATAAAAAAAGTTAATTAGATTGAATATGTTGTGTGTACAGCGCACGCGCCGGGCGCTCTACGACTGGAGCACTCGCTGCAGACGTTCACCGAGTTCGGCGCCGACAAGCCGATATCGCTGCACGTCTGCTCGCTCTACACCGTCGCCAAGCTCGACTCCGGCGCCTTGTACTGGTGGTAAGTTAGATCATAGTGCTTTCTATCCTTTATCTAGATTCTAGGATTTCTTTCTTTATTCTTACTTCTGAGCGTAATGCGCGTGAAAATAGTTAAGTTTTGTGCTACAGTAAAATTCCAGCAAAAAGTTTTAATGAATTAATGAAAAGAGAAAAACAGACCACCGCTTCCAAGGTATTTTTTCAAGTTCCATCCAACTTGTTTATAAACCTAAATTATTTAGTAAATGGGCAATAGTATAATCATTTCTTTAACAAAAACAGTTGAACACAACAAAGATAAGGTTTATTACCTGCGGTTATATTATTATAACGAAATAGTAACGTCAGATCACTGCATTACCTATTTCGGACAATCGATCTTGCTGAAATAACCTTGTTTATCCAGGGGCGTACTACCACTGGGGCAGCGCGCCCGTCTATGGGAGAAGCATCGGGCGCGTTCACGTAAACAGCAACGCGGGCATTCTTCCGCCGCGCCGCAAGACCTGCAGGCCGGCCAGAGCGTCACCATGAAGAACGCGCCCATGTACCAGCCCGGCGCCATCGGTGAGTAGCAGGTGTAACGCGAGGGTATGGAGCAGCAGGCGGGCACCATAGGAGAAGAACTTGAAGGGTAGGGTAGAACGGGCTTGTTTCTGCAACTCATCGTGTACCGCGCCTCTTTTAGCTCACTACTCGAACTACTTGATCTCAAAAAACCCCAGCATACCATTGGATTGATCCCAGCAAACTGTAGATTTGACCTAGTGGAACTGCTGGTACCCATTTCTCATTTAACCTCTTCCGTTTAGTAACAACTCATCCATTAAATTGAATCCAGGGGTCTGTTACAAATTCTGGATTACGTATCAATTTGTATGTCCTACCCAGATATTTACATTGATATCAATTCCCGCAGCGAAACTTAAATTTAATCTTAGTCTTGTCACTTTCTGATCAACGACCATGAAAAAGGACGGGAGATGTCGGCTCTTTTGAACGTAAAAATTTATGTCACAAACGTAAATTTTAAGCAGGACCCTAAAACAAGCCGTTTATAATTGCATTGCGCACGTCAAAACTTGACATTAAGTTTCGCTGCGAGAATAGACACCATTGATGTAACAATGGTTTATCCAGAGACATGATCTGTAAGCCGCGGTGAATCCAGATAACAGATTGTATGTTTAATAAGACTCATTTATTGCGAGACAGTGTGATGTAGTTTTGTAAGTCAACGTCCTCGCACTCTACTCATGTATTTTTAAACAGCACTTTTCTACCTATTGTTGTGATTGCAGGTTTCAACATGTCGACTGGCGTCCCCAAAGTAGGCATTCTGCAGAACGCCGCATGGAATCTCTCGGACGTGTGCCGGTTCAAGCTGCTGCCGCCGCCGCAGCCTGATCGTTCAGTCTCGGACAAGGACAAGAGGGATATACAGGTATTTCTCTATTAGGGAAAATCTGGTAACTGCTTTTGGATCAACACTGTAACCGGTTCACAAACAAAGAACAAAGATCCATCTTGAAGTTTGCTATTGAAGTAGGATATTATTATCAGTTCTTGCTGTGGTTTCATGTTATTTATTTATCTCTACACCATTTCTTTTATTATGTTTTTATGGACATAGTTCTACAGTTTACTCTGTTCATAAAAAAACAACCAATCATTTAACCTGTCTCTCATTTCTTACTTTATTTTTCGCATCTCACATCTAAGATGCGGCATAGTTTTGTAAAGTTTTATCGAACATAAGTTAGTAATTGGTTGGCGCATGAGTAACGCATTTTGGAACTGATTCATGATAAGACCTACTTAATTTTACTGCGGTTGCCTTTGACGTTACAGAAAAGCAATTGAACTAACTTGTATTTGTTACCAGAATCAATCCCCGCTGACAGTATCGTCAGTGAAGGCGTCGTCGTCCAGCAGCGGAGGCAAGGACGGAGGCAAGGACAGCAATAAGGACATGGCGGACCGACTCGACATGCCGCCGCCGCCCAGCCCCGCCTCCTCCACTTGCAGCGACACTAGCACTTCGCACAGTAATATCTCGCTAAATTTTAAAGATAGGACCAAAATTATTTTACTTTTCGGTAACAGGAACTAACGAGATTGGATTTATAAATTTTAAAAAAAGTAGTAAAAACCCTATTATGTACTGCTCCAAACTGCTATTCTGACCTGCTTCTTTTTCCCAACAGAACGCGCGAAACGCGTGACAGTGCGCGGCGAAGAAGGCTCGTCGAACGACGGGTCTAAGCGCGACGAAGAGGAATGGCCGCTCAAAGAAGTGGTGTTTCTCGAAGACGTAAAGAGCGTGCCTTTGGGCAGAGTTCTCAAAGTTGACGGCGCATACGTTGCTGTGCGGTTCCCTACTATCGGTATGTATATGTTACAGTTTAATTCATACGTACGCCATTATATTTTACATGATTTATGATTTTGGTAGAAGGGATCGGGCAAATTATGTCCCAATGATCACTGCGAACCGAGATGGATCTATTGTAGTCGGCCCTTCGGTGTTAAATAGCCTCCTCTAGACCAACAGTTTTGAAGAAACTGACGGTCGATGAGGGGCTTAAAGCCTGGGCTTCCTGGATGGCAATTATGGGTCCTCCCAGCACCCGGCTTCTCTTATTGACAAGGGCATCGCATTCACATAGGATGTGGAGCGGAGTCTCCTCGTCATCTGCGCAAAATCTACAGTAAGGGTTCTCAGATAGACCCATCCTGTTTAGATGCTTAAGTTTACAATGGCCCGTGAGTGCTCGGATTAATATCCTAATATTTTGCCGGTTCAATTTAAGTACCTCGGCAGTAAATTTGGGCAGGAATCCCGAGATCAGTTGCTTTTTACATACAATAAAAACATATTGAATAAAAGTAAATCCTATGTTTTATAGTATGTCTGTCTGTTATTTTTCTTTTTACTGTGATCTATAATAAAGATGTTAAATAAATTCTCCCATAAAAAAAAACTCAGAAGTGATAACAGGCCTTCTCCATATAAAATGCGAACAAAGAAGAACATTACAATTTTATGTACACATGTTAGGCCGCCGACCCTTTTAGTATCTCTGTTTCCTACCTTACTTTGTAAGTTCCAAAATTTTATTATATTCTTCATATTTAGGTAAAGACGGCAAAGAGATAGTGCCGCCGGCTGACGACTGGACGGCGATGCTGCAGGATTGCCGCCTAGTGCGCAAGGACGACTTGGTGGCGGTGAAGTGGGGCGCGGGGGGCGCGGCCGGGCCAAGGGGACCCGACTGCCTGCAACGCACGCCCAGGAAGATCGTGCTGCCGCCTGAAGTGCAAGTCATCACCATTGCTGTGAGTAGCATCATCGTATTCAGGATACATCAAAGTTCATATACGTCTCCACTGAGACATTTGAGTCTATCCTGAATTGAGGCGATCAGGCCATAGTCAAACTCGCTGGCCCAATGCAGGTTGGATTTTTGGGTACTCATCAAATTAGTAAAAGAAAATATTAAAAATAAAAATTCTCTCAACTTAGTTCTAGGGTTTGCTGTTAGTAAAAACAACCTTTGGGTCTGCATGTGCTGCGGTTGAGTTCTAACTGTATTTTGCCAGGAACCTATGCTCCTGTACACACTTCGCGCCTCGTTCTTACACTATTAGTATTAACAAACTGGATTACTTTGCTTGTTATGTACCTTGACGCCATTATCTTTCGAAAAAACTTACTTTCAATGTCAATTTTCTCCTTTAAAGAACACTTACTGGAATATTATTTCTTTAGAATAAAGAAATTGAATTGAATTGAATTAGAATAAGTAGGCCTGTTGTGTCGTTTTTCTTTGTTTAATTGTCATTTTCTTGTTTAATGTGTACAATAAATGGTTAAATAAACTATTTTTATCAATTTATTTTGAACTCGTTTCCTACTAAACAATAACATTCAGTATTGTTACCTCGATATTTCGGAACGGTTACACGCTCCATGGTCACGAGTAGACTGGTGTGGCGAGTGGACTGCACGCCACTATATACCACGTTTAGTGCGAGAAGCGATTGAAATCACGAAATACAAAAACTTTAATCGTGAAGATGGTTTCAAACTGTCCGGTGCATGGAACCCAGTGTTAAACGTATATCACCATAAAAATGGTCCAACTTCGAAGTCGCGTATAGACACAGTGAGTATTGTGTGTCGTGAAAAACAAGTGAGTGACAATAATAGTGGTTCGAACAATCAACGTGAGGGTAGTCGCCGCGCCCGAAAGAGGGTAGACAGATATGTCTGTCCTTAGATGCAGTCCACTCGCCACAACAGTCTACTCGTGACCATGGAGCGTGTAACCGTTCCGAAATATCGAGGTAACAATATTAAATATAACCGTGGTAACAAACCCGCGAATTGTGAGAATGTTAGTGAAGTGAACAACCACGAAAATCTTAAAACATATAATAACATTCAGTTTTAGCACCTACTTACGTGTACTTACGTTTCCTCCAGGTGGACAGCCGCGGCGTGCACGCGGTAGTAAAGCGGCCGGGCGGCGCACTGGCGTACGCTGTGTACGCAGTGGGGACCACACGAGCTCTTACTGACAGCACCTTCCCCACGGACAACAGCGCATTGCTCGGACACTCCGGCGGTCAGGCCATCCACCTGGCCACCGCCGCTGAAGTAAGTGCTTCCTCCAGGTCAGCTCCTGTGAAACCCATATCCAGTTTTTCCCGCGACTTTCACCAAGTCTTCGATCCACCTTGAGGGCCACCCACGCTGGAAGCAAGGACATCTAAGGAATAAAATATGCTCATCATACAGCCCCACGTACGTTATATACGTCCCCAGCGGAGGCTCGAGTCTACCCTGAATTAGGGCGATTAGTCCTTAGTCCACCACGCTGGCCGCTGGCAGGTTGGTCGACTTCACACGCAACCTTTGAATTTCTTCACAGAAGTGTGCCGGTTTCATCACGATGTTTTCCTTCACCGTAAGAGTGTCGAATAAACGTAAATATGAATTCGAAATTCGAAAACACATTGGTACGTGGTGGGGATCGAACCCGCGTCTCCCGGACGAAAGGCAGCGGCCCTAACCACTAGACCACCAACGACGCTCTTCAAAAATAAGCTCAGTGGTTATTTTTATTTATACAGCATCCGTGGTGGACTTACAACCCATATGATATAATGATAAATACAATGAGAATCCAGAACAATCAAGAATTCGACTGTCTTGGTTACTGCAGTTTTAACACTATTTTCTTATTAAACAAGTATGAAATGAATGCTACCAATACTTTATCTATGATCGACTAGTAACCAAGACGTTTATGTAACAGGGTAGCGAACCAGTGGTGATGATGCTGGACGGCAACAGCGCACTATACCCGGTGGCACGAGACTGCGTGGGCATGGTGCGCGAGCCCCCGCCCCTCAACCTGCCCCCCGCGCGCGCCCTCGCCGCGCACGCGCTGCCGCTGTATCCGCACACCGCGCAACACTCGCACCACGCCGCGCTCAAGTCACAGGTAATCAAATCAACGGCCCGTTACAGTCCACTGCTGGACTATGAGCCTCCTCCACTTAAGTGGAGGGTTTTGCCATAATCTCCACGCTTGGCAGGCGGGTTGGAGATCGCAGATTAAAAGGTTACTGTATCAAAGAGCGCTGCTGCCCGTTCCCTGTTCAATGTGTAGTCCCTAAGTCGCCTCTTACGACACCCACGGGAAGAGTAGGAGTTGGTGACAAATGTATTCTACTCTGCCGTCACCACACGGCGATCTCTAATACCAGAGTCAATCAATCAATCAGCCTATTGCAGTTCACTGCTGGACGTAGACCTCCCCAAGGGCACGCCAAAGCGCACGATCACCCGCTTTCCTTCCTCATCCAGCCACCACCAGCGACCTTCTTCAGGTCATCAGTCCACCTGTCAGGGGAGAGTACAAAATTAATATAGTACCAGTACCAGAACGGCCATTCACCACCCTTCGCAGTTCAAGGGCGACTTTGGAAGTGTATCGAAGCAGAAAGACCGCGCCGCGTTGCTGCCGAGCGCGTTGATTATCGTGCAGTTAGTACGCATTCTAGGCACGCAACAACCCTAGAAGCTTCGGCTTCGCGCACACGTTATGGTGAATGGTTGTAGGCATTTAAAACGCGACGGTTGTATAGACTGGCCGAGATGTGCCAGAGGGAAATCGGTTTCTACTTAGTGAGGTGGCTATTCCAGGGTGGAGCCACTCAAATTTACTCCTCTTAGGAGTGGAGAACTTGTACTGGTGATCAATCGATGTCTTTATTTATCCGATCCTTAGAGTCGCCAAAATGCTACAATGTAGAATAAAAACTTCGACCCAACCAGGATTTGTGAAATTGGGAGTTCACGGGAACTTCTGCGGGTGCTACTGGCATTTTCATACCATTTTATAATTTTTATCTTAAAACTAACCTCCTACACCCAGAAAATATTCTAAAAGCGTGATATGTTGCAGGTGGCGCTGATAATAATAGTGCCGGAACCGCAGCTGATGATGCCGCGCGTGCTGCGCTGCGACCTGGACGGCGTGCGGCAACTGCTGCACCATCTGGAGACGGAAGCCAACAAGCAGCAGATCCTGGCCATCCTCCAGGAGCGCTGCGATGGCAACAGGAATATCCTGCACGCTTGCGTACACATGTGCGCGCCTACGTCCAATAAGGAACCAGATATAGGTAATGTCATTTTTTGCATCTAATGCAAATCGGATCTAAGTTACCACAAAATGAAAATCCATAATTTAATAGAGATTTGACTATGAAATAAATTTTTCGCGTATTTGAATAGCCATTTAATTTATCTATTCAAATGTCTATCTCCAGATTTTTATCTCTAGCATGAGAAGTCTTATAATGGTCGAAAAAATAGGTCTTAGCGTGTCGACGATAAATATAGCTTTCCTACTCAAATAAACAGTGCTAATTTAAAATAACAAAATTTAAAAAAATAATTGGATCACTAACTTTTTTCCAATGTAATCAATGTATCTTTTTTTCTTTTCTACATCAGTACTTTCCATCCATCCTTATCATACATATTTTATCATATGTTTTATAACAATTTAACTCCGATGCCTTGTGTGTCCAGTGGAAAACAATTCAATGCCGAACCTGGCTGGCAACACGGGAAGTGGCGGCGCGAGCGCTGAAGAAGCGATGCCGGCCCTATCGTGGCCGCCGGAGACCTTCGAGGCTTCCGGGGACGAAGACAGCTTGATGGGATTGACTAACAACGGGTAAGCGTTTTAACACATTCGAGTTTTGTGACAGATGTTTATAGACTGTCAAAAAAGAAGTTAATTTTCTACACTTGCATTTGTGTTTGTGAGAGAAGAAAGAATTAATACAAGCCAACAGGGTTTCTGATTCACATTTAATAATTTTCTCTCGTAAATCTTCGTAAATATTACGGATATTTTTTCATTTCTTATAACATAACATCTACGTATATTTGCGGGTGTGGTGACGGCAGAATAGAACACATTTGTCACCAACCCCTACTCTTCCCGTGGGTGTCGTAAGAGGCGACTTAGGGACTACACATTGACCAGGGAACGGGCAGCAGCGCTCTCTGATACAGTAACCTTTTAATCTGCGATCTCCAACCCGCCTGCCAAGCGTGGAGATTATGGCAAAACCAAACACTTAAGTGGAGGAGGCTCATAGTCCAGCAGTGGACTGTAACGGGCCGTTGATGATATTTGTGGGTGGGTGTTTGCTGCATTTAATGCATAAAACAACTATAAATTCATGCAAAGGTAGCAGACTATTGTTGGTAGACTTTTACAAGTAAAGCCTCGAGACTAACTGTGACTTGTGTTGTAGCAAAATGTCCGGTGGAGGCAATGGCGGGTCGGGCGCCGTGAGCGCGGACCCGGCGGAGCGCCGCGGCAACGCGCTCGCCGCCCTGCGCGCCGTCTGCGAGAGCGCAGCCCTACAGCCCTACCTCATGCAGCTACTCACTGCCAAGTAAGTCACCAAATAACAGCTAGTACGGGCTGAGCACCCGGAAATAATAAAGATCAGATAAATTTTACCTAGAAATCTAATATAATCTATATTAATAAAAGGTATATAAACATGCGCTTAAAAAAAGCCGCCAAACCGAGTCGGAACCCGTTCTTGTACGAGTGAGCTGTAGTATTATAACTCGCCTTCTACAAAGATAACATAAATTGTGCGTTGTATTTATAGGCATAATGTTGCACGATCTATTGATCAGCTATTTATGACCTTCTGATAAAATCCTACACATATTCTTTCTAAATCTTGCATAAACCTTCCCATGACCTTTTACATTACCTTCTTCTCAGGGACGGAATGGGCCAGACGCCTCTAATGGCGGCAGTATCCGAGCGGGCCTACCGCGCGGCGCTGGTGATCCTGGACGCGATCCGCGCGTGTCCCGAGGTCGACGAGACCCAACGATCGGCAGCCATATTTCCGCCCAACGCGCATCCCGACCACTCGCCGCTGCTGGTGCTCTGCTGCAACGACACCTGCAGCTTCACCTGGACCGGGCAGGAGCACATCAACCAGGTACGTCCCGGGACGAGACTCGACGATCGGCAGCCATCTTCCCGCCCAACGCGCACAGAACAAATGTTGAACAGTGTAACATTTGTTTTGGATCTGGATGTTATTTGTGTTCATCTGTGTATGTTTCCATGCCTTCCCTTGCGCTCATAGCCCTGATGAGTGAGTCTTCTAAAGCAAGCCTTTTAAGTCTTTTATATTTTGTTCGCAGGACATATTCGAATGCAAAACTTGTGGACTCACCGGATCGCTGTGCTGCTGCACAGAATGCGCAAAGGTAAGCATGAGGGTGGATATTTTATCTTAATTTTGGACAGCTTTTCTTACTTTCATAAGAAGTGTTAACATAAGCACAGAAGTTTAATTTGTTTTCACTATCGCAGGTGTGCCACAAAGGCCACGACTGCAAGCTGAAGCGCACATCCCCTACTGCGTACTGCGACTGCTGGGAGAAGTGCCGCTGCAAGGCGCTGGTGGGAGGGTCGTGGGCGGCGCGCTGCGACCTGCTCAGCCGACTGGCGCGCGACACGCAGCTGGCCACGCACGTCAACTCCAGGTAACAGGCGCCGAGAGACTGCTGGGAGAAGTGCCGCTGCAAGGCGCTGGTGGGAGGGTCGTGGGCGGCGCGCTGCGACCTGCTCAGCCGACTGGCGCGCGACACGCAGCTGGCCACGCACGTCAACTCCAGGTAACAGGCGCCGAGAGACTGCTGGGAGAAGTGCCGCTGCAAGGCGCTGGTGGGAGGGTCGTGGGCGGCGCGCTGCGACCTGCTCAGCCGACTGGCGCGCGACACGCAGCTGGCCACGCACGTCAACTCCAGGTAACAGGCGCCGAGAGACTGCTGGGAGAAGTGCCGCTGCAAGGCGCTGGTGGGAGGGTCGTGGGCGGCGCGCTGCGACCTGCTCAGCCGACTGGCGCGCGACACGCAGCTGGCCATGCACGTCAACTCCAGGTAACAGGCGCCGAGAGACTGCTGGGAGAAGTGCCGCTGCAAGGCGCTGGTGGGAGGGTCATGGGCGGCGCGCTGCGACCTGCTCAGCCGACTGGCGCGCGACACGCAGCTGGCCACGCACGTCAACTCCAGGTAACAGGCGCCGAGAGACTGCTGGGAGAAGTGCCGCTGCAAGGCGCTGGTGGGAGGGTCGTGGGCGGCGCGCTGCGACCTGCTCAGCCGACTGGCGCGCGACACGCAGCTGGCCACGCACGTTAACTCCAGGTAACAGGCGCCGAGAGACTGCTGGGAGAAGTGCCGCTGCAAGGCGCTGGTGGGAGGGTCGTGGGCGGCGCGCTGCGACCTGCTCAGCCGACTGGCGCGCGACACGCAGCTGGCCACGCACGTCAACTCCAGGTAACAGGCGCCGAGAGACTGCTGGGAGAAGTGCCGCTGCAAGGCGCTGGTGGGAGGGTCGTGGGCGGCGCGCTGCGACCTGCTCAGCCGACTGGCGCGCGACACGCAGCTGGCCACGCACGTTAACTCCAGGTAACAGGCGCCGAGAGACTGCTGGGAGAAGTGCCGCTGCAAGGCGCTGGTGGGAGGGTCGTGGGCGGCGCGCTGCGACCTGCTCAGCCGACTGGCGCGCGACACGCAGCTGGCCACGCACGTTAACTCCAGGTAACAGGCGCCGAGAGACTGCTGGGAGAAGTGCCGCTGCAAGGCGCTGGTGGGAGGGTCGTGGGCGGCGCGCTGCGACCTGCTCAGCCGACTGGCGCGCGACACGCAGCTGGCCACGCACGTCAACTCCAGGTAACAGGCGCCGAGAGACTGCTGGGAGAAGTGCCGCTGCAAGGCGCTGGTGGGAGGGTCGTGGGCGGCGCGCTGCGACCTGCTCAGCCGACTGGCGCGCGACACGCAGCTGGCCACGCACGTTAACTCCAGGTAACAGGCGCCGAGAGACTGCTGGGAGAAGTGCCGCTGCAAGGCGCTGGTGGGAGGGTCGTGGGCGGCGCGCTGCGACCTGCTCAGCCGACTGGCGCGCGACACGCAGCTGGCCACGCACGTTAACTCCAGGTAACAGGCGCCGAGAGACTGCTGGGAGAAGTGCCGCTGCAAGGCGCTGGTGGGAGGGTCGAGTAGAGGTCACCAGTTGAATGATATCATCAAGTTACAATTTAATAGTTCATCGCTCACGTTGCTTACTTATTTTCATCACTATGACCGGAGACCCTAAATTAATTAGGTTCCAGACTTGTCCGATTTTGAACAGTCGTCAATCAGATGTAATATCAACACGGTATGTTAATGTAATCTTGATACCGTAAACAAAAAATACGTTTACTGAATCTGAATGAATTCCCAGGGGAGAATCAATCCTGTTGTTCCTCGTCCAAACTGTGGGGCGGCAGGCGGTGGAGCAGAGACAGTTCCGCGCGGGCGGCGGTCGCAGCCGCGGCCCGAGGAAACAACCTGGATCTGATGCGGAAGTAGACGCGCCGGACCATGACTTGGAGCCGCCGAGATTCGCGCGACGGGCTCTGCTCAACCTGCTTGGTAAGTATCATGTGCATATTGGAACGTAGTTAATGATCGCGTCTGATCTCCTTGTAGAATTGTAAATTCCTATCACAGCATGAAAAAATAAAATCTAGAATCAGCTTCCGTATTTTACAACCTCTCGACTCGACAGCAAATTAAGCTTTTATATATTTGTCTCTGTTATTTTGTATCTACAAAACTTGAGTTCTAATATTGCTGCGAATCGAAACCGTGACGAATTGTAAATACGAGGTTGTTAAATGTTATATTTTGTGACTCTTGTTCGAAAACCTCAACCTTTCGAGTGGTTAATTTTTTTTGAGCTAAACAGATATAGATATCGGCAAACCGCTTAAAAAATCTCTGCAGTCACAGTGGGGAAATATTTGTGGGCGCACGCAAATGTTTACGGAGAATGGACCCCGCAATCAGGTTTTTACGTTGTTATACTTACCTAACTGCTGTTTTCTTTGCAGCGGATTGGCCAGCAGTGGAAGCGGCAGTGATGTGCGGCGCGAGCGTGGCGGGCGAAGGCGACAGCCGGCCCGGCTCCCCCGCGCCGCACCAGTCCGGCACCACGCTGCTGGATAAGTTCACGCATGCGCTCATCGTCAAGTGCACCAATGAAGTAAGCCCTCGAACTTTATCGAGTATTCTTATTGAACCGTTCTCGATAGAGACGGTTTATCAATCACCGCGCTGCTCAATGCTCTGCTTTCGGTTTTCATCCTGTTTATAGTCACTGCATATAATTGTGTCCATTGATACAAATAAAGTGACGACTCGCATTAAAAGACCGATAAAGATTTAAAGTATAATAAATAAATTGGATGGGGAAGACTCCGGAACGATACACAAGCAAAAATCGAGCGCTTTAGAATATATAAATCGTCATATAGTAAAGCTTTGCCATACTGTTGAATCCTCATGCTCCCGAAATCTCACAATTGCGTCTTGGAAAACAGCTTGCAAGATCGGAAGATTAATACCGAATTGATTTCCAGATGCTGGATACGCTTCTTCACACTTTGATCAGAGAGCAACAGAACGAAACGGTCCCGGGGCGGGCGGAGCGCGCGCGGGAGGTGGCGCGGCGGTTCGTGCGCTCCGTCGCCAGGATCTTCGTCATATTCAGCGTCGAGATGGCGCCCGGAGCCGCCAAGAAGAAAGGGTGAGACTTGACTACCTATCCAAATTGTATTTAGTTTTCTTTCTCTTGTGTGTGGGTTGTAAGGCGACAAATTACCTTAGTGTTAGTTATACAGCCACCAAAACCCTGTGATAGAGTACAACTATTTTCAGTAGAATAGCCGGAATCAACGGCGTGCGAGGAATCATTCAAATTTTCGGACTATAGTTGCGTTATTATATTATACGTAAACAACTTAAACCTGATACCAACTTGACTGTCTTATTTGATAAACAAACCACTCACCTCGACAAAATCTCAAGTTTACGTGCTAATCACACTATAGAACTAGTCCAAAATGCAAATACACCTGAAACAAATACTTATCAAACATTCACTCACTAATTCTATTAGAATTAATCATCGAAAACCTCTAAGTTTTTCGCAAAATTATCAATAAATCGCTCTAACCTCAAACCATATTTCGATCGGGTATCTCTACATTGTCTTTGGATTTTAGAGATGAGGTATATCACGCACTCATACACAATTCAATTATTTAATCGGAATAAACTAGTTGAATCTTTGAAAATATAAAGAGAGAAATAGATAAGACATAAGTGGTTAGACGTCTATCCATTACCATTAAAAAATGTATGTTATAATGAATGAATCACGGCCGCGTTCCGATACGCGCTAAATCACTTTCGAATCAAACTGTCAGTGCCATCAGCGATCAGATTGTATGGGTTTCGCCTGCTGGCAGTAATTCGGTACGCGCTTTGAGTGAGCTAAAATCGATTTCAGCGCGTCTCGAAACGCAAGGCACATCGATTCCTTTATTTGCGTGACGTGACCCCTTATATCAGGGCTGCCAGGTGAAAAGAAATTTTAAATAATATAATCGTCTTTTTATTACCAATTTATATTTTTATTAATTTACCTAGTTTATATTCATTCATACTCACTCATATTTATTTTTAGGTTATTCATAGGTCAACCAATTAATCGTTCAATCTGTGTTGCCATTTCTACGGCAATTGACGTGTTTTACGGAAATCAGACATAATTTAAGGGAAACCTGCGGCCTACGGCAATAAATAGTTTTTTTTATTTATTTTATTTGTCATGGCAGCAATTTTCCCCACCAAACACGGCAGTAAAAAAATTGTCGCTTGCAACACTGTGTTCAATGGTCAAATGGTAATTCGTTTCTTTCGCTTCGGTTCGGATGTCGTATATTGCGTTTCTGTGATAGTATTTCCTTTTATTTATTGGATAGTTTTTAATACGCATGGCCTTTGCTATCGTGCTTTTGATGCACAATAAATACGCCAATGACAAATTAGAGTAAGAGATATACGAAGTAGGATATTCCGAAATGCTTGTAATCACCAATTACAATTATTCACCAATTCAATTACATTCAATTAAATCAATGAAATCTATTATTTGGAAGCACTATTTTGTGTCTATGGTCACCTTATCGCCATGTTTGTTTATCAAATAAGACACCCAAGGTAATATTAACTTTATAATATAATAACCCGTACCGTAACAACTTTTTTTAATATTATAATATTCAGTTTAAAAACCATAATAGTTAATAATTAAAAATAAAGTAACTTCACCTCTTATTTTATCATTAAACACAGTAAGTAATTCTACCTAATAAATAAATAAACGAAATAATATTAAAAAGATTTTAAATTTTTAATCTGTTAGAGCTCATCCTACAGTAACCCAACTAAAGTTAGTATCTCCTTCCGTGTCTTATTTGGTAAACAAACCACTTATCTCGACAAAATTTTAAGTTTACGGGCTGATCACACTATAGAACTAGCCCAAAATATTAATACACCTGAAACAAACACTTATCAAGCATTCACTCACAAATTCTGTTAGAATTAATCATCGAAAACTTAAGTTTTTCGCAAAATTATCAATAAATCGTTCTAACCTCAAACCATATTTCGATCGGGTATCTCTACATTATCTTTGGATTTTAGAGATGAGGTATATCACGCACTCATACACAATTCAATTATTTAATCGGAATAGACTGGTTGAATCTTTAAAAATATAAGTAGACAGAGAAAAATAGATTCGACAAATAAGTGGTCAGACGTGACGTCTCTATCCATTGCAATTAAAAATGTATGTTAAATGTTATAATGAAAGAATCGCGGGCGCGTTCCGATACACGCTTAAGTGACTTTCGAATCAAACTGTCAGCGCCGTCAGCGATCAGATTGTATGGGTTTCGCCTGCTGACAGTAATTCGGTACGCGCTTTGAGTGCGCTGAAATCGATTTAAGCACCCGTAATCGCGTTCCGAATTACTGTCAGCTGTCATAACTCATACTTTTTTGCTTTTCTGATCGCTGACAGTGCTTAAAGTCTGATTCGGAATGCGCCCCACGTCGCACTCACGCGCCGCGCCGCCGCCGCCGCCGCCGCCGCCCGCCTCGAGTCGAGTCAACTAGAGTTTCAACTCGACCTACTCTAGACAAAGCGAGTTAGTTAACCCATCACTACAATAAATACGTCAATGATGACAAATTAGAGTAAGAGATATACGACGTAGGATATTCCGAAATGCTTGTAATCACCAATTCAATTACATTCAATTAAATCAATGAAATCTATTATTTGGAAGCACTATTTTTGTGTCTATGGTCACCTTATCGCCATGTTTGTTTACCAAATAAGACACCGAAGGAGATACTAACTTTATAACATGTAATTAAGCCTGCAATGTCCTAACCAAGGTTACTATAGGAAGGATATCTGATTACTTAGAGGACAGATGTCCATGGGAATAGATTGTTTGAGTAGCAGGCTTTTTCGATATATAATAAGCAGCCAAAGTGAAAACCCCTATGTAAATATTACAACCAGCCATTTAGTTACAAAACTTGACCAACATTTTTCTCTATGTAAAGACAAGTAACAACTCATGATCAAACTATAATTTACCCTCCACAGACCCTTATCGATAACATCATCTCTGGTCCGCTGTCGCCGGGTGTTCGCTGCGTTAGTAGCCCTGGCGGTCGAGGAGTTGGTGGAAGCTGCAGACGCTCTGCTAGCCCCTGTGAGGCTGGGAGTCGTGCGACCCACGGCACCTTTCCCACTCGCCACCACCTATGTGGACCTGGTCAACGGCAGCGAAGACCTCTTCGGCGTCGAACCGCTGTCTACTGGACATTCGAGAATTACGCATACTCGCAGGTAAGCTGATAAGGCCAAGTTTATGGACTTACTTAACTTTAATCACGCCTGACTACCGGGTATGATTAGGTCGATGGTAGAGCAATCTTGACCTGAAAAGTGTGGGATTTTAATCTACCTTTTTAACTTGTATCCTATTTGGTTACAGTATTGAGATTTGTATAAGGTTGCGATACTTCCTGTGTTTGAGATTACTTCTCCGAAATCTTTTTGTATATAAAATGAATGTGCATACCTGAGGCTTAACGAAGTCTATTTTTTTTTTAAACAAGTGGTACATACAATTAAAAATACTTGGTCGTACCGTACGCCGGTTTGTCTAGGCACGGCACATTCCTCATAAAACATATTAAAAACTAAAAGTACTAAAAACAAACACACAAAGCAATCGGAGATAACAAGTTGTTGTAATACTAGCAATAGACATTTTAAATGTTTTTTAATACATGAATAATTATATATATAGAAATAACTAGTGGCTCTGTGAGCAGTAGACCTCGCGAGTCTGTATAATTATCTTTTCATATTTATTTTTTCTTCACAAACGTCGTGAAAGCGGATATGGAAGAGAACAATCTCACACCTTAGGATGCCGAAGACCGGGCAAAGTGGAGAAGATTGAGTAGGAAAGCGGATTCTTTATTTATTTTTTTTGTTTTATTTTTGCTATTATTTCATTTCATTGTTTTTTTTTTATTGGTTGAGAGATGTGACCTTAAGAAGAAAACAGCTTCAGCGGTAGATCTTGTAAGCTGTCTACCCCCATAACTCCGTAATTTTTTTAAATTTCCAAAAACTGATTCGACAAAAAAAATCGGTTAATTTATCGAACCTGCTCACAAAATTACACGAGAATCGGTTGAAAACGCGACCTGTAGATTGAAACAAACAAACAGATGAACAGACAGATGTATGTATGTTTATCTTCCTACAGAGAGTCAAACACGGTCGGCGGTCGCGGCAACGCAGCCGGCGGGACATCTATGGGCACCTCCACTCTAGTGCCGGACCGCTCCTCCACTCCAGTGGCGACTGAATACGCCGACGACGGAGCGGGGGAGGCGCTGGGTGGCGATGACGACGCTTCGGAGACCGACGAGCCGATCGCACTGGCGCCCGCGCAGCAGGACCAGCAACAAGACGACGCTATGGGAGATAGGTGAGGGTTATTTACACCTGAAGCTAAACAAAAACACTGAGGCAGATTTTTGGCTCGTAGCCTTCCAGCATAAAAAAATATGCCGTCCGATATCATACTGTTCGTCCGAGTAGTGGTGGGATGCCAAAACTTAGATATCCGGACACGATAAAGAAGTCATTTAAGTCATTTAACAAGCTGATGAATGATTATTGTATTTTGTTTAGGTGTACAGTGTATCTCTTTTTAGATGTCTTATTTGGTAAACAAACCACTTACCTCGACAAAATCTCAAGTTTACGGGCTGATCACACTATAGAACTAGCCCAAAATATTAATACACCTGAAACAAACACTTATCAAGCATTCACTCACAAATTATGTTAGAATTAATCATCGAAAACTTAAGTTTTTCGCAAAATTATCAATAAATCGTTCTAACCTCAAACCATATTTCGATCGGGTATCTCTACATTATCTTTGGATTTTAGAGATGAGGTATATCACGCACTCATACACAATTCAATTATTTAATCGGAATAGACTGGTTGAATCTTTAAAAATATAAGTAGACAGAGAAAAATAGATTCGACAAATAAGTGGTCAGACGTGACGTCTCTATCCATTGCAATTAAAAAATGTATGTTAAATGTTATAATGAATGAATCACGGGCGCGTTCCGATACACGCTTAAGTGACTTTCGAATTAAACTGTCAGCGCCGTCAGCGATCAGATTGTATGAGTTTCGCCTGCTGACAGTGATTCGGTACGCGCTTTGAGTGCGCTGAAATCGATTTAAGCACCCGTAATCGCGTTCCGAATTACTGTCAGCTGTCATAACTCATACTTTTTTGCTTTTCTGATCGCTGACAGTGCTGAAAGTCTGATTCGAAATGCGCCCCACGTCGCACTCACGCGCCGCGCGCCGCCGCCGCCCGCCTCGAGTCGAATCAACTCGAGTTGCGACTCGAGTTGGCTACCATTTCAACTCGACCTACTCTAGACAAAGCGAGTTAACCCATCACTACAATAAATACGTCAATGATGACAAATTAGAGTAAGAGATATACGACGTAGGATATTCCGAAATGCTTGTAATTACCAATTACAATTAATCACCAATTCAATTACATTCAATTAAATCAATGAAATCTATTATTTGGAAGCACTATTTTGTGTCTATGGTCACCTTATCGCCATGTTTGTTTACCAAATAAGACATCTAAAAAGAGATACAGTTTATGTCTATTTTTATTTTACCTATTTTCTATTGAACCCTGCTATTCACTCGTGTATACCAAACATTTCAGTTATAACCACTATAAAATCTGAGAGAAGTCGAGATGGGGACTACAAAAAATCTTATTGGATGCAATATTTCAGAGCTATTCTTTTTCTTTTCACAGAGGCCAAGAGCAACAAGTGGTAGTAGAGAACGGCACAGAACGCGCCGAAGGTGGTGAGAGTGAAAGCGAACTTGATTTGCTGGCTGAAGTGGAGACCGAGAGTGACTCAGATGACCAGGATAATGCAGAGTCAGCGCAACGCAGCGTGCAGACCGGCGCCACGCAGGGCTCTGATGCTGGTATGTTCACGGGGTTTAGACATGTATAAATGATAGATGCTGTTAGTTTTTGTTAAAATTATAAAATAATAAATGAACGTCACCTATCATGAGGCCAATGTTCAGCAGTGGACGTCTTCCGGGTGGTGATGAAATTAAATTAGAAGTGAGATTTGGTACGAAGAGACAACTTGAGATCATAAAGGTCGTGAATTTTTTTGAGACGACTGACTTTGTCCAGCAGTAAACTTTGATGATCCTTTATTACGTTTGAAACCTCTAAACTGTAGACTGGCTTTGTAGACTCAGATTGCGAGTTTTTGCACGTTTGCTGGATACGCGCTAAAAATCGGTCTTCTGATAGATCGTGCTTATTCAAAAGATGCTTTATCATCTCACTGATCTTGAAGACTTGTGAAAATACGTTTAAAAAAGTTCTCTATTGTTATATCGCTGAGTGAATTATCCGCTTGTTATTATCTGGTATCGGAATGACGTATTGCACGGCGACAGGCATAGCGTCGTTGCTGCTGTACCCGGAGGACGAGAGCGGGGACTCGACGCAGCCGGAAGACGAGGACTCGGAGGCCGGCGAGACCGACGAGCAGGACGCCGACGCCGACCCGCCGCTGCCCGACGGCGAGCCGCTCGAGCGCCGCGCGCAGCCGTCCGCGCGCCCCAACCTCGCGCCGCACTCCATGCAGTGGGCCATACGGTAATTTAAACTGAATTCTTCAATGACAGAACACAAAAAAAATGCAAGAGAATAAAAAACAAAATTTTATGTACAAAAAAAATCTGAAATTACTTTTCGATGCTTTTTGAAGCAATATTAAATTTTTACTCAATTTATTGTAGTCATTTAAATTAAGAATATTTCTATTGAAATAAAACACCCTGTCCGTAAGGACCGAAATATAAATGCGCCCGCGTGACCTTGACGTGAAATTACAAGCCAAGTCTGAAGCTCGTAAGTATCGTTCGTTGCATGCAGTGACCGAGGCGCCCCGTCGTCGTCGCGCGGATTCATATATTAGAGCCTTCTGTGAACTTTGAAATAAATGCACTAAAGAAATAGTGCCCATGTAGTAAATCTGCAACATAACACTGTTTCTTAGCTTGGAGTTGTCACAGCATTAAAGCATAAAAATTTAGGAATCGTAACCTCCTCAGATCCCGCGACACGAACCGCGGCACCACGAGCAGCGCGAGCGGCGTGCGGCTCACGGGCGGCTCGTCGCTCGTGTTCATCGACCCCGCGTCGCTGCGCCGCTCGGCCGCTGCCGCCGCCGCCGGCGCGCACGACCCGCACTCCACCTCCACCACCGCCTCGTGCCTGGCGAGGGCTTTTGGTGAGTTATTACAGGTGGACAACGTGGAGTAATCGCTCGCTGTGTGACAAATCTCATTTTGCAATCATTAAGTGCCGGGTTGGCCACCAGGCTGAAAATAACCTCCCAAGTGTCCACAACCCTGGATTATAAGCTGGAGATGGGAGCGTTTGTAAATATTTTTTGTTGTAAATCGAGTGAAGTCAACGTGACTTCGTCTTAGCTTTTTCATTTAAGTAGTAGATAATCGCGTCGTCAACGTCATCGCAGTCTTAGATTGGTCATGAATGCGACACGACGATAAAAAAAATAAAGAAATAAACTAATAGTAATCAAATATATTTATACAGGCATCGTGATCCGTCAAATCGCGGACCTTCTGTGGGAGTATGAGCGAATAACGTTGCCGTTGCCGCGCATGTTGCCGCTGGCGTATCGTGAGGCGCTGCGACTGCAGTGCTACCTCGAGAGACAGCTCAAGAACACCTGGGACTGGCTCGTCACCGTCATGGACGCCACTGAAGCACAGCTCAGGTAAGACAATACTAAAATACTCTCTTGCTAAGGTTCCAACTTTAAATGGCCGAGAACTCAGCCACAGAACTGATTTATATAGCAGTGCATGGAATGTATACCTATACATCATAAATCAGTTCTGTGGCTGAGTTCTCGGTCTCGTCAGTTTATTTTTTCTTATCTAGGTAGATAAGAAATCTTCTTATCAAAAATACGGGTACTTATCGAAATAACTTTCTTTAAGATAAATTCATTATTTGTGCAGATTACATCCAGTTTTCAATAGGAGTTTTAAGTCCATTACAAGTAAATGAGCGATCCGAACGCGCTTGAATCCTCCAATCAGAGCAAACATTCACTTAATAGACTTCCGTAAATGCTGCTTTAAATGGGAACAAAAATGATGCGACTCTTGCAACTCATTATCCAGGGTAAAGTTCAGGGACGTTGACCACCAACCAGCCACAAAACATCCTGGCTCAAAAATGCGAGTGGTGTGGTCTGAGCACAAAATCTTAGTTTAGGGCGGAAGAAAAAGATGAAAAATTGTCTTTATCATATTTTTTTTCTCTGTAATACTATAGATACTCTCGCTCCTTGTGCAGATTTGGTGCGTCCCTTACGTCGAACAACGCAAGCACTGCTCAAGCCGAGACGACCAACCGCGCCGCGCCCGCCGCTCGCCGCACCACTTCGTTCACATCCCCCGCCACAAGGATCATCGGCTTCTCAGAGGCACCAAGAGCCAGAGACAGAGAGCAAGGTAACATGTTGAACAATCATTGAATTCGCATCGAGTTAAAGTTAAGTTAAAAGGATGGATTTGGATACTAATGGATTTGCTCCACTTCCCTATCTATATTTATATCTTATACCCTTTGTACCAGCAGGGTATCTTAGGATTGTAACAACAACAATGGATTTGTTATTACAACATGACAATTTCTAAAACTGTGCGCATGACTTATTAGTGAAATGGCCAACTAAGTTTTGTTAACATTGATAGGTGTTTAGGTCGCAGAGAGCTCACTCACATACGTGTTGATTTCTTGACTTCGTCCGCTAGGTTTTAGTTCAAAACGACGGAGTTTTATACAAACTTCAACCCCTCTTTTCTTTCTTTAGGGGAGGAATTTCCGAAAATCTCTTTATAGTGGTTGCCTTTGTAACAGCAACATACTGTCGCAAGTTTCTTGTTTCTAGACCCAGTAATTTAGGCTCTTTTTTTTCTTTTATATCATAACATATGCAGATTATTTTATATGACTAAACATATTTTCGTTCGACAGGCGTGGAAGCAGGTAGCGCTCGTCGCGAGTTCCTGGCGTACTGCTTATCCCTACTGCGCGCGCACAGTTCGGAGCACGCGGAGCAACTGCCGGTGCTAGACGTGGCGGCGCTCAAGCACGTGGCGTACGTGCTGGACGCGCTCGTGTACTACATGCGCGCCGCGCAGCCGCAGCCGCACCACCACCACCACGTATGGACGCCGGTCAGTGCCGCAGCCTGGTTGTATACGATAAGAAAAGAGGATAGTCGTGCTGGCCGTAAACCTTCCATAACAAAAAACAATTCATAGATTAAAAAAACTGGAACTAAGGCGCCACAATAGTATGTACCAAATTGACGCTATTGGATGACAAAACGTCAAAAAATCCATCTCTTTTTCATCGTGTGGGTTGTAGGTTGACAACCGACAAAAAAAACCGATCTGTGCGTTGTTTATTTATTTATTTATACTAAGAAGATTTACAGACAAATAATCAGATAGAAAACCAATAAACGCCTTAAGTATGTAGTACTTATGTGACGCATTTTTAATTCCAGTTTTATTCCCTAATCAGGAATGTAAACAACCTCGTATATTTATAACAACGCCATATCGATTTGCGTGGGCTTGTGACTGATATCGGACAAATTAAAAAGTGGAACCAATCTAAGTAGGATAGTAAATGTTTTCAATTTATTTATGCCTAAACCATAAATTTTCCTACATCATCATCAGGACGAGAACGAGAACGAGGAAGGAGAAGAGGAGATGGTAGTAGGCGGTAACGCGGCCGTCGAGTCGGACAGCGAAGGAGAAGGGGCGCGGGGGAGGGGCCACGCTTTCTTCCAGCGCTCCGAGTCCACGCTGTGCCTCGGCTGCCCACCGCCTGATCCTTTCAATAGTACGTATTGGATTATGTTCCAAAAGAAAACAAAAAAAATGTTTAATGGTGACAATTTAGATTTGAAAGAAATCACTGATTATTCGGCATGTGACGATGCACAGCATCTAGTGAGAGAGCGCCACTTACTTCGTCCAGCAGTTGGTCCATTTTAGGCCAATCATTGTCCGTTTCTTGCAAATATTGGTAGTGTACCTAATACCTCTCGTGACTTTTATGAGATCTTATGTGGCTAAAAATACTATGCCTTTTATTGACCCTTCCTTCGTGTGTAAGGTCGATGATCCACCTCACAAACCCAAGAAAAGTAAATAAGTAGTTCCTCAACCTTGTGCAGTGACGATGCAAGACGCGTTGCCGCTAGCAGACCAACCGCAGCTACTACAACCGAACGCGCGGCGCGAGGAGCTGTTCGGTATGCCGCGCCAGCCCGTCACCGTGCCGGCCTCCGGCGACGCGCCGCCCGGCGTCAACAACCCGCTCGAAGGTACCCGCCACCACCACCATCATCATCATCAGCTGATGCCGCGCCAGCCCGTCACCGTGCCGGCCTCCGGCGACGCGCCGCCCGGCGTCAACAACCCGCTCGAAGGTACCCGCCACCACCACCATCATCATCATCAGCTGATGCCGCGCCAGCCCGTCACCGTGCCGGCCTCCGGCGACGCGCCGCCCGGCGTCAACAACCCGCTCGAAGGTACCCGCCACCACCATCATCATCATCATCAGCTGATGCCGCGCCAGCCCGTCACCGTGCCGGCCTCGGGCGACGCGCCGCCCGGCGTCAACACGCTCGAAGGTACTCGCTACCACCATCATCATCATCATCAGCTGATGCCGCGCCAGCCCGTCACCGTGCCGGCCTCGGGCGACGCGCCGCCCGGCGTCAACACGCTCGAAGGTACTCGCTACCATCATCATCATCATCATCAGCTGATGCCGCGCCAGCCCGTCACCGTGCCGGCCTCCGGCGGCGACGCGCCGCCCGGCGTCAACAACCCGCTCGAAGGTACCCGCCACCACCATCATCATCATCATCAGCTGATGCCGCGCCAGCCCGTCACCGTGCCGGCCTCGGGCGACGCGCCGCCCGGCGTCAACACGCTCGAAGGTACTCGCTACCATCATCATCATCATCATCAGCTGATGCCGCGCCAGCCCGTCACCGTGCCGGCCTCGGGCGACGCGCCGCCCGGCGTCAACACGCTCGAAGGTACTCGCTACCATCATCATCATCATCATCAGCTGATGCCGCGCCAGCCCGTCACCGTGCCGGCCTCGGGCGACGCGCCGCCCGGCGTCAACACGCTCGAAGGTACTCGCTACCATCATCATCATCATCATCATCAGCTGATGCCGCGCCAGCCCGTCACCGTGCCGGCCTCGGGCGACGCGCCGCCCGGCGTCAACACGCTCGAAGGTACTCGCTACCATCATCATCATCATCATCAGCTGATGCCGCGCCAGCCCGTCACCGTGCCGGCCTCGGGCGACGCGCCGCCCGGCGTCAACACGCTCGAAGGTACTCGCTACCATCATCATCATCAGCTGATGCCGCGCCAGCCCGTCACCGTGCCGGCCTCCGGCGACGCGCCGCCCGGCGTCAACAACCCGCTCGAAGGTACCCGCCACCACCATCATCATCATCATCAGCTGATGCCGCGCCAGCCCGTCACCGTGCCGGCCTCGGGCGACGCGCCGCCCGGCGTCAACACGCTCGAAGGTACCCGCCACCACCATCATCATCATCATCAGCTGATGCCGCGCCAGCCCGTCACCGTGCCGGCCTCGGGCGACGCGCCGCCCGGCGTCAACACGCTCGAAGGTACTCGCTACCATCATCATCATCATCATCAGCTGATGCCGCGCCAGCCCGTCACCGTGCCGGCCTCGGGCGACGCGCCGCCCGGCGTCAACACGCTCGAAGGTACCCGCCACCACCATCATCATCATCATCAGCTGATGCCGCGCCAGCCCGTCACCGTGCCGGCCTCGGGCGACGCGCCGCCCGGCGTCAACACGCTCGAAGGTACTCGCTACCATCATCATCATCATCATCAGCTGATGCCGCGCCAGCCCGTCACCGTGCCGGCCTCGGGCGACGCGCCGCCCGGCGTCAACACGCTCGAAGGTACTCGCTACCATCATCATCATCATCATCAGCTGCTGAAACCAACGCGCCACTGAGCATGGTTTTCAGCATTCCTCACCCAGTCACCAAGGGTACTGTCAGCTAATGAAACATCAAATACTGTACATAATTTTCCTGTAACATGATACAGGGAACAGCAGACAAGAAGGATAAGTATTAAATGCGTGTGAAAAAGACACTATTTTCTATGAATCTGACAGCTGTCATGCTACAGCAAATGGGTTACTATAGGACAAGCTCTGACAGATTAAAATTTTAAAAACTTTTTAATTTTATTTCGTTTATTTATTTATTTATTAAGTAAAATTACATACTGTTTAATGATAAAAAAAGAGGTGAAGTTACTTTGTTTTAAAATTTTAGCTATTATCGTTTTTAAACTGAATATTATACAAAAAGTTGTTAACGTTGTATGAAAAATTGTGCAGCTGTCAGAACTCATCCTATAATAACCCGACTATAGTGAACATAACTCAGAAATCTAAGACACCACTGTATAAATGTAAGTTTATATTTTCATTCCATCTTCAATAATGTTCCCAGAAAAGAAGACTACGCGCACTCTTCGTCCTCATGTCGTAAACAGTTCCATATTAACAGTTCCATATTCTTCGATAATCTATAAATAGTCCTTCATTTCGCAGTAGTGCCGCGGCGCCTGGGTCTGTCGACGCGCGGAACGGAGCGCGGCTGGTCGCCCCCCGCGCGCCCCGCGTCCGCCCCCCCCGCGCCGCAGCTAGCGCGCGACGAACCGCAAGACCTCTCCTGCGCTAAGGACACGCAACCCAAGATGGACGTCGACACCGACGGAGAATACCTCTCCGATTCCGACTCTAATGAGGCTAGGCAGATACCGAGGAAGAAGCTGCATAGGTGAGCTTATTTTTACAATAATTACCAACTTACAAGACTCTGGCGAGGACGTGAAACTAACGGAATCGAGTCTTTTTTTGCATACAGGATGACTCGGACTGACCTAAGAGTTTTATCTTGCAATTTGTAAGTTAAACAACTTCTTAATTTAATTTCCAATCTTCTCTTATCTGGCAGACATCCACATACGATAGCATCCGGAAGCAGTTCGCACGATACTACGACGCCGCCCTCCGAATTTCATACTCTAGTAGACACTGCCTGCTCCATCATTGAGGCTCCTCACCAGCCGACCACTTCTCCTTCACCTGGTAAGTTTAGATTAAATTAACCATGATAGCTTTAAGACATACCTTGTGTTTAAATATAAGGCAGATGGGCGCGTCTAAACTGTACCAAATTTAAATTCCTTTAAGATTTAGATGTTTGTATGGAGTGCAGATTTATTTGGGAAAGGAATGAATTCTCCAACCAATGCAATGTGGGAGTAATAAGTTAATAGAAAAGCTCATGTGTTTCGAAGAGCATGATATGTGAACTGTATCAGTTAGTGGAGGGAAACCTATGTCTCTTACGCTCTATACCTACCTACCTATATTTGTGTCGCTTATTATAAAAGTGGTGTTACTATATTTTGTTTGTCATATGTAGTTACACCACTTTTATAATAAGCGACTCATTTGTCATTTGAAACCGTTCCGTTTGTTCCCAGTAGCCAGCGGGCCGAGTTCGTCGGCGGACCCGCGCGCCTCCTCGCGCAGCCCCAACAAGAGTGTCATTGTACGTGCTGTAAGTCACTCCACTTATTTGGGGGACTTTTTCTTATCAAAATTACTCCCTATCTAACCTCAAATTGGCTTAACTTCTTATTTAATATAGCAAAAACATATCTACTATGTAAAAGAAAATGCATCTAAAAAAATAAATTGCTAAATTTTATAAGTTGTTGTATCATCATGATAAACACTGCTGGAATTACATCTTTATCTAATACTGTACTCATGCTTGAAGTGCAGTTGCCATAAAAGTGTGTGTTTTCAGGGCGAATTGCTAAGTGCAGCGGACCCTCTAGAATCGCAGGAGATTTCGGCGCATGTGACTGTAGAGACCACGGGCCTGCCGCCGCCGCCATTGTTACCCCCACTCAGTGCGCCCGTCGCCACACCGTAAGATATTATATTCCTTGTATTTTTCTAGCGTCTTAGTGGCAATCTTGTTGCCAGATTTGTCTTTACGTGTTCTTCGCTCGATCATCATCAATGGCAAACCTTACTTTCACATACTTACATGCAGAAGTTTTTTTTAAACCCATTTGGTAAGAAACGGAAGGCCTTTGCTCGGAAGTGGGACCCTATAGGCTCCTTATCCTTTTGAGAAGAAGGAAATCATAAAATAAGTAAACTTAATCATTACCCGGCCTATGCTTATGAGACAACTTAATACCTCTGCTACTTCTTTGGGATGTAAGCTGTGTGTGTTGCGAGTTGATAAAGTATTGTACCTATTTAATTTCGACAAAAGCAGGTTTTAATCCCCAAAAGTCCGGTTACACTTGATACACAAGACTTTAAAAAATCCGACAAAAGCATAAAGATTCACTTGTTTATAACCCTGTAAACCCCCAGACGCGCTTGTCCATCGCTGGGTGCGTCGGTGTCGCACGACCTGCTGCTCGGTCGCTGGCGGCTCTCGCTGGACCTGTTCGGTCGCGTGTTCACCGAGGACGTGGGCCTGGAGCCGGGCTCCGTGGTCGCCGAGCTGGGCGGCTTCCCCGTCAAGGAGGTCAAGTTCCGCCGCGACATGGAGAAGCTCAGGAACTCGCAGCAGAAGGACCTCACTCTGCATAAGGTATAGTAGTCGTCACGGTTTTGGATGATTGAAAGAAAGTGGTGGGAGATATGCGCCGGAGTTTCAGCATTTACAGTGCAGGAGAGAGGGAAAGATAACGGTTCATAATGTGTTGCGCTACCTGTAAGTTTGATTACTTCTTGTAGATGTATTTTTGTTAGTTTGTTAAACGGGCTGTATCTATTGTTGTTGATAGAAACAAGCAACCATAAATATCGCGTTTGCCGTCATTATTTAAGAAATATTTGGATTAGTTGTATCGTTTTTACGTTATGTTTGTGTACAATAAATGGAACTGAAAACTGTTGTATGTCTGGCACTTTGCGAGGGTCAGTTCAGCTTAGTAATATAATTTTATGTGCGCAGATGGAGCGTGACCGCGCGAAACTGTTGCAACAAACGTTTGCAGAATTGAACAGCGCGTTCGCCGGTCAGAACAGGCGAGCCCACAGCGCGCAGCCGCCGCTCGTGGTGAACCGCGTCAAGGTGACGTTCAGGGACGAGCCGGGCGAGGGCAGCGGCGTCGCGCGCTCCTTCTACACCAGCGTGGCGGAGGTGAGTAACATGCCCCCACAGAACAGGCGAGCCCACAGCGCGCAGCCGCCGCTCGTGGTGAACCGCGTCAAGGTGACGTTCAGGGACGAGCCGGGCGAGGGCAGCGGCGTCGCGCGCTCCTTCTACACCAGCGTGGCGGAGGTGAGTAACATGCCCCTACAGAACAGGCGAGCCCACAGCGCGCAGCCGCCGCTCGTGGTGAACCGCGTCAAGGTGACGTTCAGGGACGAGCCGGGCGAGGGCAGCGGCGTCGCGCGCTCCTTCTACACCAGCGTGGCGGAGGTGAGTAACATGCCCCTACAGAACAGGCGAGCCCACAGCGCGCAGCCGCCGCTCGTGGTGAACCGCGTCAAGGTGACGTTCAGGGACGAGCCGGGCGAGGGCAGCGGCGTCGCGCGCTCCTTCTACACCAGCGTGGCGGAGGTGAGTAACATGCCCCTACAGAACAGGCGAGCCCACAGCGCGCAGCCGCCGCTCGTGGTGAACCGCGTCAAGGTGACGTTCAGGGACGAGCCGGGCGAGGGCAGCGGCGTCGCGCGCTCCTTCTACACCAGCGTGGCGGAGGTGAGTAACATGCCCCTACAGAACAGGCGAGCCCACAGCGCGCAGCCGCCGCTCGTGGTGAACCGCGTCAAGGTGACGTTCAGGGACGAGCCGGGCGAGGGCAGCGGCGTCGCGCGCTCCTTCTACACCAGCGTGGCGGAGGTGAGTAACATGCCCCTACAGAACAGGCGAGCCCACAGCGCGCAGCCGCCGCTCGTGGTGAACCGCGTCAAGGTGACGTTCAGGGACGAGCCGGGCGAGGGCAGCGGCGTCGCGCGCTCCTTCTACACCAGCGTGGCGGAGGTGAGTAACATGCCCCTACAGAACAGGCGGCTTCTAAGTTCAGGGGAGGTGTGGAACATTGCCACAGTCTGCCGGCTTCGAGAAATCACGGTTCATAGTGCGAGCGTCTAAATCAATTGATCACTACTTGATAACTACGTCACTATTCGTTATAATCATCAGAGCTCACGCGTGCACTACTCACTCATGTCATTCTAATCCGTTAGTTGGATACGTGCGCCTAATAACTCGCAGCTCTACTGCATTATACCATAATTTGCACAAGCCGCTCACAAGTGCTCAGTTCAAAGCCGAAATTGAGGAGCGTTGTACAAGTTTCTGTCGCCATAGTCAAGGTTTTGTACAAGTGCCTTTGCAAGACATTTTTTTTATTAATAGCTGTGGTCTCGGTTGGTCTGACCTACAAAGTAAAAACCTAAATTCGTGAACAGTACATAAACATGTAACGTTATTTGCAGGCGCTATTAGCCAATGAGAAGCTACCGCCGCTGGAGCCGACCACCAACAGCGGCAGCAACAACACCAGCAACAACGGCACGTCGAACTCCGCCGCGCCCGCGGGCGGTACTAGCAGCAATAGCGGCGCGAGGTGAGGCCACAAAAGCTTGTATTTTTCGGAAGAAAGAAGTCCAGGAACCGCCAATTTTGGCTCTAATCTCTAATGAGAGATTATTTAGATGATGTATTCATTTTATAATATGAAAGATACCTTGAGATTCATGCGAAAGTAAGCGGCTACTCCAGGAACTTGAATGGTAACATTTCGTACTTCCGATTATAGATTCTAATCGTTCCCAGAATTTTTCTTTTAAATGAGATGTTGCTTAGTTTGATAGAAAGTGTCTTGTATTGCTGAATGCCTAATCACTTGTATTTCTCAGAAGCGGAGCGGGTCGAGCCCGATCCAAAGACACGACACGGCGCACGCCCGGGCGGCCCGCACCGCGCCCGCCGGCTGCGCGTGAGTCGCGCCGCGTGCTCAGCGTCGACGCCAGGCCTTACTCGCCTCAGGTAAACCCGACTTTAGATATCTTTTTCTTGGTTAGATTGACCGCAGATTGATTATGACATGAATCATCTGATTTTGTTCGCAAAAGTAAGATGATTCTGTTCATCGGAAGGCACGTTATACCGTTGTTTGTCCCGTTAAACTGTTTTGTCTGAAAATAAAGTGTTAGAGACCACATCTGACTAAACATTATTATGGCCATAGTTTTGAGGTCTTCTTAACGTTTATGTTTGTTCGTGTACAGGCGGCGCCAGGCACAGAGGGCGCGGGTTTCAGCGGCGAGCGACCGGGCGGACACAACGAACATCTCACCTTACATCAAGCGCAACTCGGCGAAAGACTTTATCCTAAAGTAAGTCACCAGTATTATCTTATTTTTTATAATCTAGAAAACTATTCAGTATATTTAGAGCTACGTATTTAACCTGAGAATATTATTTAAACCAATAATTAATTTTACAAATGAAACTGAAATCTCAAATAAGGCGTAACGTAAGCTGTATTCATTTTAGACTTCCTATTTAAACTAATGCACATTTCAAGAAAGCTCCCATTATAAATTCCAAGTCTGTCTATTCGACTTTCACGGCTGGCTAACCTACTGAACCGATTTTGATGAAATTTTAACGAAGATAGTTTGTTACGCCATGACGGACAAAATGAAAAAAAAAAATGCATAAAATCTGGGCGGTCAGATAATACGTGTGTGTGCATTGTCAGGTGCACTCTCTACACCCGACGTTCGCGGGCAAGATCACGGGCATGCTGCTCGAGCTGACGCCGGCGCAGCTGCTGGTGCTGCTGGCCAGCGAGGAGGCGCTGCGGCACAAGGTGCGCGAGGCCATGGACCTCATCGTCATGCACCCCTCGGAGGCCATTCTCGGTACGTATGCTACACTCGCTTGAACTCACTCTTGTATCTAACAGGTGCGCCGATAACTATCAACGCATTGAGTGTATCCCTTCCTTCTTTTGTGTGTGTGTACCTTTGGGGCATCGTAAGGGTCTTCGTACTGTTATTGACAGGGAATGTAATATGTGGCAATCAATTTTCTTTAGATTGGATATTGACCAATAAACTAATCTCCGTACTGAGCATATTTTTTAACATTTACATTTTAAGGCCTTTTTGCACACAGCGACTTTTTGTAACGCGTATTTCAAACGCTGTAACTGCTAAAGCGCGTTTTAGAGATCTGCTAAACCAATATTGTACAATCGGCCAAGAAAGTGGTTTTAACGAAAATTACAATAAGGTTTATACTCGATATCTGACATTATTGACCTGCTAACTAAATAATCTCTGTTGTTTTACGATTTCAAATGACATGTTGTCAACCAGTAATGTTTACAGAGGCAAGTTTTCTTTTCAATTAGACTTTGTAGTAGCAAAGTAAAACTAAATATGGCACCAAATCCTAATAATGGGATAAGAACAAGCGAATGAGATGACTAGTTATTATTCACATTTTAAAAACATACAATAACATGAGTGAAGGTGAAAACCCGCCAGATCTGGACGTGTTCTCGCTGTCGGAGCGTGGCACGGGCGCGAGCGTGGCGCCTGCGCAGGACGACGCGGCACCGCTGTTCTACATGCCCGGCAAGCGCGGCTACTACTCGCCGCGCCAAGGCCGCGCCACGCCCGAGCGGATCAACGCCTTTAGGAACGTCGGCAGGTTAGTCGCACATACACTTGGACAAAGAGCGCGGCGCCTGCGCAGGACGACGCGGCACCGCTGTTCTACATGCCCGGCAAGCGCGGCTACTACTCGCCGCGCCAAGGCCGCGCCACGCCCGAGCGGATCAACGCCTTTAGGAACGTCGGCAGGTTAGTCGCACATACACTTGGACAAAGAGCGCGGCGCCTGCGCAGGACGACGCGGCACCGCTGTTCTACATGCCCGGCAAGCGCGGCTACTACTCGCCGCGCCAAGGCCGCGCCACGCCCGAGCGGATCAACGCCTTTAGGAACGTCGGCAGGTTAGTCGCACATACACTTGGACAAAGAGCGCGGCGCCTGCGCAGGACGACGCGGCACCGCTGTTCTACATGCCCGGCAAGCGCGGCTACTACTCGCCGCGCCACGCCCGAGCGGATCAACGCCTTTAGGAACGTCGGCAGGTTAGTCGCACATACACTTGGACAAAGAGCGCGGCGCCTGCGCAGGACGACGCGGCACCGCTGTTCTACATGCCCGGCAAGCGCGGCTACTACTCGCCGCGCCAAGGCCGCGCCACGCCCGAGCGGATCAACGCCTTTAGGAACGTCGGCAGGTTAGTCGCACATACACTTGGACAAAGAGCGCGGCGCCTGCGCAGGACGACGCGGCACCGCTGTTCTACATGCCCGGCAAGCGCGGCTACTACTCGCCGCGCCAAGGCCGCGCCACGCCCGAGCGGATCAACGCCTTTAGGAACGTCGGCAGGTTAGTCGCACATACACTTGGACAAAGAGCGCGGCGCCTGCGCAGGACGACGCGGCGCCGCGCCGCTGTTCTACTAGCCACGCCACCATAAAAATTATAGCCAGTGTCACTCGGGCTGATGAATGGATTCTAACGATATCCTACATCTAAATCTATTCAAACATTTAGCAGTTATGATGGAATAAAGAAACGCACATACATACATGAACCTTGAACACATTAGTCCTTTTTTGGGCCGTCGCACTATGGGTCCTTATCAGTGGCGTGCCTAGGGTCTAGTGGTAGGGCATGCCGATGATATATTTTCGTAGGAATGAATAATACTACTGAATGAATAACATCATTTTGAATTTTGTTAGATAAATAACTTGGCCCCGGTTTGCCGCTATTTTGGTATTGCATATGTTTTTCCAAGAAGAGATCGTATGTCGAAAGCAAAGATACTAATTCTAAGAAATTTCCTTTATTTAATGAAGTTATGGTCTCATCATGCCCTCTGAAAGGCAGTTCTTGTTGTGCTAAATGACAAACAATATCTACTAATCTCTGAAAAACACTACGATTGTGGTCGACGCGCGAGTTATGTTTTGAGATTTCGTCAGATAGGTAACTGACGAGATAAAGAAGCTTCAATACGCTGTTTACCAAAATTACATAAAGAAATAACAGCGTTCATGTGTTTTGTGAGTTTTGGTGCCTTTTTATGACATTAGATATGTTATTTAAATCGTCATAACTAAACGTATTCCCATGCATTTTTCTTGTTGGAAAAGAATATGCAACACCAACAATATAACTTATTGGAATGCGAGCATCCAGCTACCCAATGAGTTTTGTACACAGATCTATTAAATTGTCTTTTATGAGACTTACTTGGCTGAGAAATCAACAAATCTGGTGTTGGTTTTGGCGAAGAAATAAGCTGCTCTTTATCGGGTAAGGTCAATGACTTTACCTTTCCCCCGCTTGTTAAACTTTGCACACACTTCAAATCACTATACGGAACAATATCACCCAGATCTACACTCATTTTAAACGCAAATCCTACACAAAACTAAATTTTTTAACAAGAAAATAGAAATTGCACCAATTATCACCCGCTCAAACAACAACTGTCAACAACAGAAGAATGCAACGTAACCGTCCCGAACATAGCTTCGCATCATTACTCAATTTACTACTACATTCAAATGCGGAAGGCTGGTTTCATGCGCAAGCCCGGCTTAATTTTTCCCAAAATCTAGTACTATTTTCAATATTGTTAAAAAAAGTTCATAACACAACGACGTCACAGATCTCCATAAGATTGCGTAAGAGTAAAAGAGACGCAAAAGCATGCCCCATAAAAGCCCACGGGTCGGAGTGAGATGGCGGCGGCGGTCCGAGCTACCGAGCAATTCCGAGACGCGTTTCGTGTCGACACGAACGCGACTCGTTGGTTTGTAGTGTGTGTCGCCTGGAATAGGGTTAATGTTAGCGAGCGAGCGCGCGATTGATTCTGCAAGTTTCGAATGAAAACTGGCGCGAAAATTTAATTGTTTTTTGGACTTTCGTTCGATATCCGCATTATTACGTTAGGGCATGCCGGGCTTTTTGGCTTGTATGGTGGTCACGCTACTGCTTATCATACATAGTGATGATAAGAAGTCAAAGTAATCAAATAGGATAAATATGTAAATATGATTATTGTTTTTCATACTTGAAGGTATGGACAATGTTAAGATAATTTTATTTTCTTTCTACCCTCTGTTATATTATGTATATTGATGTTCAAAGTTCACATTCGACACTAAGTGTTCGTTAAAGCAGGGTGAATTCAAGATTTTGTGTTGAATTGATTGTTAGATTTCTCGGAAACTATCAGAGTTAATTGAAAATGGAATTTGTAGATGGAGGTATGTAGATTTACGTATTCTAAAGAATATAATATTAGATCGTTCAATAATATGTATAAATTAGGTTAAACCAAAATGATAGGATTTTCATAGTATTTAATATGTAAATAATATTATTTCTGTTTCCGGCAACTCTCCCGCAGAAATATACAATAGTCCTACTTTCTGAAGGGCTTTACAATAATTTTATGAATTTAAAAGTACGGGAGAGTTGCTGCTTTTTTATAAATTACTTTTTTAATATTTGGTTCCGATCAATCAATCAATCCACATCAAGCGCAATATGTTTCACATCAAGCGCTATATGTTTTACTAGAATATAACTTTTATAGTCTATATATTTAAATATATTCGTAGGCTATATGTTTCATTAATTTCTATAATTTTTTTTATATTTTTATTGCCAGACGTGGAATATTTTTCGTGTTCAAGTAAATACAAGAATATTTATCGAAAATTCGAGAAAATTTTATTATATTTACGAGAAAACACGCAATGTAATGATGAAAACAAGTCTAACTTAGTATTCAAAATAAGACATTTTAAAAATAAATTGGAAGAAATATCATCGTAAAAAATTAGCCTTCTACTCTAATGAATCCTCTTAAGTTTTCTAAATATTGTTTTACTAAAAATTTAAATAGTAGGCGTGTGGGACGACCTGCTCGAGATTTTGATTCGAGTAGTGATCAGATAAAACGTAAATGGACAGCCGAACTTCGAAGTTCCGTATCTACTAGGGAGTAAGTGTATGCAGCCCAAATAAGTTTAAGAGCTGATGGTAAAAGAACCAGTTCCATAAGGATGCAACAGAAATATTTAAACAGCCTAATCTAGATTCGACTTTCGAGTAATCAATCATCAACAGCTCATATACGTCCCCACCCACCGAGGGGCTCGAGCCTACCCTGATTTCGAGTAATAAGATTTTAATATTAAAAAATCAATGTTTTGTGTAAATATTCCATTATATCTTTTTTATATTATGATAATTTTAAATGTAGAATAGTAATCGACAAAAAAAAAACATAATTATTATCACAAATGTATATTTTTGGCCCCACTGTGTCGCGTCGTGTAATAAATTGACACCAGAAAGAAACAAGACAAAAACAAATCACAAAACTCTTGCAACTTTGTTTGTTATTTGACATTGCTTTTAAATTACTATAAAAAGGTTTATTCAAGTACATAAAAAAAAAAGACCGTGCTAATTTTCTGACAACATTATTGCTCATCTTAACAAACTAAAGACGATAGGCAAGAAGAAAAAAAAAACATTTCAATTTGGATGTAAAGCATAACCTTAATAAAATAACAAACTTCACGGTTATCATATCTTATCGAGAAAGGGGTTTTTGAATGTCCTGCCTACGTTAAACCTTTCTTTTTCCAGAATAATCGGTCTCTGCTTACTACAAAACGACCTATGTCCGATGTTCCTGAACCGCCACGTGTTGAAGTACGTCCTGGGCCGGCCGATCCGCTTCCACGACCTCGCCTTCTTCGACCCTGTGGTGTACGAGAGCCTCCGACAGCTAGTCGTCGACGCAGAAACGGGAGACTCGCATTCGCTCTTCGCAGCGCTCGATCTCAACTTTAGGTAAACAATATACTCATCAGAACCCGTTTTATAAGAGTGTTCGACAGAGCACTCGATTATCTCCCCGTCTTTGTTATTTTGTACCGCTACCGCTTGTCTATGTATGTATGTAACCGTTTATGCAATTTAATAATACATATTTTATCTTAATTTACTTTTCTGCCAAACTGCACAGCAGTTTATTAGCAGACTGACTAGACTGCTCTCTTAACACAAATCCGCAATATTTTAGGAGAAAAAGAAGTTTAAGGGGAGCTTCTTTCAACTTTAGCATTTTAAATCGAGTTCTTTTAATAGAATACATAATTTCAGAGTTCTGAAAGAAGGGCCCCTTAAATGTTAGTAGGATAAATGCATGCAACTTAAAATATATTATGTTAGTACATTTTTTATTACCTAATTATTTACTTAATTTAAATTATATACCTAATTTGAATGGTAGTATTCCTTGTTCGATTGGATGCGAGGCCAGAACCACCAGGCACGATTGTTAAATCTGATCTGACACCCGACTCATTTGTGTTTCGTTTTGTGACGGCGATGGCCCGGACCTTGCTGCTATTCGAAAATATATTATACGAGTTTAAAAAGTGTTTTTTCACGGTTAAATGTTTAACTTGAAATGTCGACCGTAATTTCTTCAAAGCTATTGATTTGGAGGGGCTGACTTCAATAATATTATTCAACATTCAACCCATTCCTTTTTGCCAAATCGTAATCATAAGTTGTGAACCGAGTCTAATGAAGTTGTGTATCGCAGCCTTGAAATGTGCGAAGAGGAGGGCGGCGGGTGCGTGGAGCTGGTGGCGGGCGGGCGCGACGTGGAGGTGACGGCGCTCAACGTGTACGAGTACGTGCGCAAGTACGCGCAGCACCGCATGCTGCTCTCGCAGGAGAAGGCGCTGGAGGTACGCTTTAAGCTTGTATCAAAAAATTTACAAATCAATCATCCCCTAAATATTTAAGATAATGGGTCCCCCCCTATTTGGGAGCTTGGACGTTGCTTTGGCGAGAAGGAAGGTCTTTGGCGGTCCTGTAAAACAAAAGTGGTGGTCTACCGCGTCCCCGCCTCAAAGGTATTCTGTGTATACCTACAGCAGCTAGAACATAGTATACAGACCGCATTCTATTCCTCGCATTATCACAGTTAAGATCAATGTACACTAAGTCAACAGCAACATTTCAAAAGATTCCTCTCCTCAGAGCTCGCTTGTGGATCGCACTATACCTGACAAACTTTAATCTCTTGCGTTCATAATTATATCTACAAATGCTTTGCAGGCGATGCGAATGGGCGTCTTAGACGTGCTACCAGAGAGCGCATTAGAAGGTCTCACGGCGGAAGACCTGCGACTGCTGCTGAACGGCGTGGGCGACATCAACGTGACGGCGCTGGTCTCGTACACGAGCTTCAACAACGAGAGCGGGGAGCCGCCCGAGCGCCTCGCGCGCTTCAAGCGCTGGCTGTGGGCCATCGTCGACAAGATGACGCATCTCGAGCGACAGGACTTGGTCAGTAACTTGGAATATTACTGTAGTAGGCTTCTGCTCGCGGTTACTATGCCCGTGTTATTTCTTTTCGTAAGTATTCATTTAACCCGCGGTAAATCTTCCTTCCTAATGTAAATGGAATAGGAAAATAAAACTGGAACTAAATGGCGCCAAATGAACCCAATTATATGACAAAATATCAAAGAATCCATCTAACATTTGTTTGTATATAAACAAACTCTCACTTGCTCTTCTGCACTTACCGAAAACGTTTTACTGTGCATTGTGTGCTAGTCGGCAAAGGAGATAGGTAGGCTTGCTTGAAATCGATAAACGATCTCAAGATATTTTTTATTTTTACATAAAATGTTGTATACTTTTACATTTTACCACTGCACAAGACAAAGCATAAACAATTTCCTGAGAAAGCTTAATCAGTTTGAAGTGGCTTACCTGACCGTCTCCATTGCAGACATTATGATTGTAAAAGCATAAGACTAGTTGGTAACGAAGGTATATTCTTGCAGGTATATTTCTGGACGGGCTCGCCGGCGCTGCCCGCGTCGGAGGAGGGCTTCCAGCCCATGCCGTCGGTGACCATCCGGCCGGCGGACGACGCGCACCTGCCCACCGCCAACACGTGCATCTCGCGCCTCTACATCCCGCTCTACTCGTCGCGGCACGTGCTCAAACACAAGCTCCTCCTCGCCATTAAAACAAAGAACTTCGGCTTCGTCTAGACGCACCCCGCATGGCGCCACATCTCATCTATTTAATTTTGAGCCCGGTCGTGTAAGACTGCCGTATGTATTTGTGACGAATTCTGCGTTTGCAGTTAATAATTTATACACAAACTTCAGAGTTTTTTTTTCTATATGTATTTTTTTTAAACAAAGATCTTACCGCTACATGACTGGGCAATATTGACTGAATAGTAATATCTACCTATGCAGTAATGTTTGCTATTGAGAAGGCCATGATGAGGGTATGCACAAGTACATGTATGTTTACACTAAGCTCTTAGACCTGTTAAGTATTTAATTGCTAGAAAAGAAAACTACAATCGACGATTCGAGTCAATCAGAATCACGATATTTTTTTTACTTTTTACTAAATTACTTCCGTATTTACTTTTCTTATATTCAGGATAATAGCCTACAAACAAGAGTGCATTATGATCGCTTACTTTATTTATTCTATAATGCGGTGCGGATGCGGCAAACGAAGGCAGCGTGAATCGGAAATATTGAGAATATTGTAACTGTTTATATAGCTTTGTTAATAGTAAACAAAATATATGATAGAATCGGTGGGTATCTGCTACTTTTGGGTAAGTTGGGCAGAGGCGTCGAATCCCAACTGAGGTGGTATTTGTGATATCAGAGGAAGTATTTATGCGCCTCTATCTCTAAGAATATAAATTAGATTTCCCTTTGATTAGTTGTATTATGGTTCATAATAAACAATCTCAAAATGCTTATTATGTTGTTTCAATTTTAATAAATAATACCTTGTATTGGCATATTTTTTAACTAACTTAGCCAGATTCCTACAAGGACAAATTCCTGAAAGGACGGAAATAATACATTCATTCATGCACATAACCTGATCGTAGTTTAATATTGCAATTATTTATTTATTTGTTAACAGTAAAAAAATTATCTTAAAAACTAGAAAAGCCTTTTACGAAGTCCTACAAAATACGATACGGGTTACTTTGCATTTGATTTACTACATAAATTTTAAAAAGTATGTATAATATCGCTTGATTGAAGTTATTTCCAGTTATCCGTCCAGGATATGGCTTTAGAGCTTCGATCACAGAAAGGCTTTAGTAGAGGAACAAAATTAATCTTTTTTATTAGGTACCAACTCCAGTACATATGCGTTTTACAAGGGATTCCAACAACTACTAAACCTGAGCCTCAACTACTAAAGATCGGACCGTGGTGTGATGGTGTCCGTCGCGCCTCGAGTCACGCACGCACAAAAGAGAGTAGAAAAAAAACGGGAATCTACCTGTCGGTAAAACAAGTGTTTTGCCCACAAAATTACTTAGTACAAGCACAAAAGGAATAATATACAAGTGCATTTTACGAGTTTGTCTATTACTCAACCTGTAAAGCCTATAATTAGTACAGATACGAGGATCGTAGGTGGAAAATTACAAACGAGCTGACTTTTGTAAGCCGCTCGGCAGCAGGCGAGGACTTTAGAAAACTGATAGGTAGTAAATAGTAAAAATGAACAAAAGCTAATTGTTCATGTAAAAGTTGTCCTTTATTATAGCGCGCGCAGTTTTATTTGTTGTACTATCTAATCTATACACATTGTCATTTCATAAAACAACAATCAAATGTAAATTTTACAAAATTAGCGCCAATCTCAAAACAATAAATACTTTTCTCTTTGTAAAGAATTTTTTTTTTTTTTTAATATTGATGATCTTGGCTGAATAAAAATTATAGACCGTAGAAATAAAATAAATGTAATGAAAATCGCACTAGTTCGGTAAAACGCATTTACCGCACAGTTTACTGCCTTCGTAAGTTCAATTTTCGAGCAAGGTGTAATTTAAGTAATAATAAATTTCCTTTGTACTGTATGTACACTTAATCACACTTTTAGTACTTGTCCGAGCTTGTGTGTTGGTTACATTACCTATATTTACATAACATTAATAAATGTAACAAAATAAATGAAAGTGATTTTTATTATGAAAAGAAAAACTTTATTGGTATAAAACTTAATAGGGTACGTATACATTTAAAAAAATTATAGTATTTGATAAAACTTTAGATGACAACAAAAACTTTGGTTGAACAATAGTTTAATTTTGAAACTAAAAAGTACAACTAGTTCTTATAATTAGATATTCTAAATAATTAAGTATCAAGTACTTTTATAACATTTGCATTATAAGGGCACTTGTTTAGAACTTCACTCGCACTATCTACGCTCACACTATTGTACCTTAGCTGCCACTTTTGATGCCATCTGCAGTTCATCAGATAACTTTCTATAAACACCATACAGAACTGTAATATGACAAAAGTGAAGTAAGGCACTGGTGAAATTTGTACTTGGGTAAGTATACCAGCATAGTTCAATAAGAGCTAAAATTAAGAACCTATAAATATTAGAAAAGTTACAAGACCAAAGCAAATAAGGTAAACTATGAAAATACCAGGAATAAAATTGATAATGTAAGCTTCGTGAACATGCAATTCCTATAAAGTTGACAATAAACATGGGGAGAATGAACAATTGAGATAAGACATCAAAATTAATGCTGTATTTTGAAGGTTCTTCTTGATCCTGCTCAGTCTTCTTTGGTACTCTCTTGCCACCTTTTTGTGACTTTTGAAGCATTGCTTCGAAAGAGTTCAAAAAGTCCTCTTGCTCTTTAGTCAATTTTTCAGAATCTTGTTCAGATTTTGTACCTGTATTTTTTTTTGCCTTTAATTTAGCTAAGTTCTTTTTTCTGATGTTTTCAGCATCTATCTGTGGTTGTACTTGCTTTTGCACATATTTGAGGCGGCAATAACTTTTGAAGTATTGAACAAACAATGGAAGAAATATCATTATCAGCATTGCATGTATGCCAAGCAGTATCAGATGGAAACTTCTGCTTTCAAATGTAGGTATGTCCAAGAATCTGTAGTTTACAGTCCAAGTATGGTTGAAAACACGGCCAATATCAAAACTACCTTTGATGTATGCTATCGGATTGCTAATTAGAAATGGTAAGCCCAAAAGCAGTTGCACCAGTCCACAAATAAATAATTGTTTGATTGTACCTGTCACACCTAAATTAACAAGATAAAAGAAAAATAATGCTGGAGCATACAGCAAAATGTTCATTTTCACAGATACACCTATACTGTAAAATATACTCGCTAAGGACCACTTGGAATCTATAAATAGATTTAATGATATGTACAGGAAAAGCACAGCAATAGGATCATTAAATAATCTTAGTACATGAATTGAATGTATTCTATAAGAAGTCAGTATAGTAATGACTAGAACATAAGGTGGCACTTTCTTAGTTTTGATATAAACTCGAAGAATAAAAAATAATTCCAGTATGTAAATACCAATAAATATGTATTGTGCCAGTTTGATATCTTCACCCTGATTTGTCAAGTAATACAGAAGAGAATAGATGTATACGAAACCAGCTGGATATACGAGCGGGCCGGTATCACCACGCAATTCACTGTAGTCGAGCGAGCCGTTCAGGAAACCTTCGCATTCTTGCATGTACGCCTTCCAGTCAATCTCCGTGTATGGCACTCGCTCTACCACTGCTATGTTCAACACTATCTCTGCTATGATGATAAGAAACGCCACAAAAGGTAACTGGGTTGGATTTATAACCAAGCCCTTCAAATATGACCACGTAAATATCTTCTTAATTTCTTTGATCAGGTCTTGAGACTTAGTTCGCCCGGTAGCAGGCATGATTGGCTTCTAAATACAGAAAGAAATTGTCGAATCCTTGTCCATAAAATATGGACCGTTTTAACTTGTATTATTTTCTATTTTCGGACTTTTAGGTCACCTCAGATCCCAACAGTCCCATTTTTTCTCAATTCCTTCACAGACTACTGAACCTTCTATTCTATCTGTCAGTGTCAAATAGTGTCAAAGTGACAGTAGTTTTTAGGGCGCATTCCGAATTAGACTCAGCGCCGTGAGCGATCTGAAAAGAAAAAAAAAGTATGGCTGACAGTGGCCCCGATTCACACTGTCACGCTTAATCCAGTCTGTCCTTTTTACCTTTTAAAGATTGAAAAGGGACAGGAGATGGCCATTCTAATATTAGAGCTGTCAAACATTGAATTTGAACCATAAGGCCGTGTCGATTGCACAATTTTAGAAACATGCGACATAAAAATCTCTTAAACTGACAGCTATACCCTTATTTTAGGTTATCTCTCTTTTATTGGTCATAAAAATGAAAAGGATAGCTAGATTTTAAACCGAATCGAGGCCAGTGATTCGGAACACGATTACGGGTACTTTAATCGACTTCAGCGCGTCTCGGAACGCAGGGTTACATGTCCCCAAAAATGGGTAGACGACGGGTCTCCTAGCAGCCTCACCATCTACTTTGATGGTTTTATTTCTCTGTGGTTTTAACCATGTCAAACAATGAGGAACTTTCCAGGCAACGTTCTTAAAAAATCTCAAAGATGGCGAGAAGTATAGAATCTTTTTCTGACTAAACGTCTCAACGAATTGAAAGTTTTTTTGCTGGAATAAGATAATCAAATTCTAATCAATTTTTTGGTATATTTACTTTGTTTAGACATACCTCCGTTTGACGGGAATCGTCTTCACGTCAAGCGTCAAGCTGGAAGCTTCACCAAGGGGGTGTAATATCTTGGCTCCTACTGGACCAATTTCGTTGAAACTTTGTATACGAGATAATCAATTTCCAATCAAATTTTTGACATATAAATAATAATGATAGAGCCAGTCTATCTTGGTGAGGCTGCTAGCTAGACGTCGATCTAGAAGCCTCAGTAAGATACTCAAATATCTTCCAAAATACAATTAAACTTTTTCTGAGATTTATAAACAAAAATCAAATTCCAATCAATTTTTTGACATGGATAAAACCATCAAAATCGATGGTGAGGCTGCTAGCTAGACGGAGACGACGACGGTTGCTATAAGAAAAAAAAAAATCCCGGGTGTGGTGTGGTGAGTGGGCGGGCACGCACCACTGACCACGGAGACAAAATACTTGTCTTGCTCTTGCTTGTCTCCGTGGACCCCCTTAAAGGACCCGGAGACGGTCAAACGGTTTGACTCAAACCTTGTGTGTTTGAGGTCGGTTTGAACAGTTTGTCAAACGGCTCTGCGCAGTCTGATTCTGTACGCTGTCGTAATTACACTTCTGACGCGTCAAACACAACAAAATTTATTTATTTATTTATTAAAAACTAATAATTACAAAAGATGTCATCATTGTAATGATCCTGTAGGATTGCTCCCAATACGATGATGCCAAATATGAAATTGCATCAAACACGTAAATGTTTAACAAACCGTTCAAACCACCTTTGTAAACGATCAAAATGGTTTGAGTCAAACCAAACATTACGTGTTTGAATCAAACCGTTTGACCGTTTACGGGGCCCATTATAGATCACAGACATATAAATATAGATATATTCAGTCCCTCACAACTTCATACAAAACAAAAAATGTATTAACAGAGATACTTTCTGATGCCAATATATAAGCTATTGCCATTTTAAACTAAAACTGCAAAAGGTTTAAAATAATTACAATTGAAAAAAAGCATCTTATAAATATTTTGTAACTGAAATAAATAAAATATATTATTTTGTTGATAACAAAACTAAAATAAACTCAACAATACACTTCAAAACTTATTTATGATAAACTTTTGTATTTATGCAAATAAACTTTTTTTTAGTGGCAACACAACGAGAAAATGTCTGCCGACGCTTGGTTATTGTTTAAGTGAATTTCTTTGTTTTGTTTGTTGTTTTGTTCTGTTTATAACTTTTATCCAACAGTTACGTTGCGTTAAGACTACTCCGCCGTATTGTTGTTGAGATATTGTGCCACCTGTTATATCGAGATAGGACTCTTTAGAGATATGTACTATTCGAGAAAGTGACTCTTAAACAGTGTAAAGTGTATAAATGATAAAACTATGAGTGCTGTGCAAAAAAGACACCGCATTTGTGAAATTTGTGGTGTAAGGGAAAGACCACTGAGCAAGTAATCACTACGTTTTGAAAGACACAAAGTGGATAAACTTTTTTAGCGAGATTTCCCTTAGATGAATATCGGTAAGTAAACATAACCTAAACCTAATAGTTACCCAGCCCAATCTGGCGATTATTTATATTAGTACAAAGGGCACATGACGTGAAAGGACCACTAGCGTGGGGGCTTTAGAATGCCGAATTGTGCATATAAATTAATATTCTTCAGCTTTCATTCACATTTGGCTTTCTAAAAAGGGGCGGAAAACTATGCCTGCATGGTCAAAGACGACCCTATGTATAAGTGATAAGAATGTGTTTGGATATCCATCTCAATGTTGTTGTGTCTAGTTCATTCTCACTATTGATTTAGATGGTTATGTCATGTTAATAGATAAATAAGCACAATATTGTATTAGAAAAAAAAAAATTATTTCAGGTGTAAGGAGTGGTTAAGAGTTGTTGGTAACCAGGATCTTGTACACCTCCCCATTGAAAAACTGCATGACATGAAATATGTTTGCGGAAGACACTTTGCTCGGAAGGACTTCACAAAGACAGAAACACGTCTTAAAAAGCGAGCTATTCCCAAACTTTACCTCACAGCACCTAGCCTTGCTGATCTGTTTTGCAGAGTTTCCTCTGCATATTTCAATGTGTAGTGAGTATTAATTTAATTATTTTTTAAGCTATTTATGTGTTAGGTATACTATTTTGATATCGGAGAGAATCCTAAAAACACTAAAATTTATATTTCAGATCCCATTCCTTCTACATCTACACAGCAAGTAGATAATGCTAATCCTGCACTGGCATCTTCATCACAACAAGGAAATTATGGTAATTAATAAATTATTTTTTTCTTATATGAGTGAGAACCTTCCTTCCATGCTTTCCACATAACTTCCATGCTGGTCTAGGACAGAAATAAAAACATAAAATGTACCAGCTGCTTTTCTTCCGGTCAAGTCGTAAAATCCGACTGAGGGAAAGGGCTGTGTAGTACATCTGTTTTAGGTGAAGAGCTGGCCACTTGTCACTATTCGTGCTACATTTTGGCTTGGGTGCCACCTGAGTTTCTGCTCACCCCGTGCGGGTTATGAGCATGATCTTATGTTAGTATGAATGAGAACTCATTCATAACATAAAATTGATGTAGGTATTTAGTTGTTTATATTATAAAGTTCACGATAAAATTGAAACAATAAAATTGAGTTATTAAAAGTTTTTAATAAGAAAAATATCCTATTGTAAAATACCTATATATTTCAGATCCTGTCCCCTCTACATCTACACAGCAAGTAGATGCCAACCCTACCCTGCAATCTTCAGCTACAATTTCATCACCTAGATCAAAACGAAGAAAGATTTTGGAAGTAGTTGAAACACCGAGTGAGTAACAAAATAATACTTGTATCTCAATGTTAAAACTGGTTCTTACTGCAGTATTAATTACACTTCATAGAGGGTTAGAGTGTGGTTAAAATAAACAATCATAAGTGAAGAAGGCGAAAAGATTTGCAATAACGGAAAAGTAATAAAATTTGAATTATCAGAATCCCATGGAGTTGCATTTTACTTGGATAATTATTTATGCTTTAATATTTATTAATGTGACCCTAATTGCTACCCATTTCATATTACAGATACTATTGTACCTTCTAACTCTGTGAGTACAAGACAAGCAGATACTACAAATCTGGCATCCTCAATATGCACACGGACAATTTCCGTAAATGAAGCAAAACAAAGGATAAATTCACAAGCAGTTAAAACACAAGGTGAGAGAGAACACAAGAAATGAAATCAGTCCCGACTTGCCCCTGGGGTGCTCATATAAAGGGTTTTGTGAAACAATATAAAATGTTAAGGGTCTACTAAGCACATGATGCACATTTAAAGTTTTTGTGTAGTTACTATGCTAACTAACATATTATAATTTTATAGATAAATAAATATTAGAATTTCTCTTTTTTACAGTTGTCAAAATAGATATTAAGCCTATGTTGATGTTTAATGGGTGCGTTCAGAACCAAATATTTTTTTTAAGTCAAAGTCAAAGTTTTTTATTCGAATTAAGATTTTTACAAATCATTTTTCGACGTCAAGGCTATCACGGATGGCACGTTTATTTATGAAATGTTGAATATGTAAATACTCATCTTATTTTAAAGAGCAAATATATCATATTTATGTTTTGTTTAAGTTTATTGAAGTGATAACAATTATTTATTGGTGTATTTATTTTTTATAGCACTAGAATTGTATTTAAAATATTTTTTTTATTATTTTTATATCATTACATAATCATTATTTTATCATAAAATAATAATTATTATTATCTTTGTTTGAATATGCTAAATTAATAATTACAATTATTTTTTTTAATTTATGAAATGTCGAATATAATAGATACATGTCATTACTCATCTTACTTTAAAGAGCAAATATATAATATTTATGTTTTGTTTAAGTTTATTGAAGTGATAACAATTATTTATTGGTGTATTTATTTTTTATAGCACTAGAAATGTATTTAAAGGAATTTTTAATTATTATTTTATCATTATTTTATCATAAAATGATAATTGTTATTACCTTTGACTATTCTAAACTAATAATTACAATTTATTTTCAGACCTTGGACCTCGAGAAACTGTACAGAAAATGCTGAAGCTAAAAAAGAAAATACGTATGACAAGAAATACATCGAAACTTACCCTGTATTGAGCATACAGGATACTATAGATGCTGTAGAAGAAGAATTGAAAAAGATTTGATCAATGTTGATATGCAACCAGTTGTATATTTAAGTGGGTATCTCGTACACTGCATTTTAAAAAAACATTAATGTGCTGCATGCTCTGAAGCATTATTAACTAAAGATCCTACAGACTCAATCTATGAATATATTAAACTGAGAGAGTGGTGGCAAGATAAAAGGTGCCTAACTTATCCTTCTTTGAATGTGTCACTATGTTCAAGAAAATGTAAATGCGTTTGAAAACAACATAATGACTTCATTGCATTTGATGAACATTCAAGCTTTAACAATCACTGTTTTTATGGCGAACAGTAATGCTTCATTCGTGAAATGCACTGCACACCACGACAAACTTGTAAACACCATATTGTCACGCTTAGCCCTCATTTTGATTAGACGCCAGTGTGGACGGATAAATAAAATAATATCATTGAATGAAGAAAATATTAAAGACATGGAAAAAATTCACAACAAAAAGGTTGTAAAAATATTTTTTAAATTGTTTTTAGTTCAGGTAGTATTTAAGTGTGCGCCAGCCAGAAAATGTCGAAAATCGTAATCTAAGTGCAATGGATAGTTAAATACAGCTTCTGTAATTGGTAAGCAGATTTTTAAATTTGGTAAGCTGATTGTCTTAATTTTTCGATAAAAACGGTTTCGGCTGAAGTAACCTTACCCCAGCCAGATCTTTTTTTGTCTAATGGGTATATTAAAATAAAGGTCAATTAGATATCAATATGAAATAAATGTTAAAACTTAATTTGTGTTTGCTATGATTGCGAAGATATTTAAAATCCTGCTGTGGTAACATTCCTTTGTAACATAATATATGATAATAAAATTGACAAAGTATGTGTGTGGTTTTATTTCACTTATTAGAATAAACTAATTCGACTAAGGGGTAGAATAAAGTATCGATATCAAGGTCCCTCCCTAGTAGTAATATCGACAAGAAATTGTCGATACTGGTGCATCACTAATAAGCTGTCAAGCGTGAGGATGGCTCAAAAGAGTATCCGAGTTCACACTATTTTTGATTTCTTTCATTTGTAAGGAAGTTGGGTCTCTGAACCCCCTTATATCCTCTTTGGATATATTTATCCTCTTTGCTCCGTGGCGCACACAGAATACTACCGGTGGGCGCGTGGGGGACCAATTAATAGCATTGTTTCAGAATGTTTGGAAACTTATATTCATAATAAATAAAAATAAATAGTTAATATTTAATTAACTTCGCTATTTGAAATGATTGAAACCAGATTGAAGTAGTCGAGGCTCGAGGGTAGGTAGTTTTTGGTTATCGTAAGATAGTTTTTGGCTGTCCTAAGGTAGTTTTTGGTTGTCGTGAAGTAGTTTTTAGCTGTCATAAGGTAATTTTGGTTCTCGTAAGTTTGTTTTTGGTTGTCGTAAGGTAGTTTTTGGTTTTCGTAAGGTAGTTTTCGGTTGTCGTAAGGTAGTTTTCGGTTGTCGTAAGGTAGTTTTTGGTTGTCGTAAGGTAGTTTTCGGTTGTCGTAAGGTAGTTTTCGGTTGTCGTAAGGTTGTTTTTGGTTGTCCTGTTATACTTATGTTATGTTATGAAGTGGACAAAATCTAAAACAATATTATATTCTTGTACATAGCATTCTTTTATTAGCAAGTTATAAATACTGCCAGTCTTAATATAGGCAATACAGTGAATTTAATTTTCTCTAACAATGCATACCAAAAGCAAATAAATAAACCAGCATTTCATAATGTTTCTGATTTCAGTCAAAATAATATAAAATGCAATAGGTACTTAGCATGTAAGTAAATCACGGAAGTAAATACAAAAAATAGGATTCTAATCCATGCACAGTAGGCTTATAGAGTATCTTTAAAAATATATAAAACCAATTATGAAAATCTATTTGCACAAGTAAGCTTTTGATTTATTGCTAATACAGTTCTTACCATATGGAAAAAAGAAACCAGCCGCTTCGCCGTGCCGTGACATTACAACTGTACGCAACAACTTATATGAGCTGCAACGCGGCTGCCTCTTTGCTTTTAATTTCGCGCCGCGCGGCCGAGCCGTTCACGTGAGCGCATATATTTTGACCCTCAGAAATGAATTTGATTGTAATACATTTGTTCTTAATCTAAATAAAAATAAATACTATCTTTGTGGTGCTGGTTTCGGTTTAGGCATTTTGGCAAGAAGAGCTTGAATGTCCTTTTTTTCATCATAACTCTTCCACATTTCATATAAATTGATAATAGCACGTACAATCTCTTGTATCTGTAATAAATAAAACATAGAATTTAATAATAGTCTTGTATAATGTTAAGAAATACTAATAAATAAATAAATTAAATATAATTTTATTTCAGATCACGGATTTTATTTTAAGTTTATAGTTTTACTACGGAGAAGAATAAAATTTTGATCACCCTTGACCGAAACTGTAATTTTTCAAGTTATTATGGCTTTTATTTGGAATTTACCTTGTCCATGTCCACATTGAGTTCCGCAAACCAAGGTTTTAAATTCTCCTTTCCCAGCATTACACATGCTATGTGCAAAGCTCCTATTGCAATCTGAAATTCAAACAAGATGTTTGAGATCTTGTGAATGAATTATTAAATTTATTTTTTATTATTCTGTAAGTTGGTTATTTATTTACTCCACACTTGACATCCAATAGGGTATTTGACTGTTCCTAAAACCATATTTTATGAATTAATTTAAAAATATAACGATTTGCAAAGAATAATACAGAATCGGTTGGAAAACAAATTTACAGTGATTTAAAAGTTTCAATATGTCTGTCTCTTTCAAAAACGATTTTTTGTATGGAGATTATACTTTGCTTGTGACGTCACAAGCAAGTATGTGCTTCTCTATCTAATCTTAAATTTCAAACCTTTATAACTCAGTCAATATTAAAGATATAGCAAAAATTATTTTAGTAGTCCATAGCAGAAACTAACAAGATTGGATTTATAAAATTAAAAAAAGTAATCAAATACCTTATTGTATAAGAATAATAAAAATAAAATTTGAAATGATAAGCTAAATCTTAACCCAAAATTATTATTTAATTTATTACCTGGTATGGGGGAAACAGTAAGCTCACATCAGTTCTCAATGAATCATTGACTACTCTCCAGGCACAGGTAAGTAGTTGATCGTCCTGCCCTATGTCTTGCACAAATACAAGCAGCGGTCTGTAAGGTTGGTAAACAATCAGACAGCAGTCTAAATTCTCCAGCAAGTAGAATTCGCACTCTAAAATATGATTAGTACGGTATGGGAACTCTTGCTGCCCATAAGCATAACTGAATTTGTTTTTAATAACAGTCTGACAAGTGGTTATTAGTCGTGAATTTGATATGACGCCGAACTCTTCTACTTTCGATGCGAGGAACACACATGTTGGCGCTAAGAGTAACGGGTCAATAGTTTTTAGAGAATTTCTTGCATAGAATCTTTTGAAATACACAGTAGCTGTCGCTATCACTTGCTGTCTGAGTTTTAGTTGTTCGCCAAGAATCTGAATGATGCTTGCGAAGAAATTGAATATCTTCTGGTACTCCTCTTCAGGCAAGATATTCAGGTCATGCTGGCGGTCTCGGATTAGATCCTGTTTGTCTAAGATCCACTGCTGATTATGTGAACTTTGCCAAAAATTTCCTGCCATGTTTTTAAATATTTTGATTACAGATTTCGGATGTAATTACAACATGTTATAGTTTGTCAATTTAGCATTGCATGCGATACACAAGAATCCGAAAAAAATTGCCGATAAAGAAATAAAACTGAACAAACGCTCGCTCGCTTGTTGGCTAGGTGACTCTAAAATACTTATTCATCTGTGTAAGTGACCTAACCTAACTAAAGTGACAGTGATAGAACCTGGTTCTTCTAAGTAGTCTGTGCAGTGATTATTGAAGTGAATGAATGAAATTGTTTGACAGACAGAAGATTGAACGAAACGAACCACACACTGACCGATCGGAACTATTGCCAACGAAGGGCGTATTCCGAATCAGACTTTCAGAGCTGTTAGCGATCAGAAAAGAAAAAAAAATGTATGGCTGACAGTGATTCGGACAGAACGCGATTACCGGTATTGGTGTCAATTCCCGCAGCGAAACTTAAATTTAATTTTAGTCTTGTCACTTTCTGACCCATGACCATGAAAAAGGACGGGAGATTGTCGGCTCTTTTGAACGTCAAATTTTATGTCACAAACGTCAATTTTAAGCAGGATCCTAAAGCAAGCCGTTTAAAATTACATTGCACACGTCAAAACTTGACATTTGCGCTATAAAATTTGGCGCTCGCCATGGTTGACAATCTCCTGTCCTTTTTCATCGTCGTGGGTCAGAAAGTGACAAGACTAAGTTTAATTTTAAATTTGGGGTCACTGCGGGAATCGACACCATTATCGATTTCAGCGCGTCTCACGCAGGGGAATACTGTCCCAAAAAACGGCGGCAATTTTAAAATTGCCCCGATAATCAAAGTCTAAGGCATTGGGCGGTACATTATAATGGTAGATTTTCTTTATTTGTCCAATAAATTCGTTGAATCGATAGGTTTATGAGCTGAATATGATCTCTATAGTTGGGTTATTATAGGATGGGTTCTGACAGCTTCAACATTTTTCATACGACGTTAACAACTTTTTATAATAATATTCAGTTTAAAAATCATAATAGCTAAAATATTTAAAAAAAGTAACTTCACCTCTCATTTTATCATTAAACAGTGTGTAATTTTACTAAGTAAATAAATAAATAAACAAAATATTATTAATAAGTTTTTAAAATTTTAATCTGTCAGAGCTCATCCTATAGTAACCCAAGTATAGTTGGTATTATTTTCTTTAAAATTTAAAATTGCCGCCGTATTATTTTCTGGCACAGCTTTCGTTGGCCAGACTCTAACTCAGTCATTCATTACCACTTCCTGCCCGTTCGGTCACCCACTCGTCATTCATCACAGCTACATCGAGGGGCTCGCGCCAGTATTATATACTCTTTGGGGCTCGCTCGAGCCAGCCCTCAATAGTCGACCATGCTGGTCCAGTGCGGGTTGCATGCAACCAACCCAACACGACAACACGTCACACGCAACCTTTGAATATCTCTGCGTGCAGGTTTTTTCATGCACGACGTTTTCCTTCACCGCAAGAGCGTCGAATTTTATTTCTAATTCGAAAAAACATTGGTATGTGGTGAGGTTCGAACCCGCGCCGCGGTAGGGCTAGCCAGTAACACTGACGCTCAAGTTAACTTTTACTGCATGAGTAACATGACAGAGAGCATAGCATCGCTTTACCGCTCCGATGATCTACGATAGTCTGCAGCGACCGATCATGATATATAGTTGAAAGAGATCCTTGCGGACTATTCCTGTGCTGACCATGATAAGTAATATGATTAGTTTGCTATAAAAAATGGTAACTATTAATTTAAATATAGGTAGAAGGCTGAGAGAGGCGACAGTCACTGTTTTGAATTTATTAACGTTATAAAAATTTTTACACAAGTAAAAATACACCACAGAGTTTACGGGAACAAAAACGAATATTACCAAATTTTCTTTATTTCGATAGGTAGGTACGAATAAGATTTTAGCAGCACCTACTTATCACAAAATGGCAGTCGTAGACAGGCACTTAATCGAGACGTTTTAGAAGTTTTAATAAAAACATTATAGTGATAGATCAAAATAAAAAAATATAAATTAACCTAAAAGGTCGTCCAGGGTGAAATTGGCCAAAAATTCGTTCACTGCATCGAACAGTTCTCGGCTTAATGTTTGACTGATCATCTCCATCTGTTCCACCAAAAGGTTCTGTGCCGCGTTCTGTACCAGCGTGTTGATGAGACTGTTCAGCACTGAAGAGCCAACCATTCCAGAAATTTGAATCTGAAATTTAATTTAGTTCTCATTGATGTACAATTATTTCAAATAAGAAAGAACGTTCTTGTGAACGTTCAGTCGTTCGTTCGCCTTGTGGCATTTGAATCGATATTTTTTTATTTTGAAGTCTTAGGGCTATCGCACATACGAGTATTAATATATCAGGTTGATAAGTGTGCGATAAGCCATAAAGAAGGAAGGAATAAGCCATACCTTTTAAAAAATCAATATCACATTCCTCTGCATCATCATGCATTTAGAATTATTTTCGTGATCAGAAGTGGGATTAGAGCCAATTTCTGACAAAAATAAATGAATACTGACTGTGACGTCATGGATGACGATGTCGATATCCAGTTCCCTCAGGACCAGGGTGCCGCCTCCGAGGATGTTGGTACCCACGCGAATGTCGACTGATGTCTGAAGCCGGTTGATAAACACCCTATAAAGATAATAGAATAATAATGAATTACATAAATTTTATAGATTTCTGCTTCTTTTTGATGATTCAGTGCAAATTGCAATGTGAATGTGGGATTTTCTGATAGCCAGTTAAAAAAAAATTGTTCTTAAATCTTCGATAGATGACGTTGACGATTCATGGATCGTGGCGGATCCGAAGAAATCCGTCGAGTCACCCAGGGCCATAAAAGGATTAAAAAAAAGAATCCACGAAGTACACCTGGTGCCATCTATCGTCTTAATTAGAACTATTATTTTTATTTTTTAAAGAGCTGTCAGAAAATCCCCCATTGTGATTTGATTATTATTGTACCCAAGTATTTCTAAATTAGGTAGCTTATTAACCTGAAGGGGAAGGGGTTGGCTCGAAGCCCTCGGTGGGGACGGATGGTTCTATTCTAACCAGAATATGTTGTGACCTAAGTGGTCATAAAACTGCGGTTAGCTACAATGTTTTGAAAAAAATGTACTAAAATTGTAACTTGCCGACATCTGTATAACATCAAAAGAAAAAAAAAAAATTGTTGATTTGTCTGTTTCTAAACGCATCACAAAAACGACTGCATGAGATTGGATACTGAGGTATCCACAGTTATATTGTTGCAGGTTTTAACTTAAAAGCTGGATTATTTCTGTGATGTGATGATACTACTCCAGTCTTAGTGCTGCTTACCTGTAATCTCCTCCAGCATTGTGCGATAAGAACCCAATCCTTGCGGAGGCGTCGTAGCTACCTAGAAACGGAAAACATTGCAAATAAATGTTAGTTAACTTGCCACACACAACTCGGTCCAGTGAATGCAATAACAGTGGTAATTAATAAACCGCCACTGGATGTGATGTCATATTATCGCTCTGGAAAAGTTTTGAGATTGGATTCTTTAACGTTGGTTCAGGTTTGACCGAAATGGGAATAATGCACAATATCAAAAGTTTCTGATAAATTGCTCTTTATTACCAAATATCCAATAAACCATTAGAACCAATACAGAAGAGCTATCTTTTCCAGCTAAATATCGTCATTGTTGCGCAAAATTGTGTTTTTATTTATAGATACCTAAGAAAAAATATATGAGTACTAACCAGTTGCTATGATCCAAGGCACGGTAACTCTGATGCCCAAAGCAAGCCGCAGAGCGTAGAAGGTGACGTGGTCGACCACATACCAACGGAGGCCCTCCAAGTTGAAGTGGTTTAGGCTACCCTCGATACGTACTCTGAAATATTAGATAGTGTGACTGTGGGTATAAAACGACAAGATAAAACAACGAAGACCAGCAGAACTCACCTTATTCAAAACCAGTTCAGATAGATGTTTATTTCTTATAATCGCGTGTAACACTTAAATATAAATAGTATTAATTGTATTGAATAAAATTCATCGCTTATTTAATACTGTAGGAGGTTACAGTAATGTTTATAAATGTGGGGTTCAAAAAATTATAAATTATTTACCCAGAAGCAGCAAATTCAACAGGTCCTAACTGCGGGATTCGCAGCGGGTCCAAGGGCGGTAAGACATCATTGCCGCTGATTACGACATTCCTGAAGCTCTCGAGGAAGGATGCGATGGCGCTGGCGACCATGCTACGGCCTTGAACTTGCTCTTCAGCCAGGCGCTGGTCTTCCACGGGGAATACATCTGAACCTGCGAGAAGGTGTAGCCTTTGGGTACCAAAACACCCTTTTACATTGTCACCTATTTGAATAAATGATAATAATATCGATCATCGGTCGATAGATTTATATCATTATATTATGATATTATATTTAGAGTCAACAACCGACTACACATTAATAGAGATAATTACTACTTTTTTTCTTTGTCTATCAGGTAGATTATTAAAAAGTATTGGAAATGTATTTTTATTCTTTCACATATTAAAAAATAACGGAGATTATCAAGTTGAAAAAGCGTATGATGTCACGCTCGAGACGATTTTGTACCGAGTTGTGACGTATGAGCCCCACTCTCCAACTTTAATGTAGTTTATATATATCCCGATCCGTCCAGTGGTTACAGCGTGATTCGGCAACAAACATCCAAACTTTCGCATTTATAATATTAGTAGGATAACCTCATCGTGTTTGGGCTCGTTGGATTTGTCTTGACAAGATCTTTAGTCATACGTGATGTCCAGGGTCTCATGATGGAACCGGAAGGTGGCCATAGGAACTCCTCAAATATACATGTTTGGGCTCGTTGGATTTGTCTTAACATGACATTTAGTCATACGTGATGTCCAGAGTCTCATGACGGAGCCGGAAGGTGGCCATTGAAACTCCTAAAATACACATGTTTGGGCTCGTTGGATTTGTCTTAACATGAAATTTAGTCATACGTGATGTCCAGAGTCTCTGGAACTCCTAAAATACACATGTTTGGGCTCGTTGGATTGTCTTAACATGAAATTTAGTCATACGTGATGTCCAGAGTCTCATGACGGAGCCGGAAGGTGGCCATTGGAACTCCTAAAATACACAACATAACCTCGTCGTGTTTGGACCAGTTTGATTTATCTTGACAAGATCTTTAGTCATACGTGATGTCCAGAGTCTCATGATGGAGCCAGGAGGTGGCCATAAGAACTCCTCAAATACCAAACATAACCCATTCCATTTTCGAATTCCATAACGGTTTTTTCATTCTTTTCTTGTAAGTGGTTAGATTTAGAGACTTTCAGTATGCCCCACGTACTTCTTACACTAAAAGCTAACTTCTGAATATTTTTGACTGTCATACTCAAGTATCACGCAATACACATTTTCCATGCGGATCTTATACGTTCATCGTTCGTTATTTCAAAATCACTCTGAAGGATCCTTGAGTGCTCCCCGTGCTCCGTGAAAGATATAAAGTTACTTTGTATACCTAGTAATCCTGGATCACTTACCAAGCTCATTTTCGACAGGTATTGATGCGTGCACAACTGCGAAAATCGCTAAAGCTACCAGACTTATTACTTTCATTTTGATAGAACCTAATGACAAGCCCGCGACAAATTTCGCGAGCATCTGACAATAGACCTTCGCCTTTCCTTTCTTATAATTTTAAAATATAATCAATCATTATTATGATGATAACGCGAATTAACTGTGTTGATTGCTTTTTATCAACCACCTGTTTTAATTATTAATTAAGTACATCGCAAAATGATAATGACCCCATGCTAAAATTTCTTGACTATATAGAAATACATTTTATGGTTTTACACTTTATTTTCGTACTTTCAACGGAAAAAAGTTACAAGATTACGTTAAAAAAAAAACAAACGACCCATTTGACCTTTGACGACTTCTACAACGTAATGGTTGTCCGTCGTCTACTTGGACGAATTCGTATGACGTCACACGGTAAAAAATTTAAAACCATGATCCGGCCAAGCACGTGTCGGGCCACGCAAAGTGTAGGGTTCCGTAGTTGTTCAATACTATTTATTTACGTACGTACAAGACAGCATTCATCAAAATATTTTTCTGTGATTTGAAGTACCAAGTATATGTAATGTACAAATACATTTTATAAGTTGGTCTATTATTCGATAACCTGTAAAGCCTACTTAAAGTTGATAGTTTTCCTTTCATCACATACACTAATGAATTTTTTCACATTTCCAAATACAACAGTTTCGCTGGTAAGGAGGGGGGGAACTTGACTCTAACAAAAATAAGCACTTTAAAACGAAATATTTCTGAAACGTACACTAGCATCGAAAAATGAACCCCCATTATTTTTAAAAAACCTATCCTACCATACCTATAAGGTAATCGTGAATACAAAAAATAACCCCACTTCACGTGTGAAACCTAAATTTTTTTTTTCATGATTTTATTCTTTAGCTTTGTCGGCATAATTAATATGTATATCCATGCCAAATTACAGCCTTCTAGTACTAAAAGTCTAATCTAAGCCGCGGACGGACAGACAGACGGACTTGGGTTCCTTTTTTTACTACGGAACCCTAAAAATGATCTAAACGATAAAACAGTTAAGTTAGCTTCTTAAAATAGTGTAAAAATTATCATTTAAAAATATTAAAACAAAGTACCGTTTTTTTATCATACCCATAGGGGGTGGGTGTTGTTTTATATAATTGTAAAATATTTAAACAATTTGAGCATCGTTTATTATCATTACTGATATTTATTTCCAAATCTCTCTATCCCAATTATTAAATTCGTAATGAACTGTGTATTCTTTGTCTTTTCGTCGTTCTTTTGTGATGAAATGGGCATGGAGGTTTAGAAATCTGGAAAAGGACATACGCTTCGATTGCAGTTTCTTAAATGATAGATGCTAACTAGATCATTCTCTTGCAGTACTAATAATTTACACACATTTATACACATCACAGAAATGTAACGGGAGATCTAATCGCTGAAATAGTCTGAAAACATGTTGATTTTTTCTACTAAATCACTCGAGCGTAGCTTCAAGTGGACAGCCAGTATAGACTACTCAGTAGTATTGAAATGTAAGTACCTGGTATAAAGTAGGTACTATGTCCAAAGAAGAGAGGACGGCGGCGGCGGCGTTATGCGTCGAATATTTTACCATCTTAAACATGCAGAAAGAAGTCACACAGTGTGTATTCTGTATTACAAGCAAAGATCTTCTACTGATTCCAGTCTAGCGCATCATAGTGTTTAAGACTGGTCTAAATTCATAATATAACTTTGTAAACTTAGTCGAAGATCTATAGAGATTTTGGAAGATGGCTTAGGCGTTTATCAATTTCATCAACCGAGTCTTGTCCTTGGTGTCTTAATGTGTGATGTTCTTGGTGTAGAACGCAGAGTCAGCTGAAAAATAAAACAAAAATTGCAATTTCAACGACAAATTACTTAATTTATATTTATAAAAAGCAAGCAAAGATCGCCTAACTTAATAAAAAAAGGCAACTACCTATTTGCAGGATAAAACAAACATGAACTTAGTCCATAAGATGATAAACAAATCAACTTTCCTAAAGGAACACAGGCTGACTAAGAGACAGTTGCTTTTCTCATACAAAACGCAAAAATATCGCCAAAGAACTGTCAGGGTTGTTGAAGCAGAAAGGTTCTCATCTTAAGTGGCTATCACGTACCGGAAGACGCAGCGTGGACCGTGAAAAATGTGGACCAGTTTGCCGCTGGTGCAGGCAGCTCATGACCAGTCTTTCGGCTGAAATTATGATGATGATCTAAGTTTCTTGGGGTATTCAGATTTATGAATTGGTTTTTTATAAAATTAGATTTTTCTGTAATACTTAAACATTTTATTAATATTTCACAATACGATACAGTTATTAAACCTCCATCCTTATACTACACAATGTTTTCATTAGCCGATACTCCTTTGTAAGTATCTTTTGTTATGGACGGTTTCCAATCATATCTCACCCCGACACCTCACATCGTCGATTTCAAACAAACTTATGTGACCTAACGACTTATTGTACGAGGGCAAGTCATAACAATACCCCGAGCTCCAGTATCAAAACTATCTGTTGAATTACACTGGTAACCATCATTTTTGTGAAGACATTATTTTGTTCTTAGTCTTATGAGCGAAATAAATACGATATCATTAACTTGGAAAGATTATGGTAAATAGTAGGCCTACCTACAAGCCTTATAATAGTAACATATTTATCTCTAATCATGTTCTTAAAATGTTTACAAACTTAGATCAAATATTTTACAAATAAAAAAGAAAGCGTTTTTAAGTATGTAAATGTAATAAATGATGAGGTGCTTCCCTAAAGCTACTTTCGACATAAAATCACAGCAAAATCGCAGCAAAGCAGCTTCGTTGCTACGGTGTCAGTACGAGTAATTACTCCAGGCAGATACGTTACCGACTTCAAAACTATAAATTAGATATTAAAAACAAAGGCTACGGTCAGATCAGTACCATCAAAGACAGCAAGAGATATCTTTAAGTCAGAAACGATTATGACAAATTATCCGCATGATTCAGAATTGATGGTCACCCTAGTCGCCGCTGAAGAGTGCATATAAAAGGCACAAAAATGTTACGGTTTTATACTTGCAACAGTTCAGTATCAGTCACCATGTCTACCACAAGACTGCTCCTCGTCGACCTCTGCGTCATTCTGGTCTTCGGGCTGTACTTCGTGATCGCCGAAGACAAGAATCTGTGAGTTTTATCACCAGAGCCCGTTTCACGAAGCTACAAGTTACAAGTACAATTCATGTATATTGCGTAGACAATGAGATAAAACGAAGGGTATACAGTTTAGGCGAATTGGCTACGCAATGTATATCAAATTGTAACTTGTTGCTTCGTGAAACGGGGCCCAGTTATCAATTTTGCACCACCAAGTTAGATAGACAACGTTATAGAAATTACCTGATTTAAAGAGATAAAAATATTTGTATTGTATAAGAAGTAAGTAAGTCACCATCTTGCATAGCGATGGTGGTAATTTTCCATACAAATGTACTTACCTGCGGAAACATTTCCACTACGCGCAGACTATTGTTAGTCGACTGTAACATTTTAAATATTTGAACAGCATTTAATTTGCTTGAAAGTTGAAATCACCATAGAAATTGTCCTCCATTTAACACATTAACACGGGAAGTTGAAAGATCTAAAACGTTTTAAATATCATTAATAAATATTAATTAAGTACCGTACTCTATTTTATTATTTAGTTACAGTTGACTGGCAAGTAAGGCGAGTTCTCGATTATTTGATTGACAAACTTCCTACCCATTCGATCTTTGTTGTAACAGAGTTAAAACAAAAGACGAGGGCCCGAAAGGCAATTGCTCGTGCGGAGGGTTCCCGACTGAGGTTCCGGAAGCAGGCGCGGCGCCCATGCTATCGCAGTCGCCAGGCCTGGTCATCAAATGTAACGAGGAGGGAGAGACCACCTGCAAGAACCTGTGCACAGCCCTCGCCACGGCCACCAAGGCTAAGGGACCCGAGATCCTGTGCAACAGACTCAAAAACGCCAACGAATTAAAGGTACTTACCAGTATTAAGGTTTGCTATCTTATTTGTGAAGATCCTCGTTGTACACAGAATTTTATTTCATAGTGTTTGATCAGGAATGATTTATTTAATATTGACCTCGTAAGAATTTAACGTATTATCAATTTTTTTTGTTTTTGAGGTAGGGCGGCTTTTTGCTCCACAATAGGCCACCTATGATCTCCTAGACACTGTATAACATTTCTTTTTAAAATATTTTATGCCACAAAAAAAGGTATTCTGTAAAGTTGAGTTGAGATAGAGAGGTAACCGAAAGTGATCTCTCTCGCTTTTACGTAAAAAAACCTCTCTGCTGTGGAGCACGCGCATCGTACCTATCTCTAATAAAAAGGTTGCACGCATCTTAACATTTGTATTTGTAAATTACAGTTGTCAGCATTCTTCAAGGCGTGTGACAAGCCATGGACATACGCCAACATGACGGCGGAGGCGGCGTTGTGCTGCGACAACGGCAAAGTGAAGACCTGTGCTTCAGCCCACAACTCCACCACCCTTCCCACCACCCCCTCCACCGGCAAGCCTCTGATGTGAGCAACATCCCCCATCCCCACACTATTTTGTAAACTTCAATACTAAATAAATATTCTGTACTATTTTCAATAGTTTAGCATTATCTTTAGTTATTTCGGTCAATCGGCAGTTCATCAAACACAATTTTGCCTGGTCAACTCCTCACGGTGAAAGCTGGATGAATCTTTTGTCTAAGATGATAATAAATCATTGGTATCTATCGATTTAAATTAGTTATTCAACCACGTTTTAAAGGTCACAGTGTCCAGGTCCAGACGTATTTGCTTGCTATATTCTCACGTGTGGTGACGGCAGAGTAGAATACATTTGTCACCAACCCCTACTCTTCCCGTGGGTGTCGTAAGAGGCGACTTAGGGACTACACATTGAACAGAGAACGGGCAGCAGCGCTCTCTGATACAGTAACCTTTTAATCTGCGATCTCCAACCCGCCTGCCAAGCGTGGAGATTATGGCAAAACCCTCCACTTAAGTGGAGGAGGCTCATAGTCCAGCAGTGGACTGTAACGGGCCGTTGATGTTGATGTTGATTCTTAAGTTACAATACGGTAACAGGACAGTGAATAACAGATATTATAAAAAAAATCAACAGTTTTTAAAATTCGTCCTTCAAAAGCAGAGACCACTAAAAAGTTAAATATAAAGAAAATTACTTACAAGTAGAAATGAAACATGGTTTGAGTTTAAAAAACTACATAATTTTACTTCTATAGAGTTTGTAGAATATTTTATGAAGGTAAAAGTAATAAATAAACATCAATAGACGGCCACAGATCAACACATTTCATAATAAAATGCGTATTGGCAATATTATTATCGACAATTCCAATCACACGACACGTTAAAAAATATTGAAAAACAGTCAATCAAATTACAGAAAAGGCTGGAACTTGGTAAACGTGAACATGCAAGCTGAAAGATCAACCTGAACGAATAACATGAAAGAAGGAGCAACAAAATTTAAAATTATAACTATGACCTAAGTAATTCATATTTAGTACTTTCGAAAAAATAAGAGTTTTGAAACATTAATAAGACTTATTTATGTAGGATATTACACATACTTCAAGTAACCACTAATATGTCGTTTCAATATTTACAAATTATACTTAGGTTTCTCAAATGTTGCCGATCATTATTAATTGAATGTTTATTTAATCGAAATTGTGGGAATTAAAACAATAAGCAAATTCAGAAGAGAAAATCTGATGAGTATGACTCACATCTAAATGCGTATACGTCGGAAGTACGAGATTGGAAGCTATATATACACACATATAATATTTATTTAATTTCATACCATAATATACCCGCGATCTAGCAAGGCGTTACCAGGATTACTCAAGAAACACCTCTTCCTTATTTTTTGGGATTACAATCAAACAGAAGGTTTAAAAAATATGCATACTTATGCACGCCTGCATGGTTAAGCGTTGCTCACTTTAGTTCATTCTAAGCTACTTCATTGGACGCAACATTCGATAACCAAGTTTTAAACAAAGTATATAACTGACTACACTACTACCTCAGTAAGTCGATTACAAATACTTGGCCTCGCCTCGGCCGAATCTGGAGTTGAGGTCTTGGGCCTTCTTGATGATGGACTTCTTCTGTGCCTCGTCGAACTTGTTGACCTGCAAGTCCACGTCGCGGCTGAACGGCCGCCGCTCCGGCCTCTCGTCTTTCTCTTCCTTCTGGAAATACAAAAAGACGTGTTGATTATTTCTTAAATATAATTTGACATGTGAGAGTTGAAAAACAAGACTGCGAAAAACAAAAAATGTCAGTAGCAGCATTTTGTAGGAATAGGTATTGATTCTTGTTCTTTATCGTGTGGGGTAAGGACGACAACTGCCCCCACAAAGCCTATTGTCTTGTCAGAATTATAGAACCGCTGAATGCTACTGACATGGCTCACGTCACTGTACTCTCTTAGATAGTAGCCGGGACAGCGTCCAAACCAACTTGGAGAAAGTCTCCCTAAGAGATTTTTGTTTTACTGTGTCTCCACCAGAATTCGAACCGAAGTCGTATACTCGACCGCCCGACCACAGACTGTTGATTTTTATTGATTTATTCGGACATCTTTTATTTTTATAAGACTGCCCCAGAAAAAGGAGCATTATAATGTTAAGGGTAGGGAAAAGCGCAGCCTGACATCAACTGATCGTGATCTTGCTACAGCCATCGCAACGGATTATGAGCGCACGGCCAAAATGGTGGGGATATTTGCTTCGTGGTGAGTGACAGAGAAAAAGATATCACATAAGGTCAGGCGCTTTAAATCATAATTTGTACCTTAACTTGTACGAATGAAATACAGATAGGTAGTATACTAAACTGTACGTAGAAAAAACTAACAAAGCCCTAGGATACGCAAATGCTTTCTCCTAATTTCATTGATATCATCAATATCAATACATATAATAAAACTGTACCAAAGCCGCGTCTGTACATTAAATATTTTTTGAAAATTTCAATGGGGGTGTGGACAGTAATGTAGATGCCATCAAAAACATAACTTGTAACAAAACCAAGTCTCGCCACTCAGTTCTCCTACCGTAAAAAGTTGTGAGATCCATGTAATACCAAGTCAGTTAATTTATTCAGTCCCTATTAAGGGTCCTTCTGTCTTAATTTATTACGTAATTAGCTAACTTAACAACATCTTATAGTGACCATATCAATATAAAAAAATCTCTTATGTTTTAAATAAATAGATTGACTTGGCAATCGCACTAAATAGGTGTAGGTGTTGGGTATACACCTACCCTACCTACACCTAACAAGCTACGCCTATTATTCCATTATACAGGTACACTGATTCATTTATTGAAAATGTAACTTTGTAATCCTATATATTTATATGGGATTACAAAGTTATTTATGTAGATGATGTATCTAGAAAACTGGACCGAAATTGTAAAATATTTTAGTTTTTACTTGATTTATACATTGAACACTAATTGTATTTTAAATTTGTAGCTTCTATGTCTGCTAGAAGTGCCTTAGAGTTTTGATGATCGGTCAGTCAGTCAGTGAGTGACAAATTAAGAAACTCTGACTAGTTGAAATACTGGTTTAAATTGAATGAAATTTGAAATATACCGTGTTTATACAATGCCTGCTTGGTTACTGAAAATTCAGGCTTCTAGTTTTATCCACAACAAAGTTATAGGGGGGTCGAAACTGGCCTGAGCTGCTTCGAGAAAAGGATGGTACGGCCGTGCCGCTTTTTTGCTCGACTTGGCGGCGGCACTGCCGTGCCCCCAGATACCAAGACACCATTTTTTTTTGTCTGTCTGTATGTATGTCTGTGCATGTATCACGCAAAAACGACTGAACGGATTTTGTTGAAATTTGGTATGTTGATAACTGACTATTCGGGTCAACATTTAGAATACTTTTTACCAAGAAAAATGTCTCATTCCCATAGGAAAAAAAATAAAAACTAGTACGAGCTAAAATAACGTCGGATGGTATGATAATAATTGATTTATCTATATCAACATTTAGAATATATTTTACTAAACATTGCCCATAGTTTTTTGCATGGCCCACGTGAACGAAGTCGCGGGCACAGCTAGTACTAAATAATGCTTTTGTCCGATCCTCATGGTCTTTAGTTATGTTATATAAATCTGATTAAATGTTATGCCTTGAACAACAAAAAATAAGTAATATTACTTGTAAATTACGTATATAATTAAAAAAGATCAACCTAGTATTCGAATTCTATAAGTACCCGAAATCTATACTCGAGTACAGTCGACTGCTCATCAGTCAGTGGTAAAGTGTTAACACTTTGACCTTGAACGCTTCTTGCTTATATTATGGTCGAGATTAGGGATGTGCCGTGGGGAATGTTCCCATTCCCAGTATTTTCCCTATGGGAATATTCCCGGTAAGTTACCAAAAGTATCCAATGTTCCCGGGAATATTCCCCTACACATGAAACATTTAATATATTGAATTCTTTCTTTACCTAGTGTTTTAATTTAGTTTGGTTGGTTGGTTGGTTGGCTGGTTTGGTTAGTATTATTTAATTTGCAAAATTGATTATTTTTGATATAGACAATTTTATTTTATTTAAGTGAGAGATTTCACTCACGGTCATCTGATCCAAAACTAGGCAAGGCCTGTACTACGAGTATGGGTGTCAAAGATAGACAAATATTCAATACCCAGACACAGAAATGACCCTTGATGTCTGCCTTTTTTATTTTCGCGCCTTAGCTTGGTACTATAGAAAACTGTAATTTTATTACAGATAGGTACTATAGGTATTAGTCGTTTTGTTAGTTACATACAGCCAAGTAGATGTTTGCCTGTTCATTGCTGACTGTAAGATGTGGATCAACTGTCTCGCTTCCTCTTTAAAAAACACTTTATTTGCGAATCTCTTTATTTGAGTGGCAACAAGGTCATCAAACAATGAAAGCGTCCTTTTTTAGTTACCTGTTATTTAATTTGTAACTTGGTGCACGTATTTAAACATACAAACCTCGTTGTTAAAAATAAATCTGAATTTTTGTGGTCGGATTTTAAAAGTTGCTTTGCTTTATACCTATAACTTATGAAAAACATGTTGATCGTTCTGTGATTTGTTAATTATTTTAGTATAATTTAAATTGTTAATACTACTGAAATTTTATTGATATTTAAAAACAAATCTGGATCTTTGTGGTCGGATTTTAAAAAAGTTGCTTTGTTTTGTACCTATAACTATGAAAAACATGTTGATCGTTCTGTGATTTGTTAATTATTTTAGTATACTTAAAATTGTTAATACTAAAATTTTATTGATGTTTAATTGTTGATTATATTAATAACGCATATTTGTACACACATGAATAAAAACTATCAAAATTTAACGTCAGTGTTTTTTTTTCTCTTATTAAAATACAGTTAAAACTTTCAGAATCTGCCCGGGAATATTCCCGGAAACATTGGGAATATTCCTAAAAACACTGGGAATATTCCTCGGAATATTCCCATTTTTCTGGGAGTTTTGGAAATATTCCCAGGCATGTGGGAAATTTCCGGTGATTGTTCCCGGAAACATTGGGAATATACGAAATTTCTTAGGTTAGTAAGTATTCAAATATTACTTGTGATTCGTCTCCTAAAACTTAATATTGTGACATATAAATATATAAAAAAAATAGAAGATTTCGACAACTTTCCCATTGTTTAAGTTCTCAAGGGAATATTCCCACACAAAAGTAATTTACCGGGAACGGCACATCATTAGTCGAGATCAGCTCAGTCAGTCAGCTCGACTCGGCACATCACTACGACTATATCATGCAATATCGTCTCAAATACGAATGAAAACCGGATCGGATACGGATGAGTACGCAATCGCTAGACGTGAATTTACCGTCCGTTTTTTTTACGGATCAAAAACGGACCGGATAGGACTCGAATACGGATGAGTGCGCAAACGCCCTTAGGGACTACACATTGAATAGGAACGGGCAGCAGCGGTCTCTGATACAGTAACCTTTTAATCTGCGATCTCCAACACGCCTGCCAAGCGTGGAGATTATGGCAAAACCCTGGTGGAGGAGGCCCATAGTCCAGCAGTGGACTGTAACGGGCCGTTGATGTTGAATAGTACATTACAGCCGTGGCCGCAGAATTAGCTATTGCTGGACGAGGGCACGTTTAAAGTCCGAACCTCAGACTTTTATTGTGTACGAGCCCAGCAAGAGTTATTGCGGCCGAGGATTGTATAGAGCTTTTGGAGCCTTGCATTTAGATGTCCACTTGTATTGTACTAAACTTATAAGTTCTAATCTTTATCACTTTAATCTCTAATAAATAAATAAATAATCTCTATTTCGACATTCATTGTTATAATTTCGCAAATTCATTATAGTTAATTACATCATGAAAAATAAGTAACAAAATAAGTAAAAATAAAAGAGACGAAAATTCGTTCTGTGCCAGACAACCAAATCAAATCATTACGATGTACGATACTCATAATATTTGAATTTAGAACATGAAAAGACTCAAAAGCATTGAAATTTCTGGACGAAAGTTACTTCTAAAGCTATTGTATGAAGGATGACATGTACAGGAAGCCAATGTAAGTGATGAAATGACGGCCGACAGGTATGTTATGGAAGAGAAAATAATGCATTTATTATTTAGATCAGATACAAACCTTTTTCTTCTTTTTTATTTTCTTCTCGTGCATTTCCAACAAGCTCTCGTCTCTCTTGTGTTTCTTTTTATGTTTTCTGTAACAAATCACAACTTAACTATTTTATTATTATCGGCTGAAATCTACTGTTATATAAACCTCCATTGCATTGCACGCACGCCACTAAGCTCGATCTTCGACGGCAGTCCAGTTGTTGCAAGTGATAAGCGTAGAGCGTAGCAGGCATATATTGTAAAGTAACGTCCTACATATAGACCAGTCAATATCAACACAAAAAAGGACAAACATCGCAAACGCGCATGTAACTACCATTTTTTTATATGTTGTTAGGTCCCTTGAGAGTAGTTAACACCCAAGTTTGCAACCCTGAAAACCCTGTGCTACCCAAAAACCTCGAAAAACCGCGAAAAACGCTGACCCAGGACAAAGTGAAGACCTTGGCATCAGTCACCACCTCTGTGAAAGTATTGAACAAGAGAGTTGATGTTGATCCCTTTACCATATTGCAAAGAGTCTGCGTCACAAAATAATCAGATGAACAATTGAAGCAGCACCAGGACCATTAGTTTAGACAGTACGTGTATTTGAATATGACCCAAACACAAAGTATACGCTTTTCTTTTTTAAAATAGCCTACCTTTGACAAGCTGTATCTCTGCAACTAATTGACCTAGAGTGCTGGAGTTAAACTCAAATTGTAGAAAATTTAGTTAGCTTTATTATATTATATAGCAAACATACTTGAAAAACGCTTCCCTAGGGTAGTTTTTTCGAAAATACTGAAACAAGTGCCAAAGTTTCGCAGTTTTTCGAGCACCATTTTGTAGCACAGGGTTTTCAGGGTTGAAAAATTGGGTGTAAACTACTCTCAAGGAACCTAACAACATATAAAATAATCGTAGATACATGCGCGTTTGCGATGTTTGATGTCGATATTGACTGGACTAATAACGTTTGCTGATTTACGAGTATTGGACCCTCTACTGATCCTGTCTGGCCACAAATATGAATATTTTCTTTAAAAACCATAAAAAACCTGGCTATGTCTTAGTTTTATATTCATCAATCAGCCTATTGCAGTCCACTGCTGGACGTAGGTCTCCCCAAGGACACGCCAAAGCGCACGATCACCCGCTTTCCTCATCCAGCCACAACCAGCGCCCTTCCTCAGGTCATCAGTCCCACACTACGTTTCCCGAGAGCCTTATATTACCCGAACCTAAATCTAGCGTAGAATAATAATATGCCTAAAAACGTTAGAAAAAAGAAGTTAATGTCGTTCTATAAAAATATTATATTGTTAGTCTTACTTCACGGATTTTTCCTGTTCGTCGTCTCGGTTGGCGATGTGTCGCGCCCTCGCCTCGCGCTGCAGAACGACTTCAGGATCCTCTTCCTTCTCCACACCAGTAGCTTTGCGAGCTTTCTCTACGGGCGTATCTGTCCAGCTTGATCTTAAATGGACAAATCAATTAATAATACCATGCTGAAATTATATCTACCTATGCTGCAAATTCGAAGACCCTTAACCTACCTATCTGACATATCAGGCCCAGCTTTAGCCCTAAAACTCCGAGCCTCCAATCCTAAAATCTTTGCTTTAGCTTCAGGCAATTCCAACATCCATTGTTCTCGAGACTTGATATCGGATTTATGACCGGAACTTCCGTCAAGCTTTTTAATTTTTATGTCCAAAGCTCTCTCCTCCAATCGTTTGTGTGCATCTGACCACTTATCCTCAGTGCCAACTGGCAACGGTCCGATCCCAACGTCTTCGTCGGAGCTGACGTACTTTACATCTTCGTGGTCCCGTTCTGATAAAACTTTGCGCAAGTCATCTGGAATAGACGGTCCTGGAAACAAAAAAAATATTAAATATTGAGAATACTTTACTCCTTGTATCCCATGAAAAAAAAAGTACTGAAATGAAGTAAATACCTATATTTTTACTAGGATTGCTCTTCAAATGAGGCGGCAGCGCCGGTCCTTCTGTATCGCGAGATTTGCTTCCTTTGTATTTACTTTGCAAGTGCGGAGGCAGCGCCGGACCACACGTCTCGAGATTTGACGAATCTACTGGTTCTTCGCTTTTTTTGGCAGTGGATTTTTTTAACTTATGTCTTAAATCTGTTGGATCTATTTCATAGTCTTTTTGAGAATCATCGTCACTTGTTATTTCTCCTTCTTCACTTGATTCTTTCTGGACAGTTTTCTGGGTTGAAGTTACTTCTACACTTTCAGTTTGAGGATTACTGACATCAGCTTTATCTATATCAGTGGTACTGCTCACTTCAACAGTCACTGGTTCTGGATCTCTGTCTTTACTAGTTTTAGAACACTTCTTTTTGTGCTTTTTCTTATGTTTCTTCTTTCGTGTTTTGTGAAGCTCTTTTTCTAAGTTTAAAAGCTTTGCTCTTAGTCTCTCATCATCGGAAGAGTCAATTTCACTAGATTCTTCAGACTTTTCTTTTACAGCAATGGGTTCAGGTGACACCTCAACCTTATCTTTCACAACAGCTGGTATTAAACTATAATAAGACCCAAGTTGCACTTCTTCAGAAGTTCCGCTGTCGTGTTCTTCTACTACGATGGGACTACGACTTCGTGGCTTTTGCGATGTTGTCGGTTTCTGTACCACTGATCTTTTGCCCTTGTAATCGGGTGATGAAGACTTGTCAGTAGACCTTCTATTATACTTTTCAGTTGGCCCATCTCTAGATGGTGCTGGTTTTAGTTCATCTTTTACAGGGCGCCTCGACTCTTCTTTCAGCTCTCTTTTATGCTCTATTGGTTTTATTTCGTCTTTGATGTGACGTCTCAATTCTTCTTTTAAATCTCTCTTATGTTCTGCTGGTTTAACTTCTTCTCTTATGTGGCGTCTTAATTCTTCTTTCAAGTCTCTCCTATGATCTGGCGATTTCCGTGACCTAGATCTGGAATGCCTATCTTTACTGCTACTTCTATGTCTCACTTGCTCTTTTGGCCGGGCTCGAGGTTGAGGCTCTGGTTGGTGTCTGGGTCTTTCACGCTCTCTCTCGCGAGATCTTCTGTACGGACTTCGATCTCGCGATGGTCTTCTCCTACTTGGAGACTGTCGTCCATGGCCGTGTCGTTCTCTCGAGCGCCTCTCGCGGCGGTCTCTTTCATTTCTTTGTCTATCGCCTTCTCTACGAAAACGGTCATTCCCAGGGGGCCTACTTCTTCCTAAGGATCTAAGATCTTCTCTATGAGAATTTTTTTTCTGCTCATCTTCAGTTTTTGTTCGACATTTAAATCTACCTGTCTCGGAATCACTGCTTGACTCATCAGATAGCATATTTGAACCTAAAACCAAAAAAGGGGTGTTTACTAAAATTAGGATAGGAAATAAATTACTTAAGTGTTTGCTAAAAGAACATTTATTTCTAAATTATTTAAAGCATCTTATTATAGTATTTGATTACACTTTAGAACATTTTAGCAATTTTTTTAGCACTATATCGTATTGATTTCAAGAATCCAGCAGTCAGAATGCCTTTCAAAGACTGTCTTACACTGGACTGCCACACTAAGTCTTTTAGTATTTGTCTTAGAATAACAGCACAGTCAATGTCATAAGCAACAGCACGGAGAACATCCTCCATATCTTGTTGAAGGCCGCCATGGTTCCAGAACTTAACTATGCGTCGTTGTGGGACCATAGGCAGTTGCATTAAATGATGGAGCTTGGTTTCAGGGTTAAGGTCTTGATGGCACTGAGCGTCTCCAGTGGGGACATCTACGTAGGCTTGGAATTGCTGCAAGATTGGTCTGTAGAGCTCACGAAAATTCAATAACTGAGGCTGAACAATATTTCTGACTTTGTTCTTATTTTCTCCAAAAGTCATTCTAAAATCTCCAGCATAACTCAGGTTGGATATTGCAAAATAGAAGTCATATTCAGAGAATGTTTCTGGAAGAATGAGCAGGGCGGTATGTACAGCAGAGCGCAAGTTGGATTGGAGAGCATTTTGTAGCTGGGAACTGTTGGTCTGTTTAATGATTTCAACAGGTTTGTGCAACCGTCCAGCAACATATAAGTTGTCCCAATCTAGCAGGTCTGAAATTAGGTCTTTTTGAGAAATAACTCCATATTTAATTGTAATGTTGTCATCTGGGAGTTCCACAAGAGTGTTGAAGTAAACTTTAGCACCCCAATTTTCCTGGAATCTTGCAACAAACCCCTTGCCAAGGTAGCGAAGTGCAGAGTAATGCGAGGGATTTATTTGTATGTTAGCTCCGTGCCATCGGTGAGAGTTATCCACACAGTAAATCAGGTCTATCATGCTTTGTTTACTCTGGTTGCCTATTTGAGGCTTCACTGCTGATCCATATGCGAAACAAAACGTGAAGTTTTGAGGGAATTTGGATAAGATCCTATAATATAATGGAGACACATCTTTGACAACTCCTAGAATCTTTATAGTTGCTGATGCCATATTTAGTAGGTATTTATTTAAGAATATATCAGCTGACCTGTGAACTACAATTTCTTCAACTCGAAGATTATGAAATCACGAAGGTTTCTTGGTTAGAAATTCGTGATGTAGATATAATCTTGTATTGTGTGGTTGATACATATGATGCTCGCGTTCTCTTGGTTTTATCAGCACTGAATTGTGTCTAAATATTGATGATATTGAGATTTTATAAAAACATTAACTTAACACCACGCACGTCACAATCATCAATCCTCCATTATTCCATAGACTACAAATAAATCGACAATGTTCTGACAAACCCTGCGTTCTGAGACGCGCTGAAGGCTGTATTCCGAATCAGATTTCACGGCTCAAAGTACTGACAGCGATTACTCGCGTACCGATTCAGAAATCGCGATAATACGGCTCATGAGCGAAATCAAAACGGAACGGCGTTTGAGCGCGCTGAAACTGCTTATAACTCAGTCTTGCCAGATGTTGATTACCGTACCAAAACTGGCAAAATTCTAATTTATTATACGTATTAAAAAAGTATCGTACAGCTGTGAAAACAGCACTTTTCGCATGGCTAGTACCCAAAATAAGAAAAGGTATGCGAATTTTTAAAAATGGAGATGTAAATAGGCACATGAAATTAAAAAAATACAAAAAAGAATGTTTGATATTTATATTTATATTTTATCAGATTGCCTATGATATTATCTTATGTTTGTATGTGCCTGAGTCAAAACTATCGTAATATATACATAACCTACTCGATACTTTTACTATCGAACATCTGGCAACCCTAACCTACAAAACTGATTGATTTAAAATATTTCAGTAATTTATCTCCATTTCATAATTGAATAACGTGTTTTTAATTTTGTTCAACCAAATAAATATAAGACACGTTAGTTTTACATTTAAACATTTTTTTTTTTAAATGGCTTCACGTCTATATTGGACGTATTTTGCCAATGACAACGTATTCACTCAACATAACACAAACGAGAAGAATGTTCGGTGAAAAATTTCGAAGGTTTATGGGAGGGTCCAACAGGAGTACCTAAAACAACACAACATAAAAAAGTTATGACACCACAAGACAAGCACAAACAAATAACTAAGGAAAGAAGGGTAGATAAAGGAAAAAAAATTATATAAATTTATGAACAGAAAAAATAAAAAATAATAAACGATAAAGTATAGACACAAATATAAACATAAACATGTAAATAGAGAAATTATAATTTAATATCATGAAATTCAACATTAAACTTTTAAAAATAAATACACAATATGTCAAAGTAGAATTTGACATTACGCTTACGTGAATTTCGCTCTGGAGCATGGGCGCCGTTAGCGAAAGATGGCGGCGGTCATGACGCAATCCGTGACGTCACAATGGCTGCCGTAATCCCAATGACAGTGATTCGGTACGTAGTTTTGGGTACTCAAGTGCTGTCAGCGCGATTCGGAACGCAGGGATTTGTTCATAGACAAGATAGAATGAATGAATGAATCTCAATTCCTAAATTTCTAAATGGAACTTTATAAAACGGTAAATAAACCGATTCCAAACTTCTACGCAACACTATGTACTAGTGTCAAATCATTCATTCACGTCATGTCAATCAAGCTGTCAAATTTTGCAACTTCGTTGTTTTCTTCGTACCTATTTTTCTTTTCTTCTCTGGATCAAAGCTCTGGATTCTCGAGTGGATACGAAGCACAGGCATTAATTAGAAATCATAATGGAAGGCACAGATAGAATCGACTTTGAAATGGAAGTAGAAGTGGAAAGCGCGTCGTCAGGGCCCGCAGTAGACCCACCGAACCCGACTTCACCGGCTCCTCCAGCAGCCGCGGGCAAGAACGTGGTCGTGACCACAGCTACCACGGGATCCGTTACCGTCTCCCTGCACCCGCTTGTCATTATGAACGTTTCCGAGCATTGGACGCGGCTGCGGGCACAAGAAGGCTCTCCACAGACTGGTATGTTGCCCAATAAAGTAATTTTTCTTTATCAACTACTTGTTCGCAGTTACGCATTTAAAGCTCAATTGAATATCTAGTCTATCCAGTGGTCTTGGCCTTGGTAGTGCTATACACTGTCTTTTTTGGCTGAAAAAAAAAATTCCCAGGAAATGTATATTGTATTTGATAATGTTATATTTTGTCGAATTCTGATTATTTTTACTGGGTATTTACATAATTTTTTACATGAAAATAAATCACAATGGAAATTGGAATTGATATATGTTACAGTGGTGGGAGCGCTAATTGGCAAGCAGAAGGGTCGCAATATTGAAGTGATGAACTCTTTCGAGCTGGTGTTCAGTGTCATAGATGGAGACATTATTATAGATAGGGACTATTATAATTTGAAAGAAGAACAATGTAAGTATGAACTACCTAACGAACCATCATTCAATTGTTGGTTAAAGTTTATTCATATTAGTTGTTTATTTTATTTCTTATGAAAATATTATTCTGATAAAAAGATTAACACTTAAATGGCAGAATAACTAAATATTTTCATGGAACATAACACAAAGAATATGTATTGGACTAGGGTATTCAACTGTTTCTGAATTTACCATATTTTATGAATTAATATAAAATTATAGATTAGTAGCAGACAATTCGCGAATAAAAAACCGAATTGGTTGAAAAACTAATTTACAGTGATTTTTGAAAGTTTCAATATGTCTGTCTCTTTCTAAAACACTTTTCTATATGGAGAATGCATGGTGCTACTGAGCTGTGACAACACTGGTCTATATTTACCTCTCTGTCTAATCTTGAATTTTATAACTTTTTCAGTAAATTTTAATGATATGGCAAAAAATATTTTACTGTTTGGTAACATAACTAGAAGTTTTGATTTATAAAATAAAAATAAAATGTCAAGTATTATCCCCTATTATCAAACTTTAAAAATATTTTTTATTTTCGGTTTGCCCGCGGCTACGCTCGCGTTGTGTAAGATTTTCCCGTGGGAATAAGAATTTTTCCCGTAAAAACTATCCTATGTGTTAATCCAGGTTACAAACTATCTCCATTCCAAATTTCAACCAAATCTGTTGTGTGCTTTAAGCGGAGAAGGGGGAACAAACGTCCAAACATCCAAATATATTTTCACATTTATAATATTAGTGTGATTGCACAGTCATATAAACAAGATATAAAAAACAGGAAAAGGCAAACTATAATTACACACTATAATCACCATTGTAACTTCCAGTCAAACAAGTATTTTCGGATATGGATTTCCTTGGGTGGTACACAACCGGAGAAGCTCCCACTGAGAGAGACATAGCTGTGCACCGGCAGATCTGTGACATCAATGAGTGTCCCGTCATGCTCATGCTGAACCCTGCTGGCAGGAACGGAGAAGTGAGTTTAAATGTAAAATCTAGCACATCTACTTTTCTAAACAACTTTTGTTTTTATAAGTTGTTATGTTCTTGAATCTGACTGTTTTTAGATTTTTTTTTCTAGATGATTAGATAATAAACAATATAATTAATATCTTGTTGCTGAACTAAAGAATAGAAAAATATGACTAAATATCGTAGCTAACTATAGTAAATAGCCCTTTGGCCCTGTGGCTTGGTGGACACAAAACTGAATAATATATTTTTTTCTATGGTTAATTGTCCATTGTCAAACGGGTTGGTTTCCGCAACTCGACGTTTAATGCGCCTATTTTGCGTGTGGGTTTTCTATGGTTATCATTTCTTTATCATAAAGCATAATTTGTCTTCGATTAATCCTAACAATCTGGGCTGACTTCTGATGATCTGGTGAAAGCCATGGAAAATAGTGGTCCAGTAATTGTGGAGTTAAAGATCTCCAAGGGCAAAAGGCATTTGTCCAGCAGTAGATGTCTTTTAGCTAAAACATTGATGATGATAATTTGTCTTGTTTTGACTGTAACATCCAAAAAAATGTGTATTCTTGCTAATAAATCTCGACATGAGAAGCATTAGGTTGGATCTACATATCCGACCAAAATCACTTTATCATTGTAGGCATACTGAAAGTCTCTGGATCTGGCCACTTACAATAAAAGAATGAAAAAACAATTATGGAATTCGAAAATAAACTCTTTGGGAACATGTTACTTATTAATTTGCGAGACTGTTAAAAAGTGATTTAGGTCGGATGTGTAGATCCGACCTAATGCTTCTCATGTCGAGAAATATTATTTATAATTTTGAATTTGACTTTGTTTTGTAATACATTTCAGCAACTGCCAGTAGTGCTGTATGAGTCAGTTATAGACGTAGTGAATGGTCGAGCGACCATGCTACTGGCGCCTCTGACGTACACGCTGGCGGCTGAGGAAGCGGAAAGGATCGGGGTTGACCATGTTGCTAGGGTTTCCTCCGGTGAAGCTGCACTAAATAGCTTGGGTAAGTTAAAAAAACTATCGAGCTAGAAAAAAACGTATTACTCCCACAGAAAAAACTAAAACAATGCAGTCAAATAGTCCAGTAAGTATATTATATTTTATTCTGATTTATTCTGTGTGATAGTGTTTTGTCCATTTTTCGGCAGCAATGAATCAACATGGTTATAGTATACGGGCCTCATAAAGGCGTAATTGTGGTTTAAAATCCTGAGAAAACAATCTACAACAGTGCTGTTATATTTTGTTTATTATTTCTTGTTAGTGGCGGAACATCTGACGGCGCAGCGGTCGGCGATCAAGATGTTGGTGTCGCGCGTGCGCGCCGTGCTGGCGACCGTGCGCGCCATCCGCGACGGCTCCCTGCCCCCGCGCCCCGCGCTGCTGCGTGAAGCCCGCGCTCTCTCCAACAGACTGCCGCTGCTCACTTCACAACAGTTCCGCACGCACTTCTATAACGTGAGTCACACCCGCGATAGCCGCATTTATTTCATCGTTAAAAAATCTTCTCATTCTGTTTGGCACTATAAAAATGATTGATTTATTGTTAAAGTACATACATACTAAAATCATTCATTAAATATCATTAAATTTCCAGCAAAAAATACAATAAAAAATTAATAGTTTAAAAAAACACTAGATAAACACGCTTTTAGAAATGCACGTAAAAATAAAAAAGAGACCCTGGACATCACGTATGACTAAAGATCTTGCTAAGACAAATCCAACGAGCCCAAACACGACTAGGTTGTGTTGTACATTTGAGGAGTTCCTATGGCCACCTTCCGTCTCCATCATGAGACCCTGGGCATCACGCATGACTAAAGATCTTGCTAAGACAAATCCAATGAGCCCAAACACGACTAGGTTGTGTTATGTATTTGAGGAGTTTCTATGGCAACCTTCCGTCTCCATCATCAGACCAGCTCAATGGTACCAAAATATTGCATTGTCATCGCGGTTACATAAGTGTACCAACGTTCAGTAAAATCGAATGACAACAAGTGCTTTAAAATTGAGTTGCTAGACCTAATAAAAGCGTGTTAAAAATTTAACGAACATTCTTTGTTATTTTGCTAAGATAATTTTACTGAATTACCCACTTCGCGTTAATCAATCCTTATTAATACCCTTGTATAAGTTGCATGATTATGTTGTTTTTTATTTCATTTTCATTTTTTTTCAATAGCAATGCAACGACGTGGCCCTGATGACGTACCTCGGCAGTATAACCAAAGGCTGCAATGCGATCAACCAGCTGGTGAACCGGTTCAACGTGCTTTACGACCGGCAAGGCATGGGACGACGCATGCGCGGCCTCTTCTTTTAGGGCAGGCGGTAAGGCGCTGGAAGATAGATAGGGTGAGTGGAAATTGAGCCCAGTTTATTGTAGTATGATCGGCGGTTTTTTACGTTTTATAAGAGATTGTCACGATTCAAAGCGGAATATTTACCGTAGTTATTTTTAACCAAAAATACCAATTAAAAAAGATCAATTTATGCGTGTCAGGAAAATGTCATTGTGCATTTGAAAACAAGTATTGTATACCTAGCGGCAAACTTCTTGAGCAACGTCCTTGAATGCGCAGAAACAAAAAATAGGTCTCTTTGGTGGTGCGGTGCGGGACGAGGAGGCGGGGCGCGCTAGTTACCATGGCAACACGCACAGGATTGGTTGGTCAGTTGACGACGTCCCACTGTCTCTTGTTTGGGTTCACTACGCCTTTCCAAAACACGCTTAACCTTGTAATATCTCTTCAATGACTTATCATCTTAAGCTTAATTTAACGAAGCTTCATTATGACAAATTATATTACACCAATGCATCATTTCACCTAATGTCATTTTATTAATGGTTTATTTTTCCTACAGTTTATTAATTCAAATGATGTTACACCTGGGTGCCATTCGATCAAGACTCGTTTAACCAACTTATTATTTCATCTAACTCATAGGATAGGCAGGTATTGGTACTAACTAAAATAGGTAGGTACTCATTAAGCAGGTATATAATTAATGCCAATGATAAGAGTGAGTCCTCATTCAAAAAACGGGACATGGAGGTATGATTTGCATAAGGCAAGTTATTTTATAGTAAAATGAGGAACGAGGAGATCGGATGCCTCGAAGAGCGAACCATGCGACCCAGAAATTAGTTATTATTATAAATTTAGTGGATTATATATATATTTTATTTATTATTATTATTATTTTTTATCATTGCGTTGTTGGTTTTTTGTCAAAATAGTGTCTCAAACCGAGTTTCACCGAAATCGGTCCATAAACAAAAAGTTGGCCACCATCTTGAATTTTTGTAATTTTTATCATTGCGTTGTTTTTTTTTTGTCAAAATAGTGTCTCAAACCGAGTTTCACTAAAATCGGTCCATAAACAAAAAAGCTGGCCGCCATCTTGGATTTTTGTAATTTTTATCATTGCGTTGTTTTTTCTTGTCAAAATAGTGTTACCGAGTTTCACCGAAATCGGTCTATAAACAAAAAAGTTGGCCGCCATCTTGGATTTTTGTCATTTTTATCATTGCGTTGTTGTTTTTTGTCAAAATAATGCCTCTAACCGAATTTCACCGAAATCGGTCAATAAACAAAAAAGTGGGCTGCCATCTTGAATTTTCAAATTTTTTAACATTGCAGTGGCGTTTTCTTGTTAAAATAATACCCCTCCTTTTGACTTCTCCGCCCGCAATCGTGAAGTTGGTTAGTGGCGTTGGCCACCCCGGTGGAAAACTAGGGGGTGGCATACAGGAATAAACGATTTTGACGATTTAAAAGTAAGTGTAAATAGTACTTTGAAGAAATCTACTCTGAAGGTGAAACGTAGCACCGAACAAACGGTTAAAGGAATATCAAACGTTGTATGAATTAAGCTTAAGGTTTACTGAATGCTTGATAATTCGTCATAGTAGAAATGTCACAAGGTTAAACATGTTTTGAAAAGGAGTAGTGAACCCCTCTTGTTTACACTCGCGCCCAGTGATTATGTGCAGATTTTGTTGAGTTTTTTGTTATAATTTCGTTGACTTTGTTGTTGTTATTTTTTTTTGTTATTTTATTCGTTGGCTTTTGTGGTTTTTGTATTATGGTTTCGACATAATGGAAGGCATTACTATCCTCCCTGCTGATGACGATGATTAGCAGTAGCACTGTACTTGTAAGATTTTAATAAATATGTTCTTACATATTTTTTTATTCATTACAATAGTCTCCTCACTTTTATAATACCAATTACTGTTATTTATGTTATATAAAAAAATACATTAGGCCAAAAAATCTTTCCAGCAAATTTACCGATTAGCTGATCAATTAACTATGAGAGGTATTTTTTTTTTCATATTTCAGCTTATTTTAATTGCTAATTTACCAATAAGGATGTCTTTCGTCATCATTTTTCTTTCTATACCACCAACTAAAACGTTATTAGCTAACGCAATAAAATTCCAGTAATAAAAAAGCGTTTTTCTATGAACCAATATTTTTGCATGTAAGTGTACATGCGCAAACTTTCCCCCACCACCTCACGCGATGCTCAAGAAGTTTGCCGCTAGTTGTAATGCCTATGACAGTGAAAATTTGGTGCGACACAGGTTTGCATTTTCAATTTTATCACCATTGTGGTGCTGATGTGACGTAAATAAAAATTCACACAATTTGCCACATTTATGGTTTCTTACCTAACATTTTGATTTCTCAACAAGCCGAAATTATAAAGACTAACTACTAAAAGAAAAATGCTCATTAATTTTACGCAATCATCTTATATAAATTAAGGATCTCCTTACACCGAACACATGAATATACTATTTCCATTGATCCTATCTGTGGTACCTAAAACACGAAAACTGACTGTTTTTATCGGAATGTGATGTGTATAGTGACTATTACCTCCTCGCCTTAAAGAAGAATGGACATCAGTGCATTTTAGTAAATAATTTTTAATAACTGTAAAAATATTACCAATTAAATAGGTCTAAACAATATGTTTGTTTATGAATCCATTTGTATTTGGGTTAGAGTAGGAGACTTTTCGTTTAAGGTAAATAAAATAGGCAAAAACTTTGAAGCGTTTGCTGCATAACAACAATATAAAATTGCATCTCGTATCTGCAACTGTCACACAATATAAATAAAGTAATAATGTTACATATTGTATGATTCCCTGGCTTGCGTAAGTTAAGCCATTGCGTGTCATTTTCATCCATAAGATGTATATTCTGATTTACATTACAAGCATCGAGTCCACTACTCTGTACTTTATCCCAACAAAATTCTTTATATATATCTATAGATCTGCCGTTTCATCGGTGTAATATTTGTAACTACTCTATGAATGATGATGTAATTATTCTGAAAGACATTTCTCTATCTCTGCGTTACGGGACTGAAATTGTAAATGTATAGTTTAGGTATTTTAATAAATGATGTAATGAATTAAATTATGGATATGTTTTATTAGTTATATTAGTATGTAAACAAACACTTTCGGTTTAGCTCGAATTTATTGCCGTTTTCGTTGCGTTGGATCAAATAGAAAGGAGTTTTCTTTTTTTTGTATATAAAAAAAACTTTGTATACACTCGTATTCCACTTCTGATGCACTTGTCTCAGAATTTTGTAAGAAATTATAAGATTAAAACATATTGTATGTAAGTCAAGGAAGGGGTCGAATAAAACAATGTATAAGACGCAATAATTTAATTTCGCATCTGGTTTGAGTATTCCATAATAATTTATTTAGACAAAATTAATAAAATGTTTGGGCACGTTGAGATTCATGCTATGGAAGACGTAGCCAGTGAAGTTGTGCTTCTATCTGACGTCGATGGAGTGATCGTGATCAATAAACAAAATCGGAACTAATATTATGAAAAATACAAATATTTGTACAATCAGCTCGCATAGAAACTGCACTATAAGTATTGATCGAAATTTTTAATAATACTACACAAAATGGCAACCTCTTTCTAATTATGTAATATTCGTATTAATTGAAGCAAAAACTGCCTTGCCTTGAAATTAAAATATCTTTAGACGGACAGTGTTTTGAATGCAGTTGATACGAGCAGTATTGTAAAAAAAAACAAGCTAGCCGATATTTACAAATACACTACCGAATAGTAAAAACTTACAATAAAAATATAACTAAGCTGATAAACTGTTGAAAAAGTTATTCTTTACGTCCTTATGAAATACAGTCTTAACATTAGCAACACCCTATAGTTTTTATTATGTAAAATTTTCGATTTATGTAAAAAAACTTGATTGTTACAAGTTTATGTAACTTTAACGATATTCGAGTATTTACACGGTTCAACTTGTACTATAATTGATAGTTTTTTTTTTGTATAAAAATATCCTTATGTTTGTGTTAAGTATATCGAAGACTGAACGCTAATATTGCTTTCCTGTATATTTATATTATTATTATAATATCCTCTAAAACAGCACAAATGTATTGTAAATAAGACACACTTGCCTAATCACATTCTATTGAGATATTAACGGTTGAATGTATAAATGCACAGCAGTATAATTTTAATGGGGAAAGGTTTATGGGTTTATTCATTATTTGGAAGTATACAATTTTGTTAGTTTAATGTCTGTAGTGTGATTAGACCTATAGTGGTGGCTTCTGAGCTAGATATAACTACTGCATCACCTATGGTACCATAGCTGGCTAGCTTTGTCAACCACCTCGATTGCCTCGTACTTTCTTTAACGACTGGAGCGCCATGATTTTGACTTGACCGTTTCATCGAGCCGCCTACCCAGGCTCACTAAAGACACTTTACGTGTCATTCTGCCACATATACATGTGCTATATATCGTCAGGGATTTTCTCAATGCCGATGAGTTCGTCGAAGAGCGAGTGTTTGTCCGGGATGACGTGAGGCTCGTGGAGGTACTGCCGCGCAAACTTCAGCACGGCGCGCGTCAGCTGACCCACGGTCCACTTGCGGTCCACTATCACGCGGACTAGAGTATCGAGCTGAAAAAACAAAATTTTCATTTACTTTTATTGTCATTGTCAACTAGAGGTGAAGATCTGACCAGTTAATTTTTTCTTGATCAAATTGTTGTCGTAATTTTAAACATATTTCGTCATGGTAACAAATTTTTAGAAAGTCCCAGATATTTTGCAAGTAACGGCGGTGAAAAAATTAAAAATTCTAACCTAGTACACAACTGGTTGCGTTTTAAGAAGAAAAAATCTTCTATCGCAACTAGTTCGCAAGGAAGAAGAAAAATCTTCCATCGCAACTGTTTGCGAAAGTCAGTTGCGATAGCGGTCGAAAGGGACAAGATTGGTAATGATCTTGTGAATGAAGATTGTAGATCTTTTAGGGGTTACTACCTAAATTAAACAGCTTACCTTGAAGAGTTTTTCGTTGCCGGCGGTGTAGTATATGAGGGCGGGTACGCCGGCGACGCTCGCTGCCAGCCACTGCAGCAGCAGCTTGAGCTGCGGGTGGCCGCTCTGCCGCCGCCCGCAGCCCCAGTTGCCGGTCGCCACGGGCCGGCACGACCCGCCCGTCACTATCTTCAGGGCTAGCTGGTTGAGCTGCGAGTGATGGGTGGTTTAGACACGAGAATTGATGGTACTGGTTGATTTGACGCGAGATTTTATTACGCATTTATCTGGTTATATCCTGTCCACTGTGAAATAGCTTTGTAGCATTGCGATTTTACATACATTACTGCTGGGACGTAGACCGAGATCTATGGTTTATGTAAACAAAATCTTCGATTTATGTAAGATTTGTCTTGTAAGTCTGAATTTTAAATGTGTTTGGCCCAAAACAGAGAGGAATGGAAAGGAGAGAGGCTTTAGTAACAGTGTAAGTTACTAACACATTGTATTCAAAGTGTTGCATTCTTGCGAAAAGTCCAGCCCACTACTAGGTGCGGAAAAGATAGATAGTGCACAAATAAATACATGCTATGTGCGAATTTGGCGCTGCCTTTCGACAGTAGGATTATCTAGCTTTTAATTATGTGCTGTTTAAGACTGTCTATATGTATATATTAGTGTATGACTGTAAATATATAGACCAGTGAATTACTGTGTATTGAACGTCTTTTGTACCAATACCATCACAGGGTGAAGTCATCCCGTTTAAGTTTAAAGTCATGCACACTAAGATATATGTTTCGACAGAAAGCAAAGATGGATACATAAAACTTGTATAAATGTATCTAATCATGTTAGTAATATCGTGGTAATTTGGCATGAAACAGAAAATTAGCGACAGACAAGAGCGCGCCTGACCTTTGGTGTCTTTAGTTTGAGAGTGACTGGTTCGCATTCTACGGTTTCTTCAATGGTCTCTACTATCATGTTTATCATCCAATTTAGTTTCTTCTTCCTAATTTGAGGGTTCGATATTTGTGTAGAGGATGTCTCAGTGCTAAGCGACCTCGAGCTGGCTATATCTGTCTCTTTCTCACCGCCGCTCTTCACTCTCGTGGTTTCTAATATCTCCTCCGGAATGGATTCTTTTACTTTACGTTTCTGTCAAAACATATAAGTTTGTATAATGCTGGTTATCGGCGTAGTCTGTGTTAACTTGTGGCATGCCATTTGCTTACATACAAAGGTGTCCAAAGTTGTGTGTACTGTATCATACATTCAATATTGTGTGTAATATATCGATTTGACAAATAGCAGCCCGTGTTTTGTTTGATACGTTGAAGTGTCGAACCATGCTGAGACGAATAGAGGATCGGCCAAATTTTCAGAAAGTGTTTTAAATTAATCTTTATGGATACTTATTCCCATAAAAAATAAAATTTTATTTATTTATAGCCTTTTAGGTACTCAAAATCATGTATTGTTTGTTAAAAAATCTCACCAAAACGCCACGTTAAGTCATCTGAGAGCGTGTGACGTCATTTGTGATCATTCAGTGGTGTACCCGTCGTAGCCCGTAAGTACCCGTGCAGTCGGTGATTGCCCACAAATGACGTCACGCACTGTGATTGGAGTTTCAGTACAGATTACAAATATTGTAAATAACAACATTTTATTTCTTCAATTGAAAAAACCGTAAAACAGTATATTTATTTTATCTAAGTACATTTTAGATTTTAATTTGATTACTGTCCGATCCCCTATTGTGACGCGTATTATCTGTGTACGTACCAGCTGAGCAGCTAGCCTATGCCTGTGCCTGGCGAGTTCCAACGACAGCGACCGTGCAGCTAGAGCTAAGCGTCTCGGCGCAGCGCGGTCGCGCGAGTCTCTGCCGTAGAGTTCTGCTGCTTCTGCCGCGCCCGCTGCCCCGGCATGCGTTCCTAGTCCCACTGATTCACTTAGTGTCCGCTTTAGGAGCGATCCTGCGAATCTGGTAAAAAATAATATGAAGAGATAGGTAGAGAGTTTATAAATTGAAGAAATCTATTGTAAAATGACTTCGTGGTACCTAATCACAGCCAAGTCGCGTGGGTCAAGTTCTCGCGGCTTATGTTCTCCTGATTCTGCATCCACTATAGGATCGCTGAGCCATTGGTTAAACTGTTCATACACTTCTTCAAGTTCAGACCTGCAAAATATGAAATATGAATTTATGTTTTTGCATTGAAATGTACAATTCAAGACGTTTTCCTGAAACTTACGTGTACTCCGTGCTGAAGCTATACTTAGAACTATTCCCCGTCTCTTCCCTGCACAAGGGCATGCGCCTCGGCGAGGGATTGCCGTTGCTTTCGTCCTTGTCTGTCAGCACGAAGCCCACGGACCCACCGCGTTTTACCCTGGAATCACACCGAACGACTCATTGTTTAGGTCGAAACAAAGCAGTATTATAAAGCTTGATTACCATGTTATGAATAATGAAAAAAAATAGAAGAAACTGGTAAGCTGTTAAAAGACGCCGTTACTTCGCTTGACTATAAAGCTCTTAAGAGAAGGTAAGCTAAAAATATTTTTTTATTGAGTTTGCTTTAAGAGCGTCGGGGGTCTAGTGGCTAAGGCCGCTGCTTCCCGTCCGGGAGACGCGGGTTCGATCCCCACCACGTACCAATGTGTTTTAGAATTTCGAATTCATATTATGTACGTTTATTCGACGCTCTTCGGTGAAATTCAAAGCTTGTGTGTAAAGTTGACCAACTCGCACTGGGCCAGCGTGGTCGACTAAGGCTTAGTCGCCCTAATTCAGGGTAGGCATGAGCCCCTCGGTGGGGACGTATATGAGCTGTTGTCTCATAAATGTTGATGTTGAGTTTGCTTTTGTTATGAGTGTTTTTCTTCTTACCTAATATCATTGTCGTTGACCCCGGCACCAGATATGCTAACGCCGACTGCGTAACTGGAACTGTCCGTGGACCAATCGCCGGTAGTGCTAGTGGTACAAGAGTTCTCCGTTTCCCGCCTCAGAGCTTCCCGCAGTCGGTCCGCGAACGATATTCGCCGCTCCTCAGTAGATAAATCTTTGGAATATTGGAATGAATTTGGACGAGCGCTTTCACCTCGCCCTTCGTCTTCGCTGCCTCCTAGAAAAATAAAAATTTTGCTTGATTTCCTCAGGCGAAATTCAACCACCAATACCAATACAATACTACACTAAAGCCTCGGTCACACTTTGTATGACGCGGCGTTGCACCACACCGTCCCGCTTTCCCAGCTCCCGAAGTTATTATTTATTGATTCTTCCATTGTTGAAATAATATACCGTGTCTAAATTAAATGAATTAAATGTTAGTTCATAAGGTATTACAACATTTTCTTGTGGTTTAAAATTTTCAATACCAAATGAATGTATAAATCTGAAAATATGAGAGACATTTACCATAGTCAAAACTATCATTGGCACTGTGATACTCGTCGTCGCTGGAGTTGCAGCTGGAATACAGGCTGTCCTCTTGTGTTTCCAAGTTGGGGTGTCCTGGACCCCTGGTCACCGGTAGACATTCCCCCGAAGACCCTAGGACTATGAACCTTCCTCTGCGGTTGTTCAATGTAGCTCCATCTGGTGACAGCCAGCACTTCTTTTTTGATATCTCTACGCCTGAAAAAATGAAAAGTATTGTTGAGCCTTCTAAACGAAAAAAAAACCCCCTCCTCCTCCTTCCTTTGACAACGTCTAAAAAAGGAGAGAAAAATTTAAGGGACGAAATGACTACTGTACTAAAATAAAGAACTCTTTTAAATACTGCGATTACGTCTCCGGATCAAAACCGAATTACATTGCTGCGTTTGGATCGCACGCACTTCTAAAAATAAGGGCGCGTTTATATGACACTAAAGTTTTCGTGTCGTCTAACTGTAGTTATACCGGTAGCATCCGATATTCGCTGCATAAGATAACAATGTACTTACATTACATACGGCATACTCGTAAGATAATCCTTGCTATCCTTACTAATATTATAAACGCGAAAGTTTGTATGTTTGTTACTCTTTCACGCAAAAACAACTGAACGGATTGGGATGAAGTTTGGAATAGAGATAGTTTGTAGCCTGGATTAACACATAGGATACTTTTTACGGGAAAAAGTCTTATTCCCACGGGAAAATATTACACAACGCGGGCAGACCGCTAATAATAATAATATGAAGTTACTCACTAGGATCGTTCAGGTTGAGTGTCGCCGCGCAGTAGGTCTGCGGCGACGGGCTTCTGCTGTCGTAGCTGTTGATGGTGCTGCAGGAAGACGTCTGCTTGATCATCACCGTCGCTTCCACCTCCGGAGGGTCGTTGCTGAAGGATTCCCCTGAAATCAAGACATAGACAACTAAACTAACCAGCTACACTGAATAAAATATGTTATATTCGAAAATAAGTTTTTTTTTATTCATTGCAGTGCTACTACGACGTAGGCTGCTACGAGCTATGAACGTAGCAATCGTAGCAATGTATTTTTCGTTGAATTATAAAAATATACTTCCACATGATTTTTATTCTTCTTACAGATTACGTCAGTTGTATGGCTGATTTTTTTATAAAAAAACGCAAACGCACGCGCGCGCTTTTTTTATTAGTAGTTCTCAATTACTACGATGTAGGTTTCTACGACGTAGCAATTTGACGTAGCTTTATACTGGATAACGGGCAGACAAGTAAATCAATGTGCTGCTATATTTAAATTATGAAACAGGTAAAAGCACAATTAGTTACTCGTAGGGTTCACGTCAAAAACATATTGCTACGCCACGCATGCTACGACGTAGGCGACTTCTACGGCGTAGCAATGAATTAAAAAATAAAAGCAAAGTTGTTAACTGAGTAGTATAAATGAGCTTATTTTTAACAAAACAGTTTCTTAAATGGAACATAAGGGTTAGGTAATAGCGTTTTATTTAGTCACTGTTCGGTATGATCGTGTACATTTTTTAGTTTGCTTCATAGTAAATCTTGAATTATGTTTGCTACAGAATAGAGACGGTCTATTTCCTAGGTACTGTAAATTGATTACAGTTAACCTGAAACCCTCCCTTATTTTAACTCGAATGTGCGCATTGAGAAAGGTCTTTATCAAAAAGAAATAATAAGCTCTTTTGTGCAAGATCTTTTTCTTTGTTGCGTCCTATACGAAATGATTTTTTCAACTTATGTCGACTTTAAAACGCCACGAACATTAGGTTTATTTTGCAAACGAATATATTTTTTTTATAATTTTTTCCTTTATTTTCTTACTGACCGAGCGAGCGCGAAGTGTCTCTGTTTCAGCTTAGCCAAAATTGCTTTTGTATGTCCATCTGTCCATCTGTTTGTTCTCCTCTACAGGTCGCGTTTCTCAACCGATTCTCGTGTAATTTTGTAAGCAGATTCGATAAATATATAGATTTTTTTCTGTCGAGTCAGTTTATAAAAAACTTAAATTACGGAGTTATGACGGTTGAAAACGTAAAATAAATCATGAATCAGCCATTTCGAAAAATTATATATACCTACTCAACAGGTCTACAGTCACAGAGCAATAGTTTTAACCGACTAGATTTTGCAAGCGTGTTCCTACCTATGGGTGAAAGTCGTCTTTCGTTTCTCGGATGGTCTCTGCTCTTCATCGGCGTCTGCTGGAAGGCGAGTAGGCATTTGTTCAGCTCTCGGAGCACGTTGTCCTCCTCCCACTGGCCCAACGGTAATGCACTGTAGTCTTCGGCATCCATGAGGCACACTGTAACCTGGGGAAACCGAACGATTTTTTTAAAATATTCTGACAGTCATTTCATCTGTCTTGTCTTTTAAAATATACAAAAAATAAAGTAAAATACTTCTATCCTTAGATAAATGAAAGCCTTTCATTTATTTAAGCTTCTATCTATGGTTTTACAAACGCTGGAAGGGCGGACAAATGGAAGTCGTTGTTGAGATCTTTGACGTTACGAGAAACCACATCCCACCCGGAATATATTCAATAGGATTTTTTTCAATGTCATATGAAACTTATGTTTATCTAAAAATTGCTTCTTCACGATTTGTATAAAAAAAAAAAGCTGATACGAGTATTAAACTTGTATATACAACTTGTGTATAAAAAAAGAAGCTGATATAAGAAATACCATTTTAGGTGGATGCGTTATTTTGATTGAAATATATTTGAATTTTACAGTTCCATTCTTACCGTTTTAGGTTCATTGAGTAGTTCTATCTTGGTTTTATGCTTTTTATCGCAGATCCGGCTGAAGGTCCGGACGCCTTCCACCTTCAGCACTTCGTTGTCCTCCAGGGCCTCTACCGACAGCATCACTGGCAGCAGCTCCGGCATCATGAACATTGATAGAGATTCCTGGAACATAGGCATCTCGTGCATGAATAGTCAAAATCGATGAGGATGGATGGATGAGGCTGCGGATTTAAAAACTTCGTCTTTTCTAAATTGACTGCTTGCGCGTGCTTCGAATATCTTATCTAATTTATGGAACTATTCGTAAATAGAATAGAATAGAATAGAATATACTTTATTGCACACAAGGATATAGCTTGAAAGTACAAAAGATAGATGAAGGGGTGTACAGATAGGCGGCCTTACTATGGTAGCAATTTCTTCCAGGCAACCAGGAATTATTGAGTATGTTTGTTTGTTTATCTTTCTATCGTTGTTTACCTGCGATTCTCCATCAACGAGCGTGTCTCCGCCGACCCTGCTGCTGGCGAAGCAGACCCTGATGGCGTCTTCATTCTCGCAGCGCTCGGGCCGACCCTCGTGCCGCACCATCAGCTTGCACAGCGGCAGCGTGCATTCGAGCCAATCCTCGATCGTCAGCCATTGCTTTGCTGTCATCACCTAGAGTTGAATTGACATTAATAGTCTCTCCATATTTTACATTCCCTTACAGAGGCAATCTTTACCGCTCTATACACCGAAATATAAAAAACTTTGCAACAATCTCATATTATACAAGAAGTTGTAAAAAAATAAGATGTCTCAACTTATTACTCGATTGTTATATTCTGCATGCGTGTCTGACAGCTTCCGTCAGCTGCGATTTGCAACCGCAAATAATTATTGCAAGGATTTCAGATTTTCAGGTTTACTATCGCTCATTTCATTCTTCACCATCGCGAGACAGTGTGATAAATTGAATATTACAGCTAGACTAGCGAAAGAATAAGCCGCGCTAAAATAGAAAAACAACCACGGAATATAAATTATATTCCGTGAGAAAAACAATATCAATATTTACGATCCTCGTCTGTCTGTATAACTATTATGTTTCGATTTATTGTTACGCGTTGGATTTATACGTGGGCGGGTTTTGTGTTCTTATAATTGTGTTTACATTTTGTTGCCTTTGTCGGACCAAAAGCCAGCGTGGGCGTAGGATTCCTACTACGTACGTTTTCAGGAGTGTAAATTAAGTTTACCTGCCGACTTAGCTTGATGGAGCCTTCATTAGTGTTCTTATCTAACCATTCGAAGTAATGTAGCAGGCTTTTTAATTTGTTTCTTTGTGATTTTCTGAAACAGTTAAATCATTGTTAGTCATTTATTTATTTGAGCTATAGTATATTATCATCATCAACAGCTCATATAGTATATATGATCATCATCTCAGCCGGAAGACGTCCACTGCTGAACATATGCCTCCCCCATAGGTTTCCACCGTGAACGGTCCTGCGCTACTTGCATCCACCGGCGCCCAGCAACTTTCACCAAGTCATCTGTCCACCTTGTGGGAGCCGTCCAACACTACGCCTTCCGGCCCGCGGTCGCCATTCGAGAACCTTTCTTTCCCATTGGTTCGAGCTATATGGCCTGCCCATTGCCACTTCAACTTACTTATCCTGAAAGCTATGTCGATGACATTGTTCTTTCTACGTATCTCCTAATTTTTGATTCGATCACGTAGTGAGACTCCGAGCATAGCTCTCTCCATCGCACGCTGAGCGACCTTGAGCTTATTCATGAGACCAATAGGTAGGCGACCACGTCTCTATAGGTCATTACATATAGTATATTATAAATTTTCATATTCAGTTCAAAATACTACTTACCTGTGTAAATTCTTAAAAAAATGCGTAAAGTTAAAGTCTTGTAATGTTGGGTGCGATTTGAGCGTCCTCTTTGGGAAGGTTGAGAAGAAAGCGTGAGCTACAAGCGCGGACACGAAGTTGTAGTCTAGCTCCGTCACGTCACCTTAAATAATAAAAATACCTTTGAATAGGTACTTCTAATGTCAAGGTTCATAATTTAGTTCACGTGAATTTGGCTCTTAAGATAATCGTGATAATCTTATTATCATGGATATTTTGTGAATCGAATTCACGATGTTGTATGATTTCGGTAAAGAAGATTAATAGTTAGCTACAGGAATAGACAAAATCTGCCAACGTGAAACGTGATTTATCTGAAATATATTATACTTATATAGAGTAGGTACTAAGTATATTGTTACAATAGAAAGTGATTCGAGCCCCTTGGTGGGGATTGTTATAAAATAAACAGGTAAGTAACAGAGATAAACTGTAGTTGTATAAACCATTTTCGTTACAGTTTTAACATACTTTGTTGTTGTAAGCTGAACATGAGTCCTTTAGGCGGGCGCCACCGTTTCAAATGCAGCGCGCGGTTGACCATGATCCGAATAGTGTTGTCCAAAAAATTCCGTCGCTCCTCATCAGTAAACTCCTCCTCCAGAAACTGCTCTAGCCCTTTCATGAGCTCCGGATCCTTCTCTTCGTCATCTGGATCCAGTCCTATACTGTGGAATTATGGAAACATTTACTTTGGCTTCCGAGTTGTTTAACTAGCTTCATCAAGTCGTCAAATAGACGTCTTTCAATCGAAGACGATTTGTTTGTAAATGTGAAACAGATCGTTGTTTAAACGTAATGCGTAAACTATGACTAAGTAGTTGTTCTTGCTGTTACTACTTACTTGCACATGTCGTGTATTTTCATCATACTGGCCGTAAGTTTGATTGGTGACGACGCCAGGAGCAGGTGCTTCAAGTGACGCTGCACTGACGTCCACCACGGCAGATCACAAGGGAGCATTACGAGCGCCATTCTATAAATATCCATACATATTTATTTATTAAGCGGCTCTGGTTAATTAATCTATTAGGTAGACCTCGGATGGACATATGTACCTACATAAATATTTTTCATTCAAGTTAACATAAACGATGATCATAGTATATCATCATCATCATCATCAATGTCCCTCATAATACTAATAAAATAATAAAAAAAATAGATATATAACATAAGTAACCGTAAGATTATAATATAAATAACACTAAAGTTCAGTGGGCGCTTTTAATAGTCCTCAGTTCAGTACGCCGAGTACGCGCAGTACATCTGTGTCGCGTAGCCAGCTTCGCAAACGCTCTCATCACGCGGAAGTGACATTTGTATTTTGTTTTGACGTTTATTTCTAGTGAATTTCTTGCAATGTTGTGAAATTGTTCGATTTCGATAAAACATTTATTTTTGTGTGATATTTGTAATATAACTACTGAAAAACTAAAGAATTTACCTAAACATGTTATAAGAAGAAGGTTTTATGTAATATTGCGATGATGTTCAGTTACGAAACAGCTATCGAACGAACTTTACTGATAACGAAAATTTTAGAGATTATTGTTGTAATTTCGGCACATTAAACAGATCCGTACATGTATTGCTTATATTCAAGGTTAATCTTTCGTACAAATGTTAATTTTCGTGCCCGCGCGTTTATGTTAGGTTATTAATTCGTTAATAGTACCAAAGTACAGAACAGGACCAAAGTTCACTTTGTAATTATGACGGTGAGAAGTAAATTGCTTAAGGCGCTGATCCTGGGCGCTCCTGCTTCGGGAAAAGGCACAATATCCTCGCGAATAGTGAAGAAGTACACAGTAGAACATATTTCTAGTGGAGACAAGCTGAGAGAGCACATCCAGAAACAAACAGAACTCGGAAAAGAAGTAAAAAAATACATGGCTGAAGGAAAACTTGTTCCAGATGAAGTTATGATCAAATTTATGATCACAGAAATGAAGAAAGTTGAAAATAAACCTTGGCTACTTGATGGCTTCCCGAGAACAGTGGAACAAGCAAATGCTTTGTGGAAGGTACAGCCAGTAAATGTTGTTTTGAATCTCGTGGTGCCATTTGAAGTTATTATAGATAGAGTAAAAAACCGGTGGGTTCATTTGTCCTCGGGCAGAGTGTACAACATCGGGTTCAATACTCCTAAAATAATTGGGAAAGATGATGTGTCTGGAGAAGCATTAGTCCAGAGGCCTGATGATAAGCCTGAAGCTGTCAAGAAAAGATTACAGATTTATGAAAGTGTTACTCGCCCAGTGATAGAATTTTATAAGCAAAAGGGGATTCTCAAGGAATTTGAAGGAAAGACATCTGATGAAATCTGGCCAAAAGTTATAGCTTATTTAGACCCTATTTTAACCAAATAAGCTAATAAAGCTAGCTAATATAGCTTTTTTAATGAGCTTTAGTTGTTTATATGTTGATACATCTGTTAAATTGGTGCTAGATCAGTTTTTGTAATCCTAAGTGTACACAAAATAGTTTATAAGCGAATAAAAAATCTGGACATACTATAGTATTTAAGATTGGATACATTTATATAAAGTAACATTGTATAACTTCATCTAACAAAACTTTTACAGAAAAAATACAGTTTACAGATTAAAATCATATCACTTTGCCAAAGAACCAAAATAAAATTATCTCAGATAAATTGATATATATTAGATAACTAGTAGTTGTTACCCACTAGAGGTAGGTAGGTCTTCCATATCAGCAATATAAAATGCACAAACTGAATTGTAATAAAATTGTGCCTTATACAAAGGGCAGTATTTTTGTAAAAACAGTTCCTTAAGACTATTTTTATTTCAAGCACAAAAGACAATGCTATGCCATATTATATTGTAGTAATTTAGTGTAATTATTATTTTTATACATTTGTTATTTTACTGTAATGTCTGCTATTTTTATTTTAAACAATTTTATTATTAACATTATTTACTTTGTAATTAGGTGCACCTTGTCATATTATTGAAATAAATATTGTTTTGTGTTTAATAATAGTTTTATTTACGACTTTCAACTTTCTTGAATGCAATAATTTTACCTTTACCAAAACTTTTTTCTTTTATATTTTTTAACTAACTTAATTGAAGGAGGAGGTTCTCAATATGTCGTTGTTTATGTACTTAGCTTCTTGTGACAGTTTCTTTATCATTTGTCTGATTTTAATGTATTTTTTCACGTTTGGGGTATTTTAGATCTGACAATGAGGAAATTACCAAACTCTACAAAGGCATCTGCACTTACAATACTTACATACATACATACTGTTGGCGAATCAAACTTATTTTTGAAGGTAGTTTTTAATTTTTGGGACATTATAGACTGGTTTCAGTCGTAACACTGCCATTTGTCGCGGTTGTAGCCGTGGCAGTCGCGTGATTTATGATATCCATCATTCCCATTCGCGATTTATTGAGCCCGTATTGTTTTGCACAGCATGGCAGCGGCAGATGGTGTGAATGTGATGAAAGTACAAGACTGGTTATTAGTAGCAGGGCGATTAGGCCACAAATGACCGCGCTGATCCAGTGCGGATTAGTCCACTTCTCACACAACCTTTAGTTTCTTCGCATGAGTGTGTAAGTTTCCTCACGATGATGATGTTTTCCTTCATCGTAAGAGTGTCGAATAAACGTATATATGATTTCGAAAACACATTAGTACATGGTGGGGATCGAACCCGCGTCTCCCGAACGGGAGGCAGCGGGCCTAGCCAATGCACCACCGACGCTCTCAAGTAATATGTTTATTTTAATAAAATTTTCAACGAGATTTGATTTGAGACGATTGGTAGATTGGTTGGTTGGTTGATCTCCGAAATGTATCATGAAAAACCTCTTTATATTGAATGTAGCCTGACATTCAATACAATATTCATCGTGAAATTTAACTCGTTTACAATCCTTGAGTGACGAGAGTGTTCAGTCCATCCACGAAACTGAACAACATTTCCTATAGATCATAGGCTGATGGACGACAAAAAGAAGTCCTTTTCATACAAAACCACTCGGTTAACCGATATATTTAGTAGAATAAGATGCAAATTTTTCTTCGTTCGATTTATTTATGTTTTTTTGAGGAAAGTTGTTCTGTTTCTTGAAATTAACTGTTTCGTAAAGGATATTAAACGAGTTAAATTACGCGGTTTAAAGGTACATCGTACAAGAGTATTTTAGAGAGTGGAGGCTGTTGGAGGCCAGTTCTGTGGGTCAGTCTGTCCGACTTATCCTTAGCTTAACCACCACCTACCACTCCGTGCCTTCCGAGGCATGGAAATGTACCAATAGTGGTAATGTATGGGTTGTCTAGCCATAATATAATAATGTATGAAGATAAGTCGAGAATATAATATCCTCTTGTATGTATATAATATCATTGTATAATGTGGTGTATAAATTGGTATGAGTCAAAGCCGAATGTGTGTCAGAACATTTCATAGAAATTCTAAAATTCCGGAACGTAATAATTTAGATGAAAGATGAAAGAGCGCTTAGTAAGAATTCTTAAAAGAATTCCCTTACTTCATTTACTGAAATATGTTCCACTTCATCATTATGTTAAGTTTTTTGTTTGTAGTGATAGTAAAATCTATATTAAGATATCGTATTGGAAAAAGATTATTTTGCCATAGCCACTTGGATATCGATAACTTCACTTTAAGCTAAAGTTTATTCGTGTAACAAATATAAAGGTCAGACCAGTTAAGATATTTGTGGCAATTGCTAAGAAATATTTATTATCTTTGCTCTGAGAATGTTATACGGAGCAATGTAAATACTCGAGTATGCCCACGCAGTAAACATTACAGACTTAGGGTCGAAAGTTGGCTTCCCACATTGTATATTGAGAGCTTTTTGTTCACTGTTAAGTCCTTAATTTAAATACTGTATTGTGAGCAAATGTTCCAAGTTAAAATACAAATCAGAACCTTTATATAAACCGCAAAACTTACCTGAAGGATGCACTGTACGTCAAAAAATAATGAAATCAACAAGCACTAATCCAGCACTGGCACTCACAGCCGCTACGCGACTATCGGCTTCTTTTTACGCACTTTTCTCATTGTCTACAGGGGATTGTCGAACAATCTTTTGCATGAGAAATATTACTTTCGTATAGACAGAAATAGTGTAGTGAGTGAAAACGCGTACCGGCCAAGGCGCGTCGCGAGCGCGCGAACCCCGGGTATTTTTAGCAGCTTTCGTGCATCGCCGCTGAAATTAGATTGTAAATAAAGAGTTTGGGTTAACAGGAGTCGTAGGCCTCATTAACCGTGGGGCAAAAGTGTTCACGCATTGCCACCGCTGGCTGTCCAGCATCCCGGCACTACCCCTCGCTACTAGTCCATGTAATCCGGGAATTTAATAAGCCGCGGAACGAGACGCTTCATGGTCACTTAAACTGGGTTATAGTCCCTATTTATAGAAACTACATGGTCGCCCATCGACTCGGAAGTTTGACCAATATTTACAAGTTACATTAACTTCTGTAGTTTACCTATCAGCGGCGAGCGATGCTAGAATTAGACGATACTAAATCAGAGTAGACGTGAAGGACGAAGTTAGAAGGTGCTATCGGCTTACATTGTGCAGCTGTTGAATTTCTTTTATTCAGTAGCAATTTAGTTTCCTACAGAAACTCGTAATCTTATAAGTCCACAAAAAATGTTTCTCAACTGAAGGAGAGGTTTAGACAGCGGTGTGCACCATACAGTTCATAAGCTCATTCAGAGATTCGACAATATAAAATGGTATTAATGGAATATTATGAGGGATTTTTAGGTTATAAGATCGCGAATGGAAGCCAAAGGAGTAGGAGCGGTTGGCCTGTTCGACGGTTCAGGCTGTACTGACGCCGCCGCCGAGCCGACTTTCACTAGGGGGTGAGTACCCTCGCCTGGCCGTCGCGCCACCCTCGCAGTGACGTCACTAGTCGCGTCACGACCTACGAGACGCCGCCGCCGTACCGCTGCTGTACGGGCTCAATACCGGCTGCCCGCTCCCACTTGCTGGTTCGTGAAATGTCGCCGAATACTCCTCGCGTTACGTAAAGTAAGATATGAAAGCACGCTTTGCTTGCGTCAGCAAGGGACGTCATTTTCATACGGTTAAGGTCGTAACAATCGTAAATTAATGGGCATTTGGAGTAAACGATACGTAGGCTCTATTGTGTGGTGACGGCAGAGTAGAATACATTTGTCACCAACCCCTACTCTTCCCGTGGGTGTCGTAAGAGGCGACTTAGGGACTACACATTGAACAGGGAACGGGCAGCAGCGCTTTCTGATACAGTAACCTTTTAATCTGCGATCTCCAACCCGCCTGCAAAGCGTGGAGATTATGGCAAAAGGAGGTTCATAGTCCAGCAGTGGACTGTAACGGGCCGTTGATGTTGATGTTGAGGCTCTATTATAGCGAGTATACCCTACTACGAAGCTACGAGTAACTTTCATTATACTATGCAGAACCATTCGTTAGGGAATTTCTACAGTATATTATGTTTAGTCACAATGGAAACATTGACTCAGCACTCAAGCACTGATCAAATACCACAAACTTGGTTTGTTGGTTTACTCGAAGAAAATTTATTTACCACTTACGAAAACTTGTGGTGCGACTGTTGCCAAGCACAATAGACTGCAGATCAAGAGTAATAGTTGGATCTTAAGAGCTTCCTTATTGTGTACGAGATAAGGGTAATATTTATTAATTTGAGTTATTTTTTAAATTGTGTTTGGCTATGTTGTGCTTTTGGTTCGCAAATTACTAAAACCTGGAATAATCGAATAAATGGTGTAATACGAATACCATATTTTAATATCATTATGTATTTAAATGTCTGGCCTTCCCTCGAATATACTGTAACGAGGCATTCGTCCTCTTTCCTGTTTTATGACTGGCAACCTTTCTTGCTGGCTGTTTTGTCTTTCATTTTAAATTCATTTTCAAATTTAGATTTCTTACGTTTCGATTTTGTCTTTTTTCTGCCAAACTCTTCACTTCATGTCCTGATCTCCGATAGTAAACAGCTTATCTACTATTTCTACCATTTTCCATGACAGTTATATAAAAAATAATATAAATATATAAATTCCTTTTCTTCGGACTGAACCTTGGTTATAGCCACTTAACCCTCTACAACAGTCTTCGTGTAGTGCTCAGCAGCTCCGTGGCGGCTGCTGCGCCACAATGCTATTAGTTTACTGAGGTTTTTGCCCAGTTTATGTATGTTCTTTCTTACTTTTACAAACATTGCCAATTGCCATTTATGAAATGAAGCTATCTCTCGTTATTAATCTAAAAATAAAATATGAAAGTAATTCTTGGAAAATTGTAAAGTTCTAAAATTATCCCCAGTCTTGTCTCATTTAAATTCAATACAAACATTTCACGTACCTACTTTGTGTACCTACTATTGCTTGGGTAGAGGTGCTACATGGCTAGTGCGCATGCGTAGTTGTTCTTTGCTGTGTTTGTGTGCAGTGGAGTGGAGTGGTGTGGCTCTGGGGTTATGTTGATACTTCTCCTGATTTATTTAGTCCTGGTAGTAGCGACGCCCGTGGAAAATCGTTGCCGCCCTACGGAGCGCCTTTGGGCGGGCTAGGGCGGAGCGGATACTGCACCTTACGGCGGAATGCATAACTTACTTCATAAACGAGGAAGATAAGACGCATTTCTAAAGCCCCGCCCCCGGGGAAATTTGGGGACGAAATTTAGATAAGAAGATCTTAACAGTAAGTAAAAATTTATAGATAGTTTTAGCTGAAAATTTGGACGAAGTTGTTACTTCAATACTTATCGTATCTATATAATGTATTTATAGTGTATCCGTAAACTGGTAAAAATAGGACAATTTATTAGATTAAGCTAAATGAAGCATGTTACTTAACTTATCACGCCTCACCTAATGTCATTGAAAGAGATTACTTAAAATCAAAAGCTGCTTAATTTCAGTCACTCAAATGCGGCCTAATTAAGTTCTAATTATAACACAGTGTAACTGAACATCTCATCTCTAAACTAATAATCAAAATGGGCCGTTGATCATCTAGTAACAGATCCTTACTACGTTGTGAGAGTAACCCAAACTCTTTTAGAAATTTACAATGTGATCGTATTTATATTATGTTTTCTAACTGCGGAATTAAACATAGAGTCGCCTACTCAACTTCTATGTTATTCCTATATACAGATTCGTCCCTATCTCTCGCCCGAACACAGGAGTATCAGTTGCCAGCCGGCAAGCAGCCTACTCCGGATTACCCATGCTCGTGGACTGAAAGAATAAAGTCACCAGGAAATCCCAGCGACTTTATTAAGCAATACTAACTTCGTATTCTGAAAAGAACTTCGAAGTTTATTACTTCTGCAATAAGAGCCCAGATTCCTGAAATGGATCACAAGGATTATTACATGATATATGTAATTTAAAAAGGTATAAAAAGATGGCTCCAGGACTGCCTCAGCGAGTCCTTAGAGCCGGCGACGGGTGTGTCGTCTGTAGTTCTGAATAGAACTTCTAGTTCTTAGAGGAACTTTCGTTGAGTGGCATTTCCTCAACAGAATGATCAATAACCAAGTTTCTCTAATGATACTTCCTGGAGACGACCATCCTAGCTCTACGCACCGGGACACCCTTTTCTGTATTGATAAATACGGTTGCATAATCCCTCTGTGTCTTCCAATATACAGTCCGACAAGGGTTCCAGTAATATCCAGCATTGACGAGGGGACTAGTTCTAGCTCCCTCAGCTGGACGATTACTGGGACCTTAGAACCCAAGCAAGGCAACAGACTAGAAGCAAAGACCCGAGACGTACACACAATACAGCAACCCAGCCATCAAGTATCTACGTGACGAGTGAGAATAAACGCTCCACCAACGCGCTCTCTGTGAGTCACTTCCCACTCTGTCCTTCAGAATGCTCCTGTCCTCCCCTCACCACAGAGGTGTAGGAAAAAGGTTAAAATAATAGACAACCCCGAAGGATTGTCTACAGCGGACTCTGGTCCGACCGGTGCGCCTTAAGCGATGGAAGGAGACCGAAGTCCCATCGTTGAAAGCATAAGCTTCTCGTGGTAAGCCGAAGCTAGTGGACTACGTCCAATCGATACTAGCCGTAGCGTTCCCGATACGGCTGAGCCGCTGTGGTAACCTTTTAGGAGGCTAATCCTGGTCTTCCACCGAAGTGTCCGACGTATTGCGTTCAAGGGTGTGTTTATAGGATAGTCCACACGTGAACCAGCGCCCATGATGGTAAACCATCTTCCAACGAGCAAGCTCGAAGGGATGACCTCACAGCTGCTACTGACTGTGGGTCTCATATCTGGATTGCTCCTGCATACTGGATCTCCGTCTATCTGAACGGTACTGCCAGGGCAGATCTGCTCCAACTTCATATCTCCATATATACATATCTCCGCCGCGCGTCTCCGTGCCTGAGACCGCATATGAATCTAAAGACTCATTTCAGCTATCGCTCTGAATATAGCTTTACAGCCTTCATCATCGCTCGTCCAGTCCACTGCTGGACTATGAGCCTCCTCCCCTTGCAACCATATGTGTCGATATTACATCGCACAGTTGATTCAGTAATAAATCATACAGGATGATATTAGCCAGGGCAGTCCACGTCCAGTTTCTCGTTCTCAATTAATAAACTCGTTCCAGTATGCAGAGGCATATAAGTCTGTGAAGAGTCACAGACTTATATCTTGAAGGAAGCCACTATGTCCTCCGCTATCTCCATGATCGGGGTTAAGACTTGAAAGACCATCATCGACACTAATCAGTCTGAGGTCCATCGCGCACGGATGTGGACAAGTCCCCATCCGCGGCTATGTATTCAAGTCGCTGTATGCGTCTTCGGTCAATCAGCGGTTCAGAGCTAGACTTACAGTGGTAGCGGCATTCATAGCAGCCCGATGGTTACTCCACATCTTCATAGGTCAGATACGGAAATCTCTCCACAGACTTGCGTCTTGAAGGTAGCCACTAAGATATTGTTAACTCCACTATCGGGGGTAAACTTAGTGTACTTATCACGCCTAGGATGCGACCCATACATCAGCGGTTCAGAGCTAGACATGCAGTGCCAACAATATCATAGCAGCGATAGTTATACCTCGTCTTCATGCGTCAGATAAGGGCTCTCTATGAGATGGTCAAATATAGTGCATTATGTGATCAGTTTGATCCAGCGGCCGTGTCCGCTTTCATTAGGTCATCTAGGTGCGTCAAGCCTATGATTCCCTTGATTTTCATTTTTGACCATCTCGGATGGGATATGTCATCCATAGAGGCATAATTAACCGTTCCCATATCAAACAGGCAGCACGCCAGTCTTCAGGGTCCGAAATCCCGTCGAAAGGCAGTGAGAGGCTGTGCAGCGCCTGCGACTTTAGGTTCGGCAATTATTTCACTTGGTTTTCCAAGTATAGACTTATATTAGTCTATTTTTGCACTTTTACAATAATGTAAATTTTCTTGAACTTAACGTTCCGCCAGCCATCTATTCCTAGACGGCCGACTGCCTCCCACCGTGTATATTGGCGACACGCAACGACGGTACGCGCTAGGTCAACAGGCCCTTTTCCTAAACTTGTTCGATATTTCTGAAACTCACAATGCGAACGTATCTCAGTCTATGCACCCCAAGTATGCATTTAGTTTTGCATTATCTCTTTTAGTTCCTGAGTTATTAATTTTAGAAATATCAAAAATGTCCAATACAAGAACGTATTAAAATTAAAAACATTCATTACAAGAACGTAATAAAATTAAAAACATTCATTACACGAACGTATTAAAATTATAAAAATTCATTACAAGAACGTATTAAAAAAACAAAAATTCTCTTAATTCGTCTCGAATCTTTTATTATAACTTTCTCTATGTCTTACAACAGACACACGTTGTTCTACATAGTTTTAATTTACATTAGGGTCGGGGAGTTACAACAGTCTGCCCACGTGTTTAAGAAGCCATGTAGCACTCGGATTATACCACGAAAATACCGAAAATCCTTCAAGAGTCTGTACAAGCCTTTACTATTTATGAAGCCTTGGTAGAATTGCCACGTGACGCCGACGCCGTGCCGCCCTCCGACCGGTGGGCGGGGTAAACCGCTGTTATGCCCAATTTCGAGAGCTCGTGTAACCATGCTCTATATCAGCGTATTTGTGGGTAGAAGGCTCTTTTGTACAAATTTCTTACTTACTCGAAATGTTAGAAGGTCAGAAGAATCTATTTTTGGGTATAGGAACTTAATAAGAGAAAGAGTTAATTGTGAGCTGTGTTAACCAGTTTTTACGTTTTAATTTAAAGAGTCGTATCGTGTTCCCAGGTTTAGATAACAAAACAAAAGTTTAACTCGTAGGTAGTTTGAATTCTCGGATGAACTAGTTCTGAAGCAACTTTTTCAATTTAATCCTTAATAATAATAATATAAATTTATTTAGAGATTAGATTGTTAGTTACAGATACATGTCAGCTCATCATTTAAATAAAAAAAGAATGGGTAGTTGTAATAAGGGTTTAAGGGTTTATTGGACCATACCTGATAATGATATGCCAAATATTATGGCATAAATTAGTAGTTGCGAAGAAAATTATTTACCTGTAGTCCCTATATTTAAAAATACACGATTTCAGTTTGGACTGTGCAAGATACATTGTCAACTTGAAGTAACTTCTGTAGTTTAACCAAATTTGCTTAGCTTGATACCCGGGCACGTGTATGATAAACTAGCGGTCTGCCCGCGGCTACGCTCGCGCTGTGTAACTTTCTCGTGGGAATAAGACTTTTTCCCGTAAAAAGTATCCTATGTGTTAATCCAGGTTACAAACTATCTCCTTCCAAATTTCATCCAAATCCGTTGAGTACTTTAAGCGTGAAGGCGGAACAAACATCCAAACATCTAAACATCCATATATATTTTCGCATTTATAATATTAGTGTGATGTGATAAGTGTCTAGGTAGTTAGATAAGCAAGTGTGTCGTTTCTCTCGTAGAGTTTCGAGACATTTTCCACTCTGCAAGGTCATGTGATCCTGGTAATAGCGACCTCTGGCGCGGACGCGTAACCCCCAGGATCGGGTTCCGGGCAAAGGTCATGTAAATGCCAAGGTGCCTCTCGATTTGGCAGTGTTTAGCAGCCTCATTGGCATAAAAAAAAAAAAAATTTTTTATTCGAATTAAGATTTTTACAAATCATTTTTCGACGTCAAAACTAGATTGTCGAACAATACAGTGGTGGCAAATATTCATTTTTGAATAAAAATTTTAGGTAAACATAATATCATTTCTGTAGGTCAGCCTTGAAGATTGTACTGATTTTTTATACAAATTTTTGTTCATGACTACAAATTCAACTGTTACTACAAAATTGGATTGCCGTGTGGTGACGGCAGAGTAGTATACATTTGTCACCAACCCCTACTCTTCCCGTGGGTGTCGTAAGAGGCGACTTAGGGACTACACATTGAACAGAGAACGGGCAGCAGCGCTCTCTGATACAGTAACCTTTTAATCTGCGATCTCCAACCTGCCTGCCAAGCGTGGAGATTATGGCAAAACCCTCCACTTAAGTGGAGGAAGCTCATACAGTGGACTGTAACGGGCCGTTGATTTGATTTGAATTGGATTGGATCTCTGATAGATCTCTCTCTGATCTCGTATAGGTGTTTAATAACGTCTGAATGATTAGCAAGTTAGGAGTAGGGGGAATAATCCCGTGATAAGATAATGATATTTATTAAAGTGCTTTGAATTTTATTGATAGCGTGTTTGATACAGAGACTTTTACAGAACAAAAAGCTTTTAAAGCTTTGATGGATGATTATTTTTTATTTATTAAATTTCAAATATAGAAATAAGTAAATTAAAGCAGATGCATCGGTTAAGATTAAAATTAAAATAAGTTTATAAAAACTTGCAACTGAGTTTTAGAAAATATGATTAAAGCTTTACAAATAAATAAAATAATTTAACTTCGCTGACAAAGGCTTTATTTATCACAATAATGTGTTCAAAGTCGATTATATATCGATTAATTTCGAAGACAGATTTAGTTTTTGTTTGCCACTAATAAAATCAAGTGATACTTTTCTATGCATACACACATTCTTGCTAACACTTACATTGCAAGGGTATAAATGCTGCATCTGTGTACTTAGGATGTTATCAGAATGTACCTACACATAGGGGTGTCCCTACGTACAGCGCTCCACAGGCAGAGGATATGTATTGTTCGCTTACACCCTCGCAGATTCGCACCCTATTGAGAGACACCCCCACGAGGGAACTGTGACACGTCAGCGTTTGCTTGTGACCCCTGTGACTAGGAGACTATAAACGAATGGAGCTAAATCTACCCCTCGCTCGCTCGACGATCAAAGAGGGAGGAGTTTATGTTGAGGGGGATTCGTTTAGCAAGCTACAACCACCTACAATATCCGAACGTTTGTGTGATTCCACATCTTACGGTGCTATGCAAATCTGGTAGTCAGAAACAAAAGAGAACTGCAATTTTTTCCCTGGCCGTATTTTCCTGTCTGTGCCCCTGAGAAAATCTACCCCTGCATCATCTAATTAAAACTGAGAAACCTCTCAACCACGATATTCCTTTAGTTTCTTAAAAGGACCAAGAAAAAAGTAAAAACAATGAAAATAAAAAAAACCGCAAACAAAATGGCGTTTGCATAATCGTTTGTCTTGCTGAGGACTAGGAGAGCTGAACAAGAGCAGAGATTATTAGTAACGAGGATTCGACGTAGCTTTACATTAGTCGTAGACGTAGATCCTCGAGAGTCTAATATTTACTTATATAATTTAAAGTCAGATAGTCAAGCATTTCCTTCGTCGTAATATATAGGTATTTTTAAGTCTTTTTACAGCATACTCTTATGTTCTAAATTAAAATTTTTCATGAATCGTACACAAATAGAGTTGGCTGTATGCTCTGTATGACACTGGCACAAAACAAAAAAAAAAGAATAGCGCAATATGGCGGTTTGTAATTTTCGTCTTCGTATTTATTTTGTTATATACTTTTCATGATGGAGTTAACTAATCATTGAATTAGGGAAGTATTATAACAATGAATGGTTCAAGAATTAGAACCTATAATTTTAGTACGATACAGTACCTAGACATCTAAATCCAAGGTACCACAATATTTTTAGTATTTTATAATTTGCTCACATATTTCAGAGAAAAGTACTATACAAGCCTCGGCCACTATTGTGGCCAAGAGTGGCAAGAGTTATTACTCTTGCTGGACTCGTACACAATAAAAGTCCTCGCCTGCAGCTTGGACGTGCTTTCGTCCAGCAATAACTAATTTTGCAGTTGCGGCAGTAATGTACTATTTAATAAAATTATAGCACCTCCTAAGTTTATTTTATTTATCAACACCTTTAGTTACATTCCTCAGTCAAGTTGACCAAGGCTAAATGTCGGAATGAATATATCAAACATGTAAGTAGTTCAAACACAATGCTTACTGATAGTTGTCAATATTATCATCAAATTCACGGTGTGTGTGTACTTGAGTACCCACACTAAATCATCGTTTCCCCCCTGTTCCCCCCGCATGTCAACCCCTTTGGTTTCATATCACGTTTATCGCCCCCTTCTTACCCTCCGATAGTTGGAGAAAACTATTCACACCTACTTGTTGTTCTGTTGTCCTATTCTGTTGCACTAGCTTACGCGGGGCGCCCGCGTTAGTTGCCAGGTTCTTGCTGTATAGGACTACCCTCTCGTATTCATGTTATCCTAGTACCGTCGTAGTCAAAGCGTTACGTCACCATGGAAAACCGATTTCAAGTTTTCGTAGCGGCGGCGGAGGCGGCGGCGCGACGCTACGCCGCCGCCGGTGTAGCTGCGCTACGGAAAAAGCAGGTGACATGTTTACGAATATAAAAGGATTGAGCTACGCCTTGTTTGTATATAGGCAATACTAACTTGACAAGAAGGCCTATTAAGTAGTTAAGGTTCCGTTCGATGATTAATTAACTGTTTACTCGTGATAGGAAAGATTTTTGTTTTTGTTTTTGTTTTTCTCAATTGAATATTCCTTCCGAATTATTTTCCTTTGATTATGTGGTCAGGTTCACAGAGTCTTCTGCTATGATAAAGGTAAGTACCTGGTTGACCGAGCTTAGCTCGTTTATTTTTTTTGTAAGACACCTACGCATTTCGATAAACTCTACTTCATACGTTGAGAAGAAAGTACACGCGGCTAGACATAGTAGCACCACTCTTATACTTTAAACGAGCAAGATAAGAATAATAAGGATCTCGGAAACGTACGGCTGCAACGATTTCGCAATTTAGTTTCGGGGGCAATAAATCGATCTAGCTTATAAAATAGATTTCCCCGTATTTTCAGTCTTAAAAGAATTGATACCATTGAAATAGAAAGGTAATTTTGGCTCAGTCGGGACACCGCGAGTTTGCAGTTTAAATCTCGACAATTTTTTTTTTTTATTTCTTTGTTCTTTTTTCGTTTGTTTCTTTTTTTATATTTTTTTTATTCTTTCATTTAGTTATTTAAATATAAAAATGAAAGAAAATTTCTGATACATTTTTTGGTGGTCTGAAAGTTTTCCATCAGATGGCCCGAGTAAAACGAGGAAAAGAATATATTATGTATTATAAAATAATAGGATGGGACTTTTGATAGGATTCAGAAAGGATTATTATAGGAAAATAAATTCTTCCCATACCAACTAACCTACCAACTTATTAGCAGTAGTTCCAATTTTGGCCACTTCACAGATACAGTGGTAAAGGCGGCGCTAGTAGTAATATAAATTTGCATTTATTTTTTTCTGTCATTTTTGTATTTAAATAACTAAATGAAAGAATTAAAAAGTTAAAAACAAACAAAAAAAGAAAGATGAACAAAAAAATTAAAAAGTACATTCATGTGGATTCGATCGTCTGACCTTCGGTTTCATTGCCTCCCGGTTCTTCAACAGAGCCACCGCGTCGTTATGGATAGTGGCGAAATTAACCTTCTCTTTTAATGATATGGCGTACAAATTCTTTTAAGCCCGAAAACATGGGAAAATCCTGTTTTACCAAAAACAAAATCTAGCTAGATCGATTTATCGCCCTCGAGACCCCCTATATACCAAATTTCATCGAAATCGTAGCAGCCGTTTCCGAGATTCTCATTATATATAAATATATATAGGTATATACAAGAATTGCTCGTTTAAAGTATTAAATAAGTTTGCGCCCGCTGGGAGAAATAGCGATCAGGCCCGTTAAAAAAAGATAGAGGTAGTTATGATAAAGGTTTCATCGTAATTGCTGCATTAAAATGTATTAATACGGTTATTTTATATAATAAATCTATCTATATTTGAGGAAGAGATGGAGATAGCTTCGTAGGGTCGTATTGTTACTGATTACTGGAATGCTTTCATTTCACCGTATCAGTCAAAATCGTGAACGTAGATTCTGGTCGTAGTTTTTTAAACGCGAGCATTATTATTTATTTGAAACCGCATGTATGATAATGATACGGCTGAATAATACACCCCGCCGCGCCTCCCCTGCCTGTATCACGCTGAAGCCTAGAAGTGTAGAGATCTCCTGCGATTCCTAGTTTCCTGTTACTGGTGCGGTAGAGAGAAGGCTGCGGTGCGGCAGAGCTGTCGCAAACTTTGCTAACTGCATAGTTTTTACTAAATATTAGTCGTTTCGTTTTAAACAGTTGGGGAGGTTTATTCATAAAAATAAATATGTGCTGACATCTTCACACATGACCATCTGATCCCAAACAAAGCAGGGCTTGTATTATGGGCAGACAGCTGATATACATTACTTAAATAGATAAATACATACTTATATAGATAAACAACAACCAGACACAAGACAAACAATGTTCATCACACAATGTTTGCCCTGGGCGGGATTCGAACCCGCGACCCTGTGCGTCGGAGGCAGATACACTACCACCTGGGCTACGGAGCCGTCAATTATTCATTTAGAGTTTGATCTGGCATGAATAAATAAATCATCATAATTTAACTCTGTTATCCTTGTAATTAAATTTTAAATATTGTATTTTTTTATTTATCAAATCAATAATTCTAATGCCTAAATACCAGGTAGGTAGGTCATTGAGGATTTATTTATACTCGAAGAGGTAAGTAGGTAGGTTCCGTTGCTGTTAATTTTGTCGCAATAAAACTAAAATGAGAATGAATATAAACTTTATATGGAACAATATTCAGGCCCGTGTTTATTTATAAGTCCCGCGCAATTGTTTTGTAAAATGACGTTGATCTTCTTTATTGTACTTATTAATAAATATAAACAACAAAAGTTAGAAATAGTTGACTATTGTTAATTAAAATCGCTATCTAATCACGCAAAAAACCTTTCCCTGAAGCTCGTAGCAAACTCGTAGCCGTAGCACGCCCGTAGCAGGTAGCTACGTATGAAGGTTAGGAAGAGGCTACGCTCGGCTCCTATCGTCCTAGTAGCGAAAACCACAAGGCCTCCGGGGCGCCCCATCGGGGATTAACTCTGCCCCACTAGAATTTATGCATTTGGGAAGCGGATGTTTTATACAGACTGCGTGGCGGCGGATAAAACTGTTAACGTTGATATTATTATTTTCCTTCAAGATTGTTTTGATAACAACTTAAGATTTTGGTGGTATTAGGGTTGGATCGCCGCCGCTGCCTTTGCACATATATACGGTTAAATACGGTTTCTAACACTGTCACGTACGTACGTACCAATGTTTTTGATTTTCGAAGTCAAGAAAACCTGTGTATTTACTATATGCTTACATAATAATACGCTAGTGAGTTTAGGGTAAGTTCGATTATGGTCGAGGCGAACCCATTATTAGTGGGAAACGAGCTATGAGCTTTGTACAAAAAAACATACATTTTTTTTAAATTAATTTAGTTTTGCGATAGAAGCACTCGAGCCGTTGAGAAGGTAAGAAATTACAAAATTCTCATGTGTGAGTGGATCGGCATGCGGTATTCCCAATACTAGATACCTAAGTACTAAGAGCACATACTGTCTCAGAGTTGGTCTACAATTCTACATCTGTGCGTCTAGATTTGAAGTCTTGAAGTAAATTCTAGTTCTATACGTATGTTGCCCGGGTGCCTAAGCATTCGGTTAGGTACCTAGTTTAAAGTAGGCACCCTAAGTACTAGGATCTAGTCTAGCTGGCTAAAATTGGATTTCTCAATGTAATGCTGACGGTCTTTTACACGAGTCACGTTACCATTTAACTAAAGCAAAGTTATGTTATCGACCAGGACAACGAACAAGTCCCTATGATATATTATATCTAGAGGAGCTGCCATATGGACAGGTAAGCAGGATCCAAGCTCTGGATATAAAAATAGTACCTACATTACTGCCGCGGCCGCAAAATAATTTATTGCTGGACGCCCTCGTCCATCTTTTATTCATCTCATCCGTCTTTTACTGTATACGAGTCCAGCAAGGGTTATTGCGGCCGAGGCTTGTATAGTGCTTGTCTCTAAAATATGTGAGAAAATTATAAAATACTAAAAAAATGTGGAACCTTGGATTTAGATGTCTACTCGTACTTGTATCCTACTAAACGTATAAGTTGTAATCTTTATCGCTTTAACCTCTACTTCGGCTTCTTGAACCATTCATTGTTATGATATTTCCCTAATTCAATGATTAGTTAACTTTATCGTGAAAAATAAGTAACAAAATAAGTACATAGCACGATAAAAATAAAAGAGACGACAATTGATTGTATTTTTTATATTATTTCAGGCATAAATAAACCTATAAAAACATACACATTATTACAAAATAATATAAGGTGCACTGAACAGGTATTACATTAATACTGTGCGTCAGTGTAATTTTTTATTGGGATTTCCGTGAACAGATAGCCAATATGTAAATATAGGACTACAACTACAAACTGTTATTGGAAGAGCTGCGCATTCTCTCCCAAAACGTCGCGATGCGATGCGAGATCTAATTACCCCGAAGAAATCGGGTACCCGTGCGTCCGCGAACATGCCCGCTGCGCTGCAAAACCTAGGCAATCTCATAAGAATGCGAAAACGATTTCGACGCACATGACCAAGAACGCAAAAGGCCAAACCAACCGACATTGTATTGCAACCTCATGGTGCTGTATGTTTTTCTTTTGAAGGAAGTCCATAGTTGGCAAGTGTACATGCCATGTTTTTTGTTCTGTACCTATATCATATAGAGCATACAGCCAACTGAAATCACTACAATTCGTGTACGATTCATATAAAATTTGAATTGAGAACTTAAGAGTATATTTTAAGATTTTCGTGGTTGTTCATTACACATAAGCAACACAAACAGGTTTTAACATAAGAGTATGCTGTAAAAAGACTAAAGTTACTTTGCTGGCCCAGGCCGTTTGAAGGCACATGGCTGGCCGCTGTTTTGTATGGGGCAATGTTTCGTCCAAAAATAAGTTACTTCGCGTGGTGTTTTGATCACATTTTCAAAATTGTAGAGTATTATATCTGTTTGCGTAATTAATTCACTTTGCTAAACGCGTGGGAGTACTACGCCAGACGGTTCGCAAAATTCAGATTCGTTAATTAAAATTGTTGACAAGGTCGTTATCTAATTCTAATTATAAACAAACTCAAGGGGAAATTACATTATTTTGTAAAAATGTGTAATCTTACTTATTTACAATTTATTTATTTATCATCACAAAATGTTGTGATTTTTCCTGCATCGTCGACCTTATCGTAAACCTTTGTTCGTGTAAAAAGCGACAAAATCGAGAGGTGCTCTATGTTTGTAGTGTAGGGTAATGTGAGCACATGCGGGTGCATGTGGGGTAGTTAGCTGTTAACTAGATCGAATTTTCTGCATTCTTTCTTAGTACAATCAACCGCGGCTTCAATCACGGCGCAGCACGTCATCCGTAACGCTCCAAACAGAAGTCACAATCACGCCTGCGCCGCCGCCATGAAAGCTCCATGTTTCAAACAAGTTCTGAATTTCATTCGATCTTTTGATGCTCTTCTACAAAACTGTATTTGATTTTCATAATTTTGCTACGATTTTTTCTATTTTCATTTAGAAATAGATCTGCTATTTGTTTAAGACGGTTTCGTTCATATTTAATCAACTTCAGATAGCATCTAACCAACCAATATTATATGACACCTATAACAGTCAGTAGTAGTATTAATTTCATTTATGGCATACATGCATCGGCTTTCATACATAATCAAAGCTGTTATTAAAATACAAGAGTGCGTATATCACAGTTGCGGCGCAACGCGATCGATACCCGCCGCATGACGTCATTTGATTCTATTGATTTTTCGCACCCCACGTTCTCCGAGTTATGCGCTCCTAGCACCTAAGTATGCCGAGGAAAGCGCCGCCAGTGGAAAACTTGAGAAGCCGCTGGAAAATCTTAAGGATTCCCAGGCTGTGCGAAAAGGAGTCCCCGAGCTTCTAGGAAAAATATTTGCATTGTAAGAGCTACTTATGAACATGCGGCTCACGTACTGATGATGATACTATATTCAAATAACTTGTTCTATGTAAATCATTCGTGAGCTGGTTCATCATAAATAGAGGGGAGCCCCCCTTAATACTTCACTTAATATCAAACAGGGCTCTGTTTGATATTGTTGTATATTAAGGAAGTATTCTCGTGACGACGGTAGTGGCGTCGTCAATTGAGACCGGCTCATTTGAGATCCCGCCCACGTGTGTCGGTGGCCGGGGAGTGCGCTTCCATTCTATCCCTCCGGTTAATCCGCACAACACCTCCAAGCGTATATGGTCGCCTAGTACCGCCGATTCACTTTATCCGTTATTATCCGGGTTATCCGGCCGTCCAAATATGGGTGAAGGCTTGCACGTTTTGCTGTTCTGTGTAACTTTCGGGTTAGTGAATTGTTATTCACAAAATGGTTATTATTTTGAAAACCATAAGTACTGTGACGACCTGTCGCCTTACTTCGGCGACATAAACCTAGACCAGGTTTCAGGAGTCTGGTACGGAGTGGAGAAGATACCACATTCGAAAGGAGAATACAAGATAGAGAGGACCAGGGAGTGTTTCTACATAGACATCAAGGAACTCAACATCGAGGTTAGTAAAACTACCTTATTTATTATTTACATACTAAGTACATACATCCCTATAATCTTGTTCACTGGAATTCCTAATATCTACGCAATGGGTGGGTTCTTTTCTAGTTTCTTTTTATGCATAATACTACAAATATTAGCTATTTCTATGTGAATAGGATATACCATTTTAAACTCTACGATTTTTACACATAAACTTTTTTTAAATATTATTATTATTATATCGCAAGTAAACTCGTTTTTAACCATTATTGAAATAGCTAGCTTTGTTATATTTAGCTTATTTTTTGTCACAATTAACCCAGTGTTTCCATCATCCAGCTGCATTTGCATACTAAAATTTATTAAGATCCGCTCAGACGAGACATAAAGAAACGGTTGTTTTTATTTTACTTTGAACAATTACAAATATCTTGCATGTGAATTATGTAGAGACTATAGTAAAATTTCCATTAGTTTGGCTTATTATGTAAGAAAAGAGAGCAAGACCTGTCGGTGGCCCCACACGTCAACAGGATATGGGGTCGAATTAATTAACAAGTTCATGTCATCGTGCTCGTTACACGGATGACAACTAGTTTGTAAGATGTGTCTTCGAGACTAGTCACCAATTAGCTGAAAACGTGTCACCTGACACTCAAATTAACTCCACCAAAACCTTAATTTCATCACCATGATTCATATTATGATTGCCCTCTTGCTCTTTCAATTGGCTTGCGCTATAGATAATAAACATTGTCCAAACTTACATCCGACTCACGACTTTGACGAAGAAGTGATACTGGGCATGTGAATATGCTTTCCATTTGGACCCTGAGATAAAAACTGAGTACAATCCCTATTGTCCAAGAATTCAAATAAGGAAATTCGAAGATTACGTTCACGGCGGACTGATACACAGGAATTTAGTAAGTTTTTACGCGAAAGGAAATCCTTATAAAAACGGATAAAAGTCCAGAACTTTACCAAACTTTTTGGACACTTGTTTTTTTATGTTTCAGTCTACACCACCGCCCCCTTACGGCTACAACGACGATTTGAACTACAACTACAACACCTACAACAGCCCTTCATACATGCTGACAACTAGTCAGTACAATCGGCCGCTGGGTTACCAGGAGCCCTACAGGATCAGACACTTCGTGCTGGAGTGGCATGAAGGTCTTTGGCAGGACGATTACCACATTAAAGTCAACACTTCGCATAAAGGATTTTGGCCCACGGACGTACCTAACGCATGTAAGACAATTTTCCTTTTAAAATTTCAACGTGTATTTTCTTTTGTATATTTATTTTTAAATAGTGAACTAGTTAGGCATTACCTAGCTAGGCGTCCGATTTTGATGATTACTTTTCATTACGTGTTGCTCGCTCATTCATTATATTACTTTGCGTGGGTAACTTTTGCCTTCTGTGTGGGTTTGTTTTGATACAAAATACTACATACTATAAGTTAAGGAGAACTATATTTTCCATGCATATTAAAAATATGTAACACTGTAATCAGTACTAATTATTAAAATGTAATGTGAGGAGAGATGTAAGTAGTATGTAGTAGGTAACAAATTGTCAAATAGCGATGACGAGTTCGGTGTTCGCACATCTGACTGCTGCAACTCGTGTAAACATGAAAAGTATCAACAATCGATCAGATTGATTTATTTATAAGTATTTCTCAAGAAACAAATGATAACTGCAGGGGGCCGTTTCACGAAGCTACAAGTTACAACTACAATTCGACGTACATTGCGTAGACAATGAGATAAAACGGTAAGAGCTAACAGTTTAAGCGAATTGGCTACGCAATGAATATCAAATTGTAACTTGTTACTTGTAATTTGTTGCTTCGTGAAACGGGACCCAGGTCGCTTGTCACTGCTTCCGTCCTTGTTTCCGGTCGCCATATTAAGTGCCTTTCCGTTTGTTTATCTGAAAACCATCGACATGAATCTTCTAAGAAACAAGTACTTACTATATTTTTTGTTGCAGCCGTCGACAAGATGTATCGTTTCTTCGGCGGAGTAATCCAGGTCCTCAAAGTAGCCCACAACCATCTGGTGCTGAACTTCTGCATGCGTCTCCCTCACTCGCAGATGTTCAGCGTGGTGCTCTCGCGCAACGAACACCAGCTGACTCCCGAAGACCTGGCTCACATCCACAACGTTTTCACCATGAAGCATCTCTCCACGTCGGCTCTGAAAAGAGTCTGTGACAACGGAGCAGCGGTCAAATTGCCCAGTCTATTTCTTCTAGCTGTCTGGTTGCTAGCCTGGAGAAGTTATAATTCCTAGGCGCATTCGAGCTTTTCGGACTTGAGGCAAGTGCAAAAGAGAGATAATTAAGCGAGAAAGAAAGACAGGTATGCTTATCTCGCTTCTTCTTCAGAAGCCTCAAGTTTACAAAGTGATTTTTAATAAAACTGATTTTTTTGAGTCTGAAGGTTGTAATTTTCTATGTATACCTACGTTCATATTTACGTGCCTATATTATTATTTATGAAGTAAATTAATTAAATAAATTATATATGTTTTAAGATTTTGGTGGTTGTTCACTACACTAAAATTGTATCTTGCATCTCCGAGTGAGTAAATATCGAGGTAACAATATTAAACATAACCGTGGTAACAAACCCGAAAATTGTGACTAAATAAATTATTTTTGTACTTTATAAATTTGATTTATTTAATACCTACTAGCTGTCCGCCTGCAGCTATGCTCACCCGCAGGAATCAGACTTTCTCGTAAAAAGTAGCCTAAGTTAACACATTAACATCCAGGGTACAAACAAAAATTCAAATCCATTCGGTAGTTCCGGCGTGAAAGCGGAAAGAACATACAAATATCCAAACATACTTTCACATTTTATCTAATATACTTTAACGAGCAATTGTTGTATACTTAGGCATACTGTAAGTTTCTGAATTCCAATAAGACTAGATATAAGACTTCGATACATTTATTGTTTTTCAAAGTATATTCCCTCGCATACATTTTTGCATTCGCTGAAACCACTGTACAAAGCAGTTGACCAGTCTTCCTTAGGGACCTCTTCAATGGCTTCATTAACGCATTCACCGCCGATTCAGGGCTCGTAAACGTATGTTTCACAAGCGCTTTAAATAAAAAACAAGATGTTCCACGAGCAAAGCACGCTCGCAGTTGATTGGATTGAAAGCTACAATACATTTATCGTTAATTATAACGCGATTTGTAAAGACTCTACCTACACGATGCAAATTACATTAAAACATTAAATATTTATGTTACGCATTATTAGTTCCGCAAGTGTTCATCAACGCGCTTAGAATGATATGCACATATTTATCATTCATCAACATTGTACTTAGTTCGGAAACACATCAGGAATCATAATGTACTCAACTCACATTAACGATACTAAAGCATCCTCTGCTGATTGATTGTACAATGTTTATTTTTGCGCTAGTCACATACATACAATACATTGTATAAATTAGCGGTCATCCGTATGTGCACGTAAATCTAATTGCAGTGACTCAGGCCAGCTATTACGTCACAGGAGCGCTACCTGCTAACCTGGAGCAATTTGCTAATTGGAGTCCCAAGCGGGTGTCGCCTTCCACAAGCCTATTTTCATCACTTGAACACGCGAACTTGCAACATGATCACTTCTCTAGAGCTACTCTATACTCTTTGTGGACTACAGCTAATTAGTCTTACTCTAGCTCTTTGCGGGGCCAGTATTAAAAGGTCCCACAACGTAAACATAGAACACGTATACGGGATGTGGTACGGGGTTGGCTATGCTAAACACACGCCGGATATGACGGACAAACCGGAAGACATAGGCTGTGTGACACTGTATATCACAGACGCTGACAAATATCATGATGATTGGTTGGATTGGACTGTAAGTAATATTTTTATACCTCAACCAGTGTAATTTACACTATTCAGATCAAAATCGACCTAAACCTAATATTCCTTTTGAGTAATTGCTTACTTTTGCTTTCGTATTATAAATGTGAAAGACAAAAGGGCAAATATTTTATCTAATTTAAGTAAATGTCAGGATCTTGATAGCGAAACACAAAGTGATATCTTTATTTTAGGGTGGGCAAAACAGAAGAGGGATGATAATAGGACACTTGCTAAGACACAACAACTTTTTGAGAAACATAATGGAAGGGAAGTTTGAAGGGAAAAGAGGAAGAGGAAGACCAAGAAGAAGTTATTTCGAACAAATCAAGGAAAAAGTGAATGTCGCGTCTTGTCAAGATGTTAAATCATTGGCGGAAAATAGAGAAAAGTGGCAAATACTCCACCTGCAAGAGCGCATAGCTCTTAAGAGAGAGTGAGCGAACAAGATATTCACATAAAGTATAGATTTTTTTTCAGCTCCCACAGAAAAACAATACCTACCGGGATTGGCTGTCACGAAAAAACAATCCGTGGTCGGAAACACCTTTGTCTGGGTCCTGGCTCGACGCTCGAATTCGATTGAAGAGGCAATTGAAAAAAGAAACAGATGGTAGATACAAGAGAGACATGAATGGAAAGAGAAGACTAAAGGTGATTTGGGACGAAGACGGGCAGAGCATGGAGCAGACTTACGTTTGCACGAAAGACGTTCCAGGACTTTGGACCGTGGAGAAATGGCGTCCCATGGAAAGGGAGATGATGTCTTATGGTGTAGGTTGGTCGTCTTTACGTTTATTTATTTGAAAGTGTCCATTAGTATCTACTGCCTTGTGGATGAATCCTGATCCTGATTCTGTAGGTACTAACCTTAGAATGTGGTAAGGTTAGTCGAAGATAGTAACAAACACAGCCTGCGGCGGCGGCCTGTTGTATTCTAATTGTGAAAGATATTTAACAACAAATTACGTTTGCTTTTAGACATATGGTACCCAGACCACCCACCACGTCACTCTGAAGTGATTCGCGTTCTCAAAGCATCTCCAGACCAGCTCATCATCAACCACTGTGCGGATAAGGGCGGCGGAGGGATATTTTCCCTTAGGTCCCCCGGACAAGTGGGCTATTGGGAATGGTTCGACTTGCAGAAACAGCTGACATAGTGAGCCTATCTGTTGAGCGTACTATTGAAATAGCCTGTATTGAACTTGAACAACTTATTGTAATGAGCGTATACAGACCACCAGATTCATCTTTTGATTTATTCGAAAAGATAATGGATGAAGCGTTGACTAAAATCAGCGATAAAAACAAAATTTTTATAATTTGTGGTGATTTTAATGTTAATCTGTTAGAGGATAATAATACTTGTACTAGATTTAAATATTTATTTTTATGTCACAACATGAACTATCTTTTTTTGGAGCCTACTAGAATTACTGCAACATCTGCTACTTGCATTGATAATATATTTTCTAACATTACGCCTACTTACAAATCGGTCATCAATAAATTAACCTCTGATCACTCTGGTCAGATAGGTATATTCAATATTAAAATAAAAAAGGACCAAAAAGAGGATATTACATGTGTCCCCATTAGTGACACTCGGCTAGAACACTATAGGAATAATATTTTAGATAAATTATCGGAAATACCATACAGTGACGATCCAAATTTATTGTATAACTCAGTACTTAACTTTGTCAAAAATGAATATGATACGGTATTTAAATCAAAAACTATAAAAGTTAATAACAAAGCTTTGTTTAGTGATTGGGCGACAGCGGGAATTCATAGGAGTAGACGAAAATTATATGAACTCTATGAAGAGAAATCATATAACAAAAGTACGGCCTTTCTAGATTATGTTCGTAGTTATTCAAAAATGTTCAAACGCGTTTGTGCCGTAGCTAAATCCAATTTCATTAAAAACAAAATTGAATCTAGTAGCAATGTAATGAAAACGACATGGAAAATTATAAATAGCGAGACTGGAAAGGCCAAAGCTACACATAATAACTTCAAGCTTAAAATAGATAATCAATTGTTAAGTACAGACCTAGAAGTAGCAAAAGCTTTTGAAAATTTCTTTACAGACATTCCAGTTTCAACAACCAAGTCTTTAAATTCATCTCCCGCTGCTGCTGAATCTATACTTAAGCAGAACTTTGAGGAATGTAAAACAGATTTTAAATTTAGGCACGTAAATAATGAGGACATTGTAAAAGCGTTTAAATCCCTGGAAATGAAAAAGACGGCTGACGTCCATGGTCTATCTGTAAAAATTATAAGTTCCATTATAGATTGTATCGCACCTCACCTTTGTTGCATATTTAATCAATGTATAGATAATGGTATATTTCCTGACTTGATGAAACTAAGTAAAGTGATACCTTTATTCAAAGCCGGTAGTACATCAGACCCCACAAATTTTATACCTATATCGATACTACCAACTCTTAGCAAAATATTTTAAAAACTCATACTTAATCAATTGCAGAGTCATTTTTATGTCAATAATTTAATTCATGTTGCTCAGTTTGGTTTCACAAGGGGTCCTTCAACAGCCGACGCTGGTGTTGAGCTAATTGACAATGTTTTTGGTGCCTGGGAAGACGCAATGGATGCAATAGGTGTATTCTGCGATCTATCCAAGGCTTTTAATTGCGTCCATCATGACATTCTTGTCAGGAAGCTACGCCATTATGGTGTAAAAGATCAGGCTCCTGGCCTTCTGGAGTCATATCTAACAGATAGGGTTCAGATGGTCGATGTTAATGGGAAAAGATCACCCGGATCTTCAATAAGTATGGGCGTCCCGCAGGGTTCAATTCTTGGACCTTTCTTGTTTTTAGTATATATTAATGATTTACCTTATCTTGTTAAAGCAAAACATGGGTTAGTATTGTTTGCCGATGATACTTCTTTGATATTTAAAGTTAAAAGACAACAATCAAACTATGACGATGTAAACAATGCTATCTCGAGTATAGTGAATTGGTTTACTGTTAATAATCTATTACTTAATGAAAATAAGACTAAATGTATTAAATTCGTATTACCCAATGTGAAACCGGTAACTACAGATATATTTATAAAAGGACAGAAATTGGACCTTGTAGATTCGACTGTCTTTTTGGGCATTACTTTAGATGCCAAACTACAATGGGATTCTCATATAAATAAATTGTCGAACCGACTGAGTTCAGCAGCGTTCGCAGTTAAAAAAATTAGAGCCCTTACCGACGTAGACACCGCTAGACTAGTCTACTTCAGTTATTTTCATAGTCTAATGACCTATGGTATTTTAGTGTGGGGTCACGCTGCGAATGCTAATAGTATATTTATTTTGCAGAAACGGGCTGTTCGTGCAATTTATAGATTAGGGCCTAGAGTGTCACTGAGGGAAAAGTTTAAAGAAATCAATATTCTGACATTTGTGTCTCAATATATCTATGACAATCTTGTGTATACAAAACGAAATATAAGTAATTTTCAGAAGCACAGTGATATACACAATTTTAATACTAGAAATAAAGACAAGTTGGTTGCTTATGTCAGCCGACTACATAAAATTAGTAATTCTTTTAAAGGCAATTGTATACACTATTACAATAAGGTCCCTACTGATATTAAAAACTTGCCTTTAGACAAGTTTAAAATAATTATAAAACAGAAATTGTATAAAAAAGGTTACTATAGGATATCTGATTACTTAGAAGACAGGTATCCATGGCAATAGATTGTTTGAGTAGCAGGCTTTTTCGATATGTAATAAGCATTAATTTTGTCATTGACAATATTTTATTTAAAAAAGGAAACGCAAAAGATGCGACGACTGTGGAGTTTCTTCGGTGAGCTCTTCTCCACAGATTCCGCCATTGTGTTAGAGAACTCACCCAAAAAAATGTAATGACGGATCTAAGTGATGCAATAACATCCTATGGAAATAAATGATTTTGACTTTGACTTTGAGCTGTCCGCGTTCGACTTACCGTATGCACATAGGAAGGAGGCCGTATGCGCGGCCTGCTCACCTATGCTGTCAGGAATTTGTATAGTCTGTATACTGTTTGGAAGTTATTATGACCAAGAAGGATATTACGAAATATGGTGTAAAATATAAGACATTGAATAATTTAAAAAATTCGTAATATAATATAATATATAATAGTAGATTGCTATCAAAGATACACAAGTAATTCAAACATTATTTAACTTTCGCATGCTGAAAACATAAGTAAATAACCGGTCAAGCTCGTGTCGTGCCACGCAAAGTGTAGAATTCCGTAGTTGTCCAATACTACTTACAACAGGTACACCTGTTTAAGACGGTTAACATTCGTCAAAATATTTTTCTATGATATTTTTAGTACCAAATTTCTTACTTGTACAAGTACATTATATAAGTTGGTCTATTGTTCGATAGCCTGTAAAGCCTACTTGATGTTGATAGTTTACCTTTTAAATTCATCATATACTCTACCTACTACCGTGAATTTTTTCACATTTCCAAATACATACAACGGTTTTGCTGGTAGGAGGGGCGGAAAATTGACTCTAACAAAAATAAGCACTTTAAACCGAAATATTTCTGAAACGTACATTAGCATCGAAAAATGGTTTTAGCAAACCCACATTATTTTTATAAAACCTATCCAACGATACCTCACACTGCGCATATAATCTAATCTATAAACAAAAATAATCCCCACTTCACGTGTACCAGAGGAACCCTAAAAAATTTTTTTTCAAGATTTTATTCTTCAGCTTTGTCGGTATGAATAATATGTAATGGATATAAGGATTCGGTTCTTACAAAGAGAAAATCATTTTATATTTTTTTATATCAACAAATTGTATCAAAAATATTATCAGGCAGCAATAAAAATGTACGCAAAGTAACGTCATGTTAATTACAAAATGAGATGTAAGATATTTTTATACATATTTGAGTATCCATTCCTGTATTTTACTAAGTAACTAACCCAATTGTGATTGCGTTTAACAATAAACACTCTAATGACTTGTGCTACGGCGTAGCGCGTAGCAGTGTATGGCAGGCAGCGTACGTAGCGCGTAGCATTGGCTTTTTTACGCTACAGTATAGTTTTGTTTAGTGAAAGGATATAAACTTAATTACGTTATTACTCGGATCAAGCGTTATTATAAAACTCCTCATTTATCTCGATGTATCTGTAAAAATGTAGTTATATTGAACAAATGAAGTAAAGATAATGCTGTTGATATGTAAACAAAGTAAAGTTGATTAGATAATATTACTTTTAGAAATAAAGTGTCATCTTTGTATCTTCAAATCTTAGATCATTAAGCCTCTAATCGATAAACTAATACAAGCAAGACGTCTATACTTACTATTACATCGAAAATTCATAATAAATCTGCTAGTAAAATGTATTTGTTTACTGAAGGAATGGTTTTATTTGCCACCCCTCACCGGGTTTGTGACTGCGAGAGCTGGCGGAGCGGTAAATCCAGCTATAAAAATTTATAACCTCGTCTTCCGTCTGGTTGGTCAATGTAGTCAAACAATCCTATAAAGTTTTAGCAAACAAGATGCAACTATTAAAGTTATATTAAACAACAAAATGTACCTACACTTTAGTAGGAGGTCTGTTGAATCGGGTGTAATAATAATACTGATTTAATATTGATATTTTATTTTATTTTTATTTGTAATTGTGATCCACTTATACACATAAAAAATCGAATAACTATGAAACGGAGTTATATTATTGTAAGTTCCATATTTTTTTATGCAAATATGTTACCTGTAATGGCGTATTTGGAATTAAAATAGAAGACACGTTTAAATCTAAGGCAGTCAATATTACATGGACATAAGCATTTAATGTACCTTTCAATAGAATCCGGCAATAATGTAAACAAGATAATTTTTTGACACTAACTTTCCAAAGACAAACAAGACTTTGATGAGTAAAAAATTAATATGGCAAAAAAAATAATGGTAAAAATTAATTAGTTTTGTCGTCCGAGTTTTTTAAATTAAAATAACTATCTTATAGAAGTTAATAAGGGGTGAAATGATTGTAAGAAGAATGTATGGTTCCTTGAAATGTGAATCTGATCAGGATTGATACTCAAATGTAAGTATAATTACGGAGTAATCGTGTTTAAATTGGTTTATTTACATTATTGCCGGATTCTATTGAAAGGGACTTCAAAGCATTCTTCCTTCAGGTTTATTTGATGCCTCGTTAGGTGTAGTGGTCTATCTTTATTAGCTGATATTTGAAAAATGTAATATACTTATATACGAGTACTAAATGCCATTGGCAGTTGTATAATGTCGAATAGTCGCGGATTTTCTTCGAGTGATAACTTGATAATGAAACAACATATAATATTCAGATTATTTTTAGCCTATTAAAATTACAGTGCATAATTAAATTAGAATAGCATTCATCTAGATCTAAGGTACCGAAATAGTTAGTACAATTTTAATTAGGATCGATTCTGCAGCTATTTATTATTTAAATCGACGGATGTGCATCACCTCTGATCCTATGATCCTTAACACGGGAAACAGACGTAGATTAAGACGTCCTAATGAACCAGTCTATGAGGATGTGGTCTTCTGGCCTCCGACCCTGGGTGCGACCAGACTTTGTGCAGGATCAAACTTATTAGCTCATTAAACTAGGCTCCCTACCTAATGAAAAAGCTGTTTTATGTTATCGCTTGAGCTCAGTCTATAATAACCTTCTGAAACTGAAACTGTCTTCTTCAAATTCTAAGATTGCCTTACGTCGAAACTAATTTTCCATACTATAATATCCTTCATGAAAATGATGATAACAATCGATCATGTGCAGTGCATGGTAGCAATGTAATGATGTCTGAAAACTAGCTTAACTTAATGCCGCTCTTTGATTGAAAACACTGTTTTTTATAATTTCAAATACACTACAATACTAATACAACCAAGTACACTACTACATGCCAAACCAATCGACCGATCGATTGGTATACGAGCTGATTGATAAGTTTCCGAAACGACAAAGAAAAACTTTAAAAATCTATTCAAAATAAATTTATTTCTCAACGTAGTTTCCTTCTACCTCGATGCATTTAGTCCAGCGCTTCTCCAATGCCGTTACACCAGTTTGATAAAATGTTTTCTCCAACCCCTCAAAATACTCGTCCACGGCAACAATGACTTCTTCATTTGATGAAAATCTCTGGCCACCTAACCATTTCTTCAGGTTTGGGAATAAGTGGAAGTCACACGGGGCCAGATCCGGGGAATAGGGTGGATGCGGTAGCAATTCGAACCGCAATTCATGGAGTTTGGCGACTGCAACCATTGACGTGTGTGCAGGTGCGTTGTCATGGTGGAACAAAACTTTTTTCTTGGCCAAATGTGGTAGTTTTTTCTGGATTTCTTCACTTTATTTTTGCAGCAAGCTTGCGTAGTACTCTCCATTTATTGTTTTTCCTTTTTGCAGATAATCCACTAAAATAATCCCTCGAGCATCCCAAAAAACAGTCGCCATCACTTTGCCGGCCGACAAAACCGTTTTTGCTTTCTACGGCGCAGGTCTTCCGCTCTCAGTCCACTGCTTAGATTGTTCTTTTGTCTCGGGAGTATAATGATGTATCCAGGTTTCATGGACTGTTACATAACGCCGCGAAAACTCGTTAGGATCTCGGTTAAACAGCGCCAAACACTCCGATGAATCGTCCACTCGACGTTGCTTTTGGTCAACAGTGAGCAAACGCGGCACCCATCGCGCGCAAAGCTTTTTCATTCCCAAATGTTGGTGCAAAATATTAAAAACGCGTTCAGATGAAATGCTCACCATCTCTGCTATCTCTCGCAACTTCAAGCGCCGATCATTCAATACAATTTTGTGAATTTTTTTGATCATGTCCGGATTCGTGACTTCATTTGGACGGCCAGACCTGTGGGCGTCTTCGCAGCTCTGTCTTCCACGTTTAAAATCAGTTACCCAGGTGTGAATTGTACTCAATGCAGGAGCAGAATTACCTAAAACACTGTCTAGCTTGGTTTTAATCTGGGTTGCTGTTTTCTGTTTTAAAACGTAAAACTTTATCACCGCACGAATTTCGTTTCTTTCCATTGTTAAGAAAATTTACGACAGAGAAAGTTCTACGTCCTATCAAACAAATTCCACCAGTTCGATTAAATTCAAATTTGGCGTTCTATTTTCAAAAAGATGCCAAAATATAATGTAATATTTTTTTTTTGCGTATCATTTTTTTAAGTTCGTCGTTTCGGCCAGTTATCAATCAGCCCAGGTACTTACTATATGCCATGTTAATTAGTCCATAATTTTCTTGGTCGTTGGGTGACATTGGAGATTTGTGCGCAATCCCGCGAATAATTGGCCCCTCCCCCTCTCCCCCTCCTTATCACAGTTGTAACTTTAGATAATTTACTTCTTTACTCCGGACGTGAGAGATAATTAAACTTGATTAGTTTACATCCCACTCCTATGGAGAGCGCGCAGTCACACACTACGCACCAGCACACTCGGAACGCGGCGCGACCACGATGTACCGCTTAGGTTTAATAAGTGTTTTAATAATAATAATAATCATAGGGGTAGAATGTGCATCGTACTACCCGCGATCCTACAGCGATTCGACGGGGTACAGCTCGACCATTGCCAATTTAAACGACAATTATCCCTACGGTAAAGTCGGCTACAGCAGCGGCAGCTCTTTCCCGGAAGTCACGCGTTATCCAAACTACAGCCCGGGCTACGGTTACTCCGGATACTCTACTCCTGGATACACAAGCTACTCCACCACCGGGTATCCAGGGTACGGCAGTAACGGATATTCAACCAATAGCTACAATAATTTATATAGTGGTGCATCGAGTAATCTAAACTATAATCAGGGCAGCTATGGATCAAGCTTTGGAACGGGGTCAGGATCCAGCTATGGATTAGGCTCCGGATCTAGTTACGGATATGGAATGGGCTCTGGGTCTACTTATGGATTAGGTTCTGGTTCTAATTATGGATTGAGTTCGGGTTCTAATTATGGATTGGGTTCGGGTTCTAATTATGGACTGGGTTCGGGTTCTAATTATGGATTGGGGTCGAGTTCCAGTTATGGATCGGGTTATGCTTCAGGATATCCAAATTATGGTACGGGTTCTACGCTGGGAAGTTCTATGGGAGGATATAGCTCCTACGAAGCGCCTTTCATGAGGAACCAAGGAGGGTGTGTCAATAGAGGCCCCCAGAATGGGATTTATGTGGACAGCCTGATGGGCATGTGGTATGGAGTGGAGTACATCCAACATCTTGGAGTCGATTCTCATGTTGACTACGCAAGAACCTGCATCGTCATCCATATTGCTGAACCTATTGAACGGGTAAGAATTAATTTATATTACCTATGTATCAGACTATTTTGTGTAATATTCTAAAATAACGCTTCCCCTGTTCGTTCCTGATTGGAAATATTTGGGGTAGCCTGTTTGTTGTTCTATTCTTCATTACTAGGTTAGTATTGTTTATGTATGTGCAATATAAAATACCATTTACTTACTCAATAAGATAGGTTAAACATGCGTCACACTCATAGCTCTAGGATTCCCCGAGATATGAAATAAACATACATCAGTACATAAACAAACAAAAGTTTTACTAAAGACGTCGCCTCGTCACAAAATAAAAAGCCGCTTCACGTACTTTGTGGTATAGTTATCAATCAAATGACTGCACGCACCCGCACAATTGGAAATCGAACCTAGGGCCTCTAGCGTAGAAAGCAGATCTTTTCCAACTAAGCTATACTCTCGTACGTGTTCATGCTAACGCAACATTTTCTGGTTCTGACTAGATACATCGGTTTGGTCATATAAAATTAAGTACGCTGTCGTTGTTTTCATTTTCGTGGATAGTGGAATTTAGATCTTTGAATCAATGAATTTAGCGATAAATAAAAGTTCTATTAACCATCAGAGGGGAAATGCTGCCAGTATCCTGCGCACCATGCCGGGCGGGGGGACGCGCTGGTCGATCGAAGTGTTTTTTGTGACTGTTTATTTTTTGACTAAATAATATGTATATTGTTGTATGATTTATATCGGTGGAGATTTATAATTGGTATTGTTTAGTTTAGTTTTTATACATTGTTATTACTGGCTGTAAATCACCCAAATAAAAAATAAATAAAACAAAATAAATTATTTCAATAAACTAAACTATCTAAAGCGCATATCAATGTAGTATTGCCAATTGACACACAATGCGACCACTTTATTGAGTGGAAAGTGTAGTGAATAGAGCACGTGCCACTGCGCGTCAAGGCAGTAACGATTATATTTTTTTCTACAAAATAAAAAATATCTAACTTGTTCTTTTTTACAAAGATCTTTTTCTTTTATTGACGGCTCCATACTCCGTAGCCTGGTTTGTGGTACGCCTGGCTACGGAGCTCAGGGTCGCGGCGGGAACATTCGAGCGATGAGCACCTGTGTTTGCCTTCTCTGGATGTTGTTTATCTATAAAGTACCTATATATCAGCTGTCCGATTCCCATAGGCTCTGGCTAGTTTGGCATCAGGTAGCCGTATGTGAGATTGTCCCTACTTTTTATTTTATTTACAACCTTTCTTTGAAGCAATTTATTTTCGAGAAAATTATGGCTGCCGGTTTGTGGTATTACTTAGTACGAGTATTGGACTGATTAGACAGACAAGTAAAAAAAGTGCATTATGAATATATACACACCGGCACAATTAGCTGAACAGAAAAAAAAGTTAAATTAAGTAATTTTTTTTTCTTATGACTGGCCGGTTATAGTATTTTTTTTTGTGTCTTGTTTGAAAATGGAACAATAGACGACAATTTATAGATTTATTTCTTGAATCACAAAACGTTAGTATTTTATATTTCTACTTTTTTTTTGCGTGTGTATGTATATTTTGACATTTTTTTTTTATATAATACTTTTATTTCTATTTATTCTTACTATACAAATGATTTCATGATGGTAGCTGAAAGCATGTTTATTAATCTAGTCTACCCATCTATGAACAGTATCTAGTTTTATGATTTTATGCTTAGACGTGTGGGCTTCATTACGGGTCGTAAAGTCGAAAATTATAATTATTGTATTAATTCGCCCAGAACCGCTACCGAGTTACCATTGCTCTACAGAGATCTCAAAGATCTTTGTTTTAAGCATGAAAACGCTATAAAAAAAACATTTATTTCAGGCGTGCACCCATATTAAATTAAATTAAGTACAATTACGACATTATACGACATTATAAATAGTAATTCTAAATTAAATTGAAACAAACAAACAAACAAACAAATTACTAATTAATTAATTGTTAGTCGCTATATCGAAGATGTTTTTTTTTTAACTCTTGGCATAAGTAAACAGCAAATACTAAACAACCACGTCTGACAGTACGAGTATCTATCTCACACACGTCAGAAAAACATTTGTTAATTTTTTTCTTGTAGCTATCGAGAGTAGGTGTATTCAATTTTTTAACAAAATAGGTCATGTAGTTTCAGATCTTTTACAGAAAGCCTCTTTTACAGGTTAACCTCGAAGCCCGCCTCTGGGGTCGCGAGAACTATACCGATGCGTAAGAGCAGGGTCAATCACGATAACTTCCATTGAGTAGAGTGGAGTGAGTCAATGAGCAGCGCACACGCCGCCGCCGCTCTACCCAGTCCGCGACGATTCAACGCGACAACTTTACGCGCCCGCGCATCTGACAGTTCCAATTCCGAATGTTCGATTTTTAATATTTAAAGTATATTTAAATCTGGTGGTCTGCAATGTTGGCAAAGAAAAAAAACAATTTAAGGCGTTAGAAATTATGAGCTAAGTAGGTAAATATTAAATCGAAGGGGACAAAATTGAAAAATAGTTTCTTCAGCATTAGGTACATTCAAACACAGTACCTACATAAAGCAAGAAATGTAAAAACCATGGGTCTCCACACGTGGACAATGTTAGCACAGATATACCTGGCGATCCTCGGGTCTGCGACTGCTGAACTGGATTCCAGCAACAGGACGGAGGCTACCACCACCGTGACGTGCGAGAGGGACCACAAATACGACGACTTAAACGTGTGGACGATCTTAGGGAAATGGAAAGTCATGGAAGTATACCTTCACCTCAGCAAAGAGGGTATTACGTATTACAATACTTGTCCAGTGGTGACGATATGGGAGGCCGAAGACTTCCCCATGACTACATTTGGGGTAGGTTAATTTACAAGAATTTCTTTTTGTTTTTTGTTTTAAAGCCCAATCAGGTCCATTGATCGAAGGACTAATTTGTATTATTCAGTTTAAAACTTTTGACTGGAAAGTATCTTTTGTGACAAGTTTTTGCCAGAAAATAAATATAAGGCATGACTTAAGATAAAAAGAGAAATCACAAAAAATATATCTAGAATAATATAATATCACTAATAAGCTCAAGAAAATTTCCTTTTTACAAAACCACTTATTTTTATCGTGCTAAAAAAATGCAGATCGTTTTTATAGTAACCTACCCACCATCCATATTCATATGTTTTCCAAATCTCTACCAGTCAAACATTTATTTCCGTACCTGTATTTTATTAGCTGATATTGAATTCCATCACATTAAATTTAATATCGACTGGATCAACTGCGAGTTATATAAAGGATGGTGTCATGGAGTTCAGTTGCGCATTGCGCATTCTTCGTGCTTCGATACGTGTAATTAGTTTCATTGGTGCCTTTATAAATTAATTGCGTCTTGTCGTGTTGGGTACTATCAGACTCACTACTGTTGTCTTAATTAATTTAAGCCAGTCTATTTTATTTCTAGTCATAGGGTAGGCTCAAGCCCCGTACGACATTATTTATGAGCTAACAAATAAACTTAGTGTTGTGAAATGCATGGCTGGTTCTACCTTTTCAAAACAATAAAAAGCTCAAGTTTTTTTTTGTATTTTTTTTAATATGAGTGTTTTTTTGTATAAATCATTTAAAGAAAATAACAAGTGAGTACTTTTAAAACCATTGATAAATAAATATATCTACAAACAAAATAGTTACATCGATAATAAGTGTGTTGTATAAAATCTACTTTTATCTAAGTTTTATCAGCTGTCATGCCCTATACTTATCATTGAGCCAACTATCCGGTACATCCTTCATAAGCTCAGCCCACTTCCTGATTTCCTGTCACCAGGCAGTCTGGTTCCCAGTCCCAAGGGTCTATATCAGGGGTACATAATCACGTACTCGTACATATCGAATTAAGGATGAGTTCGTTGCTCTTGTTGTGTCATCGCGCGAAAATTATAGGTACTCGGGGCATCGCAACTGCCTCTGTATTGAGTTGAAACTCTACATTTTGACATAGGTATTATTTCTTAATTCCTAGGAGTAAGGTCACTAGCACAAAATAGGTAAAGCGGCGTCACTAGACTTTTTAGTGGCTAAATAACTTTGTCAGTTTTTTGCGAGATCAAAAGGAGAGTTAGGAGAGTACACCTTGTTCTCTCCTTGTTCTTATGAACGCGTAGATTTAATAAATAAAATATATTTTATATAATTATATACATACACGGTAATTTAGTTGTTTCACTACGCTAAAAACTCATTAACATTGCTTATCTCAATCTAATATATTCGTTAGAAATTTTCAGGATAATCCAGTCTGTTCACCTCAAACTGATTATTTGTCACTGGATTCCCAAAGGAGAGAGAGCCTAAAATTGTGATCAGAACTTTTGCCCATCTCGCACTACTCATCATTAAGGGTTTGGTGAACTCTGGATGTTTTCGCCGGGAGGTGGATATTTGTTTGTCGTGACATTAGTATTATAGCTAAGTCAGACAAGCACGATTCTTTAACAGAAAGAGAACAATAGTCAAAATATAACCTACTACTACCCTTACCCTCCTACTAACCTTGAGTTCGACACATTCATAATATTGTAAACAGATTGCAAAGTGTAAACAGAAAATCTCAGCGTGACAGACATTGGAAAGGTCGCGAAATTTATTGCGCTCATTTATCCCTTACACCCCAAGTACAGTAGTCAGCACATGCGGCTGGACACTCGCATTACCGTTCTTACTGCTTACGTAATCTCATGCATCCTTCCCCGACCCACCAAGCATGATACTATAAAAGTATGTCACTGGCAAATTAATATCTCGCCTTGCATAAATAGTGTTCCACTTGGGTGCTTTTAATATGATCCTGGTTCGGTGACTCACGCGCAGCCCAATTAACGCCACTCCTTGTATTGTTAGAGAACTTCGGTAGTGTCACTACACTACGATGCCGCTGGTTCGAACCCTACACCGTACCGTCTTTCTTTAAAATGTTTTAGTTTGACGCTTTTACGGTGAAGGAAAACATCGTGGGGAAAAATCTTTACACGCCCGTGAAAATTCAAAGGTTGTAAGTGAAGGTGAGCAACGCGCACGGAGCCAGCGCTAAGCTCGACCCTTTCAGTCGGGGAACGTTGATTACTACCTACAACTAATGTCGCAAAGTACTTAAAAAATGTTATTTTCCAATTCCTTAAAACTTGTTATTTTCCTTTCGAGATTTCGGGATAAGTTTTGATTTAGTCTATACGACATAACAGTAGGCCGAAATACACCCAAAAATCAAGTAGTTATCACTGAACTTTGCCTGACTTTTTTGTTCTCATACTCATCTAATTTTGAGCTGTCATTGCCTCAGCGAAGGTCCCGACCTCTCTTCCCACGTGGGCTGACTCACTGACTCACTGCTCTGCGGGTCAACCTGCCTGATCCACTTAATCCTACTCCTGTGAATTGTCTCCAACAAGTGACCTTTGGAAGTGGACCCCTGGTTAAATTAATTACAGTATGATGTGCTTGTAACGTGTACAAATAATGGCATTGTGTCCGACATAAGTATGTGTAATTGTCGTGATTCTGGGGTTTACCGAGGAAGGATAGTATGTTTTGGTTGTGCTTTTGTTGACTCACGAATGAAATACAATGCTTGCTAGATAATTATGTTAAAAGAAAAAATATGATACTCCTCGCGGGACATAAGTAAGCTAAAGCAATGTACACATAAACAAAAACCTACCTGATATTTTCAATTGATGATCTCAGGTGTAGCAGGAAGATAAATTAATATACTTAAATTTTGTGCCTGAGTGGAAGTATATGAATAATAGAAATAATTGTTTCTTTTGTGAGAGACTGGTATCCATACCTGTGTTAGAGCACCAGGCTCTCACCCAGTGTACAAAATAGATGGATATCGTGCAGTTATTGTCAACCTAGTGGGCAGACCAACTATGTTGTCAGAGATTTTCCCGTCGGCCGCCTACGAAACAATTCCGCCGGTAGCCTCTAACTTGATATTTTTTGCAACACTTATTATATTGCATTAGTAGCAGTTTGTCCTATTCACAAATTCGTCATGCTGTCGCAAATCATCTTATTCGTGATTGGTCCCGTTCGCAATTCATCCCATTCACATCTTGTCTTTTGCGGATGGGACGATCTGCCATTAATCCAAGATCTCTGTGATTGCAGCCTTCGACGGAGAACCAGCCGTTCCACCAGCAGGCGATCAACGCGAAGTTCCGCCAGCAGTATCGGCACCTGCGGCTGCTGTGGGACGAGGCTGGCTACACCACCGAGTACGCGCTGTACTTCCGCAACGACAGCGCCGGCTACTGGCACGTCTTCGATAGACAAAACGGTCAGTAACAACTAATTATTTTGTAAGTATGTTATATTAATAGTTTAGTTTTTATTTTGGTAGCTTTTCTTTAAAGGGAGCGCGTTTGCTGTCCAGCTTCGCCCGAGTAGGTCGTAGCGCCAGTTTGAAACAAGAAAAAATGGGTTATTCCAATAATCCCCATTGACTTATCAATGCAGCGTTTTACACAACTATACTTTTAACTTTGTTCTTTTGTTTAGCATTTTTATTGATTTGCATCGAGAATTTTATTTACTTACATCATCTTCTCGGTGGAGACGGATATGAGCTAGTTGTGGAGACGGAAATTCTGTGACGAGATATGATGTATTTTATTTAGTAAGCGATTTACTAAATGTACTCGAATAAATTGAATTCAAATCGCGCTCAAACTAAAGCTTCACCTAACGGTTTTTGTATTTTACCAATTTTTAGGAACACTAGCAGCCAGAGAGAATTACCAGCATTTCAGCGGAACAGTCCAAGTGTTAAAGGCTGTCAACGACCACCTGGTCCTGAACTTCTGCCAAGAGGGTAACAGCATAAGGTCGGCGCAACTCTACTCCGTTCTCTTCTCCCGGAACCCTGGCGAGCTGAACCGGTGGGAGGTGGATTCCGTGCACAGTTTCGTGCAGAACAAGAAACTGTCGACTGCTTCCAGAAGAATGGTGTGTGGCAACAGCGCTGAGAGAGCAGCCTACAGTGTAATATTCTCAATTCTGAGTTGCAGCTTGGCTTACGTTGTAGGTTCTTCGTAAGATCGCACAACAATTTTTGATAGCTTTTTCATAAAACTGAACATTCTATACAAGCACTAATTTATCTGAGACTAGCTTAAGAGTCAAAATAATGAGATTGTAGTACTTACTACCTAAGTCTTGGTAGCTAAGAAGTAGGTGCAAAAAACCTTATAATGTAATATACCTTGTTTATTTGTTTTCTTTATGACTGTTCGCAACAGACATATATTACTGCCGTTGACATATAATTTTAGTTTCCTTACTTTTGCGTGCGGTGGAAAATTATATAGTAAATGTCGCGTGAATCACAAAGGGCATTTGCAAGACTTCTATTGTGGCAATACCAAATTTTGTGTATCCGTCCTCTAACATCTAGATAATTATATGAGGTATGCATCAACTATATTATCAAAGTATAGCACATCTATTACATTTGTAGTTATTTTTGTACCAGAGAAAGATTTATTATATTACTTAAGTTATGATATGATTAACGATTGTTCAAACTGTGTTACCGATTGTTTCCGATAATTTGTATTTATTGTATGTAACTATTAAAGAATTCTCTGTTATATTTTGACATTAAGATGAAAATATTTCTTTTTTATAATGTTAAAAAGATTACTTAAAAGTTAAATTAAATATGTAATTAAAATAGAACTTTGATTTTATCTATGATATGACCCGACTGTATGTGTATTATAAGTCAGAATACCACTATAAAGCTAACATATAAAAAAATATTTAGGTGAGCAGTAGTGGACTGAATGCCTTTCCTTTTGATTACGTATACGTATCGCTAACTTATTGACAATCTCTCTTTTTGAGTCTATCAGTAAACCTTTCTAAATTTTTTATAAGACGCCATGTTTACACAGTTGGTGTAATTTAACAGAGTGGCTACTTCATAATTCAGATAACAGTAAGTGGAGGCCCCAAACTTGCACGCTAGAATCGTTTGCCACCTAATCTTTTCAAGTTTATAAGCAGCAAAATTTTCGGTGGGTACCTACATTTTAAAATTAAATAATATTCCGTGGAAAAGCTGTCCTTTGAACGTTTAAAATTATTCAATATAGCTCTAATTGTGAAATTCCACAAATCTAAAAATATTTGATCAAAAGCCCTTCAATAAATTCATGCGGTAACTGTTCAAATCACTTGCGACTTTAAAAGCTCTTAATATAGGGTATGTTTTTGATTACCTGTAACAGAGCTCAGTTCATTGGTCCAGTATGACGTCATAGCCACCGAGTAGGTATTGGGGAAGGGTGCTAAGGGGGGCATCAACTCTCAAGTACTCTACAGGGGGGGTAACATTTTCAGACAAAATGCCTTGCTCACTTAAAAAACTAAAACGGTCTAGCAAAATAATTTTATTATTAAATTCGACATTATATATAACAAAAACGCCGTGTGGTGACGGCAGAGTAGAATACATTTGTCACCAACCCCTAGTCTTCCCGTGGGTGTCGTAAGAGAACGGGCAGCAGCGCTCTCTGATACAGTAACCTTTCAATCTGCGATCGCCAACCCGCCTGCCAAGCGTGGAGATTATGGCAAAACCCTCCACTTAAGTGGAGGAGGCTCATAGTCCAGCAGTAGACTGTAACGGGCCGTTGATTTGATATAACAAAAATACAAGTAGATACCTAGGTTCTTCTTAAAAATTAGGTTTCATAAAATATTTTAATATTTATTTTATAGCTTTTGATGCTATTTCTGAAGCTAAATCGTCTACCATTTTGCACAATGATGGTACCAACTTGATAATTTTCAAAGGATTAGAGTATACAATCATACCATTGCTATCAAATGTCAATCCGAAAGTATTCTTGATATGGGCAATTTTATGTAGAGTATGCTCAGGTTTTTTTACAACATAAATTCCATTTTTGCCGACAAAATAAGCCTCTCCTTTGTGATTTATTTCAATGGCGCGAAATATTGTTTCTCCGCTTATATGGATTCTATGCTCTGTTCCGTTTTTGATTATAAAGAGCCCAGTATGGTTCGTGATAAATTTATCATCGTCACTATCTATTGCGAATTGGAATATCTTCTCATGAATCCACTTCTGGTGTTCAGCTTCGTGGTGTTCTTTCTCCTTATGACCTTTTTTTGAGGTCGGTTTAGAGTGTTTTACCCTGTAAAGTTGTTGTGAAGGATAAGTAATAAAGTAAAGATGGTTTTTGAAAAACATATCCCATACATCGTGATTATCAATTATTTTGGAAATTTTTCCGTCTTCTAAATTCATTTTGTAAATGCCGCTACTGCCTCCGAAATAGGCGACTTGCTTTTCTTCATTGATGGCCGTCGCAAAACCATTCTTCACTTCTTCAATAGTGTCAATTGTTCCACTGTGGAATAATCGTTGTATTTCAAATTTGTCTTCTGTGTCGTTGCCCACGTTGTTGCTGAAGAATATTTCGTGTTTTTTCTCGTGGTAGGAAAGTTGGTAGGGGCGGTTTAGACCTTGAGCTAGCACTTCGTTCTGGTGGAATACTCCTCTTACGGCGACGCCATCAACACTGTCACAATTAGGTGGTATTTTTGGAACTTCGACACTCGTAACTAGCACTGCATTAACTGTGAATATACCTACGCACAATAATGTAGGAAGCTTCATATTGAGCTCGATAGATGGGTGCCCTGCAGCAAGGGGAACTAAATAATAAATCACTGAACACACGAGAGCCCTGCGATCGACATCTGGTCACGAGGACAGGAACCTATTATCAAACATTCATTTTTATTACTTCTGAATTGCTGATTAGAATAATATTTGTGGCATTATACAACTTATATATGCCCCAGTTTCTATCTGTTAGGGTAAATATAAATTATCTACATCTGCTGCTATTATTTATAAGTACTTCGTTTATTACTTCTTTAAATTTTTATCAGGTACGATTAACAAGTTGAAGTAAGACATTTGAAATGCTTGTTGCATTAAGAATAGCCACCTCCTACTGCTACAGAATAAATGGTTTTTAATGGCTTTACTGGCTAAATCAAATCAATTTATTTACGCCGACTTTATTTAGTATAAGTAATGCAATACAGTGTTGTGCTATTTATTCTCTGATTGGATGAAAATAGAGGTTTTTAAACAAGCAGGATATGCGAGCGACACGGGAATAGGCCCCTTATTTATCAAACTGTGCTACGTTATGTGACTAATTGGGATCGATTTTGTGGGCGGAAACTGTTGCAATTATTGTACCTATTTATTTACTATCGAAATAACCTATGAGTAGGTATATTTTACACCGTATCATCTACCAACAGTGACTGAAAGCGCAAAATAAAAGAGGTTACCACGCCACTTTACCTACTGTGCGCTGAAAGTGTGGCAAAACTACTGAAGAAAAGTATCAATAAAAAAAAAATACAATACTTTTGAACAAATATAGTTTTAACCAAGTTTCCACTCTGGAAAGCTACCAGGCGCACAGTAAATCAGAAGATAGAATTGTGTAAAAGAGAAATCGTTCCCCATTCCGCTCGCACAGAGGGTCGCTAACGGGTCCTCCCCTGCCCCAGCCCCAACCCTCTCCTAGATTACAAGAGGGAACGCAACAGAGGTAACTGCTATCTCTTACAAACAACGTCATAAAATCAATAATTTTAACAATTTTATAGGTTCGTTGAAACCCCAGTAAAGTAGTAAAAAGAACTATTACCAACTTTTTTGTTATTATCGACAAGTTCATAACGTCTAGATACCATTTTTTGTGGATTTTGATAAATTTTCACTGAATTCAACCAGATATCAAGGGTTCGCATATGATATAGATTTATGAATGGTTAAGTTCGATTCGTTTCAGTTGTATGATGTCCTGGTGAATGCGACGCTGTTTCCATTCGACTATGGTTACGAAACCGAACGCGCCCACGTCGCGATCGTATCGCTTGGTAATACTTTCAGAGGTCTTATATTGTTCTGTTTTAAAATTAATTCATTTTAAAATAGCATTATTTTTTTGTTTATTTTATTATATTGGTGTAGCGGAACTGATCAATAACAATAATTTGAAACATTCTGAGACACCCAGAGTTCGTACGTAGCAGGTATTTCTTGCAAAATTTGAAAATCCCGCTTCGTTCGTAGACTCTTGCTCTGCTAGTTCATGTTATCCTAGTGACGAAGTCTGCCACAATTGGTTGAAACCGTTTAAGGCTCGAACCGTTTAAACGGCAAACAGAGCTAAGTACATAGAATAATGTTACCGTAACGAAAATCTGCGGATTTGCCACACCGGACAGTGGTCAAGGTCCGCGAAATTACCATGACAACGTCGCGAAATCGTCACCAGAGGTCGATCTTACCAGGACTTTATAGAATTAAGGAGGCTGTGTGCGAAATTGCTGGGAAGAACCGGGGTGGACCGGAGGAGGCTGGGGACTCGGTGTCGTCGGGGGTCGGGGAGTGGGTGAGTGAGGGTCCCTCCCCATGCGCAGAGGATGGGATGAGAGGGGTCGATTGATTCATCCTAAATATACCCCCGAGTATTCATGCTGTCCTGGGGCACTGCACGACTTGGAAAATATTTTTGCTATTCAGAAAAGTCAGGGACTGAGTTTGAAATGAAACTGAAAAATTAATATTTGGATTCTACTATTTATTGAGAGTTATTTTAACTAAAATTATCTATTTATATTTAATACTATCACAAGATTATTTTTTGCTTATATTTATTATATTAATATAAAATACTTAAAAAGTTAAGAATTTAGTTAAACTTCACACGCACCCGCTGATGAGACCGTGACTGTACCTCTGACGTAGGTGACGCCGTCTCTACATTCACAACCGTCCTGAAACAGAGACATTTTAATAAATTAGAAATTACATAAGCAATAGTTAGAAAATAGAAAGAAAAAATAAATATTTACTATCCACCATTTAACAATATAACAGAACAGTATACCTACCTATATATTTATTACTTAATTATATAATGGCGGATTAAACGGGAACGCGTCAATTTATGCTGCCACCGGAATAAGTGGTCCAGTTCCGTTTTTCAGACCATTACTAATTTCGTTAGTTTATATTCTCTTCATTAAGTATGTCATTCTTTATTATTTTTCTGTTTTTCAATACACCTCGCTCGAGAATTGAACTTACGAAGGCAGTAAACTGTTCGGTAAATGCATTTTACCACACTATTGCGATTTTTATTATATTTTTTATCATTTTCATAATAAAACATAAATTGAATCGAATCTTACAAAACCCTCGCCTGCGGCTCGGGCTTACAAAAGTCAGCTCGTTTGTAATTTGACACCTACGATCCTCGTATCGTAATGTACTACGAGTATAGTGAGGAGCTTCTCGTACATGATCTTTTATGACTCGATACTCTAAATCAATACGACACAAGAAAGTTACCAATTTAGTGACTAAGTCTACCGTAGTGATTAACTTTACTTACGAAAATATCTTCAAGTGACATACAAGGCTGGGTCTGCTCGTAGAACTGAATTTTCTCGAGATTGTGCCTTATTATATCATCCGTAGATTTCTTTTCATCACTGCAGTCTAATTTAGCTACAAGTCCTTTATTATTTCGTTTTATCGTTAGACTGTCCATATTATTTACAACTGTAGGACTACCGAAAATAGTTTTTTCCAAGTAAGCGCAATAATCTTCTTTACTGGTTCTTGGTATTAGGTTGTTGTTGATGGCGTCACTCTTTCTCGTCTTGATGGTTTTGTTGTCGAGGTAGTTTTGGTACGGGACGGTGTTGTCGGCTGGGCGAGTGTGTCGTCGCTTGGAGCGGCGCCGACGCAGCCTGACGTAGGCGTCGGTGACGTACTGGAACTTGAGGAAGTATGCTAGAGAGTCGGACACGCTGGCTGAGCCGCTCTTGCGCTTGTGGTGGAGGCAAAACTTGCGGGAAGGAGCGGTCGCACCGTAGCTCGGCGAAAAATCTGCCGTAACATTTTTTTAAAACATAAATTCTCGTATATTTTTTTATTTATAGCAACTCATTAAATTCGGTCGCGCATAATGATTTTAAATCTATCAAGTCCTAAATTCAAGGACCTATTTATTTATTTATAGGGAGTTCAAACATGCCTTCAATTAGAGCAATCAGGCCTTAGTCGACTATGAGGGAACAGTACCAACTCGGTATCACACCACTATCTTTGAAGTTCCTCACAGTTAAGTTCCACACAGTTGTGTGTAGATTTCCTTACGATGTTTTCATTTTAAGAGTGTCTACTAAACGTAATTTGAAAGTTGATAACACATTGGTACGCGGTGGGGTTACAAAGTCGACTTCCGAACGAAGAGCCCCCCCCGGAAGAAAAGAGAATCTCACCATTATTCCTTTCATGGCAGGAGCAAGGAGTAAGGAGTGGAGATTTCTCTTCCATGCTGGTGAGTGCGCTACGAGGCCTCAAGAAGTGTTCGCTGGTCCACGTGCTGTCCGTATAAGGAATTGAATCATCTTCTTCCTCTGATAATAAAATCCATTTTTCGGATTCCCGGAGAGAGAAGAATGTTAGAGTTACTACGGCCTGGAATCAAAATATAGATAGGTACTACTCAAAAAACATCCTTTATGGATGCTAAAGAATATTCTACAAAATAAGTTAATTTAAAGAAAAAGTGTTTACAGTACTGCAACTACAGAGCGTACGCTCCTACCATAAAATAATAATAAAAACGTTTTTATTGCCTTCACAAATAACAGAATAAACAATTACAATACTAGGTGGGAACAAGTTTGGCAAAAGGTACCAGTCTCAGCAAATGCTTGGCATACAAGTACGCCTAGCGCTGGTTTCCAGACTGGCCCCACACGTAGATGGGTCGGTCACCTTTATGTTTGTAAAAGTTAATTATCCTAGCCTAATAACTTTAACTGAAAAAAACTTAAAAAGAAAATAAAACCAATGTACACAAGGGCAGTTGCCTGTATTTAAAATTAATAATCCTATACTATTTAGACAAAAGATCATCTTAACAACAAAGCCTACCAACCAATTAAGCCTGTGACAAATTTAGGACTATTTTCAAATTTATAATCACAAATTTCAAATAAAAATTATGAGAAACAATAATGGCACGAGGCGTGACGTCACATCTTGATATTGATTTTCCATACTAGGTAGTGTTCAGCATACCCCTGGGGTAGTGGAAGTATGGTGGTAAGTGCTTTAAGTCGCTCAAAAAGTTCACTTAGAAAGATTGAGTAGGTATTTTTTGTATAATACGATTTAAATGAGAATAAGCCTGGGTGGCCCGCTGTGTGACATCGTTCTGTGAGATGATTTTTTTTTGTAGCTCATACAAGATTCGCGTGGTCGATTGATAGCATCCGTCAATGGCAGTCGTGCTTTCGTTTTAGTTTTCTTTGTTTTTAGTTTAGTTAAGTGTTTAGTGTAGAATTTTGATAGTGTATTACCCAGTGAACGACTCTGAACGGAACTATAAACTTTAATAGGAACAATAGGCCTGTGTCGTAAATTTCAAAAATGGCTTATTTCGTTAGTTTAGTACCTGTATTACACCAAAAAAATAATATTTCATGATAAAAATTATATTTAAAACACATATTTTAAGTTTTAAGAAAATATTTTTAATCTGGCGTAAAAACACAAGAAAGTGTCATGGCGTCGTGAATGACGTCACATAGTGGCAAACGATTGTGTTCACTTGTGCTGTTGTATGAAAAAGTTAACCAAGCGTCAAAACAACAATGACGGCATACCACTATGTGACGTAATACTTTCTGATTGACGTTCACAGCGGAGGGGCCAGGGGGGTATTTATTTGATTTTAATTTGTAAAATTAACAATAATCATTAATTTTTATGTGGAATTATTTCAGTTTTCCCTGTTTAAATATTACAATTTACGTCTAGAAACATTCATCCATTGATTTCATTGTTAGTTGACACAAGCCTATTGAAACGCTTGAATGTAGCTGTCATTTATGATGACTTGCAGCGACCACGTGGTGGCTTCAGTAATTATACTATCAACTTACTGGAGTCCTTCACCGTACACAGCACCCTTGTCTTAAGCTTAGGGCTGTCTGTGTAACCTATGCTACTTAGCAAAACCACTCGATACTGGCGAAATACTTATTGTGAAACGCCATTATTAAAAATAAGATTAAGATTCGCGTGAAAAAAGCCGAAAGCCCGTCCTATTCTTATTTTAATACTATTATATAAACTTACCATGGTAAAGCAGGCAGCAGCACATAAGGTAGCGCATAGTGGGAATCCGTAACGCTGAGCCAGGGCTCCACCGAGCGCGGGGCCGAGCACCTCCCCGAGCGAGTAGCAGCACGACCACACGCCTGCCACAGCGCTGTACGTCGCCAGGGCTTCGGGGCATCCGCCCTCGTAACTACAGGAAACATTGGTAAGGAGGAGAGAGAAAAATAATATCTTGCGTAGTTTCCATGTCGTGGCGACGAATAGCTATGCCGTAGCAAGATTAAGGTGACTATTTTTTTAACTGTAAGATACATTTATTAGTGGCAATGAAACTTGCAGCGATTGACATACATTTGAATTGCGTTAAACATTCAAACACGTTGACTGCTTCAATTAGTTCAGTAGTCGTAGTAGTGCTACGGCTGCGACATTGATTTTCCCGCTTTAATCGCTACGACGACAAAGTCAAAGTCAAAGTCAATTTTTTTTATTCGAATTAAGATTTTTACAAATAATTTTTCGACGTCAAAGCTATCATGGATGGCACGTTCACTACCAGTGTACGCCCTCTGTGGAGAAGAACGGCCAGAAGAAACTCCACAGGAATTGTATCTTTTGTACTTTTCTTTTAAATATATAAAGAATCATACATGAGTCATAATTACAATCTACTCCGTTGATTTGGAACAACAGTTGACCAGACGTTTTTATCATCTAAGTAATCATTTATCGTATAATAGGCCTTAGAACATAAAATAGTTTTAATTTTAGCTTTAAATTGGCTATGGGACAGATTTACAATATCATCTGGTATTATATTATAGAAGCGAATACAGTTCCCCATGAGCACCGTAGAACACATGTACGTAACTAGGTACTATTAGTAGCGGTGAACGAACAGTCAAAGAATGTTGTAAAATTACTTACATAGAACTAGTTAATACTCCTTGGAAAGTAGGTAGTAGAGTCAATGCTACTGACATTCCTAAAATAGAGAGCGCCACCAGATCGAGCCACAAATCTCTGTAACAACATATAAGTAGATATACATAAAAGTACCTATAGGGGATCGGACTACTTATTTTTATTTTATAAATCCAAACTTCTTAGTTTCTGCTATCGAACACTAAAAGAATTTTTGCTCTATCTTTAAAATTGACCGAGTTATAAAGGTTTGAAATTCAAGATTAGACAGAGAGGCACATACCCACTTGTGATGTCATTTGTTAGTAACGCCATATCGTTTTTGAAAGAGACAGACATATTGAAACTTTAAAAAATCACTGTAAATTAGTTTTTCAACCGATTCTGTTTTTTTCTTCGCGAATCGTCTACTACTAATCTATATTTTAAAAAGAATTCATTAAATATGGTAAATTCATAAAATATGGTGAATAGTCCGATCCCCTATTGAAGCAACAAATCAAAAGAGTTGTCGATCTTGAAGAAGAACCCGCACCCCTTCGGAAATCCGGGCCTGTGACAATGACAATGTTAATGCATATTTTGTAAAGTACGTCTTGGATACTGTGCGTTTAATTAAATGGATAAAAAAAAAATAGGTATAAGAAATACGTTTCGCTCGCCATAAAAGTACAGAGCTACAGGAGTGATCTTCCTAAAACGACGCAGCATTTCACTATAATACGACGGCTCCGTAGCCCAGATGGTAGTGTATCTGCCTCCGACGCACAGGGTCGCGGGTTCGAATCCCGCCCAGGGCAAACATTCGTGTGATGAGGACTTGTGTTTGACTTGTGCCTGGTTGTTGTTTATCTATATAAGTATGTATTTATATCTATTTACGTAATGCATATCAGCTGTCTGGTTCCCATAGTACAAGCTCTGCTTAGTTTGGGATCAGATGGCCGTGTGTGAAGATGTCCCCACATATGATTATTATTATTATTAATAGTATGGTAGGGAACTATCAAGGTAAACTTACTTTGGGAGGCCGGGAATAAAAGGACAAGGTCCCAGTAAAAGAAGTCCTACAGTTGATAAGAACAATCCCCACACCATCATACACCAGTGATTGTGAACTCTGAAAAAGATTTAGAACAGGTAAGTATCGTGAGGAAACATTGTGATGAAGATTTCGTTAAAATATCACGTCGAACTTGATTATAAATAAAAAAAATGTAGACTAAACAAAATTTAAATTACCTAGTTTACAGAAATACATATTTATGAAGTCATCCTATAAATATTTCCGTTAAAAGTTAAAACTTACCGATCAGCAACCCAACCCCAAATAGGACTGAAAACCCCGTACAGGCTTGAGAATAGTAGGAATATAAGTCCAATTTGATTGGTAGAGAGCCCGAACTGCCTCAAATGTGGTTCCAACGTTGGATCCAAAAATGCCCAAGTATTCGACACGATAACAATCACAAGCCCCGTTATTATGATCGAAGGAATCTTGAATAAACGTAAAATTGATCCAGTTTTTGATCCCGAAACGTATTCTATAAAAAAAGAAAACGATGAGAATTAAGAAAAGTGAATTCCGTATTTATTAATAGCTGGCCATCATGATATCCTACTAAAAACAAATAAAAATCAGCCGAAAAGAGGTTTGACATGGATTTGACAGGCTCGCTTCGCGACAACGACGCGTTTCTGGACTTTTTATTTTTTTGATAATTTAACTGATAGTTTTGGAAACAAAATTTCGTGAAATGTTTAAATTGCGGAATATTTTGAAAAATGCCTTTTAATAAAAAAAGTCATCTTGTCATGTTATCTTGTTTCCGAGGTCATACGGGCAGTATTTTATAAAATGGGAGATATACTTCTAAAAATAAAACCATAATATTTTCGGTTGGCATTTATTTATGCTTACCTTCACAGTCTGTAAGCAGTAAGCAGTTGATTGGGACTGTTAGCACCATCACCACCCCAAGACTGTAAAACGGTAGGCCGAAGCCGCCGATCTACCTGGAACATTCCTTTATATTTCAATATTCTATTGCTATCATTTTACTTTATTTCTAAATGCATTATTAAACTTCATGTAGTATATGCTAGAATTTAATTCTAAGGATTTAATAGCGCACATAAAACAGATTTTAACAAAATATATCAACGACTGAAGCCATAACTACACGCACTTGAACTTTGAAATAATATCTTTGAAATACAACCTTGTAAATAAAGTCCAATACATACCGAATATAGCAGCCCTCCGATGGCGGGCCCTACCGACATGCCCAGGCCGACGAAGGTCTCCAGAATCCCCAGCACCGACCCTATGCTCTCAGGGAAAGCGTTGACCACGAATACGTAGCTGGCCGTGGAGTAGGCGCTGGCGCCGAGCGCCTCCAGACCGCGGACCACGAAGCAGAGGACGGTGAACGTCATCGTGTCTTCTATAAGGGCTAACGTGCTAAAAATGGACAAACTGGGATTATTATATTTCTTAAAATAAACACTTAGATAATATCTAAGCAGCAAACGAAACAAGCTGACACAGAGAATAACACGCTAACAAAATATAAATTGTTGCTACGGGTGCTACGCCGTAGCAGTTGGCTACGATGAACATTGTGTTATCGATTTTAATATAACCTAGGACTTAGATTCTAGGTATTCAGAGGTGAAGTGTGGGTTTTCAATATAAACTGTTACTATGTGGCACTATAATCGGAGTCCTTTGATAAGATGAAATATTAATGCGTTTTCATTGTATATGGCGCTGGCGGCGGAGGCGCGGGGCAACAAATAGTTACTATAATTAGATATGACAGATAAATAGTTTATTAAAATTAGTAGCTGAGAAATTCGTTATCGTCTTTATAAATTGAAATACGAGTAGCATTATTTACCCAAATAACACGTTGCAGACGCCAGCGACGACCATGCCGGCGATAAACATAAATTTGGTGCCCAGCTTCGGGAGCTGCAAGTGGACAAAATATATTAGTACCAAAAATAATATTATTATTTAGGTACTTATAATAAATTATATCTAATTATTTTATTCGTTCAAACTAAGTACGTACAAATTAAATATTTTATACTGGACTAAATTATACAAAAATTATAAACACTATCAAGTTTTTGGGGTAAATTACAGCCACGAAAAATTAAAGTCGCGAAATATTATAGCTACCTATAGGTATATTAGTAGCTACTATCGCACGCTTAACAAATTTTGAACTGAGCAATATGTCGCTAAAAGCTATGGCCAGTTTTCACATTTAGGTATAAATACCTAATTAAAAATACCAGTTGTTAAAAAAGTTATGACTCGTGAACTATGTATTCAACTCTATCACCTTGCAATTTTTTTTGTCTGAGGAAATATTGTTAGGGTCTCCAATACTTACTCGACAGATTCATTGAACTAAAAATAGTTGTTGTAACATTTTTGTGCATGAGTATTTATTTAGATAGCATACAGTACCATCTTTTGGTTAGCAGCTTTGATCTGTACTTTGAGTATTTTACTCAAAGGATCTGAAAGATAAGTTAATATTGAACTTGCAACATGATGCACTTAGCGACGTATGATTCACGCTTCCGTCAACTGTTTACGCTTGTAACATATTATATACCTAGCTTCCTAAAATATTCCCTTCCAATCTGGAGTCGTTGGCAGTAAATTAGCCTTGATAACGAGTGGGTGTGATCATGTGTCATCAGGGAAACTTTATTATACGTTTGAGGATATAAATAGACTATCATTTTGTATTTAGTTATTGACAGTAAGTACACAACGAACATAACAAGTACTTATTAAGTATTATTGTAATATTTTATTCTAAATAGAAGTAAGCTACATATTTGGTAATGAATATTATCTTCTCTGCTATTTCGGATTTAGATTTTACATACGGGACAAAGATGTTTATAGAACTGTGAAGTACTTGGTTGTATTGGAGGCACTTTTAAAAACAAAAACTGTGCCTCAGATGGCAAATGACGAAGCTAAGTATTATCTGCGGTATTGGTTGATGTGGGGAGTCTTAAAAGTCACAATAGCGATTTTGAAGGGCAACTAGGAGACTCACCCACACCACAAACACTGTCGTGAACGTTTTAAGAGCATTAAATGTGTACAAAGCGGTAACACCTTGACAAACACGACTGCACTAATTATAGAAGTGTAGGTAACTGCTGAGACAATTCTAAATTATAAACCTGTATCAAGGAGTTCTGATTATGACGTGAAAGAATAGTTAAATTTGTGGCAAGCTAAACAGAGTAATAAATAGCGGATTCAAAATGCTGTCAATTTTTAAATTCACCTTATGACTTGACTTAACAACCACCAGCTCAAGGGCTCAACGTGCCATTCAAAGCACGAAAAACGCTAGGCTCTTGTTTATATCTTTATAGCGGCCATCCGTCCATTGTCGTATCTCTGACTGATTATTACAATTTCGTAACTAGGATTAGCTGCCGCAACTAAATATAAAAGATATAAAAATATGCTAAGAAACAAAAGAAAGTCAAGTCAAGTTTTTTTTATATAATAAATATCTTGCTAAATATAGAACAAAACCCATGACACTCACAAACTTTCCAAAACCCATGATACTCACAAACTTTCCAAAACCCATGATACTCACAAACTTTCCAAAACCCATGATACTCACAAACTTTCCAATACCCATGATACTCACAAACTTTCCAATACCCATGATACTCACAAACTTTCCAAACCCATGATACTCACAAACTTTCCAATACCCATGATACTCACAAACTTTCCAAAACCCATGATACTCACAAACTTTCCAAAGAAGGGCGAGGTTATGAACATGACGATCGCATAGAAGCTGAATACGAGTCCGCAGGTTGTGTCGGAGAGACCTTTGGCCTCAGCCTCCCTAGGGAAGAACGGGGCCATGATGGACATGGAGCAGAAGCTCATGAAGTCCACCAGCGCCAGGGAGGCCAGGGTCAGCCGCTGTCTTCTGGTCAGGTGGCGGACTGCGCTAGGACGCAGACGGGTTTGCGTTCGGACTAGCCTGCCGATGATTATGATAAAGTATATATTAAAGTAAAAAAATCATAAATCAGCCATTTCGAAAAAAAAAATTTCGCAACGTCTACAGCTCACAAAACCAATAGTTTATTTATGACGACATATAATTTTATATTTTATTCCGAGATAAAGAAATTACCAACTTGAAATTCCTGGACTCGGCTCTCTAAGCTTACGCCACTGGTGGCGATCTTGCGTCATATCAGAATCATTCAAACTCAGCGACATATATAATATAAATAATATTGTTGGAAACTGGTTTTTACTCGTTTATCATGACAGGATTTCTCTTATTTGATATTATCACCCTGCTGGACACAGTCCTTTTTGACGCCATACTAGCGTACTGCGTAGTCGACCCTTTATTTTTTCCTATAGGACGTTGCATTTGTATATTCATACTTTACTTACATAATATTTTAAAATACTTGTAGTTCTTATAATGTCTCATTTATAAAAGAAAGAAAGACAACCGCGCAAATGCAACGCAAAGCAAAACTGACAAACTACCTATAATTGCATGAAAACTTTGCATTCTTAAACATAATAATTTTAATGAGTAAGTTTATAATTTTAATAGATATGAAATCATTAAAAAAATAACTAGTTACGTATGAAGTATAAATAATAAGATGATTATAATAATAATGTTCTTTCCGACCGTTTTTAGCCGTGGCTTCGACTAGTCAGTAGGGCGCTGGTGCACCCGAGATGGTTTGTGGAATAAGATAATTAAGGAATATATCGGAAAATTTCTTGATTATTTTTACTGAACACAAGAAAATTACGAAAAAATACATTTCACTGCACTGCTATTTCGAAAAATCTTACAGAAAACGTAACAGATGATAGGTACAGAGGACAAAGCATGTAGTCAGGCCAGGCCGTTTGAAACGGTTTGAATTTTCTCAAGAATTTTTTTATATTTATATATGAAATTTTGTTTACATTTGTATAGTTTACCGAATTGCACAATTATGCGAAATTTCATGATAAAGCATAAATAATTACCAGAGAAAACTTAATCCGTTTCAAGCAGCCAGGCCTGACTATATCCTTTGTCCTCTGTACATATTAATTAGAAAATCTGTGAGCGTTTTAAGTAGCTTTTTATCGCACCAGGAATCGAAGTTCAGTAATTGAATAACTTACTGAAAGATGAAACGGATGAATCGAAACATACAAAAGGATTCCCTTTGTAGGGTTTCCTGTGAAACTGATCGCCGTTACGTCGTCGTGTCCAAGCAAGTTTTTAAACATTTAGTTTGATACATTTTTGTACTCTTATCTAGTTTATATCTAGCCTCATTTATTGGGAGAAATTGGCACGAGTAAGGTGTGTTTATAAGTTGATATCTAGAGTTCGTATTTGTAATTATTATTACACAATTTGTCCCTACACGTGAGGCGTGACTGAGATAAGATTAAATTAATTCAGAAAACACCTGTAGCATAACTACAGGTAGAGATGGACGAATGTGAACGATTTATTCGAATGAAAAATATCGCTCGATTGAAAATATTTTTTCGAAGAAATGAAATTAACTACTTATGTTTTGTACTTAAGGGCTACCCTGTGACAACACTAGCCCCTCAATATGCTATCGGTTACCGTTACAATTTATTTTTTATAACAATGATAAGGATTTAATTCTAACTACTACTAAACTTACACCGAACTACTAAACTTATATTTTATTAAATTAAGGGCTCGCTCACGAATATTTATAAAAACAAGTACATATACAAAGCGAATATAGAATACAAATTATTCCGGGAGGGTACAGACGATGGCCCACCTGACATCATGTCCTGCGTGCCCTGTCACCTGCACGCAGAAAGATTTAATGGACGCCACACAATCCGCCCCGTCCAAGTGGCCACATTCTGGGCTACAACAATATAATGTTTCGACTTGCCATCGACTCGCTAAGAAGAAGAATTATTCCATTATATGAAATATTGCATTGCTTAAGTTGGCTAAAGTATCTTTTAAAAAAAATCTACTTAATGTTTGTTTCGTCATTCGAACAGCGGATGGTCATCTGAATAAAATATATTCGAATACCGAAAATTCATTCGAATTAAAATAAAGAATTTGAATGGCGAATGATTATTCGATCACTAATTACCAGATCATTCAAATAATTCTATTGTATTTTTTTGGAACATCGCCCATCACTAAACAATAATAGTACCTGTATAAAGTGGTGGTTATTCCACCACCGCACCGTGTAAGTATTGAATCGACTGCACCTAGATTATTTTAACGAACATTTATTGTTTGGATGACGAGAAAACCTTATGAAATGAAAATAACATAGTAATAAAATAACATAGTTTAAATTTATTAATTTAGTTAACTATAGTTGATTTACATAGTCGACGCCTAGTAGGTACGTAATACGTATTAAGATAAACCGATTCTTTTATTCGTTTTTAAAACCATCTACGGGGAGAAAGTACGAATTTCAAGGCACAAATTACCATTGTTTTAATTTTTACTTGGGAAATATGTGTTTACATGTACCAAACGCTAAACTTACCTTTCTCTGAGTATTCTAATTTCGGAGCTGACATCATCAGGTTGTCCTCCTGACCAAGAGTGGTTCCTCCTCCGTCCATGGCCGGAATCAGGCGGTGATCTTCTCCCGCACCACGTCGCGGCCAGCTCCCCGACCTGCGTCGACGTCTTCACCATCCTCGAACCAAACGCTATAGTGTCCAACGAAGACTGTTTGTATGTTACACTGGCGTCACTAACATCGCTAGCCCGGCCTGACTGCTCTTCATCTGAATGATCTTCGAGCAAGTGTCGTTTGTCGTCGTCCTTATCCATGTTATTATATTGTCTGTGGTACAGGCGCGTATCCTGAGGACTCACGATCGCGAGTGCGGTTGGAAATCACTAGACGACGACGCGGTATTGTTAACACTGGTAAACAAACGTGCGATATCGGGAGTCAATAGACGGCGTATCAATCCATCGATATCTTATCACGGTAAATACTGCCACTACTGGTTAGTTTCCAGGGTACTAGTTTTAAAGACTTGTCATCGCAGGGTGAAGGTAGCATGGAATGTTTTGGCGATAATCGAAGAATTGGTAGGTAGATCGTTTTCACCCACTTTTTCTTACGATACGTATTATCACAAAGGGTTCCGCTGTGCGTTTACTTGCTATAACGATATCCGATATCTTATTGCGAAAGGTTTAACATTACAAGTGCAACCACAAACTCCCTAGCAATTTCTCAACATTCGCTACAGCACGCGGCAAGCCAGCTGCGTCGTAAAATGTATTGATAGCGCGAATATTATATGCAAGCCGAAAAGTCTGGCCGCGGGCTTTCGTCGTTTATTTTATTAACTAACGAAACAATAGGAAGGAGGTTTTCAAGAGATTTTCAAGCTCGGAGGAACCTCCGAGTTTTCAAGTCATCGGGTCACTAAAATTTAAAAAGAGTCTTTAAAAAGAGGTTACAACAGAAGCACCATTTTTAAAAGTAAAATAAAGATTTTATGACAGAAATAACATTTTGAAAATAATTTCATTGTCTTTATTTAAAACATTCATATTTCATATAATTTTATATACATTTTTAACATTTCAGCGAACGCAAAAACACACTTGACATAAACAAACAATGCGGTCGATTATGGAGAACGATCTCGAACTACCGAGATAATACATAATTAAATAACTTATTTAATACGTTAATGATATAAACAGAACGAGAAATCAATACGTTATTTCTATACAATCATATATGCCGCATTTTTATCAATTCGGTCAATTTTGGAAATAGTTTTTAATATAAAATTATTTTTGAAGTTAATTCACACTGATAAAAAAATCATGCAGCAACCTTAAGCCGATATTAGACTGTTCATTTTTGCTTTCATTTTCGATATTTTTTAGTGTTTCTTTTTATTTTAAAATACAATTATATTGTTTTGAAATGGTGTAAAATATAGAAATAATTATATAAAAATATTATGTAAATAATTCTACTATTTACACCTATTCAAAACCATATCATTGTATTTTAAAATAAAAAGAAACACTAAACAATATCGAAAATGAAAGCAAAAATGAACCGTCTCATATAGCAGAAGTAATAATGGAAACACAATGTAAAAAACGAGTTACCTTACGCAAAATAAATCCGTTATATACTTATTTATATAACAATAAAATCTTATTCAACATCTTAACAATATTGTTCAATATAACAAAACACTTATTGAGAGCTTAGTGGGGCGGGCATACGATATTACGCAAGTTAAAAAAAAAACAGCGTTCGGATTGTCGACAATATCGCTTAACGTCCATTATTGGTGCTAATATGAATCCAAATTGAGAGGTCCGAGCCCTATATTTTATAATAATCCAATGTAAAAGAAACATACGAGTAGACAAAAATAAAGGCGTACGGAGTTTTGTAAATTTAGCCAATCATTGCCTTTGTAGTCGCACAACCAATCATTTCTCGTTTCGTATTGTTACCATGACAACGAATTTAAATTCATAAACAGTGTCAATAAATAAATGCAGGAACATATTTTTTGTAAATAAAATATTATTGTATTATTGACTATTATCCTGATTTATGATAAGTATTATCGGAAGGCACGTTAAGCCGTTGGTCCCGGCATATCTAGGGTGTATTCCGAACCAGATTTCACTGCCTAAATTACTGCCAGCGATTACTCTCGTATCGATTCAGAAATCGCGATATTACGGCTGTTGAGCGAAATAAAAAAGGACGGCGTTTGAGCGCGCTGAAACTGCTTATAACTCAGTCTTGCCACATGTTGATTGCCGTACCAAAATTCTAAATTATTATACGTGTAAAAAGTAATAATAAAATAGCGATAAATTGCTGAAATATTTTAAATCAATCAACATTCCTTTTTGTATTTTTTTTATTTCATGTGCTTATTTACATCTTCATTTATTAAGTTCGTATACTTTTTCTTATTTTGGATACTAGCCATGTGAAAAGTGCTGTTTTCACAGCTATACGATCCGATTTAAAATATTTCAGCAATTTATCGCTATTTAATTATTGAATAACGTGTATTTAATTTTATTCGACGAAATAAATATAAGAAACGTAAATTTTACATATAAACATTTAACTTTTAAAAATAAATAAACAATATGTCAAAGTCGAATTTGACATTACGCTCACGAGAATTTTGCTCTGGAGTATGGGCGCTGCCGTTAGCGGAAGATGGCGGCGGTCATGACGCGGTTTTAGGCGCTCACGGTGATTAGCGCGTCTCGGAACGCAGGGCTAGTCGTTACATGAGCCAAGTCAATGACCTTTGGCGACTCTATAACACTGACACCAGGGCTTGTGAGGTCGGTTGTCGACCTTACAACCCACACGATGATGATGATGTATGATAAGCAGTTTTGTCCATAGGCATAAAAGTTAGGTTATGAGAGTGTTTTCTTTATCTATTAGTTTTTAAAAGCATTATAGCTGCTATCGGTTTCCGCCTTCCTTGGAGGAGTAGACGCGCCATCCTATCAGAGTAAAATCACACTTTAGTCTTGGCTACAAACTGTACCGGGTTAACGCACTTTGATTTCCAGATTTATAACATAAATACATAAAACTGATTGCATATTTTGCAAATTGTAAGAGCTGGGCCGATTATCAACATATAATAATATTATGGTGTACTGGTGTATCCATCCAGTTTTCAAAGTAAATTATATCTAACGAGTATCACATATGCTCCTCGCTTAACTATTTATATTCCCCGAAAATCACGCAATTAAAGTCTATAGTGCCAAAAAAAAAACAATAAAAGTTAAGTTTACCTATCATTTGTCTAAAAAAGAGTTATAAAAGATATTTGAGTAATTTTGTACAGTTCCCGGCGGTAAATAATGAACATCGGGTGTTTGCCTTTGCAGAGCGTCGTCTATCTCGCACTAAAATGCTATTCTCTTTCCAAAGCCCAATGTGCATTATTTATAAGATGTACAAAACGTGACGTCATAATTACTCATTTACCTCGGAAATTCCATATATTATGCTACTATTTTGACATTTGCTGATTAATACAGCTCCCGGCCGAAAATGATGCATATCGAGTTCTTGACATTGTAGTGTCGACTCTCTCGCACGGAGCACTAATATAGGAGATGCAGATTCGAGTCCTGTCCAAGATCGACAAAATTTTTCGACAAATTATTAGATGTTTCGTTAATAGACGTAATCTGTAACAATAATAATGTATACTATCATATTACTCTCTTTGTACATTGTTTACTGCTGGGACCTAAATTCGTTAAGTCAGGCCTTGGCAAAATCCGAAAAGAACGAACTTAATTTGATAGTTTATTCGTGTGTTTCCGGGAATCGTGATGATCAGGCCAGGCTACCCGGAGCATCATAACTTGAGCTGCTCCAATTCTGCAAGAAGCGCCTTCTCGCCGTCGATCTTGGCGAGCTGGTTCAGCTCCAACTGCTTGCCCGCCGCCTTCTGCGCCTTCAATTTATCTATGTCATTGAGTTTCTGAAACAAAAATTGTCTATAGTAGTAAGATAGAAGTCAAAAGAGATTTTTAGGCGAAGTTAAGTTGTCGTAACATTTATGAGACACACACACAACACAACATAACAACAACAACACACACATACAACATAACAACACACACACACACACACACACCACACCATAAGAAAAACAACACAACAACAACACACACATACAACATAACAACACACACACACAAACATTTTTGTTATTTTTTTTGTGTTTTAAGTTAAGTTGTCTTTTTCTATTCTTCTTCTAATTTACTTAGTCACCCCACCCACCGTTGCAAGAGAAAAAATATATAACTAGAAATAAAAGGACATTCGTGTTTTTCTGAAACCACTTCGGCTAGGAAAGAAACAGAGTAATAACTATGGTTAGATTTTTCATAGAAGTAGTTAGGCTGATGGGTACTATATGTATATTAATTCTGTGCTAATGGCCAACCGCGTCGTTAAAAGTTTTCAAGCCACCGAATAGACTTGGTCCATGGCTAATAGAAGTGCATATCGAAGTAAGAAAAACGACCTAAACCTAAAAATATTATAAGTAAAAAGGCGTAGATAGGTCACTTACAAGGCAAACGGTGTTTTAACATGGCACAAAACTTACACAAGGATGTCTACAGTGCGATACAAAAGAGTAGAAATTAAATAATGATGAAACTAAATTCTTCACCAAAGGCAACACCAGATAAACTCGCCGTGATTGGTAGCCAAAAACAGGAAGTTGCGATGATTGGCTGAAACATCACCAGTGTTGCCAATAAACTCCGTACAGCGCCCTCATTTTTTGTCTACTCTTTTCTCTTGTACTGTAAGCATAAGTGCGAAAAAGAGACAAAACGACACGTGACTAAGTTCAGGTTGGCTAATTAGCCAAATTTTGGTGTGCCGCTTTCTGAGCGCGTATGACTTATCCTTTTTACCTAGTATATCAATGCCCTAAACGATAAACGGCTGCCGCTCCTAATAACGTAGTTTTTATGTCTCTGTGTCTTACCTTGTTGACACTCTTGATCTTTTTGTCTTTCTCCGGGTCGCCGGTGGAGACGAAGGGCGCGCGCGCGGGGGCGCCGGCGGGTGGGGCGGGGGAGGCGTCGCCCCGCTCCCGCTCCTCCGCTTTCCTCGCCTTGCGGGCCTCGCGCTTCTTCTTCTGCTCGAGCGCTTGCTTGGACGGCGCCGCTGCAGAATTGACAACCAAATTATATAATATTTTTTCACTAGTCAAATGAAAAAAAAAAGAAAAATAGTCAAATGATTTTTGTTTTAGGACAGTATCAAATCAAATCAATAGCAAATGATCGATTGAGATGTTTGATTCCCTGCGGAGCAAGTGAGCCCACAGACCCACTCAGCCCTAGGGTTCAGTTGACCACTTTCGTTTTTATAAAAGTATTTATTTATAACTAAATCTTAAATCGTGTAATAAATCGGAAAATAAATAGGAATAATTCGGTAATATAGTCTACTTCTTATCTTTGAACGATTTGATTCTCAAATGCCCGCGAAAATCACACACACGCTACTGGACCATTTCGGAATAATTAAACATCTCACACACGGCCATCTGATCCCAAACTAAGCAGAGCTTGTATTATGACAGCCGATATACAATACTTAAATAGATACAACACCCAAACACAAGTGCTCATCACACGAATGTTTGCCCTGGGCGGGATTCGAACCCGCGACCCTGTGCTTCGCAGGCAGTCGTACTACCAACTAGGCTACGGGGCCGTCAAATTAGGCTGTGATAATATGCTAGGGAGCTAGGGAAGCCGGAATTGCGATACCAAAACATGATAACATAGTTTGTTAATCAAATATAAATACAGGACTAAGCTAATAGATGCTAACGGGTTCAGCGCGGAAGATTATTTATTTTATAAGTTGATAATTTTGTTTGTTATCATTTTATATACGTCCCGACCGAGGGGCTCAAGCTAATGGGGTGACTAGATCCACGCTGACCCGGGGATGGGGGATGCTCGATTTCACACATAACCTTTTTTATGCGGGTGTGTGCAGGTTTCATCAAGAGCGTTGAATAAACGTACATATGATTTTGAAGACATTAGTGTTTGATAAGGATTGAACCGCCACCTACTGAACGGGAGGCAGCGGCCACAGCAACACCACCGACGCTTTGACTTTAATATTATCTTACCGCTAGCATTTTCTCCAGGTCGATGCGGCTTCTCGTGCTCATGCAGTGTGAACGTGGAAGGCTTATTCCTCGCGCCCGGAGGCCTGTACGCCCCCACTGCTTTAGGGGCTGTGTCGACTATGCCTTGGGGCGGAGCCCTAGACAGCTCGCTCTTGGGAAACTGGCCGGGTTGCCAGTAGATGCCAAGTAACTGTTCTTTCTCCTCACACTGTCTTTTGTGCATCAGCGCACCAGAAAAGTGCCAGATTTTGTAGCTGTAATACAATAAGTTTTATTGTTAGACGTGAAATTATGGTGCGCAGACGGATATTTTTTTAGATTTGCGTTTATTGTATATGAATATAAATACGATATCAGAAATGGGATATCTGTGATCAAGCTTAGTTTCATCATCATCTATATTGATTACCTAATCTTAATCGATCATAAGGTAATAAAAACTCTTAGTGGAGCTGTCATACTTTTTTCTATTACTTATATGAAGAATTTTATAGAGAGCTACTTACCCATTGCCGACGGTGAGTCGAGGAGAGGTGGTTGCAGTAAGGAAGGTTTCTCCCCTGGGATCCCACTGAAGGAGTGTCGTGTCCGGGGCTGAACAGGCCCCAATTTTCTTGTAGCCGCGAACGTCCCATACTTCTATGTGGCCTGTCGCTATGTTACCGAAACCGCCTAATAATACATGTGCAATGGAGTTAAAGAAATGGTAGGTAATATAAAAAAACGAGTGGTGTTCTCTTAACGACGATGATGTGAGTGTAATTTGCTATCCAAGTATGTTTTTTTTTTAATTCTTTATTACATACTGTTATATTTTAACATTAAGTATAAACTAGGCCCATTCCTCTAGCTAGGGACTTCTTTTTTTTTCGAAATATCTGATTAATGTATTTTTTACGTTTTCAACAGCCATTTTGAAAAAATCGAAAAACTGACTAGGCAAAAAAAGGTATTTATCGAACCTGCTCACAAAATTTCACGAGAATCGGTTGAGAAACGCGATCGTTTGAGGAACATACGCAGATATTTGTGTATCTTAGTGTATGATTATTGAAAAGGATATGAGTCCCTTCCGGAGGGAAATAGATGGCGTTCCAGGCACCCGTTCCAAATTCAAACAGCGGGTCGCATTTGGCGTTGAAGATGGTGGCTTTGGCCGGCGCGTGACCATACACTGCCACCCACTCATTCCAGTTGCCAGGGTTCCAAGATATCGCGTGGATGGGACCTTCTTTGCTGAACGTCATGTTGCCCGCGTCACCTTTCACGTCGCCGTACGAGAGAGATTGCTTGCCGTAGTAGGAAGACTTGTCTACCTACAAGATGAATGGATATCTTGTTTGAGAAACTGTTATATTCTTGAATTAGAACAGGGGTTCCCAACCTTTTTTTGTCTATTGCCCACTTTAAGAATAAATTATTTTTTAACGCCCCCCTTTTTAAACATACTTAAAAACCGCTAAGTACTTATAACTGATTATTGAAACGCAACTTTATAGTATTCGGACAGAATATCTTTTATTGAAAATAAAACAAACATAATCAATTCTTATATAAAAACTAATGTGAAGGTTGAATTTGATGCTTTTCAATAAGTTTGTTGATATCAGGTTCCAATTTACTCAAAAACAGCCGCAAGTCGCCACGTTCGGTAACACGCAAACGATTTCTCTTTTTAGTAAGCAGCGTTGCCACAGCACTAAATCCACGTTCACACAAATATGACGATGGGAATGCTATCAAGAATCGTTGAACAATTGACCACAATCCAGGGTACAATTGCGGGATCGGTTTTTGTAGCCAAAATTCTTGATATCCATTTTTGAACTTGATTTTTATTTCTTCGTTTGTTGTCAATTCTATAAGTTCTTCTTCCAGCTGAGGTGACATTGCTGTGTTGATATTTGAAAACGGATCCAACACCCAGTCTGGTATTTCCAAGTTTAAAATGTCCTGGTATCGTTCGGTGAAGTCAATGTGGAGGTTTTCCAAATGTTGGCAGTAGGCAAACAAGTCGTCGTTACTGCAGGATACTGATAAATTCGGAAAGTTGTGAAACTCACGTCTGCCCATATTCTTTTTGTGCAGAAGCAGTTTGGCTGCGAAAGCAGCAACGACATTTTTTGTTTTAATTAAATTTAGTTCATCGCCTTGCAGTTGGAGGTTCATGTCGTTGAACAATTTATACAGGTCTGTCATGTAAGCTATATCATTCTTTGATGTTATGAGCTTGTTGCGCAGTTCTGTATCTTTAGTTTCCAAGAACTTTATCACAGAGTCAAACAGATTGTAAAATCGAATCAGACAATTGCCTCTTGACAGCCAACGAACTTCAGTATGAAGCAACAAACGGTTGAAATCTTCGTCATTAGTAACACAAAGCTGATGAAATAATCTATCATTCAAAGAGCTGCTACCGATTTTATTGACTGCTTTGATGACATATTGCAGTGATTGAAATAGTCGTTCACTTAAGTTTCTAGCAACCAAATGTTGTCTATGAATAACGCAATGTATAGCAAGGACATCTGGAATTTTATTCTTTAAGTACGCTATGAAGCCTTTATGGCGCCCTGTCATAGCCGGAGCGCCATCCGTAGCAACTGATATAATATTTTTCAAAGGAATCTCTTTCTCTTCACAAAACTTTTCCAATGTATTGAATATGGTTTCGCCTTTTGTATCTGTCTCCAAATTTCTGGCAAACAATAGTTCTTCACGTATTTTCTCATCTTTAATAAACCTCACGTAAGATAGCAACAACGCTTCATTAGTTGGTAAAGTGGACTCATCGAGCTGAATTGAGAATTGACTAGTCCTCAGATGATTGCACAATGGTTCTTCAATGTTTTCAGCCATTTCATCAATTCGTCTTTGCACAGAATTATTACTCAAAGGAATTTTTCGGATAATATCTGCGGCCGGTTTATGAAGCACAGTAGTTATTACTTCCTTTATTGCTGGCAAAATTTACTCTTCTCCGATGTTGTGTGGTTTGCCTTTTTGAGCAATTAACAAAGAGATATTGTACGAAGCTCGAAGTCCGTCGTCATCTTGCTTAGCAGCCGCCGAAAATAGTTTTGATACACTTGGCTGAGTATTATGCTTCTTCTCTAGGTCTTGAAAATATGCGACATTCTTGTGTTTCATATCTGGATGCATTTTATTCAAATGATCTTGCAGTCTTGAAGGCTTCATTGCTTCGTTCGAAAATGTTTTTAGACATAGAAGACACAAAGGCGACGACGGGTTTGTGGGATTTTCAATAAATCCGAATTTAATATATTCCGCAGAGTATTGCGGTCTCTTCTTTTTTACTTCCGACATTGTTTTGTTTTGAGAAATACGTAAGTGTTGAAATCAAGTACTGCTTATATATTATGCGCGAAACCGCAAATGAAAATAAAATAAATTTACGTCGTTTATATAGGATTGCATAAGCAGCACGCACCAACAGGAATAAGACAAACGTGCATAAACTCGTTTATCTCATTCGACGCCCAATCGTACTCGACAAGCAAGAACAAGTATTATAGAACCAGCCGATTGATACAGGAATGTACAAATCGGATTATTTAACAAAAACTTGTTAAAACATGATTGCCCGCGGTCTATTATATCGGACCGAGTGTGAACTATATCTTAATTAATATTAGTTGATATTCACAAGATGTAGTCGAGAGCTCAGTCGGTGTCTAAGAGTCTTCCTAGCTAGGTAGATGAAATTATAAATCGACCCCAAAGCCCTACACAACGCCCCCTTTTTTTTCTGGGTCTCTTACCGCCCCCATTTAGGCCTGCAGCGCCCACAAGGGGGCGTTATCGCCCACGTTGGGAAAGTCTGAATTAGAACTAACGCTATACAGATTTTACTATAACAAACAAGTGTTCGGGCGCGCCTGATGAGGGCCACAAGGTGTGACGTTCAAAATGTTGTACAGAATACGGCAACGTAGTATTAGATCTCCCGCTTTACATATTATTATGTATACATTTTTTGCAGGTTCCTTTTGCCGCAAATTATTCAAGATGTGCTGCTGGCCTTAATTTGCATTCGCAACCTTGGATTGAATCTTCAATGTTTGGTGAAATTGTGCTTCTTTTCATATTAATTGATTGTATAGTAAAGTCAGTCAGTCATTGACATCATTGCAAGAAATTCATATAGTTTTAGGGTATCACAACTTAGCGAAGGATCGGATTTTTCTGTGTATATACTTCTCTTTCCAGAGCAATGGGGGATTTTACGACAGCCGATTAAAAAAAATATAGTTCATATATCTTCGATAGACGGCGTTGACGATTCGTGGATCCGAAGAAATCCGGCGAGTCACCCAGGACCATAAAAGGATTTAAAAAAAGAATCCACGAAGTACACCTGGCGCCATCTATCGTCTTGATTAGAACTATTATTTTTATTTTTTAAAGAGCTGTCAGAAAATCCCCCATTCAGAGACGACTTTTGATCTAGGGGCCGTTTCACGAAGCTACAAGTTACAAATTACAAGTACAATTCGATGTACATTGCGTAGACAGGAGATTAAAACGATAAGGCCTACTGTTTAGGCGAATTAACTACGCAATGAATATCAAATTGTAACTTGTTACTAGTAAATTGGTGCTTCGTGAAACGGGGCCCAGATGTTTGCCAAAATCCTATAGAACACTCTTACACTTGTATCTGGCCATAGGGCATTTTATCACTTTTTTAAAATTTATAAATCCAATCTTGTTAGTTTTTGTTACCGAACAGTAAAAGAATTTTCGCTATATCTTTAAAATTTACCGAGTTATTAAGGTTTGAAATTCAAGACATTCTCCATACAGAAAAGTGTTTTAGAAAGAAACAAATATATTGTAACTTCCTAAAATCTCTGTAAATTGGTTTTTCTACAGATTTTGTTTCTTTCTTCTCGATTGTATGCTATTCATTCATAAAATGCGGTAAATTTAGGAACAGTGAAATAGCCTACTGGATGGGTAGACAGTGTGGGAATAATACTGTGTCTGGTCTAGGATACATTAAATGACACGATTCCTTACATCAGTCTGTGTGAGCGCGAACACGTTGGTGCCGCGGCGGTTCCAGTGGAAGGTGGCGCTCTCAGCCTGGAACGAGGAGCGGCTGACCACCGCAGTGCCCTCCTCGAACGACGGGTACTTATACACTCGCCAGAAAGAAGGCTGCCCAGCTTTACCTGTTGGTTATGATAGGGTTAAAAACTTCAGTACTCTGAAGGCAGGTTTAGACGATGACTATTTTCTGCCGCCTAAATCTCGCCGCCAGTGACAAGCAAGCCGGCACCGGTCGTTTATACGTGCAATTTCAGCGCCAGTCATTAGTAAAATCCATATTTTTAAAAAACTCATTAATCAAAATGTTTCAGATAAACACATAAAAACATTTTTTCAAATATCTTGCTCAGAAACAAAGTTATAAGGCTTCAAAGTTGACGGTTAGACTGAGAGGTTCAACGTGACCTGTGACGTCATTGGTCACGCGGGCCATACACCTGCCATAGAAAATTATGTTTTCGTAAGAGGGTCAGGGCGCAAGGGGGCTAAGCCGACTAAGTCTGGTCGACTAAGCCCTCATCAGTATAGGCTCAGGGTAAGCTCGAGCCCTTCGGTGGGGACGTATATGAGCTGTTGATGAAGAGGGACAGATATATTTGTTTAATAATGTTGTATCTAATTTGTTTATCGATCAATTTCGATTCCGTTTTGACTGTTAGTATTCTATTTTTGTATACTTTCAGATGAAATATGAAAAAAACTAATATTTTTTATGCATATTTCCTATTGGCGCCGGGGGTTGCAACTTATATGTAACGTTCTATGTATTTTAAGTACTGATATTTGTATGTAGTTTATTATAGGAAAGTAGCCACCAACCCGCTCTGCTCTTTCTCTTTTTTACAGCTTTTTCTTAACCAAAGGTTGCCTGGAAGAAATTGCTACCTTAGCAATAAGGCCGCCTAATTGACTCAACTAACTGTAAAAATGTTTTCTTGTAATTTTGATTGGTGTCAATAAAGAATATTTGTATAATTGTATTGTATTGTTGCGAGAGACGCGGGCGGAGGTCACTGGCGCCAAAAAATAGGCGCGTGCTCTATTCCGTGCCAGCGCTGGCATGCCCTGAAAAATGGCGCGAAAAGTGTTTATACGGTGTCTTTTTAGGCGGCGGAATTTTAGCGCCTGAAAATTGTCTTCGTCTAAACCTACCTTGAGAGTTACAAAAGGTGGCTCAAACCTAAGATATGGCATTCATTATATTTGCCAAGACTGTATTAGATTAGCCTAGTGATTTTTAACCTGTCAAACTATTCAATTCCATGGTAGGACAGAACACTTAAAAATTGGCCTCATTCATTTCTAAAGGTAATTTTTTGTTTGAAATTATCTCAATGTTGTTTGGTTTGTTATTGTTGTTATTGTTACACAAGGAGCTTGAAAGTAATACAAAAATAACTGAAGAATGCTATTATTAAATGCTTACTATACTGTCAAGGGCCTACTGGGTTTCCTGGAAGAGTTGGGTTGGCTCGAATGACACCGCATTCTCACCCACACGCAAAATAGTCGCATTAGACGTCGAGTTGCGGAAACCAGCCCGATTTGACAATTGACAATGCTTACTATAAAAAATCATAAAGAGCCATAAAAATACAATTGATACTTGCTATTGTCGGCGCTTGATGGAACCTGGTACACATATTTAATAAAAGTCACTTTTACTAGTTCCACTTATATTATATTCACCCCACCGGTTTCGATTTACTGTTGTTTATGTTGGTTTGGATGGTCGTTATTGACAAAATATGTGCTCTAGATTAAGTAATTAATAACCCTGTGAAGATGATCTATTGATCGAAACCGGTCAGGTGAATATAATATAAGTGGAACTAGTAAAAGTGATTTTTATTAAATATGCCATAAAAATAACATAATTCTTACCTAATGTAAATATTGAGAAGTAATAATTTGGTGCAGCACTTGGTGATACACTAAATGCTTTCATATTCGCCGTTTGCACTTGTTTCACATAGCGATCGAACTTGCCATTCTCATAGATGTAGACAGAACCATTTACTAGCATTGCACATAATTTTTCATCTGATGTCCACTTTGGTTCCCTGTTTTAGAAAAAGCAAGGTTTTATGATTTTAGCCATACTTCATATTCCTGTAATGACTCTTTTAAAAAAGTCCAAACTAGTGTGATCACGGTTACCTGGTCTTGTTTTTTATTTTGCTTGATATTATTAAATAACTTTAGCAACACTGACACTAGGGTTTGTGAGGTCGGTTGTCGACCTTACAACCCACACGATGAAGAAGAAGAAGCAACAGATGGAAATATGATTTTCATTTTATTTCATAGATCTTACTTAAAATTACCCAAGTGTATATTTATTTATTTATTTATTATTGTTATAGGATTACCGATGAACATGGGATACATCTTAAATAGACTGACATAATGTTTTATAATAAATAAATCATTTAAACTTACTGATTTTCATTCATAAATTAGCTAGAGTATATGATGCAAATACAGAAAATACAAAAAATTAAAATGAAAGAAGATGAAAATACATAGCATTCAAAAACAGCAACAGAGGCAGTCTTATTGCTTATTGGTTTCTTTAGTTTATCTCTACTCAGATCCTAGGACTGCGCGTTTAATAATAATATGTATTTTACTTACCATCCATTCTGATGCTTTTGCATGATTGACCCAACTTTTTCTCCGGTTGCTGACCGTATGATGTGCAAGTTTGGCTTCCCTTGTGGATTGTCTTTAGTCATGGCGAATATCTCAAATACCATGAAATAAGTATCCAAGGGGGAGAATAACATATCCTTGATGTTGCCATTGATGTTCGCTGATACCGACCAGTCAGAACACTTTACTATCTCTGCTCTGTAATAAGGATGAGGACGATTTATTTTTTGTTTGTATTTTTTTTAAGTGTAATAGTTACCTGTGCCAAACAGGCAAAGTTATACTTACTTCTTATCAGTTCTATAGGACAAATACTGGCCCTTGGGGCTGAATAAGAGGCCACGAATGTTAGTGGTCGTCTCATCGCGTAATGTCTTCTCTGGATAGGGGGGCTTGAATTCCACCAGGAATATACTCTTGTTGGTCAGACCTGTAACATTCCGCAAGTATTCTAAAACTATGCTCAGACGTAATTACTTAATTCTATATTTGAGATGCGCTTATTAAAAAAACTAGACTTCATAAAAATATAACCTAAATTCTAACCATATGCCGACCTAATAAAATTTCAAATGTAAGTTGGAATAAGTTGACTTACCACTAATGTACGGTACGGTACTCATTTTAAAATAATTATAAAGAAAGTCCAATAGTTACTAGAAAAAGAAAACACACATTTTTTTTACTTCCGACGAACGAACGAAACCACTGAGTGAGTGAGTTGAGTATGCCACTGCGAGCATAGCATCTTATCACAGAACAGTGAGTGAGTGAACCAAAGAGAATTGCGCTTTTGTAAACAAAGCCCTAAAATCGCCAAACACGTTTCAAATTTGACCATGTTAATACCACCACCTCGATATGAATTATTTTTAAATTTATTACTTAGCGTGGTGGTGTAATATTTACCCGACTACTTATATTTTGACGTTTGGTTTGGCTGTTCGTAATATTGTAAACAAGATTTTTTTAGGATTTTATTTTCTATTTTTGTTCATGAAATATTTAAACTTACAGGTTTTTTTTTTAATTTTCAATAAATACAGTTGCATATTATTTACAATAAACGAAATAGATTATACTTTGATTTGAAAGTTAGAATTTTAATATTTTTTCGATGTGACGAGCAGCATTAGTAATTAGAAAAAATAAAACAGAAAACAAATATGGCGTGGCGATCGTTTGTACGGTTTTAGGATTTTTCGAGGCGCGTGAATGAAAATATTTAGTTATTCTCACTGGAAATTAATTAATTGACGTAATTAATCAATGTTTAGTAATAAAGGTCAACTTAAGAAACGGACTCCTGAAAATGGAACGGACAGAGAAAGTTTCCTCTCTCTATTAGTCGACGAATATCTTAACACTTCTTCTTTTGGTAATTGTAACGCTTTCATTTTATTAATTTCATTTGTAAAAGCTCTTCTCAGCAATATAATTCCCTGAATCTGTCCTGTGATCGTTTTTCTTGAGTATACCTGCAGTGGAGGCATGGAAGTCTTTGTGTTGATAGTTGAATATGATACAAAGAAATCGTTCGATGTTGAGCCTTGAACTCAAAAAGCTCTTCTCTCATGCAAGTGTTAAAAGATTTGGTAATATAAAACTTGTTTGTTTGGTTTTCAGATGCTAAATGCCAAGTTTTAGCTAATTTGGCCAATTTTGCCTATGACCCAATAAACTTCGGCTACATTCGAAGTGTTGGTGTTCTCGACATATTTCTCTATGTCTTGAAGAACGAGACCAATCCTAAACTACTGCATTTTGCTATAGCAGGCATCTGTAATTTGTGCCCTGGTAAGAGTTATACTAAGGACATCATAATAGTACCTATAGTTTTACGAAATTTTTAAATTGATAAATTTATGTTTTTTCATTACTTGCATTACTTTTCATTACTTTCCAGATCCATTGAATGCTGAGTATATTTTAACCCATGCTGGATTGAAACCAGTTCTAGCACTTCTAAAGTATCACCAAACTGAAATTATATTGGATACCATTTCATCTTTGATTTATTTATACAATGAGCAGACAAAATCAGAAATCAACAACTTTGAGATGGTGAAAGTTATGCAAGATTTTAGCAAAATGGATGATAGAAGGATTGCTAACTTGGCTATTGTTTTTCTGCAAGATATTTGCAAAGTAAACTGAACAAACAATTGATAAAGACTAAAAGTTCAACAATTCACTGATTAAGATGAATAAAATGTTATCAAACAGATTTCCTTACATAGCAGTAAACAATAAGAACTATCAGAAAATATGCAAAATACATACAACAACATTCAGCAATACTGCTTTCAAGGCTGGTGACAAGATCAGAATACAGAAAACACTTACCCAAAAAGATTTGGACACCTTCTCTGATCTTACCAGTGACCACAATCATTTGCACAAAAATAATGGTAATAAAAGGCCGATAGTGCACGGGGCTTTACTGAATGGTCTTGTGGCAGGACTCATTGGCACACACCTACCTGGTCCAGGTACTGTGGTTGTGTCCCAAACTATGAAATTTCCAAACAAGTGTTTTGTTGGAGAGAAACTGACTATTAGTGTTGAGCTGGTAGATGTCAGAAAGATCCTCAAAGTCAAGTTTTACTGCATTGTTGAGGAAGAAAAAAAGGTTGTGTTTGAAGGAGAGGCTAAGCTCATGTTAACAAAAGATTTCTAAAACATAATATTGTTTATTCTGTAAACAGACTTGGATTCTTAGGCACTTCATGACTAAATTGTGGTTTATTAATAAACTTTTTGTAAACAGCAATGTTCATGTTAATATTTATATTGACTGAATCTGAAATGAATTGAACTATTTACACATCAAATTTAAATCATGATATTAGTTCCCATGATAATTATAGAATAAACATAATGATTTAATATATGTATGTATAGATTAAAGTTCCATAGTTTTTAAATGCTTGTAAAATTTTAAAGGGCAGTTTCTGCATTTATTGAAGTTTTTTATATAAATTTTAAGATATAGGCTATGATTATAATCTTTTAATCAGTCTATTTTAGATGTAAGGCAAATGTGATTTGTACAACTTTGTGCCAATCTGACAATGGGATGTATTATGAAGTACAATTTAGTTGTAACTAGAGTAAGTCTTCGAAAAGTATAAATATTTCTTAGAGGTGACATATTTTATGATATTCCACAATTATCTTGAGAATACTGTCCATTAATTGTCCATTATACCTATAGAACAAGTCAATAACTAATTAAGACTGATAGCCTCTAGTTTCGTGGAATTTTCATTAAAGTTCCATGTTAAATATTGCAGCTGTGAAGTATATTAGTAAAAATACAGTTGAGTGGGATTGCGATGTTAACTCATGAAAATGCACAAAGATATAAGCTCACATATTGTTTATTAACTACCTACTTATTTGTAGCTTAAATTAATACACTCCAGTTTCTAAAAGTGAATTCATTGTTTTTGGATATTTATATATCTTCTAATACATATTTATATAAGTTTAGGTAGGTATTTATTATTTGCGTAAGTCTTGTTATGATTGTTTGCTGTTTTTTTAAATTCATCTTTAATATTGAACAATATGCGCAATTTTAATATGAGATTATAAAATATAAAATTAGTATGCATGCTTTCATCAGTCAGTTAAAATAAATGAGTAAGCAACTATAAATGTGTATATAGGCAACATAAGTTTCATTGTTTTTATTATTATTGCTATCTTCCTCAAAGATTGTGTTGTTTTTTCTTTTTTCAATTTCTTGAATGTTAAATGTTTTATGATTGAAATAGTTAAGCCAATGACTGTTTAATCATGTTCATCATTTTATTAAATTAAAATGCTTGTTATTATACTTTCTTTTTCTTGTAATTTTCTTTATTATACAATTCGTAATTTAATTCACACTTTTTCTACATCAAATCATTCTTGAGTTGTTGATGAAAAGTTTTTTTTTTTTCTAATAAATACCTATAGAAGTCGTAGATTTTTTAGATTTCATCTTTAAGTAGTATGTAGGCATTAGGCAATAATGCTAGAATGCTTCCTTAGACACGATACTAAAATTTGGTAAGGCTGTGGTATGGTAATGGCATGGTGATCTTATTTCCTTTAATATTTTTAATTCCGATTACATGTTAATTATACTTTTTTTTCTTTTCGTTCATGATTTTAGACTCGTACGAGTCTTCTCTTAAGTAGATATTTTTTCTTTTTATTAGCATAAAATTACGAAGATCTACAATTTCAAAAATAATATGTAGATTGTACAAGGAAAAGGTCAAACATAAATAAAACAGTACGTATTGTGATCGTTGTTTTAATTTGTGGTTAAGAATGCTTTTGGTTAGGTAAATAATAATTAATGCACTTTATTTATTTTTGGTAAGTTCTATAGTATTAGCCAGTATTATAGTACTCTGTGGTATTAGGTAAGTTCACTTACAATATTTTTTTGCTCTGGGATGGACTAGTTAGTTGGTGGGCTCCCGTTTCCGCAATTAGACTCTAATTTGGTCCGTTTTGCGTTCGGTTTTTGCTAGCTACTCCGACCACCCCAGCTCCTTCGCGGAGCGACCCCACATTCTGGAGGATTTTTGCCCGTTTGTCAGTCAACCCTACGCATTCCAGGACTACGTTAGTGACCGTTTCTTCTGCTTTCAGACAGCCTCTGCATAGAGAGCTGTCCGTCGCGCCGATGGTGAATAGGTGTTTGAGAGGTATGTGACCTGTTGAACTGCCTACAATTATTTGGAGGTTTTTACGGTTTATGCTGAGAAGTCTGTGTGACTAATTTAGATGAAAAGAACCTACGGGGTTTCAATAGATATACAGGGCAACGGTATTAATTCCAACATTATATATAATATAATTTTACTTACATCTATATCTAGACATGTCAGCCACCCTATATTTATTTCTCGCACTTTTCTAGCAACGCATCGTCAAGAATCCGCTTATCAAAACGATGTGCTTCTATGTAATATCTGAAGATGCGGTACGCGACAACACGTGCGGGATGTCTGCGTTCGTGCACGTACCATAGCTTTCCATGATTCTGCTGATCATGCTCAATCGGAGAATTCCTAGAAAAAACGTCATTTCACCATTGATGAGCAGCCTTATAATAATAGGGCTGATTGAGATTGTACCATTTTCTGTGTGAGTTGGGGACACTATGTGATTGGGCTCTGCGCCTGCAACTGTTTAAGAGATCTTTTCTTTCTTGGTAAGTTAATTTTCAATATTACTATTATCCTACTGATCCTCACAATACAGGCTTGACCTAGTGTGAGGATCGTGTTTGGCCTGTATGTATGTGTAGTTATTTTATGGTACCTAATACCTATTGTGCATATCTTGTTTTGTTTAATTTACAATAGGATTTTTCAAGTTTTTGCATTATTAGTTATTATTAGACAGTCAAATGAATGCATATTCATAAATGTCAAGTAAGAGATAAAGGTACAATTTAGCTATTTTAGTTTTATCTGACCTGAGGAAGGTTGCTGGTGGTAGCTGGATGAGGAAAGCGGGTGAGCGTGCTCCTAGGGAGGCCTACGTCCAGCAGTGGACTGCGCAAAAGACTGATTGATTGATTGAGTTTTGTTTATTATTTTATAAATTTCCTGTATTTTATTGAAACTCATCAACAGTTTGTTGCCAGGCCCCGGAAGACCTCTATTAAGATGCGCGTACACGCTTGTTGGGTGCTGCTGGCAGTTTGCTGTGTCCTGGCAACGGTAGAGGCAGCTCGTAAGAGCAGCAGGAAGTTGAAAAGAGATGAATCCGAGAGCTTGAAGTCCTTGGAAGACGAGTCGTTTAACGAGGACGTAGAAGACGGCGAAGATGTAAGTGGAGTCGATGACATTCATAATAAAATACTAATTGTCCGTGTTTTTTTAAGTGTAAAAAAGTAAATCCAGTGTAGACAAGAGTTTTTGAAAGGTACTTAATAAAAGTATAGGGTACATTCAAAATGGAAAATAAATAAATGTCTGTTTTAAGTGAACGCCGGGTTTTAGGTACTTAAGTACGTTCCTTTCAACTACTGATTTTTTTCACGCCGTATATTTTCGTATTAACTTGGATAATATACAAACAACGGTTAACGTGCCTTTTGTAGCAAGGAATCATCTTAATTAACACTTAACTTAACCTTAACCAAACCAGGGACAGGTCCACAATTTTTTTTTTACAGTGTCCCAACCGGGATTCGATCCCGGGGTCTCAATAACAAGATTCGATCGCACTACCGTAACAGTAACTGCACGCACCTTTGGTTGCTGAAAAAAAAACGCAATAATACAGACATGCGCACGCTCCCCCCGCCTCGGTAGGTGCGCCGCCGTGTGCCGCATACGTTCGAGGAATTTGGTCGCAGCGCACCTACGATGTAGAGGCCGCGCAGTCACATTAGGAAAATCTGCACCTACGAGGCGGGTTTACCCGCACGCCACGGCAGTCTTAGCATGCTCCACCTACATGTAGGTGAATAGTAGGCAAAATTACCCGCGAGCCTTGAATTTCTCTCTATTTTTCAGGAGGAACCTTGCCAATGTGGGGTGTTCATGTCTCAGCAAGCTGGAATTAAAGAAGGGCGTCGCGGCAGACCCCGAGGTCCGCCAAAGGGCGAGCCGGTGGTTACGTACGACACCGATGAGCCAAGTCTACCCTGCGGGAGCATCGGCTTCAAACACTGCATCAGCAAGTGTGTGGATGTGGTAAGTTACACGAAAAGGATTTCTGGGTATCATGGTCTCTGTTTACTTGTGGCAGTACCCTAACTAAGGTGGGTATATATCAATCCCCCAAGAACTTTGCTCAACTTTATAAGAATTGATAGCGGAGCGGTACAAGTACACTGAGAGAAAAGTTCACTGGGGTAAGTCACTCTTTATAATGAGTCGACGAATTACTCTAAATTAATTAGCAATTGTACTTATAATGAGTCCGCGTCATGCGTCTAGCTCATTACGTCCGTCTATCCCGTTTTCCTACGTATTTTCTAGAGCTTTGCTACTTATGTAAGGTGTACGGCTCATTAAATTTTTCTCAGTGTACTGTGCGAATTGACAGGTTCTCCTATAGATTTCTTCTCAAACCCTCTTGTTGCCCATAGATCCTGAAGTACCTGCCCCGCGCCGGCCCCGTGATCTGCGGAGCGGTGGAACGGGACGTCCACCGCGAGCGCGCGTACCTCTTCGTTCGCAACTGCAACAGCGACTGGACCCCCACCAATTTCTCTGCTGGCAAGGAGTTCTGCTGCACTGACGGACAGCATCACAAGTGCTAGGTTAGACAATACTTGGCAAGATCATTCTGCAGGAAGACAGAAACAGACAATTCCTGTATATTCATACGTATTCCTCATCATGGGTTTATACTTAGCAGGATAGTGTTGGAGCGATGTCTTCTTCTCGTCAATAATTTGATGTGTTTGATTGACCACACAACAGCAGCCTAGCAATCAACAAATGGTATAGCAAATCTAGGTTGCGCAAAACGATCTTCTATAATAAAATTAAACAAGGCCCTTTTGTCCCCATCCAGTCTTTTGTTGAGAGAGCCATTGCCAATAGAGTACACTCCACAGAATGCCCTTCTGGTAGCATCCGCACCCGCCGGCGGGGACACGGTAGACCCAATCAAGTTCTGCATAATCCTGGAAGACCCCGTCAGGGTCATTCCTCTCCCACGCGCTTCTCGCCATGGCAACGTCCTAGGCCGAGGTCCGTGCCCCCAAGTGGGCGCCCTTAGGCTGTTGCTATAATACTAGGGGTAAGAGCCTTCCGCTCCCCCAAAAGTCCGGTTACGCTTGATACGTCGATTTTGCGACACAAGCATTAGGTCCTTGTCAAAAAAAAAAAAAAAAACAAGGCCCTTTAATATATTATTTAGTGAAGTTACATTATTACAACACAAGTAGCTAAGTTTTTAGAATTTTAATTGAAGTAGAAAGTTAATTGAAGTATTTTTAGTGTAAAATATTTTTTATGGTCGTCGTAAATGTAGAGACTATTTTGGTATTTTCCTTCCCGGTATTCACCAAAAAGTAAGTCCTTATTTAATTTAACGACTATAAAAAATATCACACACATGCAAACATCACATTACTAAACAAAATACGGATAAAAGTAAGTTTTCTAACATATTTTTAAACGGATAAGTATTTTATGATTAAATTCTATAAGATTTAGTTCTAAGCAAGATGTAAATTACTGAATTTTAATTTTATAATTCTTACTTATTTATTATTTTAACGAAGCCTTTATTTAATTAATAAATTCTTGTACTTAACATTTTTACTTAATTTAGAATTAATAGTGTTAAGACTTATGCTAACTTAGATGCTTAACAACCGTTAATGATAAGTATACGTAGCTCTAAACTATAAGTAATAATGCTAAATTATTTAAATAAACATTGTTTTTCACGAACTGTAGAATAATAATTTTCATTTTTGTATGACTACCTACTATACGGCTGATAATGAATGCGAGAAGTAATTTATCTGTCTTGGAGCTGTGTCGGATGAATAGATTTACTTATTTTGTTCATTAGCCGTCGTCGACGCATCACGAGCATTAACTGCCTTTATGAACTTGCTTACGATCTATAACTTTGTTTTACAAGTACTTACATAAATATATCCTGTGTGCTAGTTTAAAAAAAAAACGCGGTAAATGTAAAATGTAGACCTATTTAACTGTAGCGTCCTAAAAACAGGCAAGGCACTCCTCGTCACGCCTTATCCGGCGACCCGGTTCCATTGGTGCCAATGGAGTTCCCTTATCAAGGACCTAATAGTATTGAGTAGGTACTAGACGTGGCGGTGCGTGAGGGCTCGCGGGGTGCAGCGAGGAGCGGGGGGCCTGACCCGGATAGCGCAGACGCAGGGTGAACAACCCCGACACGTGCCACTTTCTAAAAAGAAACGAGCGTCGACGCCCGCGCATCCTTGCGCTGGAACACTTCTCTATTACAAGATGAAAACGTTTTGGCACCTTACGCCCGCCAGAAATAGACTGTATCCTGGCTTGAATTAAAGTTTTAATTTAGATTTTGTTCCCATTTGCTCCCGCTGCTGTGGCAAACGATTTTTTTTATGAGGACGTCAACTCTACTTGACGAGTTTACAGGTTTTTAAAGACGTTCTAATTTAGAGTAATGATGTTATTTGGAAATTTTAAACTTGACAAAGTTCAAAAAGTTCTACTTATTAAAGTAGAAACGTGAGTGTATTAATGTATTAACTTACATGTGTTTTTAGAATAGGTGTAAGTAGGTAGTTAAAAATAAAAACAACTTAATTTATAAATCACTGTAATATCGTATGATTTAAAACGAGTGTAGAGACTGTAGAACTTACTACTCTCTGAAGAAATCTAAAATTTTGTCTTATAAAATGTTCTATTAGGAAAAATATATTTTTAGCTCTGCTGCAGATTCTGATATATTTCGTCTATTTAATTCATTAATTGTAATAAAAAGCTAACATATTACTATTTCTCAGCACAGGTGTGGCAAAACGGTATACTGTACACTTAGTAAGCATGCTAAGCGTGGGAAACTCTATTTATAGGCGCCTGCGCAAGTCGCTTGTATCTCGATAGCGAAGCTAGTGCTCATTGCTTATTATGTGGTAGTGGTAGCCTAGGTCTTGAGGGCGAGACGCTTAAAAGGTTGAAGTTCAACAAATAATCGTTTATTTAGTTATGGAGATGATAGAGGGTTCCGCTGCGTTGACATTGTATAGGTTTAGGTAGGTGGTTATGGATAATCCTATCGTAACGAAACCTGTGAACTTTTTCTAAGATTTATTTTTTATTATTTAATTAATTATTAAAGAGTAATAGTTGTGATCTAAAGAAGGTTTTAGATATTTTCTACAGCTGACTGGAGATTAATATAGTATATGCAGTATATGTATAGTATATGTATACTGCGTATATATATATATATATATAGTATATGTATACTGAAAAGACCCTTCGTTCGTTATTCAAAAAGTAAGTTTGGAACTGATTGACTCTCTTGATCGATCAACTGAAGTAGCTTGATTTCCATATTAAAAAAGCGCGTAAAAAGTCCGTTAAAAAAAGCGCTGATACTTTGACCAAATTTTGAAATAGTCGTTATAATAAAAAAAAATTGCGACTATTTCAAAATTTAGTCAAAATAGCTGTATCAGCGCTTTTTTTTTACCGGACTTATCGCTGTTTCTACCAGAGTGGTAATATAGCGCCTGGATCTAGTTCTCTGACTTTTTAGATGCCCATAAAAGAGCTGCCACAATGCGCAGAAGGGAAGGGCATTAATTCGCATGTACCTGAGTTTGTAATCTTATGGGCCCCGTAGACGGTCAAACGATTTGATTCAAACACGTAAAGTTTGGTTTGACTCAAACCATTTTGATCGTTTACAAAGGTGGTTTGAACGGTTTGTCAAACATTTACGTGTTTGAAGCATGTTTGATGCAATTTCATGTTTTTCGTTTGATGCAATTTCATATTTGGCGTCATCGTATTGGGAGCAATCCTGTAATGATGACGTCTTTTGTAATTATTAGTTTTTAATAAATAAATAAATTTTGTTGTGTTTGACGCGTCAGAAGTGTAATTACGACAGCGTACAGAATCAGACCGCGCAGAGCAGAGTCGTTCAAACCGACCTCAAATGGTTTGATCAAACACGTAAGGTTTGAGTCAAACCGTTTGACCGTCTCCGGGGCCCTTTACAAGGAGCGATCAGACGAACAACTGGGTTGGGTAGTGTCGGCACGGAGCGAGATGATGATAGATAATGTAGACTACGCCCTAGGGCTGGTCGTAATCGATAGACGGCAGCATCCAACTACCCGCATTACGCAATAGCCGAAGTACCTGACAACTCTATTATCCTCATGATAAGTAAGTAGGTTTCTATCTACGTATGATTTGATGTGATGATGAGAGATTGTCATTTACGGAGCTAACTATAAACCGTGAAACTTTATTCGTTTAAAACCCTCTTCAAGAGGGCTCAGTTCCTTCGATCAAAGAAACCCGTCCATGAAAAGTTAATCTAGTGCCATAACAAAAAAAAAAACTAGACTGACGACAAATAACCGCGCGTGCGGTCTGGGCCCCGTTTCACGAAGCAACAAGTTACAATTTGATATACATTGCGTAGCCAATTCGCCTAAACTATAAGCCATTATCGTTTTACCTAATCGTTTACGCAATGTACATCGAATTGTACTTGTAATTTGTACGAATGATACATTTTTTTTTCATCTGACGACTAATGTTCCATGGGGAAAGTTGCTCATTTTCATGAACTGAGTCCTCTTGCAAAGGGTTTAAAACGAATTATATTTACGGTGTATAGGCTACCCAACAGCCTACGAATTTAATCGTAGTTAACTGCACTTGCTTGTAGCTAAATCGATTATATGTCTTAAAGGTTAGAGTCCGAAATCCAATCCAGCAAAGATTTAAACGCATTTACCCTTAAAGGGGTGAGCAGAGCTTTAGTTGGCTCTGATAAGGAGTACGAATTAAAACCACGTCGTCGTAGTAGTACTATTGTCTATTATTATAATATATTCTGTGACCACGTTTTCTATATTAATGCTGATTTTTGTTGCGATTATTTATACAAATGCAATGTAGAGTCAGCGTTCCCCGAATCTGTGCGCCTGCGCGTGCAGCGGCGCGGGCGCATGACCCGAGCGGCCGCGGCACGTAATGTCGCGTTATTGTAATGCGTTGCGCAATGCACCACCCTCCCCTCAACCCTGCCCCCCCTCGACTGCCAGAACACTGCCCCCGGCTTGATGCCGAAGGGTGCCAGACGATACCAACAATGGTTTCATTTAATTTCTACATTATATCATTTCCTTGTCCCGATAAGTTCCTCTACACCGATATCCGATATGTCAAACAAAAGTACTTATGTTTGGTAGTCTGTTGGATTGTTTGTGATTTCCAAGTGAACAAATTAATGGAATAAAGTACTTACTTGAACTCAGTTTCAAAAATTGTGTAAATTAACAAAAAAAATCATAGTTACCAGACTACATAAAGCCTAGTCTTACAATATTTTTGCCTGTAATCTATCAGATCAGATTCGAAAACAAAAAGTCTTAAAATACCTACTACATGATTAAATCAAAGCTTTCTTGACCGATGTGTTCGATGGACGAGTCGGGAAACTATAAAATGTTTTATGGACGTTTTCCAACGGGGCTCAGCGGCTGCAGCGGGTGAAGCTGGTGGGGGGAGGGACGCGACACACTTTCTGAAGGGCTCTAAACTCATTGTGGGGGCACCTTTACGAGCCATCTATTCGTGGACCTTTGATTTATCACACACATAAAGGCTGTCCTTTGTTTGTCGGCACTTTTCACTATAGATCCTTGAGCTTTCTCTTCGGATTCGGCCGCAAATGTTTTCCGTGGTGCCTCTAATATTATTACATTAATTGGGTTTATGTACGTGTCCACAGCATTTAAAGTTTTAGAATTAGAATTTTCTTAGATCTTTGGATTAAACTATCAACCAACATTTGTCTTCCATCTTGCCTAAACAATTGATGTATAAATAGGAATATATTTTTATATTCCTCTCTTGAATCTTTGACAAAGAAAATAAAATTCAGTGTTAATAACCAATTAGCACTACCTACTCCTCCTATTTGCTGTCAAATCAAAGACTCCTACGCTACTGCAATAACTATTTCAAGATTTCGGACAAGAACGGTAAACGAAGCTTTCTCAGGAAGTCGTATACCAATAAATACCAGCGATATTTACGTTACCTGGCTATCAAAAATAATATGAAAACTAGATTGGGGTAAGTAGTTTACTTGCATGCTTGCTTTAGGCACAATAGGTATACCTATGGGTACCTACAAAGTTAAGATACCTTTCACGTACCTACATATTGCATATGAGCTGATAATAATTAAGTATCCAATATCCATGTGTCCAAGGGAAATTAAATATGTACGTATGCCTAATGAAGTGGAGACAGATTTTGAATTACATACAATGACCTAAGCATGTAACTGAACGCATACATGGTGAATTGGTGACGGTTTCGGTCTCTCGCCAGCGGCACCAGCGGATGCAGAGTCCCGCGACTAGGCACGGAAACCTGAAGAGTCGTTCCTGTATATTAAATCTTTGCTAAATAGTAGACTCTAACCTGCGTTACCAAGCTTTACCGATCCTAAATAGATAGATAGATAAATAGATAGATAGATAAACAAATATTTAGAAAGATTGAAAAGCGTGGTCATAGCCGTACAAAAGTATTGTCAACGACTAGTAAAGGTTGAGGTTTAAACAAAAACATCCTTGCAGTAAGTTGCAAGTTGTTGAGCTAAAAAAATCTTTGCAAGTAGGTAGGAGAGGCAAATAAGTAACCCACTACCTACGAATAAGGAAGCTATGGAAGTGTAATTGTAAATAAAACCCAAGAAAAATATGGCCCCAAATCTCGAGTACTTAAACGAGAAACGTCACTGTAGACGGGCCAATTGGATGCGTTCACGCATCACGTCATATTCCGACAAGCGCGGTGATTGGTTCACGGCATGACGGAAAACGGTGATTGGATCGCGTCACTTGTGCAGTGGATGTGTTATGCATTAAGTGTGATAGAACAAGTCAAATTAAAAATTATCGTACTTTTGCATTACTGATATCAATCAAATTGCTTTGTAATTATTTACTAAAATCACCTTATATAATATATTATTTAAATGTGTGATTGTTTTTGGGAAGAGGCCATTACTCTGTGTCAAACTTCTCACGTTTTCGTATTGTATTTTGTATCCATTAAAATCTTGCCAATTATTTGTTATTTTCGAGTTGTGATTTTACTAACGTTGAAATACAAGTCTGAACTAAGGAGAGACTATATTATTTCGGGGATCCATCCACCATGTGCGATCCTGCTGGCAACGGTTCTCCAACAAATATGAAGAGATTACTTTGTCATTATTTACTAAAATAATATTATTATTTAAATGTGTGATTGTGTGCTTGTTTTTGGGGTAAGGCTATTACTCTGTGTCAAACTTCTCACGTTTCCGTATTGTATTTTGTATCCATTAAAATCTTGCCAATCAATTTGTTATTTTCGAGTTGTGATTTTACTAACGTTGAAATACAAGCCTGAACTAAGGAGAGACTACATTATTTCGGGGATCCATCCACCATGTGCAATCCTGCTGGCAACGGTTCTCTGTCAAATATAAAGAGATATACAGCGACTCGCGAGGTCTACAGCTCACAGAGCCACTAGTATAGAAGACTGTGCCTTGTGCCTTTTAAAAGAAAATAACAAAGACAATTGGCAACTTCAGATGTATGGTTTACTTACATTGTCTTTCACTTTGGGTTATAGAGAAAACTTCATCATATTATGTTAATAATAATGCAGCACAATCAATATAATTTCAAAATTTACTTAGTGGGGTAACTAACGGAAAATAACAGTTTCTATTCAAGATTATTTAAGTAATACTTATTATAGAGATTATTTAAGTATTTTTATAGGATATAAGTATTATGACATTATACCTTAATATATAAGCCGTAGACATTGACTGACTATTGCTTGCATAATCTCATCCATCATTATTTTATGTCAAGTATTTAGAATACTGAAAAAAATGTATTTCCTTGTGATTTGTTACCCCAGTTTCTTTTTTGCTGGCTTTTTGGGCCTCCTGCACCATTTTACCTCGCCGGAGGTCATTTTATTACCTATATTTGTCTGAATTATACTGTATTTTTGTTTTTTATCGGAAGCGGCAGTCCATCATACAGTGCGTGACAGACTAACTAGCGCGTGTGTTGCCCTTTTTAAGCCCCGCCTTCTGTGTTGCCCTTGGCGTGGGGCCATTTTTTGAACGGAATGCGACTTCTATAGCTTCCTTATTCGTAGCCCACTACTAGTACATAATGTCTGTTTCCGAGCGCCAACAGCTTGCTTAAACAAAAGTGGTAAGTATAAACAAAACACATGAAAATAAATGTCTAAACATAGTAAGTAGAGCAAAAATAGGGAATCTGATTATTTTCCGGAATCGAAGCTTAATTTAATGTAAGAATTTTCGTTGACGTGACCCTGCGTACGAGTAGGTACAGTGGGAGACGTAGACGCAGAAGGACTCTAACTTCTAAAAAGGAACACACGTAAAGATTCTAGATATGGAATTTATTCAGAGAATTCATAAAAACATGAAACGCCTGAAGGATGGAAGCTAAGAGTACTAGTGTCTAGAGGGAGAGTCGCCTTATTATCCCTTCAATAAAAACAGGCCAACTTTTACATGAATGACAGCAACCGTCTTTTGTTTAACTAGCTACATAAATAGGGATTATTAGGGATATCAACTATTGACACACTTCCCAATAATTCGGGTAAAACTGTTATGTTAATCTATTTGTTCATAAAAGTAAAAAATATAGTAGTACTGCAATGCACTGTTTATATTTTGAGTTCAAGTGCACTTATATGATTAGTCAAGTGAGCATATTTATTTTAAGTAAGTACCTACATATTCCATACTAATATAACAGGGCTTTAAGGACGGACGATTAACGGCTTGATATTATTTGGTAATTATCGTTGACCGACTGCTTTCAAAATAAATATCCGATGGTCTCTGTAGGTAGTTTACAAAGACGAAACCATTATTTAGAATTGTAAATAATGACCGACTTTAGATTTTTTTAGTAGCTGAGCCGATTGCTTTCAAATCGATATGAGAGATCGGTAGATAGTCCGGTTAATAATAAAATATTGTTAGGATTAAATAAAAAACTGATAAACACTCCGCGTCAACTATTACTTAAATTCGCGCTAACTGTGGAATTTTTTAATGGAAAAGTGGCAACACCAAGAAAAACGCCAAGATGGAGTCGTATTTATTGTACATAAAATTCAAAATTATTTTTATTAAATATTATTAGGTTCTGGGTCTGGGTTAATTACGCATGAAACGGGATTGTGTAGGTCATTTTTTATTATCCTTTATAATTTCTGCACAATTTTATAATGCAACACGGCGTTTTCGATCACAAAAGTTCAGAAATAATAATTCAGAAAGAATTTATCACTTAATGCTAGCGTATCCCGTGATGTCACAAATGACACTGAGAGGCGGGAAACGACTTATCGTCCAACAGTTGGACGATATTTTTTTCGACGTTTCTACGCCGTCACTATCAATCTAGACCGTATATAATCTAAGGATGGAAGCATAAAGAACGCAAACAAAAAAAAGAACTACGATATTCGCAATTCAAAAATATCAAATTTATAGAACGAAATATGAAAACCGACCAACAGCCAGTAAAACAAAGGAGGCTCATCCTTACAGTACTATACCATAGTAAAGGAATATTGCACGATTCGATGGATGTTCCGAGATTAAGTGCTCTACTTGCCAATAAATGCATGTGCATAATGGATGACAATGGAATGGAATGGGTGGGATGTAGATGCATCCACCACTCGACATATTTTTTTTTATTTACAAATGTTTCGCCCTAGCAAAAGGGATCATGAAGAGCCGTTGGCCGTGCAGACCAAAGTCAGACACCGATGTTTATTTTGATAGATCCTTTTGTATGGTAGTTTCCCATATTAAATTTACAAATAATAACAAAATAATGAGACACTCAGGTTGATCATCCATATCACATCGTCCTGTTTCTTCCGCCTTAAAAGTAAACAAAAATAATTTAAATAATTGGATAGCATTAGCAGTATTCTGTTATTCATAAAGCTGGGAATATTTATAATTACGTTGGCCTTGCAAATCAATATAAATAAGTAATAAACTTAGCTTTTATTCGCACTAAAAGTATTTAACATACAATATTAAAGTATATGACATAGCCAATTATGTCTTGTAGATAAGACAAGCTATAATCCTCAGAAAATACTCACATATGGGATTATAAAATAAAGATGGTTGAGCTTATAAATAAATAAGTACCTTAACTAGGTACTTATTTATTTAATAACCCTTCACGTAAATTTTGTATCTAACTAGAGTTTATGCATGTAGATAACGAAGAAACTGAAAAATATTTGTAATTACTTAGTAATTGATGACCTAAACCATTTTCATTCGAAAATAAAATTTTTGCTTGGTAAGTAAGAATAACAGTATTGTATTTTTACGAGTACAAGACTAATTTATATTGGACTGTGGTGGTATCACACCCGATTAAAAATATACAACTTGGGCTTAGAATATCCTATCCGTGCTGAAATATTTAATCATATTTTACAAGAACAAAAGTAGGCAATACCGTAAAGTAATAAAACAGACTACTATTTCCTTACAGCAGTTTTTACAGACTACCGTAAAGATAGCTAACATTACTGTCAGCCAGCAGCGTGTGCGCATAAAGGAGGGAGGAAATAGGATAACGGTGTGCGCAGGCGCTGCAAGAACTCTCAATATCGCGCACCGTTCCCCGTCGCATCGTCAGTGCAACAATGTGCCATTATATCGCCGGCTTTATCGAGAACCTATGCTTCCCCCGCACTTCTGCGTCAACAAAACGAAATCACTGGTTTTCACAAGGATTATATTAAGAGACAATTATCTCTAAGCTACGCATTGCTGTGTTACATTTCCTGTGATTGCAAGGCTTTTTAGCCAGCAACAAAAGATAGTCAAATCGCGATTGATTTAGTATATTGCTGTTGTAATATCTAATAGAGTTTGATTCGTCATAGCTCAAGTTATGCTGGATTACCAGCAATAGACAGGTCCCCTCGCTCTACCGTTCACAACTTTTTGCCAGCAAATGGAAACTGCAGAGACAGTGGGTGAATGAGGCCATGTTCATACGATATCATATGTGGATTTCAAACGCGATTAGAGAAAACAGCACAAGGTGTAAGTAGTGATAATGATTTACAGTGTGATTGAAAATTATAGACTTATGAGGGACAAAGAGATGGATACATACCTCGTTCCACTAATATGAGAGGCAAAGAAAATTAGGACTGGAGTTCGTTCTAAGAGGTGAAAGCTTATAATGCTTCAAGCGATTACTTCCAGATAACTATTTCTAAAATATTCAATACAGCAAATGTGCAAAAACGTTCAAGCTAAAATCTTGCACGCAGAAACTTAAGGAGTCATCACCACACCACACTTGTTCAGCTTAAACCGAGAAGACAAACCTCACTTCACTTCGGCTTGGATAATAATGAAATCTTTTTCTGATCGACTCCACCATTAGCGAAGACAAATCACTATCATCATCCTAGCCCATATACGTCCCAACCGATGGGCTCGAGCCTACCCTGAATTAGTTGATCAAACCGCACTGGGCCAGTGTGGTTGACTGAAGTGTGAATAAAACTATAGTAAGTAGCTGAAAAAAATTCAGGTATCTTTCGCAATGTTTTCAAGAGTTGATTTCGATTTCTTTTTCAAGTTTAGATGGGTCATACTTTATACGTATTTTAATATTGCTTTTTATTAAAAAAATTACAATACTGAAAAAAAAAAATCTCTTTGCAAGAAGGACAGACATTGCAGGCTGAATCACCTGATTGTCCGAAAAGAAAGATGATTCCGTGCTTCGAAAGGCATGGCCCTGGGTCGCGGTTGTCGTTACATGAGCCAAGTCTGTGGCCTTTGGTGCCCAGGGTTTGTGAGGTCGGTTGTCGACCTTCAACCCATACGATGACGGAGAAGAACCACATACTTACTTCTTTTCTTACGTTTTATTTATACCTTCAATAATAATAAATCGATCTTCATCAACAGCTTATATACGTCCCCAACGAGGGGCTCGAGCCTACCTAGGCCTTAGTCGACCACGCTGGCCCAGTGCAGGTTGGTCGACTTCACACACAACTTTTGAATTTCTTCGCAGAAGTATGCAGGTTTCATCACGATGTTTTCCTTCACCGTAAGAGCGTCGAATAAACGTACATATGAATTCGAAATTCGAAAACACATTGGTACGTGGTGGGGATCGAACCCGCGTCTCCCGGACGGGAGGCAGCGGCCCAGGCCACTAGACCACCGACGCTCAAAAATAAATCGATCTAAATTTTTATATTAATTCTTGTATTAAAAAGTATTGCGTGTCGAAATGCGAACAACAATAACGCATTGACCATTTGTTACGGCTTTATGGAGTTAGAACTTGCTATGAGGTTTTAATGTGTGAAATTAAATAATATCCTACACGTAGATAAAGGAACCACGATCATGAATTTTATTATTTGTATTACAGCTACTTATAATTATATATTATTATTGCTACAGATTACTTATACGTCTGTTAACGAAATATTATTAATAAAGTATAAATAAATAAAAATAAAAATTGTTTATTTGCCAATAAAAAAAATTCATGGTACATTTCAAAATTACTCACTCCGCACTAGGATAAGGAACCTGTAACGCAGCAGTCCAATCGATAAGTGAGTGATTTACATAAATCCTTACATACTAAATTATACCTTTTTTTACTGAAAATGTTAAGTACTTACAAATATAATAATAAATTTTTGAACAGATATTTACTTATATTACATAATAATAACTAATCGATACAATATGATAAATAAATAATGTTATACAATTGTTGGTAGGTTGGTAATTTTCGTTTAGCTTCATGAGCTTCATGCATATTAAGAACAGTGTTTATTTATCGTGTTATTGAGGGTAGACAAAAGATCTGAATCGTTGGGGAAACGTAGAGTTTATTCTATCTAGGAATGTGTACCTGATACACTCTCCGCTGGGAGAGCTGATCAGCTATGGATGAATTTAAGGTCGCTTTGCTGCTGCTTTGTTGCAGATTATAAAGCAGAAAATTAAAAATTTGACGATCTTGGACAGGACTCGAATCTCCTTGGCTATCCGGACCAGAAACAGGCGCATTACCACTTATGCCACCAAGCGCTGTGAAAGGTCGACGAGAGGAAACGCTGCCAGTGTTGTGGGCACATTTGGGCAGGGGGCGTTGCTGGGCGGACTTTTTTATTAGTTTTAAGTAGACTTGAATTTTATAATTTTTATTATGTATTATTATATATTCTGTGTACCTATTGATGAATTTTACTTATACTTAGTGTAATTTTTTCAGGAATAAACTCATCAGATTTAATTTATCGTTATAGCATAGATTAAATGGTGGCGATTCCATCTCGAAGAGGCAGAGCTGGGGTCTGTCTATTCAGTATTCTGGGCGTTGCAAGAATTCGCGTAGAGCAGAAACGGAAGGAATTTACCACGACGAACGGACGTCCACAACTTTTCCCAAGGAACATAGACTGACAGACGACAAAGAAGTTAGCTCTTTTATACAAAAAACGCGCATTCAGCTGATCGATTTACTATGGGGTGGAAAATGCGATATATTTTCGTCTGACAACTTGTTCCTAAGGAAAGTTGTTTAGTTTCATGAACGGAACTCCCCCCTTTTTGCTTTATAAGTATTTGTGTAACACCCTGTGTAATCCTGATCTGTCCTGATATAGAACCTTTTAATGTTGAGCTAGTAGGGATTGAATCTTCGCACTTACTTTCATTAATTTACAGGCCAGTTTATACTTTGACAAGTACAAGTGCGAGTTGCAAGTTCAAGTTGCAAGTGCAAGTTGTCAAAACAAAAGTTTCATATCTTCCTGTTGTCAAAAAGCATATTATTTCCTGTTGCCAAGGAAACACTCGCACTTGCAAAAAATAGACCGGATTCAATTTTTTACAACTTCGGCCATAAAACTAACTTGTTTTGGTGATGTGCAGTCATGCAGGTTCATATGGATTTTGTTATCACGGTAGAAACGTACCTTATAAAATTATGATTTAAAAATAAAAGAAACACAGTGGTTTTGATATCAAGATCTAATTGATCGATGCAAGTCCAACGTACAGACGACTACTGATAGAAATGGACTAAACTTCTAGGCGCACTGTTCGTTAGTAGACGCCTAGACTTCTATTTATACTTATACTTCTATTTATCTGCCTTTGACCATACCCAAAGAAAAAAGCCTATGCGTTTAATTCTTTTCTTTGTTTTTGTATACATATTGTATGCGTAAAAAATATTTAGCGCCAATCAACTTCGTAAATTCTGAAAAATAAAACTCAATAATGTCGCCTTCTCCTAAGTTCGTCTTACTGGAATGGTCCAAGTTTGAGCTCGTTGGTAAACATGGAATGCTCCGTTGCTTGCGCAATAGCCGGGGCCGGGTTCAAACGTGTTACACGGGGGAGACATAAAAAGAAATATTTTATTGCTGAGCCGCCCAGTACAACGAAATGTTCGGATGGACGGTGTGGGCGCGCACTATCCATCATTGAATTGACCACTGTACTGGAAAATGGGCATTCCTATTCTTACTATCTCCTATACACGGTATAGATAATAAAACGGCTGTTTGTAAGAAAGCACTGCTCTAACACAAATATGTATGTAAATTCCTTATGTGGCTATTCTAATTCTAGCTTAGTATGGGCGGCGGCTTCTATTAACATATTTTATATATACGATATGTAGTAGAGTAGGTTTAGGCAGAATACTTCTATCTAGCTTTTATTGATACGTTTTGCGTTTTATTAAGAGTTGAGTGTCATTTATTTAAAACGGAGAGAAGACACAAAACTAAAGAAGTCTTTTTTGTGTTTTTCTTTATGTCCAAATATAAATATGTACAGAAATACAAAATAATTTTGTAAAGTATTGTAAATATACATATAGGTAGGCAGGCATTTTAAATAATTAATCTATAGGTATGTTAAGATATCAACGCACAACGCACTTGGAGCATGGATCCGTTCACTCTGTTCACCGAAGCTCTTTGCGAAGTTGTATTAGTTCAGCATAGAACTCAGCCCAAGGTTGCAATCATGGTTATGTTATACCATTATGTTATATAGCTGCATGAGTACATAAACATTGTATTGCAAATATACCTCGCTAGATATTAAATTAGTCAAGTTTGGATTATTTATACACTGTGATTTTTATAGCGTGATATAATACAACCCATGTAACTGAATAACTTTCCCTAAGGTACATAGCGGCCGTGCGAAAGCCGACAAAAAAATGTAAGGGCCATTTCTTGTCGTCGTTCACCCTATGTTGTTCAGTTTTGTGAACTGATAACTCTCGCAAAGAGTTTAAAACCAATAGGATTTCACGGTGTATTCTTGAGGATAAAAATAACAAAAAAATCAAATAGTAGCCAGGCACTGTATGAAATACCAATATTGATTGATGTATAAAGACCGTCTCTACCTGTTAGGACCCTTTATTGCCCCTACCACTCTGTCTTTTAATGTTTGTGTTATTTTTACCATTGCCCAGCAAGGCGGTGCAATATAGTCACAGGAAAACTGCATTAAAAATCCATTCATACTAGAGGCTCTGTGAGCTGTAGACCTCGCGAGTCTTTACATTTCTTGCAAGTTGATGTAACCGCTTATTTTTATTTTTTCTCTACAAACATCCCCGAACCCTTCAAATTTATTTATCACAAATATTTCATTTTTATCGGTTGAGAAATGTGACCTGTAGAGGAAAACAGCCTCAACGGTAGACCTTGTAAGCTGGAAACTCCCTTAACTACGTAATTTTTAACAATTTGCAAAAACTGACTCGACACAAAAAATCTATATATTTATTTATCGAACCTGCACACAAAATTTCACGACGAGGAGAACTAACAGACAGACATAGACACACGAAAGCAATTTTGGCCAAGCTGAAACGGAGACGCTTGGCGCTCGTTCGGTCAATATTAGGTGCTGTACAACAAACCGTACAAATGGGACACTATTAGAAGACTTTCGAAATTATAGAAAAAGCGACAAATTAACATTTATTCCTAAAGAATGTCGAAAATTAGATGTTTCACAATCCTTTAGAATGTGATTTGTGTGATGGATAGAAACAAGCTTTCAACAGTGCGTTTATCAAACCGGTCGCTGCGCTTGCGCCGACGACGACCGCTCAGGGCGTAATGCATATTGCCCCCGATGTAAACACAAAACAATAACAACTTGTTTTTGACTTAAATGACTGTTTAGTGGCATTGAGAATGTGTTTAATAGAGCAAAATTTGAAAATAGAACTGTTTTTATGCACCTTTTGTTTACACGTTTACACATTTTGCCAATATTAATGGATATGTCAAACTTCCAAATAATTCCTTTGGACAATTAAATTTTAAGTTAACTCCAACTCTTTTTCCTTTTTCACAATATTCTTCCAGTTTTCAAAACGCTGACTTTGATACGTCAATGTGAGAATTAGAATAAATCTACTTCCGCCTGAGCCGCCACAAATCAAAGGGTTTTCCGTTCGGAAAAGCGCGTAACAAGTATAAAGAATAAGGAAATGACCGTTTTATTTCAGGCTAGATAATAGTCAAAATGCACTGTTGTCGTTCTAATTTAAGGCTCAAACCATTCAGTGGAACATGCTGATGAAGTACGTACAACAAACAACTCGTTTTTACCTTAGATCATCTAATTTTTCTTTGGGTAAAAAAGGTAGTGAGCCTCGGGCCAGATCTTCATCCAGCAATGGATTAATTAATGATTTTTGCATAGATTAGTCATTTCGAGAGTAATACAAAGAATGAATTACTTGAATCACAGCCATAATGAATAGAATAGTAAATAAAAGATAGAGGAGTCCACCTCCCCGGCCCCGCAGGACGCGAAGGTCGCGGCACGCCCACGTCACGCCGCCACTTAGCCACATCTACCACTTGGCTCTACAGACACGAATTAAAAAATGCTCAAAAAAATGTTTTCGTAATATAAAGATAATAATGATCCGTTAGACTGAAAATCCGTGATAAATGCACCAGTTTTGTTGGTGCAATTTTTCCTAAGGAATTATTTAAAAAGTTAGAACGTCCAAAAAAGTCTTGATTATGTTTTTATTTTGTGGTCTATTTAACTTACTTTATTCGTTTACATTTTCTTACATGATAAATATATTTTAGATTTTAAAAAATACGAGAGGTATTCTATGTTTTTAATTTATGAAAAATCGGGTTTTTATCAAATCCGACAAGTCTAACGTGAAAAAATGGTAATGTTGATGTGATTAGTTCCTATATATTAATTATTTATTTATTTATTTCTGTGCCGAAACCACTACACGCGAATATATAGGTATAATTAGTAGTACCTACCTCCGAAACTCACGACGAAACAAAAATCTGACCAAAAATATTCTTCCGTGAAGACTGTTGCCACTGAATCTATTCGATGTTAGGATGGCTCTAATCTCTAGCTATTAAATGATAAAAAATGAATGAATGAATGAATGAATATAGTGTTATATAAAAAAGTGTTATAAGACAATCGTACATTAATCAAAAAGGAACAAATTATATCATGTAGTTGAACCAAAACAAACACAGACAGAAGGTATCACAGTAACTTATTCAATTCTCGAGAAAGATTGTGGATCTAGATTTAACGTAGAGATTAGGTGCATCGAGATAGATACCGTAATACCATAATAATGGGGCTAATTACTCCCCAGGAGAACTTTTACAACGTGTATGACATATTATTTTAATGATATCCCTGAAGTGGTTGGGGCTGGGAACCAACTTGTGTGTAACCTACCGCTTTTATGAAAATGTTTAGTGTTTCTTGATAATTCTTTTAACGTACACATCAGATCAACTTGATATCAGCACTGAGGCAGTATAGAACAAAGACGGAAATAAATCGCAATCAATAGGGAACGTGTCGCACATGGAGCCATTAATACAAATTGTTGCGGACACCGGCCGCTCGCCGGCTAATTGTCGACTTAACAAGTCGCTGGCCTCAATACGACCCTCAATAGACAGACGGACACTCCAGCGCAGCCGCACGATCGCACCACGCGGCCGGACCAGAGCGCTCGGCCTCTTCTATCCCCCGCCACCCCTAAGGATGCCCATTTCCTTCGAGCTGATTACGGCTCATAGACTAAAAAAGTACAATCATAGTGCTCTCCGGCGCGGAACGCACTGTCCTCATTTGAATACAAACGCAATGCGCGTGCGCACACACCCTTAACTGTACACAGTGATCTCCATTACAACCTGAATGCGACTCTATGATGATTCCACTCTGGTTGAAAACGGTACGATCGTCAGAGAATACGTGCCCTCTTTTCAAAGTTGAAAGAAGAGGGACTCTCTCATGCGAGAGAGGGAGGGCGCTACGGTCGAGGAGGACGGAGGACGATAAGGGCATTCACCCCGTACCCCGTGGGTTGCGACTAGCGGCTCTACAAATGATGTACAAGCACATAGATGCCTTTCTCTATTTAGGTGCGCACGAGTTTCGAAATAGTGGCCGTGGAACTTTTTGTTGGGAGGTGGATCCTGTTTGGTTGCGTCACCCGATAACTTCGGCCGCTAGAATGTCCGACGGCGGTCGCAGGTGTGTTTGGTTCCATACCACACTATCTTCACTAGGTGGTAATGGCCTTTCATTGCGACCACCTCTAAATATTCTTAAACGATTTTAAAAGCACTTAGTCCTCCTAGCAGCTTTGTCAAGCAGGGCTCAAACAGAATCTTTTGTGTTGCAATTTATAAGACATCTTGGTATTGTAGTGCAATATCAGTACGGCGCGGCGGCCTATTTTAACTGCAATAGGGGAATTGATGTAAAAGGATCAAAGGAGCAAGCACCCTTTCAAACTGACCGGTGGTCGTGCCGACAAATCACACGTGCGTGCAAAACTAACATCTTGCATACCGAGCTTTTTTATTTATTTATTTTACAGAAATTTTAATTACACCCCTTTTTCTATTTGAAAAATGTGCTTGCAAAATATTACAAAATTATTTGGTCTACCATCTACAAAGCTTTAAAAATTATTGTTTGACCACCTGATATGTTTCTAACTATTCGCATTTCTTCTACATTATGTGAATGCAACTTTTTAACGTAGTAAAAGGAATTTGATCGTAAACGTACCTAATGATGGCTTCTGTTTGCATCCTTATTGATGCACAGTAGCCACAAGCTCTGCATTAAATCAGGTACCTAGGTATAGCTAAGCTATCTAATTACACTGTAGCACAAAGTAGCTAAATGTAAGGGAGAGCAGGCTGGAACATGGTTACGAGTGAAAGGGCTGAGAAGAATGTTAATCAATAATTTCATTAATCGAAAAAAGGAAACTAGTCGGATGAATTTAGATAATTCAAATTATGATGTACTCCGAAACCTACAGTACTAAAATTAAAGACCGTAGCTCTATTTTATAGGTAGGTTTTAATTAAGCACTGTATATTTTCCTGAAAAATTATGTAGCTTAGTTGTTAGATAAATGAATAGATATATAGTGGCTCTGTGAGCTGTAGACCTCGCGAGTCTGTATATATCTTTTAAAATTTATTTTTATTTTTTCTCGACAAACATCCCCGACCCCTTGATTTTTATTTTTTTATTTTGAAACTAATTTTATTTTATATTATTTATTTTATTTTATCATATTTTATTTTATTGGTTAAGAAATGTGACCTGTAGAGGAAAACAGCCTCAGCGGTAGACCTTGTAAGCTGGCAACCCCCATAACTCCGTCATTTTTTTAAATTTCCAAAAAGTAACTCGACAAAAAAAATTGATTAATTTATCGAACCTGCTCACAAAGTTTCACGAGAATCGGTTGAGACACGCGACCTGTAGAGTGAAACAAACAAACCAACAAACAAACAGATGGACATACAAAAGCAAATTTGGCCATGCTGAAACAGATACGCTTCGCTCGCTCGGTCAAACATAAACACTAGAAAGGGGAGCAACCAAAATGGCTAAGCAGCCTTGATTTTTGAACAGCCACAGCAAAAAAAATCACGTAACATTTTGAAATAATATATAATGAATTTAGCCGCCTCTTTTCCCATAGAGGCGGCTAAATTATAGTATCAAAATAAATGTAAAAAAATAATGTTTTGTAAGACTTTCAATCGAATTGATAACGCTATAACTAGTGTTGCCAAATACATTCTTACGAAAGTAATAAGAACTTTGATACTACCAACATTTATCTGGTATCCTTAATACAGACAACTCAAAACAGTTAATATTATAATAATATTTTTATGTTCATATTGAAGCCCAGAGGTCAAACATTTTGGTTTCTGTCCTTTAATACTAGACCTTTAACGTATATCTTACCTGAGCTGTTACTTGCAGGGTTATGTATAATTTTATTAGTAAGTAGGCAATTAAATACTCCTTGTAGAACAATAAATTAGTCTGTAACAAAATGCCTTTTATTATGCATAGTAAACCAAAAAGCTGCAAAGTTGTTCACCCTCACTAGTTTATCGATACATTCTGTTGTATTTAGATAGGTTTTCACACCGGTAGTTTTCCATGGCTATATCGATCGGCGCAGATAGCAGTCCTGTGGGGGGTGGCAACCCCCTATACATCGATAGTGGCATCCCACCCACCCTACTGATAATAGGCATTAATAGGTAAATATAGTGCCAGGAGATACGCGCTTGCAACATTGTAAAAAATTAAGCCTGCATTTGCTCCAAAGGTTTCTCTGAAAATGAACTTGGAAAACGGCACGACGACGGAACGGAACGAGCACGCAATAGAGATGAGGACTTCAAGGACGTATATGTCACCGTAAGATTGTGAATGCCGTTATACACTTACCGCTCGGTGGATAGAAGTTCAATGCTGAAAAAATACCACCAGCAAGGACCTTCACAGCGACGTCGCATTCCTCCGTGTATTGTTTAAAGACTGTCGGAGCTTTTAAAAAAGTAGGTAATTGAATAATTTATTTTATAAAAAAAGAACATAGTAGATACGTTTTCCTACGAAAATGTTAACTGTCTCTTCTAAAATAATTAATAAACATATTTTAAATTACCGCACAAAATAGCCAATGCTAAGTGAAAACGAGCTCGGCGGGCAAAAAGTCAAGAGGTTTTAAATAATTATTTTAATTGATGTAAGAGAATATAAGGCTTGCCCCTACAGTCGCTGAAGTAGGAATTAGTTTTTCTAAAAATAATATATTTTTTACTAACTAATTACTAATAGGTAATTGAAATTTATCGTGTAGTTATGAAAAACGAGATCCGATACCTTTTTTCTTCTTTGAAATTCAAAGCGGACTAAAATTGTTTCAGGGAACACTTTCAAGGTATAGTCATTGCATTTATGTTGTGTTATCCTCCAATCAATACTGTTGTGAAGCACCCTTATGCCAAATATCGATAGCCCGCATCTGTGCTGGCAGGAACTAGGGTGCCGCCCTAGCCTGCCTAATTTAGTATATTCGTTTTGATAGGGGCCGACGAACTGACACATTTAAATGAATTGGACCATCAACTTCGACCCTTAAGAACATATTTTCGGATGTTTTTGAAGTTAGGGGTGCGTAACGGAGATAGAGTGTTGAGTAGATAAAGTTTAGTTTATTATTGAAGGGAAAACAACATTTAAGAATAGAACTAATATTGAAGACTAAATAGACTGATAATGTTATAATATATTTATAAATATATACATGAAATTGGACTTCCAAAATAAACCGAGGTCAGCAGTTTGTCTGGCGAATCTACAAGAAAACTAAACCTTAGGATATCATTGTAAAATAAGACCCTACTAACAATATATAAACGTTTAATGTAGTAATGCTAATTATTGCATAAGTAATTAAATTAAAACGATGAAAATAATTATTTAGACTTATGTAAGAAAATAATATTGCTTACGCACGATGTAGCCTCTGTCTCAGAGATATTAGCGTAATACTCTCAATAGGATCTCAGCTAGAATAGGACCTAGTGAGTCCAGTTTATGGTCACAACAAATCTCTACATTTTATTACTGTAATCAGAGTTAAGTAGGTAGATATCAGCAACGTAAAATATGCTTTGCTCATGATACTTACCCGAAACCTGTGTGACCTTGATGTGTTGGTTTATGCATTACTAACCAACCAATACGAGACATCTTCATCCCCATTATTTTATTTTACAAAAAAAAGTGTAGAGAAATTCAATAAAGCACGAAAAAATATTAAAAGAATCTTTTAAGTAAGCGTTCATTAAAACATCTTCCCTGTTTTTACCCTTACCTTGCCGGCCAGCGTCCACTGCATCCAGTCCCAAATAAGAACAAGAGAAATAAAAATAAACTGAAAAAAAAGAACGAACAGAGCGCACCCGGTCAACCCCCTCGATTCTCGGCCCTCAGCCAAAATCACAGAAAAGGGGGAATGGAAGTGACATGTTACTATGTACGTACACAGTAAGATAGGGCACATGCATTGCCCACACATAAGGAAGTGAAAACAGAAACAAAAACACTAGTTCACAAGTTATATCTTCCTTCTGCAAACAGCATTCGTTAGTAGATTTCTGTAGCAGTGTAATTATTAGGATGCAAATGCTAAAACTATGTCAAATGTCAATTTTAGGCATTTTTCATGGAATTGCCTTGGAAAATTTGTGAAACAAACAGAACAAACCGGATTTCTATTTCATTGACTTTCCCTGACCACCTTACCATCCTTCCCTTACTTTCCTTTATTTTCCAGAGCTTTACCTCCTTTTTATTTCAAAAAGTCGAGATAGATACTCAAATTTACTATCTTACATTATATATAATAGATGAAAAAGTACATTAGAACAATGCCAACGCAATTAATAAGAAAGAAATGCGATGAAGCATTTCCCTTTTACAGAATGTAGAGTTATGTTACGGTGGCGACGCACGTAGGCGTTTCCATCCCTGTTCTTGTTTCTGTGACCAAAAAGAAAAGAAATGCCCTCCCGCGTCCTGGGTTCTCAGGAATGTCCGTACCTTTGTTCGTCTCCCTCTGAGGGCTCGCCCGTTCCGTGGGACTTTTCACGATCTGGTTTTAGACGCACCGCCGAGAAAAGGAGGGTGCTTGCTGCACACTGCTTTTTGTTGATTTGTTGCAAATGCCGCTAGATTGGAAATGAATTACGCGTCCGAAAGGTTTTCTGTTGGTTTTGTGTTTTTTGTAGTTCATGAATACCTCGAATTATATACTGCCATAGAACTCCAAAAGTCAATCTGTTCTGTTGCGCTTGACGTGATGTCAATTACAGTGATCTTTCAGGCGCTATTTTACTCCTAACGATGTAAAACATCGTGTAATCCTCAAGCCAGCTCTTCATTTGACACCACATAAGTAGACACTTGGGTTTATGAGACTTCCAAAGGTGGGACAGAAGTGGTAAAAGATTTTTATATCGGCGATAAAACAATCCCTCTTTTTAAGTGTGAAGGGAGGTGACGATAACGCCACTTCATGATTGTGGGAAGTATCAAGTGCACCTCCAATTTAAACACTCATAGTCTTACATAGTTACCTGTGAGATAGTCAGTTTAAAAATCTAATAACCCTGTAATTTTTGATTGTCTCGTACACAAGTACACAATAGAGGAAATGTAACCTATGTTTCATAAAAAAAGTTGAAGGAAAGGTCGTATAAAGGTGACTGAAGCAATAATAATAAATAAACCAACTACTTATTGGCCTACATATAAAACAAAAGTACCCATAGCAAAGTTGAGTAGAGCACCAAATCGTTATAATGATATTTGCCTAGCTCTAATAGCTTTCTACTAATAAAATCGCTGTTCTAATAGCCGGCAGTGGACCGAAGTAAAGTGCAATAAGGTTGGTTACATTATGGAGTCTGACGCACCAATAGGCAATTACTTATAATACATACTAGATTCGTATTAATACAGACAACATAGGTTGAAGATAGTCTTTATAGTATTTATCGAGTTTATATGTGATCAGTTAGATTGCGCTGAATAATGATTATAAATTCATAATCAACATTCAAATGTACACTAATACTTATAAAGAGGAAAGCTTTGTATGTTTGTATTTTTTGTATGTTTGTAACGAACAAACCTAAAAACTACTGAACCGATTTTAAGAATTGTTTCACTATTAGAATGCTACATTATCCCTGAGTAACATAGGCTATATTTATTACTTAGATAAAATTAGGGATCCTTGCAAAAACTTCAGTAATGTGAACTAAGGTGTAAAATTTGCTTAAAAATTTCCTTCATCGCATACGCAGCGGAAAATATTGATGTTAGAACAAAAATGTTCTACAATGGCGTAGGGTAGATGTTGGGTAGGTGTAGGGTATATGTCGGGTAGATGTTGGGTAGGTGTAGGGTAGGTGAAGGGTAGGTGTTGGGTAGGTGAAGAGTAGGTGTAGGGTGGGTGTAGGGTAGGTGTAGGGTAGATGTTGGGTAGATGTTGGGTAGGTGTAGGTAGAGTAGGGTAGAGGTAGGAAAAATGGCAGGACAATATTTTTCATTTGATTTAAGTAGGTAGTATGTAAGTTAAAGAGTCCATAATGTAATTATTATTCTTATTAAAGAATTGGATTTTTGTTTTTGACGTTGATCTACCCGCGCGAATCCGGGGCGGGCCGCTAGTATAATTATAAAGTAGTAGTAACTAAAGTTAGCATTCTAGTACTAAGTATACTTGAATGCTAACTTTAAAAATTTAATCATCTTGAAAGCTAATTAAGAGCTGTGGGTGATTCACCTTCTTTCATTCAGTCTAAACTAAATAGTTCTAAAAGAACACACACATCGACAATTTTTAAACAAAAAAAAAATGCTCCACGGATTTTAAAGTATTAAAAAATAAAGAATGAATGGGTTAAAAATCTGAATGTAAAAATATTGTTCGTTTTAAAATATTCAAGGTGTTGGCGCGACACGACCGGCGGCGGCCGCGTTAAGTAACTTTACGGTCTGTCGATTACCCTCCTCCCTTACTTATTTTAACGTTATTCGCAAAGGTAAATCAAAGTCACGCAGTCAGGTATTTTTTGGAAATTAAATTCTGCAATACACAAGTGAGTAAGGTACAGTTAAATGAATGTATACCTACCCAATGTATAATAATCGCCAATGATTTAGACAAATATTCCTAAGATAAGACATTAATTGCGAATTAAGTTAGTATTTGATAGGTAACTATACGCATCTGTACGAGTATAATTAATAAACTTTATTGTCTGTTAAAATTTTAATGCCAACACGTACCGTTGTTTTCAAATTTCGAAATATAAGTACTTACACGTTAATTACGATAAAGGAAGATAATTATTGTAAGAAAATTTTCACGCTTTCACGAAAAAGCTAAAATACAGCTTGTGTGGGGTCAAGTATGAAATAAATTTATTTTCAATTTAACTGTACTTTGTCTTTATGAGCATCTGTCCTTATGAGAATTTGTCTTTAAGAAAATTTGTCTTTTTGAGATGTCCTTCTGCGAACAAAGGTAAAAATCACCTTAATCTAGGGTACATACACTAAAGGAATAAAGGAGCCATAAGTTCATTATATTCGATAGTAAAACGTTACATAGTTACAAGTTAATAATACTTATTTAAGTATTATTAACTTTTATTTTAAGTACATATATATAGGTAGGTGTATATAGGTATATTCTTTCGTCTTGTTTCTGCTTTAGAGGGTGAAAAACTCCCACGTAATTTGTCATTATAAATAATCATGCATCATCATGACACATTCAGTATACAAAACGATCGCGAAGTTCTTGAATGAAATTGTGATTCACTTCAAGCCACCCCTATACTTTAGGACAGCATTAAAAAATTTGTAAATAGTACATTTTTTACAGTCGTTTACCGTCTAATTGAACATTGGTTGTCTCAATGCACTGGTATTAAAGAAGAAAATAGATCGAAAGTTATTTTTGTGATGTGTGTTAAGTTGGTATAATGATTTAAATTCGTTCAATTCGTCGCAGGCGCCGAGGTATGCGGGTGGGTGTGCTTTTTGTTTCCTGCAGACGACTCTGATGAAGGGTGCATTTTTATTTTTGTTAACCCATTAGGACGTTAAAGATCTTGGCTGGAGCGCAGTTTTGAATAAATAAATTACTTAGTTACACGTCTGTTTGTTACTTTTTGCATTAAATAATGAACTTATAACTGAGCGTTTTTGTATGAGATTTCCTTTTAGACCAAAGGGGTAAGTAGATAAGATATATTTTTTTACAAGCCTCGAATGGATAGCTTATTTTGCTTTAAGTATTTGTTATGGGTAAGTCTAACCATTAAAGAAAGTATGATCTTAAGTTTATAGTGATTAACAATCAAGCCCTTTTATGTCCCTATCATTAAGATTTCTGCAATCACTTATAATTGCATATTACCTATAGATAGATAGAAACATAAGCACACGGTATAGGTACCAAAGCTAAGTAAATCGCCGAGCGAATTAGGCAGACACAATTACGTTAACTTAAATGAAATAAGTTTGTCCAATTACATATAATATTATATTAAATGGAGATTTAAGTAGTTACCTACAGGAGAATAATTATAATAGTTCATTATGTAGGTACTAGAATAACTTTATAGCCTCATAAGTATATGATCAGATCGTACGTGGTTTCGCTTGCATGCAGCTTGGGGTCAAGAATTCTTTAAATTTGTCAATCAACTGCCATGTACCAGTCAATGCACTTGCTACCCCGCGCGAGCGCATCAATTAACATTATTTAACATTCACTGTACTTTTTTAAATTCTTTCATATCGAGGGCTGATGGCATGGGGTGCAAGCGACCATGGGAGAATGCCTTCCACGCAACGTTACACATCAGTATAGTTATTTTAGCTTAGGGCGAGGGTGCTTTATTAATTTCCTGATTTAATTGAGGAATCGTACATCAAAGAGTAGCAGGAAATATGTTTAGTTGGAGTGTTTCCCGTTTAACGAGATCACGCGAAGAAGGGTGAATTGAAATATTTAAGTCACAAAATAAAATAATTACTATGAATATAAGTGTTAACTTACCTTACATATACGAGTCTTTCATCTTAGTCAGTAGGTACCTACATCTTTTTAGACGTCTCTCGTTGTCGTCATCTTTGTATTTTGTATATTGTAAACACCCGGCCCTGAGCTCTCAAAGCAAAGGGTTAAAAACAAACAAAAAAATAATCCAACTTGTAGGTACCTGTAGGATTCGAGTTAGAAGGCATTTCAAAACAAAGAAACACAAATGGAGTCCTTGCCCTCTGAGTAGCCCTCACCGTGTACAAAGGGCTGTGATTGCAATGGAGACGAGAGGGGGTGGAGGGAGGCGAGGGAGCGGGAGGGAGAGGAGGAAGGTCGTTCACCCAGCCGGGGTGGCCGCCCCCTGCGCCGGCGCACGCTTGGGCGACGGCCTGTAACGTCCCTCGGCAACCAAGTATTTATAAAAATCCAGCGATCCTCCCTGCTGTGAAATCGGTGCTTTTTCTTATAAAAACCTACTGAATGGGGTGAGGGCATTGAGGCTGTTGAACTGTTTGATACAATGCGTAATCAGATCTCATTTGTAGCACTATGGTTATTGCTACACGATATGTTAGTAGGCAAGAGGCAGAACAAAATGATGTTGGATAGGTATTAAGTATAAAAGTCTGTCATCGGGGTCGTCGTCGTAGGAAACAGGCAGGTAATGAAGGATCAATTTTGGCCTAACATCACAATTACAGAATATAATACTCAGAAGTGAGTGAGTGAATTTAGCTAAAAACCATATTAGTTTAGTGGGCTGGGTATTTTTATTGCGATAATCCAATCAGATCATGCAGGAGGACGCGACGAGGGCGCGCGAGCATGTCCTAACAATCAGAAGGTCGTGGGGTCTACTGCGCACGTTTAAGTGGCCTGGTATGACGATTCACGAGCTGACCTAACTTTGTAAGGACACAGAATAGGGTAGTTGGAGGACTAGTCAAATCAGCTATTTTTTACCAAACGTCAAAACAGTAACACTATGAGAAGACTCCTAAACTTTTTTGTTTGATTGGTAGTAATAAATAAATAACCAAAGTTCCGTTCGTAGAAGTCATTTAGGACACTTCCTATCTTAGATGTAGATTAAATTCAGTGTTACCATCCCTCTGAAGCCTTGAAATACACTTCTCATCAAAAAAATCGAAACACTTCCGTTTTTATTGTTTCTGTCTGTCTGTCTGTTGTGAAAAAAAATACATGATTGTATAGCTGGCAGTTTGGCTATTGCAGTGGAAAGCGAAAATTTTTAATTCAAAATTAGAATTTCATTTGTTTATCCTATAAATTAAATGAATGTATCACTGTTTTCAGACAAAAGGTGATCGGACTACTTTTTTTATTTTATAAATCCAAACTTCTTAGTTTCTGCTATCGAACACTAAAATAATTTTTGCTCTATCTTTAAAATTGACCGAGTTATAAAGGTTTGAAATTCAAGATTAGACAGAGAGGCACATACCCACTTGTGACGTCATTTGTTAGTAACGCCATATAATCTCCATACAAAAAATCGTTTTTGAAAGAGACAGACATATTGAAACTTTAAAAAATCACTGTAAATTCGTTTTCAACCGATTCTATTTTTTCTTCGCGAATCGTCTGCTACTAATCTATATTTTAAAAATAATTCATAAAATATGGTAAATTTAGGAACAGTCCGATCCCAAAACTAAAAATTAGCGCTTATCTTTAAACTTTACGTTTTTTATTTGTTTACTGTGACTTTGGGACGTCTGAAAAAAAGTATTTTTTTCTAAAGCATTATTATGAATACTTCGCCAGCAGAAGCCGCCCAAGTGGTGGCATTGCTGGATTCTGGACTTATACTATTTCCAACCGTTTATCTTTTGACAGGTCAATTTAGTGATGTCCTAGTGCGTTACTGATTCGATTTTATATAACAATCGATTTAACACATGGTTATTAAATTTTTGCTTAACATTTGTATTATTTTATAAACTTACCTAGCATACAGGTATATACCTGAAGATTGATGTTCTGAAATAACAAATACACACTAAACTACAGGTATATACCTGAAGATTGATGTTCTGAAATAACAAATACACACTAAACTACAGGTACATACCTGAAGATTGATGTTCTGAAATAACAAATACACACTAAACTACAGGTATATACCTGAAGATTGATGTTCTGAAATAACAAATACACACTAAACTACAGGTATATACCTGAAGATTGATGTTCTGAAATAACAAATACACACTAAACTACAGGTATATACCTGAAGATTGATGTTCTGAAATAACAAATACACACTAAACTACAGGTATATACCTGAAGATTGATGTTCTGAAATTACAAATACACATTAAACTACAGGTATATACCTGAAGATTGATGTTCTGAAATAACAAATACACACTAAACTACAGGTATATACCTGAAGATTGATGTTCTGAAATAACAAATACACACTAAACTACAGGTATATACCTGAAGATTGATGTTCTGAAATAACAAATACACACTAAACTACAGGTATATACCTGAAGATTGATGTTCTGAAATAACAAATACACACTAAACTACAGGTACATACCTGAAGATTGATGTTCTGAAATAACAAATACACACTAAACTACAGGTATATACCTGAAGATTGATGTTCTGAAATAACAAATACACACTAAACTACAGGTATATACCTGAAGATTGATGTTCTGAAATTACAAATACACACTAAACTACAGGTATATACCTGAAGATTGATGTTCTGAAATAACAAATACACACTAAACTACAGGTATATACCTGAGGATTGATGTTCTGAAATAACAAATACACACTAAACTACAGGTATATACCTGAAGATTGATGTTCTGAAATAACAAATACACACTAAACTACAGGTATATACCTGAAGATTGATGTTCTGAAATAACAAATACACACTAAACTACAGGTATATACCTGAAGATTGATGTTCTGAAATTACAAATACACACTAAACTACAGGTATATACCTGAAGACTGATGTTCTGAAATAACAAATACACACTAAACTACAGGTATATACCTGAAGATTGATGTTCTGAAATTACAAATACACACAAAACTACAGGTATATACCTGTAGATTGATGTTCTGAAATAACAAATACACACTAAACTACAGGTATATACCTGAAGATTGATGTTCTGAAATTACAAATACACACTAAACTACAGGTATATACCTGAAGATTGATGTTCTGAAATAACAAATACACACTAAACTACAGGTATATACCTGAAGATTGATGTTCTGAAATAACAAATGCACACTAAACTACAGGTATATACCTGAAGATTGATGTTCTGAAATAACAAATACACACTAAACTACAGGTATATACCTGAAGATTGATGTTCTGAAATAACAAATACACACTAAACTACAGGTATATACCTGAAGATTGATGTTCTGAAATTACAAATACACACTAAACTACAGGTATATACCTGAAGATTGATGTTCTGAAATAACAAATACTCACTAAACTACAGGTACATACCTGAAGATTGATGTTCTGAAATAACATATACACACTAAACTACAGGTATATACCTGAAGATTGATGTTCTGAAATAACAAATACACACTAAACTACAGGTATATACCTGAAGATTGATGTTCTGAAATAACAAATACACACTAAACTACAGGTACATACCTGAAGATTGATGTTCTGAAATAACAAATACACACTAAACTACAGGTATATACCTGAAGATTGATGTTCTGAAATAACAAATACACACTAAACTACAGGTATATACCTGAAGATTGATGTTCTGAAATAACAAATACACACTAAACTACAGGTATATACCTGAAGATTGATGTTCTGAAATAACAAATACACACTAAACTACAGGTATATACCTGAAGATTGATGTTCTGAAATTACAAATACACATTAAACTACAGGTATATACCTGAAGATTGATGTTCTGAAATAACAAATACACACTAAACTACAGGTATATACCTGAAGATTGATGTTCTGAAATAACAAATACACACTAAACTACAGGTATATACCTGAAGATTGATGTTCTGAAATAACAAATACACACTAAACTACAGGTATATACCTGAAGATTGATGTTCTGAAATAACAAATACACACTAAACTACAGGTACATACCTGAAGATTGATGTTCTGAAATAACAAATACACACTAAACTACAGGTATATACCTGAAGATTGATGTTCTGAAATAACAAATACACACTAAACTACAGGTATATACCTGAAGATTGATGTTCTGAAATTACAAATACACACTAAACTACAGGTATATACCTGAAGATTGATGTTCTGAAATAACAAATACACACTAAACTACAGGTATATACCTGAGGATTGATGTTCTGAAATAACAAATACACACTAAACTACAGGTATATACCTGAAGATTGATGTTCTGAAATAACAAATACACACTAAACTACAGGTATATACCTGAAGATTGATGTTCTGAAATAACAAATACACACTAAACTACAGGTATATACCTGAAGATTGATGTTCTGAAATTACAAATACACACTAAACTACAGGTATATACCTGAAGACTGATGTTCTGAAATAACAAATACACACTAAACTACAGGTATATACCTGAAGATTGATGTTCTGAAATTACAAATACACACAAAACTACAGGTATATACCTGTAGATTGATGTTCTGAAATAACAAATACACACTAAACTACAGGTATATACCTGAAGATTGATGTTCTGAAATTACAAATACACACTAAACTACAGGTATATACCTGAAGATTGATGTTCTGAAATAACAAATACACACTAAACTACAGGTATATACCTGAAGATTGATGTTCTGAAATAACAAATGCACACTAAACTACAGGTATATACCTGAAGATTGATGTTCTGAAATAACAAATACACACTAAACTACAGGTATATACCTGAAGATTGATGTTCTGAAATAACAAATACACACTAAACTACAGGTATATACCTGAAGATTGATGTTCTGAAATTACAAATACACACTAAACTACAGGTATATACCTGAAGATTGATGTTCTGAAATAACAAATACTCACTAAACTACAGGTACATACCTGAAGATTGATGTTCTGAAATAACATATACACACTAAACTACAGGTATATACCTGAAGATTGATGTTCTGAAATAACAAATACACACTAAACTACAGGTATATACCTGAAGATTGATGTTCTGAAATTACAAATATACACTAAACTACAGGTATATACCTGAAGATTGATGTTCTGAAATAACAAATACACACTAAACTACAGGTACATACCTGAAGATTGATGTTCTGAAATAACAAATACACACTAAACTACAGGTATATACCTGAAGATTGATGTTCTGAAATAACAAATACACACTAAACTACAGGTATATACCTGAAGATTGATGTTCTGAAATAACAAATACACACTAAACTACAGGTATATTCCTGAAGATTGATGTTCTGAAATAACAAATACACACTAAACTATAGGTATATACCTGAAGATTGATGTTCTGAAATAACAAATACACACTAAACTATAGGTATATACCTGAAGATTGATGTTCTGAAATAACAAATACACACTAAACTACAGGTATATACCTGAAGATTGATGTTCTGAAATAACAAATACACACTAAACTACAGGTATATACCTGAAGATTGATGTTCTGAAATAACAAATACACACTAAACTATAGGTATATACCTGAAGATTGATGTTCTGAAATAACAAATACACACTAAACTACAGGTATATACCTGAAGATTGATGTTCTGAAATAAAAAATACACACTAAACTACAGGTATATACCTGAAGATTGATGTTCTGAAATAACAAATACACACTAAACTACAGGTATATACCTGAAGATTGATGTTCTGAAATAACAAATACACACTAAACTACAGGTATATACCTGAAGATTGATGTTCTGAAATAACAAATACACACTAAACTACAGGTATATACCTGAAGATTGATGTTCTGAAATAACAAATACACACTAAACTACAGGTATATTCCTGAAGATTGATGTTCTGAAATAACAAATACACACTAAACTATAGGTATATACCTGAAGATTGATGTTCTGAAATAACAAATACACACTAAACTACAGGTATATACCTGAAGATTGATGTTCTGAAATAACAAATACACACTAAACTACAGGTATATACCTGAAGATTGATGTTCTGAAATAACAAATACACACTAAACTATAGGTATATACCTGAAGATTGATGTTCTGAAATAACAAATACACACTAAACTATAGGTATATACCTGAAGATTGATGTTCTGAAATAACAAATACACACTAAACTATAGGTATATACCTGAAGATTGATGTTCTGAAATAACAAATACACACTAAACTACAGGTATATACCTGAAGATTGATGTTCTGAAATAACAAATACACACTAAACTACAGGTATATACCTGAAGATTGATGTTCTGAAATAACAAATACACACTAAACTATAGGTATATACCTGAAGATTGATGTTCTGAAATAACAAATACACACTAAACTATAGGTATATACCTGAAGATTGATGTTCTGAAATAACAAATACACACTAAACTACAGGTATATACCTGAAGATTGATGTTCTGAAATAACAAATACACACTAAACTACAGGTATATACCTGAAGATTGATGTTCTGAAATAACAAATACACACTAAACTACAGGTATATACCTGAAGATTGATGTTCTGAAATAACAAATACACACTAAACTACAGGTATATACCTGAAGATTGATGTTCTGAAATAACAAATACACACTAAACTACAGGTATATACCTGAAGATTGATGTTCTGAAATAACAAATACACACTAAACTACAGGTATATACCTGAAGATTGATGTTCTGAAATAACAAATACACACTAAACTATAGGTATATACCTGAAGATTGATGTTCTGAAATAACAAATACACACTAAACTACAGGTATATACCTGAAGATTGATGTTCTGAAATAACAAATACACACTAAACTACAGGTATATACCTGAAGATTGATGTTCTGAAATAACAAATACACACTAAACTACAGGTATATACCTGAAGATTGATGTTCTGAAATAACAAATACACACTAAACTACAGGTATATACCTGAAGATTGATGTTCTGAAATAACAAATACACACTAAACTATAGGTATATACCTGAAGATTGATGTTCTGAAATAACAAATACACACTAAACTATAGGTATATACCTGAAGATTGATGTTCTGAAATAACAAATACACACTAAACTACAGGTATATACCTGAAGATTGATGTTCTGAAATAACAAATACACACTAAACTATAGGTATATACCTGAAGATTGATGTTCTGAAATAACAAATACACACTAAACTACAGGTATATACCTGAAGATTGATGTTCTGAAATAACAAATACACACTAAACTATAGGTATATACCTGAAGATTGATGTTCTGAAATAACAAATACACACTAAACTACAGGTATATACCTGAAGATTGATGTTCTGAAATAACAAATACACACTAAACTATAGGTATATACCTGAAGATTGATGTTCTGAAATAACAAATACACACTAAACTACAGGTATATACCTGAAGATTGATGTTCTGAAATAACAAATACACACTAAACTACAGGTATATACCTGAAGATTGATGTTCTGAAATAACAAATACACACTAAACTACAGGTATATACCTGAAGATTGATGTTCTGAAATAACAAATACACACTAAACTATAGGTATATACCTGAAGATTGATGTTCTGAAATAACAAATACACACTAAACTATAGGTATATACCTGAAGATTGATGTTCTGAAATAACAAATACACACTAAACTATAGGTATATACCTGAAGATTGATGTTCTGAAATAACAAATACACACTAAACTATAGGTATATACCTGAAGATTGATGTTCTGAAATAACAAATACACACTAAACTACAGGTATATACCTGAAGATTGATGTTCTGAAATAACAAATACACACTAAACTACAGGTATATACCTGAAGATTGATGTTCTGAAATAACAAATACACACTAAACTACAGGTATATACCTGAAGATTGATGTTCTGAAATAACAAATACACACTAAACTACAGGTATATACCTGAAGATTGATGTTCTGAAATAACAAATACACACTAAACTACAGGTATATACCTGAAGATTGATGTTCTGAAATAACAAATACACACTAAACTACAGGTATATACCTGAAGATTGATGTTCTGAAATAACAAATACACACTAAACTATAGGTATATACCTGAAGATTGATGTTCTGAAATAACAAATACACACTAAACTATAGGTATATACCTGAAGATTGATGTTCTGAAATAACAAATACACACTAAACTACAGGTATATACCTGAAGATTGATGTTCTGAAATAACAAATACACACTAAACTACAGGTATATACCTGAAGATTGATGTTCTGAAATAACAAATACACACTAAACTATAGGTATATACCTGAAGATTGATGTTCTGAAATAACAAATACACACTAAACTACAGGTATATACCTGAAGATTGATGTTCTGAAATAACAAATACACACTAAACTACAGGTATATACCTGAAGATTGATGTTCTGAAATAACAAATACACACTAAACTACAGGTTTATACCTGAAGATTGATGTTCTGAAATAACAAATACACACTAAACTATAGGTATATACCTGAAGATTGATGTTCTGAAATAACAAATACACACTAAACTATAGGTATATACCTGAAGATTGATGTTCTGAAATAACAAATACACACTAAACTATAGGTATATACCTGAAGATTGATGTTCTGAAATAACAAATACACACTAAACTACAGGTATATACCTGAAGATTGATGTTCTGAAATAACAAATACACACTAAACTACAGGTATATACCTGAAGATTGATGTTCTGAAATAACAAATACACACTAAACTACAGGTATATACCTGAAGATTGATGTTCTGAAATAACAAATACACACTAAACTATTGGTATATACCTGAAGATTGATGTTCTGAAATAACAAATACACACTAAACTACAGGTATATACCTGAAGATTGATGTTCTGAAATAACAAATACACACTAAACTATAGGTATATACCTGAAGATTGATGTTCTGAAATAACAAATACACACTAAACTATAGGTATATACCTGAAGATTGATGTTCTGAAATAACAAATACACACTAAACTATAGGTATATACCTGAAGATTGATGTTCTGAAATAACAAATACACACTAAACTACAGGTGTATACCTGAAGATTGATGTTCTGAAATAACAAATACACACTAAACTATAGGTATATACCTGAAGATTGATATTCTGAAATAACAAATACACACTAAACTATAGGTATATACCTGAAGATTGATGTTCTGAAATAACAAATACACACTAAACTACAGGTATATACCTGAAGATTGATGTTCTGAAATAACAAATACACACTAAACTACAGGTATATACCTGAAGATTGATGTTCTGAAATAACAAATACACACTAAACTATAGGTATATACCTGAAGATTGATGTTCTGAAATAACAAATACACACTAAACTACAGGTATATACCTGAAGATTGATGTTCTGAAATAACAAATACACACTAAACTATAGGTATATACCTGAAGATTGATGTTCTGAAATAACAAATACACACTAAACTATAGGTATATACCTGAAGATTGATGTTCTGAAATAACAAATACACACTAAACTATAGGTATATACCTGAAGATTGATGTTCTGAAATAACAAATACACACTACACTTAGCACTAAGGAGTGCACTAAATTAATATATTAATCGAACCAATTAATTTCAAAACTTTACATAAAAAAAAACACTAAAATAATTTTCGTCAATTTTATCACTTTATGAGCTGTTGATGATGACGATGATAGAGAGTGAAGCGAGATGTCCGAACTCTGCTAAAAAATCGCGTCGCTTCACTATTGTAAAAAAAAAACTACGTTCATGAAGTATTGCATTATTTTGTTTACGGTTACCTGCCAATAATTATGGAGTGCTTATGTCAAAAGTAAAATAAATGGTTGGAAAGACTGTAGTCAGCGTGTTGTGGCTGAAAGACTGCATCTTAGCCTGTCATCTGTTCATAGAGTCAGGATCTGGCAGGAATCGGGTCACTTCTGAGCGAGATGATCGATTTATTGTAATAACTTCTTTACGAAATCGACGCCCGCTTTTCAACTGCAGCAGCGGAAAGAACAATGAATACAGAAGAGATGGAGAACGCTTTGCACAATGCTATATTGAAGAAAAGGTCAGCTATGGTGGCGGTTCGTGGACGGTTTGGGGAGGAATCAGCGCACATGGTAAGACAGAGCTTGCCTTCGTGTCTGGACCACGTCTGCCTGCACTATACTGTCATCGGTACGTAGATCAGTGTCTCATGTGATGCCCTATGCAAATTTTACTGGCAATAGCTTCATATTCATGAACGAAAATGCTAGGGCTCATACCGCGGGCGTCGTACGAGATTATCTTACCGAAGTCGGTATCTCCATTATGGAATGGCGAGCAAAAAGCCCGGACATGAATCCCATTGAACATCTATGGGATGAATTAAAGAAACGAATTTGAGCAAGAGATCCTGCCCCATAAATACTTAGCCAGCTGCAAAATGCAATCCAAGGTGTGATCGTGACTCTCATCCGATCGATGAAGAACCATTATGGAAGCAGTAATAAGAGCTCGGGGAGAGAATACAAGTTATTAAATAAACGTTTCTTAGCTTTTTTTTTCATATTTACGTAAGTTGTTTTATCCATTTCCTTCATACTCCATACAGGGTAAAAATGACTCATTTAAGAATATACGAAACCTATGAAAATTTTATTTGAATTTAGAACACAAACATTAGGATTTGAAAACCTCATATTACTCACTATTAAACGACATTTGACATAGGTATATTCCTAAATATACACATTTTTCTGTTATTCCTTACAAAACATAAACTTGCAAGGTGTTTCGATTTTTTTGATGAGAAGTGTAGTAGATTTGGTGGACCACAAGGTAAGTAACCACAGGATAAAAGTATTCATAAGTGATCATAATACTGAGTTTAGTAAGCGAACGTCGAATAATAAGAAATTGCATTCATATTAGTGGACAATCGTATAAATAAACTATCGATATAACTATTAAGCCCATCAAAAGCCTATCAATATAGTGAGGATGTCGATCAGCGAAACTGACACACATTTGTTATTGTAAACAAAGAGCATTCCAACTGTCTAAATCAGACTGTGTGTATGTACGCATTAAATTGCACTCAACTAGCCTTCACTGCGCCCGCGCACTGACGTCGAGATGTTACGAGATGTGGAGCTCCTGATCGTATGATTGCTCGCGTTGTTCACTTGCATTTAGCAAAGCAAATTTGAAGGCCACGTCAGGATCAAAAGATTTCTTGTAATTTTAGTGTTAAATTAATCGTAGGAAAAGTTCTCATCTTAGATTTTCCTCTCACATTGTTCTCATCTTTTCACATTATTAAAATTCAGGTAATGTACTTTACGTAGTCATAAAATCTAAGTTCGATTTAGCGTGGTCGACTAAGGCTTTATTCAGGGTAGGCGACCGTAGGTAGGAGACCTTCGGTGGGGAAGTGTACGAGCTGATGATGAGGAGATTCTTCTGGCCGTTCTTCTCCACAAAGAGCGCACACGTGTAGTGAAGTTTGTGTTTGATATTATAAGCTAATTTTGACTTCAGAAAATGATTTTGTAATAGACCTGGAATAAATAATTTTTATCTTTATCTTTGTATACTAATATTTATACTTGTGGATCATCATAGCATGATTTTGTCCTTTATCACTGGAAATCTGATTGCGACCATCCAGGGGCACTTGCCCCCGGCCGGAAGCGCTTGGGGAACGAGGGCCGGGGGCAGAGGCCGGGGCTCCTATTCGATTGTGATGCAAATTGGCGCTTCCTGAGGGGCGCGCGGGCGCACGGATCACTCCACAGGTGGGGCCGTGGGGGTCGCCAATGATTTATCGGCTATTAACTGAAATACCGCAGGGTGGCATGTCTGTGGTTTGGATGGTTGTCAAATATGTTTACGACCTGGGAATATCGCGTCGTGAGTAATTTTAAGGGTAGTGATCCTTGAGATTGTAGTATAAAAATATAACAATTCTTTAATTTATTGACAGCTCAATATGCAAATATTATGAGCTATCAAATGTTAAGGCGCTACGCCGAAAAAAAATTGTTGCGCAAGAGGTGTGTCTAAGGAAGACGGCGCGGGCAGCGCCCCGCGTCGTCCAGCCGCTCCCCGCGCCGCCCCGCACAGACCCCGCTCTAAAACATCGAGGCGGGTCTATGACCTCTGCGACAATGATAAAATATTATATTTGTTTAATTTGATGTAATCGCGCAAAGTATATTACTATGTATGATTCGCTCTTTGAGTATATATTTTTTATTTTATTTTAATTGGTCTTTAGTGTAGTAGAGTGTAGGGTAGTAATGATTATAATTTCACCTAAAAATAAAAGATTTAGTATTTCAAGATTCCAGACATTTTGACATTGTAATAGTAAGTATAATTTGAATTACTATAATACGGTCCGCCCGCGGCTACGCTCGCGTTGTGTAAGATTTTCCCGTGGGAATAAGCCTTTTCCCGTAAAAAGTATCCTATGTGTTCCAGGGTATAAACTAACTTTATTCCAAATTTCTTTCATACCAATCCGTTCAATAGTTGTTGTCTTCCAGTATCTTCACTTCAAAATTATATAGGGGACAAGGGGAAAATAATTCCCGTTGTCACCACTTTAATTTATTTATAAAATACCTACAGATTTTTGAGTATTTTTATTCTATTGTTTCCAAACTGAAGTCAATTTATTAATTGGATGCAAAAAAAGAAAAATGTGATGTTTATTTACGATTTACAATACGATCGATACGTATCTACTTATTTCTGATACGATCAATATTGTGAATGTTTCCAGAAATACATAATGTTTTCATCGTGTCTATTTTTTTCTTTGTATTAGATTAAACAGGATGATCACTATAAATGTCTTTATAATATTTTTATCACACACACGTCACTTCAACACATCAATTATTTTTTCTTTCACTGTCATTATGATGAGTAATTGGTACCAAAGAAATCTTATATCAAATATTTGGTTCAAATCAAGATCAAAAGTTTCTGTTTTGTCAATAAAATTGGGTATGCAAAGTTTTAAAAAAAGTATGCTAAATGCAAAACCATTTGGAGATATAAGGTTGGTTCCTAAATATATTTTGCATTTTTTTTTGCTCAAAATACTACACGGTTGTTTATTTTTTTATAAAATCGTGTAATTTCCAAGTGCCCTTCAAAAAGTAACCTGTAGCCGTGCCATCCATGGTAGCTTTGACGTCGAAAAATGATTCATAAATCAAAATATTTTTATTTGATTTGATATACGGCTGATTCTCTGCTTTGACAAACGAGATATATAAAAAAATTACACAAATGTCAAACTTCATCTTTAAATATGGCACAGAATCTTGCGCCACGTGTAAAGCTTGATCTGCTATTTAAATATATTTAATTGTAAAACTTTTACTTTAGTATTATATCAGACTGCCCACGCCGCGAAATTTTATTGATAAAGCATCGACTATTTGTGTTTACCATTGAAATTATTAGGGCGCTTGGTCTGGCATCACTAAAATACATTTGATGACATACGATGACAGCTAACTTCATACCTACATTTTTTGCTTGTCACTAGGCAAAAAATGTATTTTATTCAGCTAACTGTAATGACTCACTTCAACCACATCTAGATAGATATAATTTAGCATCTAAGTAGCTTGTAGTCAATACGTTTGTCTGACGCACAACACGTCTTTCATTCTGACACGCTCCTGTGTCTCCATACCTCATGCATGGTGACCCTGCCAACACTGCCTAGTATGGACAGTCCTGTGCATCGCGATTCGCTAGTGATAAAAATATAACGTTTTCGTTCGTAAAAATTGTAATAATGTGTTAAAACGAGGATCTGATAGGATGATGTTTACGTGCTAAAAGTGGGTCTTTTGCGATGGGTGTGGAGTTCTTGAGGAAGCTGCGGCGACTCTTGAGACGGGCAAGAGGAGGGTTGTGCCGTAAAGGAGGTGCCTGCTGTCTTGAGACTGTTTCGCTCTTTCAATATCGCAAGCGACCTCACGTCCCACGCTGGGTGGAACAATTCCTGCCATGGAGTACAGCTTTCTCAGTGGTGTCGGTTTCAGGGTGCTCATGATTACGTGGAGAGCCGTGTCCACATTTCTCGCATGGGCTAAACAAACCCAAACTGGAGTCGAATATTCGCCTGCTGAGTAAGCGAGAGCAAGACAACTCGTTCGAAGAACGCGTACGCTGGCTCCCCAGCGGGTAGTGGTAAGGCGTCTCAGGATGTTGTTCCGGGCACCAACTTTACTCTTAAGCTTGCGGCAGTTCTCTCTTTATGTCAGAGATCGATCCCACGTGACACCTAAGTACCGTCAAAAAATGTTTTTAAACTTTCATACAAATTAACTCGATCAGCTGATCACCTTGTTTGAAAAAAATACGAGTTTAAAAAAGTTTTGGAACGAAAGTTGTTCAGTTTCATGGGCCGATTATTACCACACGAGAGGTTTTACGTTATTTTGCTAAGACGTTGACATGTTGTAGTTTTGATTTGTCACGGCAAAGCTAACGATATCTCTTTAGAAATTCATTAAGTATTTTAGAATTTCTAAAGTGTGACAATATTTCCTTATATTTATTAGAGGTTCTATTTTGTCATAAAAACTAAGATTTTTGGTTTCTTTTTTATTTTTAACATTGCCTCATTGTTTCCTTGGCAAAATAGTGCTCTTAACCGAGTTTCATCAAACCCATTAACTCATAGAAAAAAAATTGTTGTTTTTTTAATGGAATAGTCCACTAACCCAAGTTTTAGTTTCGTAATCAGAGCACTAACAAAATAATAAACTGTCAGTTAAAAATATATGAGTTCATTTTGTTCAATATTATAATTATTTTTTTATAAATAATTATTACTCATCCAAAATATCATTTGAATAAAAATACTCGTAAATCAATCATTCATTTTATAATTATAATATGTAACGTGGGAGAACGGAAATATTTATTCCCACTGTCCCGTGTTTTTTTTTTTCGAGTGAACATACTGGGGGACAGCGGGAAAAATCCTTAGTTGTTCCCCCGTGAGGGATATAATCCTTTGACTGGAAATAAGACTTGGCCCCGCAAACACTTGGCTGGTTTTTTGTAAGCTAGGTATAGGCTATAAAATTACGTAACGAGTATGCAAACTTTACTTTTGAATCAATAAATAAATTATATCTTACCTACCTAATACAATAAAAACAATTCTAAAAAACCGCATTTGGTTGAATAATAGAAATACCTAACTATTCCTCTCGCGCCTGCCTGTGTTGTACTAGAAAAATAAAATGATCGACATCTGTAACTAGGTAGTATAGTAATAACATCTAATTTGAAAAAACAAATGTATGATGTGCCGTCCACTGTACATACACATATACCCTTTGCGTAATGTACTCGTATTATTAGTGTCGACCTTGAAAGTGATAGTATCACAAACTTGACTAAACCTTACTAAGTATACAAGCAGCAGGTATGGACCCAACCTATATTTATTTAATTAAAAATCGATTTAGAAATATTGTCAATGTAACGGATCGGACGGATGGATGTGACGGACCTACTCATAGTACGTCTTCTCCAAATAAAATTATTTCGTGAGCCGGGTGGCTTGGAGCGCCACCGAGCGCACATCCGTCGTCGGCAAAGATCATGGGCGACTGAGCTCAAGAAAGGAAAGTGATGACGCTAAGCTTCTCCGCACGTGTTTAACAGAGAAAGAAATAATGGTCGCGCGCTCCAAGTAAATGGCGTAAGTGCCAAATTTACTTTCTCAGTTTATATAAAAAGTACTAATTTGATTTGTAAATTGCTTGCGAAAAACATAAAGCAGTCGGAGACCTATCTTGTAACTAAATTTCGGCGACCAATAAATTACCATTTACCTCTCAGATTCAAATAACGAGAATCGAAGACGCTGCTTTGGATAACATTTGTATCGAGAAGATTTTTACCAAACATGTTTTGGCCTTAGTGTAAGCGTAGATAATAGAGTCCAATAACATATTTTAGAAAATCAATACATTTACTGACGTAGATAATGAGATCTGATTCAACAAAAATCTTGAAAATTCCCGGACTAGCCCCTTAAACTAGTGGAAAGGAAAAAATTACCAAGCGACATATAGGCAACTTTACAGTAGAACAGTTTAAAGTTTGAATTTTCAGAACAAAAAAATCGTGTAAATTCTTGTAACGGTCCAAAAAGCCTAGTTCTTAGAAATTTATTTGTTTATTTTTTATCTACATTATAGTATACGTAACTATTAAAAATAATGCTTAGTTTTAAAGTTAGTGTCGCTTAGTAAAATTTTCCCTAAAAGTAGAGACGGGAAAAAATATACTATGCGCCAACACTATGGGTCGGGCCACACTTATCGACGGCGATCGACGGTTTGTCTATACAAAACGCGCGCAAAGTATGGAAATCCTTTCGCATCGGACGCGGCGAATGATGCGAAAGGATTTCCATAAAATGTCGCTTGGATAATTTTTCCTTTCCAGCGTCGATATGGTTTTTGCAATTTTATATAAATAAGTAGTTTAGCGTTGGCATGTCTAAAGCTACAAACGGGTTATCCTTTACCAAGATGAATAATAGATACTAAGTTGAGATGGTAAAGAATGACACATCAAGGACAATTTGCATGCACTGCACTTCACGTAGGCTACCCACATAAATTATAAATGTGAACTTGATGTTATCTGGACAAGGGACAAATTGTACAAGGTACTCTGTAGAGACGGTATAGTCAATAGCGACTGAAGGGTATTTCCGAGGATAAAAAAAGAACGACTCTACCAAATCTTTGCACTAATGAGCATGGGTTTCCTGCATGTTATTTCGAATAAACTATATTCGTGGTATGTACAGTTTTTCGTGTTTAATTTTTCGTGGTTATGTTGCAGATTCTGAAACAGCATCACGTTGGGCATGTTGAAATATTACTATAATTTATTGATTTGAAGCCGTGTGGTGACGGCAGAGTAGAATACATTTGTCACCAACCCCTACTCTTCCCGTGGGTGTCGTAAGAGGCGACTCAGGGACTACACATTGAACAGGGAACGGGCAGCAGCGCTCTCTGATACAGTAACCTTTTAATCAGCGATCTCCAACCCGCCTGCCAAGCGTGGAGATTATGGCAAAACCCTCCACTTAAGTGGAGGAGGCTCATAGTTCAGCAGTGGACTGTAACGGGCCGTTGATGTTGATGATGTTTATTGATTGGTTTAACAACGTCCAAATCAACAAATTCTACATAAAGTGACGTTTTTGTCCCCAAACATTTACTTTTACTAGTGCAGCAACAACAACTTAAACTTCGTGGTACTTAGTCTTGCAATAAAAATACTACTGTAGAGGTATTATAGAGGATACTAGTATTATAGCACGAGTTGACTGTATACAGAAGCATACTTGTTTTATGGTGTTTTTCAATTAGTTCCGCTGACAGGACCTCGTTGCATGTCGTGTAATAACAGGGCGAACGGTGCCGGGGCAAGGGCGCTACCTTCATGATCATCGTATGACGGTGTATCGCCACTGTAGTAGGTAATATGTCATGTCCTTGTCACTCGCTCGCTCATACCAATATATCTAGTCTAGTCTTGAATTAGAGCTATGGTACTGAACAAAAACAAATAAAGTAGGTACAAGGTAAAGAACAGTATTAGAAAATTTTAAAACCTTTAAAATATGCATGTAAACTGGAAGGACAGAAAACATGAAAGGCTGCAATGCAACTAACGGGGGGGGGGGGGCGTTTCACGAAGCTACAAGTTACAAATTACAAGTACAATTCGACGTACATTGCGTAGACAATGAGATAAAACGGTAAGGGGTTACAGTTTAGACGAATTGGCTACGCAATGAATATCAAATTGTTACTTGTTACTTGTAACTTGTAGCTTCGTGAAACGGGACCCTGGTGTAATTATGTTGATTTCAGTAAGTATTAGATCATATCCGTAAAATAATAATACAGGTGAAGAATTACACTGTTTGTATTTACACTTATACGTAATAGAGATAACAGAGTTATACTTAATATTTAAAGAACATAAAAGGTAGATGAAACGTTAGTAGTTAATCGTGAAACTAATAAATGTTAATATATTGGCCTGAAGAAGCCCAGGATGAGGAGTAGAAGAAGAAGAGGAAGCCAGCTGTGACAACCTGAGCTAAATAAGATCATAAGTGCTAATGTAGAGAAGGCCCTAAACAAAAATAAAAACAATAGTATGAGAGTACGTAATTTATGTGCCACTCCACATAATCCTCAGTTCTGGAACCTTCATGAAGATTTTGACTATTATAATTAAATAATCCTGAAATTGCCTGTGTACTCGGTGATGAGGGGTTCACCCCATAATTCTCACCTAATTTCTGCAGGAAACTATAGTTTTTTAGTTTGAACTGTTTATCGTTTGGGAGAACTATTTCTGACCACAGTTTCAACACCAAGGTCAAAAAGAAATCAGACGAGGTTCTTGGGGTGCACCCCTCAACTCTCATGTGACCAAACAGCGCGGAATAACATCTAGCTTTTTATTGCAAAAATTGGTTCAGGTCCACACGTCGTCATGCCAAATCTCGAAAAAAAATGCTTCATAAATTCCAGAGATAAAAAAGGTAAGGTTTTTTTCTGTGGTCCTCTATAGCTATAAATTTGGAATAATGACGTGACTAAATATTTATGTACTAGGACTAAACTACCAGTTTTTATCAGGGTACCTTCGACGAGCGCCGTAGCTTGACTGATGATGATAAGACTCTTTACCCGTGGTCCTTCACGACTATTTATTGGCATTGCCAAAATCGATTTTTATGAAGTTTCCGAAGTAAGAATTATGTGAAAAGGTACAAGGTGTTTTTACTTATATTGTATAAGCATTTATCTTAATGCTAGCTAATACTACCTATGTAAATAAATAGGTAAATATGAACTAACCTAAACACCAACATCGGTCGCTCTCATGACGATAATTGAAACTGCAAATAATGTTATGTCCTCGTACACTACTACCATCATGCCATGCCTAATGTGATAGGTTTACAAAGATGTGTTTTAGTTCTTTGCGCGGGCGTTGAATTAACAGTCACTCAACGGTTACTAAGTACCTGAAAGACACTCACTGCAGGACAAAGGCCTCCCCTTTACTACAACAACTATCTTCCCTCTATTTTCGTTAGGTATTAGTAGATAAGTAAAGTTTTAATGTCGTATTATTTTTCGACAAAAAAATATATTTTATCATGTACAGTAGAGATTATTTTAATCAAATCAAATAAAATCAAAATTACAAAGTTTTGATCCTGTACGAAGATTTTTATGATGATTTTAACGATGGAATTGAACACGCTGAAATATGAAACCAAAAACATTTTCTATGTGAACTTCGTTTCGTAGCACAAACCACGTCATCTATTTAATAGTGTAATAATATTTTTTTTTTGCACTAAAGTATTTGACTTGGGTAGGATAGTATCTATCTACATCCTACATAATGACGAGTGTTATTTATTATAGATATTACAAATAATAATCTGAGTTAGATTTCCCCGAGTGGAGGGATAATGGCGGCGCAGGGTCAAGGTAAACCGGTGTTTTTTTACCACTAGACGGCAACTGCGGCGTTTCAGTGAGACCCTGAACCAAATGCCAAATGTCTCCAATAACTTCTACTTAGATAAGTAGGTAATAGTAAAAATATCGACATCGCAAAAATTACGACAAGGTAGGACGAGTCTAAAAAATCAATCATAGTGATATGTGTGAACAAAGTAATTTTACCATCAGTAGCAAAAGTAGAGATAAATCGTGAGGAAATTACAGAGAAATATCATATCGGAAACTATTGATCGATTCAAGTGGCAATAATTTTCTCGATCGTCTCATGGACATGAACACAAGACGAAGACGTGTCATCCATTGCATGTGTGTAAATTTTCCCGCGGCGGGGCTGTGGGAGGAGAGGCGCGGGGCGGGGTGCGGGGTGAGGCCGCGGGGCGCGCGGGCGCAAGGCACAGAGGGCGCGGCGCGCACCCGCCGGGGCCTCTCGATCGCCGCCCGCGCAGCCGCCGCGCAGCCCGTAATCACGGCACGAGGGCAACTCTCTGGGGGAATTTTGTTGTCACTCGCCTTCGCTGACGTCACCTTCAACAATCCTAGATCTAATCTCGTGTGCTCAACAATCTATCAGCGGTCCCTGTTTTGCGAATGATAAAACTATTCAGACTTCTTACTTTTGAAATCGTAGAGCCCTTTCTCTAATTAAAAATTCCTACATTTACGACTAGCGACGCCATAATACCAGCTGAGAAGTAGGAAAAAATAACGGTGCAAAGCATGATGAATGCGCCTTTCGGATGCACACGTGTGGGACGCGTTTGCGCAAGCGCAGGCTCCCAGAGCGGACGATGGGTCGCGAGCAGCGCCGAGAGAAAGGTAGCAAGCACTTGGGTCGTGCAAGTCATGCGATAGAGGGCCGCACATTTTCGTCAATTTTCGGTGGTTACCAAACCTCCTGCCAACAAAGCCGGTTTTGTCATATCCTAATACCGTCCAGTAGGTACCTGTCAGTAGATGAAAATTATCTTGGCTTTACTTTACTTTAATCACCAAAGAGGACGCAGTCGTTAGACAGACACAAGCAACGCGATGAGATTCATCGGGTGAAGATCGGGTAGTCGCTTGGTAGCCGAAATGTTTTTGTAAATCTTCACTTTTATAGTTCTCTATCTAATTAATTAATTATGTACCCAGGTCAGCCCAGGTGGGTATTACAACATAGAAATTTTTAGATCATTAAGGCAAGTATCATTAGGGTGGTATTGCTCACGCTATGGATTTGACTACCAAATCAGGCGATAATTTACGAATTCTTCCAAGTAGCTCACCACGGCGGCGGCGGCGGCGGCAGTATGCCCTCCATTCACCTGCAGCGATACACGTGGGGCCGTAGCCTTGCGCAACGCTGCGCCTGCGTCGGAGCAGCCCGGCCGCGCGTAGCATAGCGTTACTTTTCTACGGTCACTACCCTTCAGAAGGCAGAAGGGCCGTGTTTCTTTACGCTAGCTACTTAGTTCTATTCCATCAATCTATTTTTTATTTAATTTCATCAAACCTTCGCGTTATGACAGCAATAGTTTTTCTTACCACAAGAAAATTTCGAGAAGATATAAACTTTAATGCAATAATATTAATAATATTTATAATATTTTTCTAATAAAAGAACCTAATCAATAATAATTGAACTATCATTCCAATCACCCCGATTCCATCATTTAAATTAAAATCACTCTGAACTTCAACAAAGTAACTGGGCAATTTTATATACAACCGTAACGTTCTTTCATTTCTATAGTTAAGTTCCTATTTATGAAGGGTTGAGGGAAATCTGTAAAATGTAGAGACTTTTAGAAACCATGTTTCAATGCTCATAGTATTGCATAATAGAGAATCTTTCATGTACTTATAGCTATTTGCAATATTACAAGCTGCCTGTTTTCATAATTCTTGGTTCATCTTTGCATCGGAATATTTTATTTCTATGCATGCAGTATTTTATAAGTTGACTGTCAAAAAAGGTGACGGAAGATTTTATTCAAGCTCTTTTCAACATCAAGAAAGTTTTCAATTTCTCCGATAAAAAAAAAAACAAGTTAACGGGTTTATAACCAAGTTAAATATCAGATTTATATAATTTAGGATTAGGATAGAGCTAAAGCAGGATTTAGGGTTGATAAATGGAGTGAAGGTCACGATTATCATACAATGGCGGCATACCGATCTGCGTCCGTCCGAGCCGATGACAACACTTGTTACGCAATGTACTTATTTACATATTACACACAGGGCTTTGCCCGCGGCTTTGCCTGCAATTAGAGTTTTCCCACAGTCAAGCTAATATTAGAATAAAAAGGAATCAACAGGAAAAGGTTTAATTTTGCCTGCTTTTTTTGGAAAAATGTAGAGTTAATTGCAGTTTCAAGGCGTGATTGTAAGTGACAGTCGGGTCGGGTGTCGGGTGTCGGGTATCAGTCATGATATTGAAATAAATGTTCTTAACTTTCCCGACAGTTTGCATCTAGTAATTTCGAGATTGCATTATGCTGATCAGATAAGATCAAGTTCAATAATGCACGGTCAGTTTGTTTACCTTAGTTGCACGCCTACAGCTCTTCCGGGTATGAACACGGAAATTTTGTCCCAAAATCCAAATTATAAAAATCAACGATACGCGTGTCGCGATGGGTCGTTGACCCCACGTGGAACCACCCTGATTTCACATCTCTCGTCCCTTTCTCACTTGTGGGCAATTAGTATAGCTCTACTGTTCACACCGCCCATTCTCACGTGCTCGCGCGCAGCTCCACGGTGCGCGGCGCCTATCAAAAAGTCTATCCCTCTCTAGGAAGTAGTAGAGACAGTACACGCAGATAAAATTCCATATTGATTAATTTATAAATAAGTCACAAAAGCTTATATTGATAAATAAGTCACAAAAGCTTATAAAATATGAAATTGTTTGTTATAAATAATAATAAAAATAAATATACTTTTATTACTTAAGTTTACATTAAGAAGTTGTTATCGGGGCCTCCCAGTAAGTAATTGTATAAAATACTTGTAGTGAGAGTGCTCCGCTCTTCCACATGAACGTAACAAATAATAGCAATACGTAAAAATAAAATCTGATCTTAAATCTAAGAAATACCCAAAATTGTTTGAGTGTGTGTGGGTATGTGTGTGTGTGTGTGTGATGTTGTGAGTGTGTGTGAGACGTGTGTGTGTGAAGATAGGTTAGCTTTAGGAGTTGTACCTAGGTTCAACGTCAAGGAAATCGTCTGAGATCATCATAATAGTGTTTGGAGTTTGAATTTGTAGGTACAAAAGAAAATAAAAACATAGGTGTACTTATGATATCACTTATGAGGTAAGTTTTATTTTCCATAAATAGACAGTAATAAATTGATTCGCGTATAAATATAAAAATAATAATTAGAAATTTGTTGAATATAAAAACAATAATTAGAAAATATGCTAGTATTTTCAAATTACCGGTGCAATATAATCGCTGGAATATACGTGCAAAAATATAAATAGTATTATAAGACAAATACCACACAGTATAATTCCTAGTAGATGCATAAATGCAATAAAATAAAACTACGAGCTAATGTAGAGCAAAACGTAGCCGGATTGTTTATGTAGCGCTCTACGTGTACTGCATTTCCCATCCGTAGCCGATCCCTATTCATCGAGGCTCGAGTCTTCTCTTTCACTCGCAACCGTGGAAAAGTAGGAGAAAAGGAACACACTTTTTTCTATCTTTTGCTTGTCTACCTCGTTCTTTTTAATTTATTTGACTGCTTTGGGCTCTGAGAGCGCAACCAGTACCGCTAGTTTGGGTTCTATTCGCCCGCTTTAATTTCCTGTCTGATATTCACAGATACGTCAAATTAGAATTCGGTTGTCCAAATTTGAACTAGAATGCAACGCGATTGTGAAATTAGTTATAGATTGTGAAGTAATCTATCTCATACAACCAAACAAGGTCAATACTTGAAAATTGGAAAAGGAAAATTCAAAGTAGATTAGAAATCAAACGTATGAAAGAAAAATAGATTGAATATTATGTCCATTATTTTGCTTATCAAATTCTTAATGATCTTTTGGTTTAGTTGGTAATAACTACTAACTTACTAGGTATTTTGTTATTTTTTTACACGTCCTACGTACCTAGTTAATTAGTTATCTGTGCTTAAATACGGCGGGGTAGTAAACAAAACTCCTCGAAATATAACAGCACGTATACAGATATTTCGAATAGATATTTTATTTACTCGGACATCACACGTAAGTATATAAGGCATCTTTCATCCGCAATTACATTTATACGGCTATCTGCAGTCGCGTTGGGTTAGAAAGATAATCTCCGCCACCACCAGAGCGTGAGACCTTGAGCGGCAACGCCTACTGCCTGCCTCATTACGACGACTCATGGCAATTCACGGCAGCGACGCGGGCGCACAGCAAAACCACGCTTTATTTACACAGCCCGGTGTATGAATACGGCGAGGACATGACGCTTCTGTGTCTTTGAGTAGTCTCTCTCACGTTGAGTAATACGACCCGGAATGCTTGGAAAATCTCGTGGCGAAGAAAAGCTAGGATGAATTTTCTTTCAAGACTGTTGATTAAAAATGAAAACGGTTCAAAAGGAGCGGGGTTAATTTCGGGTGGCGAATGCCCAGTTGAGTTGTCTATGAAACCGATGTTTCGTAGCACATACTGGGTATTCATTTTATTATATGAAGGTTTTATCAACAAATAAAACATATAAATTAACTAACATCTCGAAGAACAAGAGGTGATATTAATACATGCCCGTTTTATAGGTTATCTATCTCGTTTCACTATTTTCTTCCCCTTTAGAAAATTATCATTAAGTACATCGGTATCTATAGCTACATTCCACGATCCCTTTGATAACCACGCCGAATCATAAAATAACAATAAAATGGTACTAAAGGGAAATTACTTTTGAGTTAGGTACTAAGCAATAGCCATACGTAAATATCATCCACCTGCAAACTGAAGGTGTGACTTCTTAAGTACTTAACGTGAAAGTCTTCGACAGATAGCTACAACAAACTTAGATGAACTTCTGATGATGCTCATTTCTAGCTTTCAGCTTAGTAAACATTGTAGTGATGACCAAAATTTATGATTATAACCCTAGTCATAGCACTGCACCTCTAAACGATGAATGCCCCTAAGTATCTGCGCATTTTCTTGCGTCGAGACCTTTCTACTAGCATTTAAGTAATACCCTCTCTAAACCATCAAAATCTGTAGGCTAGGCACTATCTGTTTATCCATATAATGGAGGATAGATTAAATTACAAAGTAGCTTTCATTCTGGCAATCTAGCCAGATAGAGCAACACTCAATATATCTCTGTTTTAAGATCATAGCATAGTTTTGATCGTATATTCTATAGTGTTTGATTACGCACCTATTTGCTTATTATGAAAATGGAATTTTAAAACCAATCATATTGTGAAAAATAGTTAGGAATGTCGTTTTTCCATGGAGAACTAATATTGATTCCAGAAATGCGAAAGAGTCTATACTAGAAGCATGAGCGAAGTAAATGTTTCTTAAATAGACTCCTGAGATTCGCGAGGGATTATCAGGTTCGAGGTGAGATTCCTCTCAAACTCAACACATCTGGAAATCATTAATTAATCTATATATTATATAAAAATGAATCACCGAAATGTTTGTACGCGCATATTGCACGTCTGCACTAAATTGGATAAATCTTTCTTTTATGTGTTCGTTATTGTCAGGAGAAGGTTTGTATGAAAAATAATAATAGTAGGTAGGTGTAGGGTAGGTGTAGAAGATGTTGGGAAAATGCTGCGCAGGACAACGTCTACCGGGTCAGCTAGTTTATATATAAAATAAACTACTCCAAAACGTACAAAGAGGTTTTTTTTATTTTTGATAGTTCTATAAAATACTTTGCTTTTGTATTTAACAAACAACGTATGATAACAAACAAACTTTTAGATTATGTTTTTTTTTAAGAGTGCGTTACAAAACTATTAGAAAATTGACTGTTTGTTATTAATAACTTTATAGTGTTCATGTTGGTATTAAATAAAACTACGTGAAATTATTTTCAGAACACGTCATTAAAATGTGACGTAAAATTTGTTTTTACTTTTATTTTTTATGGCACACGACAATCATTTTTCGCGCAAAAATGCGTTTAAATTATGTAATAATTATTATTATGTTCGAAATTTAAATGATTTTTTATCTCTAGACATGAACATGATTTGCATCTCTAGAAATGAATATGCGTTATTCGGCTCTCTTTTCGGGCATAAAAAGTCATCTTTCCGAGGTGGAGAGTTGAAAAGAATATTTCACGTTATCAATCGCATAATTTTAATTTTAGAAATCAAGCAAGCATGTAAGCGCACCAGCATGCAACCAAGTAAGAAGGTAAGTAAGCAGGCAAGCAAGCCTCCGCCATACCCTTTGAAACTACCACCAACCTATCCGTGTCGTGGTGCACTGAGATCCCGTATTCGCTTCATTCTCCCGCCTATGGTTAGGAGGATGCCCGAATTCCCGTGCTCGCTAGGCTCTTGTTATTATGATTTGCGATGCCCTGGATTGCATGCAAGAGTTTCTAAATGGGAAATAATGATTCTCTTGAAAGGCATTAAAAGCTTTCTTAAATTATGCCAAATGAAATTATGAACTTTCCTATTACCTATAAATATGATTGTGACATTTATGAAAAACAATTTTTATTTATGCGAAGTGCATTTAGCCAAGTGTACTTTTTTTAGGACAATGGACATTATGCCAAAGAAAGAGTCCCCTAAAGCCTATTGTAAAGGCGCGTTTCCATTGTGCAAGTTCTTGCATGCAAGTATGACGTCACACTTGCATACAAGTTACTTGTATTGTAAACTTTAATTTGAAACTTGCATGCAAGTTGCATATCACTTGCGACAAGCGTTAGTTGCGCATTATGTTTACAAGTTCAAAACCACCTGCATGCAATTTGCAGCTTGCATGCAAGTTTACATTTCCATTACTCAACTGCATGCAACTTGCAACTTGCATGCAAGCTACTTGCATAATGGAAACGCGGCTTAAGCTAAATATGATTAGATGTAAAGCAAGTAGGTAGAAGCTAGGCAAGTGGGAGTCCTTTGAAGCGCTGACCTTGCCGCGTGGGAGCTAGAAATCGGCCCGGGTCTTGCGCAATCACAACCACTCGACGACGCGCCTCCACGGCCAAGCTTGCGCCCGCGCCGATAATTCCATGGCATTGCCTGGCATCAAATTGCCCTTAAAAATCAATATCATAGAGAACATTATTCTTTCAGGGAATTTTATGTTATTTTTTTAAAGTAACTGTGCTATCGGAGTAAGACTATTGTAGCATAACAAGATACATCATGACTGTATTTTTTTTAATACTTATTTTATTTTTTCAGAATATGCCTCCTAAAATTTATTTCCATTTAAATTGTACATCATATTTAGCCTATTATCTCGTTAAGATTATGAGTCCCACTTAAAACTGCAATGTTCTGTCTCTATCTACGAGAAGGTAATATTTTTCCTTGTATGTAATATTTAAAAATACAGTAGCAATTTGACATCACAATTATATTGTACTAAAGCATAATGAGGAGGAGATCATTTTCTTTAAATAGCTTTTTATTTATTTATTATGGAAGCAATTTTGTTGCGTTGATAAATTTATCGTCAGCGGTGGGTGTTTTTCTAGCCTCGGCACCAGGCGGGTGGGAGTAAGTTAGGAGCATTTAAAATTGATGATCACTTCAGTATAAACTCTGCCTTATATGACTCATTGTTCGAAAAGCAAACAATCATTCAAACTGTATAGTTCAGGTACCTAACTAAAGCTAGTACCGGGTTGTAAAGTCCTCCGACGAAAACCTATCGTCTTTTAATGGTCAGGTTTTGTAGCCTTGTACTATGTGGTGTCCTAATGATAGAACCTAAAAGGTAGATTGATGGGTCGTAAACCTAGTAAAATAAGGAAATTGATACTTTAATTAGTAGATCTAACCTTTTGATATTTTATCTATAGCTAAATTGAAACTAGACAAGGCATGATTGAGAGCCGCGCACGTAGATGGATACTAATTAACTATACAATGTAGAGATTGTTTTCCACGCGAGCTGACATGTCGTCATGTAGTTAGTTTATAAAATAGTTTTTTTATCGTTAAGTTTTTCAATGGTATGTATTTTATGTAGGCTTTATGTACAGAACAAGACCGACTCTAGATATAAAGTCAAAATTTTAAAGCCCGTTATATACTTACATATAATTTTGACTATTTAAAATAAATAGGTAATTACTTAAAGTTAATGATAATATGTCGACCGTGAAATAATATATATTTTTGATACTACGAGTAATACAAATCTATAACCGAAATCTTTGTACGCGCATGACCCAAACGACTGCACCAAATTGGATTCATCTTTCTTGTGTTTGTTATTGTCAGGAAAAGGTTTGTATGAAAAAAAAAAGTCGTAGGTGTAGGGTAGGTGTATGGTAGGTGTATGATAGGTGTAGGGTAAGTGTAGGGTAGGTGTAGGGTAGGTGTATGGTAGGTGTATGGTAGGTGTAGGGTAAGTGTAGGGTAGGTGTAGGGTAGGTGTATGGTAGGTGTATGGTAGGTGTAGGGTAAGTGTAGGGTAGGTGTATGGTAGGTGTATGATAGGTGTAGGGTAAGTGTAGGGTAGGTGTAGGGTAGGTGTATGGTAGGTGTATGGTAGGTGTAGGGTAAGTGTAGGGTAGGTGTAGGGTAGGTGTATGGTAGGTGTTGGGAAAAATGGCAAGACAACGTCTACTGGGTCAGCTAGTATATTATAAAACGTAGCAAATAAATTACATTCAACAGGCAATCAAATTACAGATAAATTGACAGTAATCCAACTAGGATTTTGCACAATTATGAGCTGTGGGATGACAATAAACTCCAGAATTATCAATCAAAAATGTTACAAAAAAGTCACAGTTACAATGCTCTCCGGATATCGTTTAGGGTTAATCGATTCGCCGCCAAAAGTCGAGCTTTCGTGAGACGGAATTAGAGACGAGCCGCGAATAACGGAACGTTCTTTAACGGCCTCCTTCATGTCTAACTACACACTGTAGATAATAACCACAAATAGTGGGCATTTTGTTTGAAAAATATGGGTGCCTCCATTATACCTACGTATTTATTTATACTTTGACAAACGGTTTTGATTTGGAATTGATTGAGGGATATTTATTTATTCTATTGATTAATCACAGATTAATTTGTAAATAGAGTAAGTATCTTATAATTTATTGGATACACAGACGTCGACAAGTTTATGGAGATAAGGGGTGGATGGAGTGGATGCAGTAAAAAATGTGTTTGGATCGTAGCAAAACAGGTGTCCGGGTCGTAGCGTTCGTAGCAAGTGTACGTAATCACATTTCGTAGCTAAATGTTTATTTTTGCTGTTTAAATTATTAGGTTGTCATGCATTGTATTTCGGATTAAAAGATGTTGAACTATGAAGTGGGTGTGTTTTAAATGTCAAAGAAGGCAACTCATTTTCTTTCACCTATATAGGCTGATTGATAAGTTTCCGAAACGACAAAGAAAAACTTTAAAAATCTATTTAAAATAAATTTATTTCTCAACGTAGTTTCCTTCTACCTCGATGCATTTAGTCCAGCGCTTCTCCAATGCCGTTACACCAGTTTGATAAAATGTTTTCTCCAACCCCTCAAAATACTCGTCCACGGCAACAATGACTTCTTCATTTGATGAAAATCTCTGGCCACCTAACCATTTCTTCAGGTTTGGGAATAAGTGGAAGTCACACGGGGCCAGATCCGGGGAATAGGGTGGATGCGGTAGCAATTCGAACCGCAATTCATGGAGTTTGGCGACTGCAACCATTGACGTGTGTGCAGGTGCGTTGTCATGGTGGAACAAAACTTTTTTCTTGGTCAAATGTGGTCGTTTTTTCTGGATTTCTTCACTTAATTTTTGCAGCAAGCTTGCGTAGTACTCTCCATTTATTGTTTTTCATTTTTGCAGATAATCCACTAAAATAATCCCTCGAGCATCCCAAAAAACAGTCGCCATCACTTTGCCGGCCGACAAAACCGTTTTTGCTTTCTTCGGCGCAGGTCTTCCGCTCTCAGTCCACTGCTTAGATTGTTCTTTTGTCTCGGGAGTATAATGATGTATCCAGGTTTCATCGACTGTTACATAACGCCGCGAAAACTCGTTAGGATCTCGGTTAAACAGCGCCAAACACTCCGATGAATCGTCCACTCGACGTTGCTTTTGGTCAACAGTGAGCAAACGCGGCACCCATCGCGCGCAAAGCTTTTTCATTCCCAAATGTTGGTGCAAAATATTAAAAACGCGTTCAGATGAAATGCTCACCATCTCTGCTATCTCTCGCAACTTCAAGCGCCGATCATTCAATACAATTTTGTGAATTTTTTTGATCATGTCCGGATTCGTGACTTCATTTGGACGGCCAGACCTGTGGGCGTCTTCGCAGCTCTGTCTTCCACGTTTAAAATCAGTTACCCAGGTGTGAATTGTACTCAATGCAGGAGCAGAATTACCTAAAACACTGTCTAGCTTGGTTTTAATCTGGGTTATTTTCTGTTTTAAAACGTAAAACTTTATCACCGCACGAATTTCGTTTCTTTCCATTGTTAAGAAAATTTACGACAGAGAAAGTTCTACGTCCTATCAAACAAATTCCACCAGTTCGATTAAATTCAAATTTGGCGTTCTATTTTCAAAAAGATGCCAAAATATAATGTAATATTTTTTTTTTGCGTATCATTTTTTTAAGTTCGTCGTTTCGGCCAGTTATCAATCAGCCCAGGTATTTGTAATTCTTCAAAATTTTATTCTTGTTGTGTTTATTTCTAAATTGCAAACATGTTTAGTAAAGGGAAGCAGCGAGTCATTCCCACTACAACTATCTTTAGATTACTTACTGGGAAGACTCAACACTACAATAATAAAAATTGTAAGAATTAATTTGGAAATAAATACAATTTTTATTTTATTTATATGAAATATGCAGTCCGTTTTTTATTTACAAATTTATCGGTATTTTCTGGCTGTACTTTAACCGTGTACGCTGCGCACACACAGACATCTTGCGTATCAGTGTTGTCAGCGGCGACAGCGTGACAGGTGTCACTATGGTCTGGCGATAAATCGCGATCGCGAGATATCAATAGGTGCCGGTGACATATCAATCAGACATCGCGGAAATTTAACATTCCTTGTTCTATAGGGTGAAGATGAGCCTGAAATTTAAAGAGATGACACGATCCAAAAAAATGTACCTTGCTACAAGTCAGTACCTACGAGTTTGTTTTGTAGACACTAAAAACGACTTTGGTACTTCAAATAAGTACTTACTTCATAATATTTGTAATTTTAATTTAGGTTGAAATAGTGTGTGTAATTGACCGAGCGAGCGAAGCGTCTCTGCTTCGGCTTGGCCAAAATTGCTTTTGTATGTCTGTGTGTCTGTCTGTCTGTTTGTTCTACTCTACAGGTTTCTCGTGAAATTTGGTGAGCAGGTTCGATAAATAATAAATTAAGGGTTGTCTGCTTACAACGTCCACTGCTGAAGTCTGTTTTCCTCTACAGTCACATTTCTCAACCAATAAAAAAAAAAAAAAAAAAAAAAAAACGCAATTATGAGGGTTGGAACGTAAAAAAATCACAAATCAGCCATTTAAAAAAAAGTACTCGCGAGGTCTACAGCTCATAGAGCCACTAGTTTAGTTGATATTTTTAAATCATTTAAGAGTATATTGAAATATTCCAATAGCAATTATTTGTGTGTAGGGAGCTAACGAAATCTGTCATCGAATAGGTTTAAGAATACGACCTATCCTACCTATGGTCTAACGCTAACAGAAATACCAGGATACTGCCAGTTATGGTGCGTAGCTCTCTCCACCGCCCTTCCTAGAAGAGGTGCGGCAGGACCGCTCCCTCAGCCTGACACACTTACCAAGAACGCGGTGCGACTCCGCTAAACGACAGGCAGTTGGGTTATTCCCGTTAAACCATTGTCCGATTAAAGGGAACCTTCACGCTTAAAGTACTCAATGGATTTGGATGAAATTTGGAATAAAGATAGTTTGTAACCTGGATTAATATAAAGGATACTGTAGCGTTAAAAAAGAAAGCTAGCTAACCTGTGGTCGACGACCACAGGCGAAACGTGAAATTTAGGAGAACAGAGAAAGAGTTAGTTAAATTTGTCCGAAAGGTATAATAAAAATTTAAAAGGGCCTAGAAATTGCCAAAGTATCAAAAAGGTGAGCCGAGAGTCGGGTCCTGAGGGGACTCCGTCGATATAGTGTCGCTGAACTAGTGTTGTGTTGTGGTGTATCGATGCAGGAAGGTGTAAAAACCGCGGAGTACCCCGGAGAGTAATCGCCAAACGGGAACCAAAAAAGGGAGGGCCAGAGAAACCTAAAGGGCCTTTTTAGAATTTGGAAAAGAATTTAGACAGAATTTGGCAAAATCCGCATACAAAATTACACTGATACAAAAACAGGCTAAAAAAATCCGCGAGATGGGCAGTATCCCGGGGGGGACGCCGGTGCGCGGGTCTGCGGCACTCAGCTGGTACGGGCGCGGACGCACACAACGCAGGGATCCAGGCACGTCCAATGCCTGGTGGCCTCAGGTGTCCGGAACCACAGCGAGAGATCGTGAAAGGCACGGAGGGACCCTCGTGTGTGTGTCGCAGAGGCCGGAAATACACTGTAAAGATTGACAAAGAAATAATCGCCATCCAACCAAGACAAGGAAAGAGAAAAGTGCGTCGATAAAAACCAGTAGGAAGACACCACAAGACTTACCCGGCTAGTCCAAACGGGATATGTGTCCAAGGCTTATCGCACCATACGGGAATGATCCCGGGACTCTTCAATCTGGCAAAATCCGATTGAATAGAATTGAATATTTACTAACAAAGCGATTCACGTTTTGGAGATCGATTCAAGAAAAAATCGCTCCTATCATCACCCAATGACACTTGGGAAAACAATCAACAATTTAGAAAAAGGTCAAACCAAGAAAATTTGAAATTTGAAAATGTGACATAAAAACCGGCCAAAAGAAAAAAGAATCATAGCAAAAAGGTTATTAAAAAACCTGCAGTAATGCTGCAATTAGGACATGGATACCGGTATACCGGTATACCGAAATACCGGTATACCGGTCAAATTTTTCGGTATTTTGATACCGGTATTTGAAGAAAAAATACCGGTATTTCGGTATTTCGAAAAAAGTGATCTAATTTTGCAATATCGGCAGTTTTTCAACTAATGGAAAGTCATTGATAGATTTTATACCATCTCATTTTATTTTTTAACACGTTTTTATTAACTCGCTTTCTTGTCTGTCTGTTTGTTTGTTTGTTTGTTTGTTTGTGGGTTTGTTCGGTCCGAATCTTGCAACTCATTTTTGAAGCACGTGCTGTTATTCGATTGTGCTGAAATTTGGTACACTTATGTAACCTCGGTGACAATGCAATATTATGACACCATGGAGCTGGTCTGATGATGGAGCCGGAAGGTGGCCATAGGAACTTCTAAAATACACAACACAACCTCATCGTGGTTGAACTCATTGGATTTGTCTTGACAAGATCTTTCGTCATACGTGATGTCCAAGGTTTCATGGAGCTGGAAGGTGGCCATAGGAACTTCTAAAATGTACAACACAACCTCATCGTGCTTGGACTCATTGGATTTGTCTTGACAAGATCTTTAGTCATACGTTATGTCCAGGGTCTCATGATGGAGCCGGAAGTTGGCCATAGGAACTTCTAAAATGCACAACACAACATCGTCGTGTTTGGACTCATTGGATTTGTCTTGACAAGATCTTTAGTTATACGTAATATCCAGGGTCTCATGATGAAGCCGGAAGTTGGTCATAGGAATTCCTCAAATACCCAACATAAACTAGTCGTGTTTGGGCCCGTTGGAATAGTTTTGACTAGATCTTTAGTTACAAATGCAGGGTCTCATGATGGAGCCGAAAAGTGGCTATAGAAACTCCTAAAATACACAATACAACCTCGTCGTGTTTGGGCTCGTTGAATTTGTCTTGACTAGATCTTTAGTCATAAGTAATGTCCAGGGTCTCATGATGGAGGTGGCCACAGGAATTCTTCAAATACTCAACATAACCTAGTCGTGTTTGGGCCCGTTGGATTTGTTTTGACTATATATTTAGTCACACGTTATGTCCAGGGTGTCGTGATGGAGCCTGAAGGTGGCCATAGAAACTCCTAAAATACATAACATAATCTCGTCGTGTTTAGTATCACAGCCAATGTGCCAAGCTCCATGCGACAGGGTCTCCAAAACCTACATATTCACCAAGAACTACGAAATTCAACTATCTGAAGCTAGCAAGGATCATTCAGGCACGGATGAACTAAGAATATACACTGATGGTTCTAAAATGGAGTCTGGAACCGGAGCAGGAGTATTTTCACTAGACTTAAACATCAGAATATCACTGGCCTTAGGCGACTATAGCTCTATTTTCCAATGTGAATGTGTAGCAATTACCGAGGCAGCCACCGCCATTCTGAGAAGGGAGGTTGAAGATTTTACCATCAGAATACTTTCCGACAGCATGGCTGTGCTCCAAGCACTTCGAGGCAACATCTGCAGCTCAGTGCTTATCTTCGAGTGTCACTTAGCCTTAGAGCGAGTATGTGCAAAGAATAAGGTCATCCTTCAATGGATAAAGGGACACAGCGGATCACTGGGTAATGATGCGGCTGATGAACTGGCTAGAAGGGGATCGGAGGCTCCGGTGTTGGGCCCTGAGCCTCTCCTGCCGATACCGTTCAGCCAACTGAGAACATGGCTGCGCAACATTACCCGGGATGAACACAACGCCCAATGGGCTAGTCTAACAAGCTGCAGACAGTCGAAGGCGGTGATCCCAATACTATCGCCGAGACTAACACACAGACTTCTCAGCCTAAACCGTAAAAACCTCCGAATAGTTGTAGGCAGTTTAACAGGTCACATACCTCTCAATAAACACCTATTCACCATCGGCGCGACGGACAGCCCTCTATGCAGAGGATGTCTGGAAGCAGAAGAAACGGTCACTCACGTAATCCTGGAATGCGTAGGGTTGACTGACCAACGGGCAAAAATCCTCCAGAATGTGGGGTCGCTCCGCGAAGCCTGTGACAGTCCCAGGAGGCTTCTGAGCTTCTGGAAGGAGCTGGGCTGGTTGGAGTAACCAGCCAAAACCGAACGTAAAACGGACCAATTCAGAGTCTAATTGCGGAAACGGGAGCCCACCAACTAACTAACTAACTAACTAACTAACTAACTCGTCGTGTTTAGGCTCGTTAGATTTGTCTTGACAAGATTTTTAGTCATACGTGACGTGATGTCCAGGATCTAATGATGGAGCCGGAAGGTGGCCGCTGTATTTCCTCAAATACTCAACATAACCTAGCCTTGTTGGGCCCGTTGGATTTGTCAAGACTAGTTCTTGAGTCATATATGATGTTCAGGATCTCATTATGGAACCAGAAGGTGGCCATAGGAACTCTCTCAACGTCGCAACATAACCTTGTCGTGTTCGGGCTCATTGGATTTGTCTTGACAAGATCTTTAGTCATACGTGATGTCCAGGGTCTCATGGTGAAGCCGGAAGGTAATCTCATCGTAACAACATAATCTCGGCATGCTTGGGATTTTTAGTCTTAGCAATTTAGTCCTACGTGATGTTCATCTTGCAACATTTAAATACGCTGGACAAAAAGCACAAAATAATTATAAAGTAAAAAATATTTTTTTAACAACACGTTTTACGCACTAAAAAGTATAAAATAAATTTTATTGAGATTTTTAGTGTCGTAGTACTCTTGTAGGACTTAAAACGAAAAACGTGGGGAGCATGGAGTAGATTTTGAAGCATAACCGTGTTTCTCAAAAAACTATAGAATAGCCCTTTTATAAAAAAAACATAAACATCTTCTAGGCGAGCGTGGTCCATCTTTCACCTTATAATGCATTTCCATCAGCTAGAATAATGGTCAAACGCAAGTCTTTCCAATAATAAAATACACAACAATTGAATTGCACTGCACATAATATACTAATAATAACTATTTGTAAGTTTTCAAGACATAACACATAACAACCCCTGGCACTCAAGATTTAGAAGACATTTATTCATTTTCATTACAATAACAATATGTTATAGTATCAATAAGTAGTACAGACAGACATGAAAATAAGACAATGAAAAGATTACAGCGTCAGCTATGCTGTTTTTCAGCCATCACCTCGTTCTCTACTTCTTAGAATATATATATATTCCATGCACCCCACGTTTTTCGTTTTAAGTCCTACAAGAGTACTACACCAATAAAAATCTCAATAAAAATTATTTTATACTTTTTAGTGCGTAAAAACGTGTTGTTAAAAAAATATTTTTTTACTTTATAATTTAATATTTGACTGTCATATTTGTGCCAATGAAACAATATAAATAATTCTTGGATCAAAGAACGTATTTTCTTTAGTATTCTTAATAACCTATTACTTTAATTACCCATTTTGTGGTATCTAGGGAGTTGATAAATAGTTTGAGTGTTTCTGCTATACAGCGTAGAAAACTTCTTTAATAACTTTTCGCAAACGAGACTTACTAATCGTTCTTGGAATCATTTAAACAGTAACTAGCAGTATTTCAAGAAATACCGAAAAAATACCGAAATTTCGGTATACCGGTAATTGAAATTTCAATACCGGTATCAATACCGGTATGAAAAATTACTCCGGTATTCCATGCCCTAGCTGCAATACCTTTTACGGGAAAGTCTTATTCCCAAGGGAAAATTTTACTCAACGCGAGCGTAGCCGCGGGCGGACCGCTAGTTATTAATATTATTTTGAATTAACTATGTGCTTACTATTAACCTCTTTTATGCCCACGGAACAACGTGATTATGCCAAACTTACGGACTTAATGAAGCAGGCGCTGCCCGGAAAATGGCTGTTCATTCTAGCTCTGTTTGGGGAGTGGGGGACAGATACCAGCATAGGAATGAATTGAAACAAACCTTTGCATGAGAATGTGCAGCATTTTGGCATATTCATTTAGTATCGCAGCGAATTAATATTAGGTATCCTACTTTTTTTTTGGACGAGACATTTGAATAGCTTTTGCTAGAACAGAATTTCTTGGTGACAGCGGGAATAAGCCGATCGTCCGACCCGTTCTGCCGGTGATCGACTCGACGCGCAAAATAGGTCGTTTCGTGTCCTTTCCCAATTTTATTACAAGTGATAATTTACCTCTATTATTAAACGAACTACCACGGTCACTCGTAGGAAAACTTGATGACAATAATAGTAAACAAATAAAAAACATAATCAAACGATATTTCAGCAAAGACATTTTCATAGAGGGAACTGATGCACTCCCAGGGTCTTCTAGCTGGTCTAATGTCATTTAATATCATATACTATAACTTTTAAAAACATAAAATACCTATAAATATGTTTTATATAAAAAAATAAGTAAACAAAATGTACGAAAAGCGTGAGCAACTCAATTTTAAACCGTGGCCACGCATAATGTTTAATTTTTAAGATTTAAGGTCTCTGTTTTTTGTAATAAATAAAATAGATAATAGATCTATCTATAGCTAATATCTAGTTTGAATTTTTTTTGACTTCACCAATCACCATAGATGTGTTTTGATGCATTTAACTGTAAATACTACCATCACTCACGGCTCGAGCCTACCCTGAATCACATTACTCGATGTCCCTTTATTTATGCTGAAGTGTGACGATAATATAAAAAAAACAATAGTTAGCCAAGGAGATGCAGGTTCGACTCCTGTCCGAGATCGTCAAAATTTTCAATTTTTTGCTTTATAGTGGGCTCCGACGCACAGGGTCGCGGGTTCGAATCCCGCCCAGGGCAAATATTTGTGTGATGGACACTTGTGTTTGCCTTGTGTCTGGTTGTTGTTTATCTATATAAGTATGTATTTATCTATTTGTGTAATGTATATCAGCTGTCTGGTACCCATAGTACAAGCTCTGCTTAGTTTGGGATCAGATGGCCGTGTGTGAAGATGTCCCCACATAGTTATTTATTTATTTATTATAGTTCGTTAACAGACGTAATCTGTAACAATAATAATCCATAATAGTTTTATAAATCCCAATTTACTATAAATCTACAGTCTTGATTATGGATTTTTAATAAAGTAACAAAAATAAATGCTTAACACGATTAGATGACGACGTCATAAACTATATGCATGATTAAGTTAAATACTATTCAATTTATCCTTTACATGATTTCAATTACAACTAATGGTTCGTAAGTATTGCAAGCTCGTTCGGTCATATCATAGATAAAGTAGTCATTAGATAATTTGCACGCGAGTCTAAGTAAGAACTCCAAGATCATTCCGCGGGACCGAGACAGGTTTTGCAAAATCGGCACAGCTTATACGTTCAAAGCGTCGCGATTATCGTAACATAAGTAATCGGTTACTTCGGATGCATACGTAATGACATTAATTTATTTTGACCGACGAAGCAGCGTTGTTTGGACGTTGGGAAACGAATGGTTTGTTTACATTTTGTTTCAATAATAAGGCGAGAGTTACGCAAACAATCCTTCATTCAATTTATAACGAAATAAAAGTACGTATGGCAGTTTTTGTTAACTTGTACATTACAGATAGTTATCAACGAAAGATTTGGAACAGAAAGAATTAGAAAGGTTTTCATTGCATTGCAAAGCCTCTACCTTTCCCGTTGTTTTATGAATGCGGAAATAAACCATTTCCCGTGCCTACTCAGTTCTTTCCGAGCGGCGATGAAGCGGAAAATAATATGAAAGCAAAATACAAAATCAATCAACTGGTAGACAGATGGGTACTAAGATTATGTACTATAGCACGAGCGCCATCTGAAGCTTTGTGCATCCAATACTAATACATAACATCGTGATCATATCAACATACAGATAATTCAGGCTACAAAAAATGCCTTACAACACGAATAGACATCAGCCCGTAAGCTTAATTTCGAAACAGACATTTAACAGCGTATCTATCTTACATAAAGTACCATCCATATAGTTCAGGCTTAAGTTGTAAATTTCAAAAGCTCCATCAACGGCACAGTCCTCTTCGTCCACTCACCACTGCAGCTTACACCATAGCGTGAGATGTCTAACAGTACCGGCGAAAATTGAGCGTCCGAATCGAGTCAATGAACCGAGCGAGACCGTTACCCGCACCGATTCTAGCAGGACGGCGGCGGCCGGCCCTTCTACTCCTATGCACCCAACTTTTTCGTAACCTCAATATTTGCCACACGCTCAAAAGATGTGTTATTGACGCATAGCTGTGCCTTCTCGCGGGCCCTTTTTATGCCTCGGCCCTTTTGAAAAGTTTTAAAGTACCTACCTACGAGACATTCTGTTAGATCAGATATGAAACAGTTGGTTATGTTGATGTTTTAAATACTTTTGAAATATTTGCTTTAAATTTAATTTATTTGTAAAGTCAGGCTATCAAAATTTCTTGTTTTCAGAACACAATTTTAAAATACAAACTACAGTTCTATTTAAAACATTGGTATTACATAAACAGTAAGGTGTTTTCTTTCTTTATCTAATTCGTTAATGCTTTCGAAAAACTCACAAATTGTAGAAAGAATTTTCAATTTAATATTTTCTACACCCTCTGTAAATAATTTTCCAAGTTTAGTAAAACTCAACATGTTTTGTTTTGTCTCCCTGCCAAATAATTACTATTGTCTGTCTCCCTGCATTATCTGCACGAACAAACGAAGAGACATTATCTGTTGAACAATTGGAAACTATGAAAGATGATTCCCCGTCATGAGTATCCATGCTCGCTCCAAGTTCTATAGACATAAGAATGTCTGCAGGACAATATCATCAGGAAACAAATTCTAAATCACGCTTCGTATTGTTGTTTTTAGCGAGAAGGAAGACGTGGGTTTAATTTAGATCTGTTTTTACGTAGTAGATGAGGCATTCATTCATCATAATTACGTATCTGTTTACTTGGCACTGCATAAATTCCCCAATCGCAAAAACATGAGATTTTTGATTTGCAAACATAGGCGCTAAAAGACGTTAGTGAATTTTATCCAAATAAATGTAATTATGCAGAATCCCCGGTGTGTCCTACCCGTTTTGACATACAGAGCCGAGACGTGGAGCATGACGGTGAAGCTGGCCTACCGGCTACATGTCACTCTGCGAGCTATGGAAAGATCTATGCTTGGTATTTCGCTACGGGACAAAATCTGAAACGAAATCATCCGGCAGAGGACCAAGGTGGTTGATATCGTCCACAAGTGTAGCAAGCTGAAGTGGCAGTGGGCCGGCCACGTCTGTCGCAGAACCGATGAGCGTTGGAGCAGGCGGGTTCTCGAATGGAGACCACGTCTCGGGAAACGTAGTGTGGGACGCCCCGCTGCCAGGTGGACTGATGACCTGAGGAAGGTCGCTGGTGGTGGCTGGATGAGGAAAGCGGGTGATCGTGCGCTTTGGCGTGTCCTCGGGGAGGCCTACGTCCAGCAGTGGGCTGCAATAGGCAGATTGAAGTTGATGCAGAATCCCAATACAAATGAGATACCATATTGGCAAATAACAGAAATTGCTCCCTTACTTTGAATCCTAGCCCCACGAGGCACGTTAGTTTGTAGGCGCAGACGCACGTCTTGAGAAAGCTGAAGGATTTCTTTTTGTTCGCAGCTTTTACCACTCGCGTAGTTTAACAGTTACTGCCGACCGTTGTCCGTCCGGCCAGTCGCGCGCCGTTACTGCAAAATATGCTTATTCATTGAACACTCGAGAGAAACAAAGTTTTTGGTGCTTTTAATAATAGGTTTTAATAATTATGTCGGTTGAGAACAGTTATCCTCATAGCCATTTGGTTTGGTACTTACTACTTGTTAGACGGAATAGAATCACATTAAGATCAAACAAAATGTTCCTGATGGTAGTGCTAGAGGTAACTATTCCTGGTTAAGGAAAATACTTTATTGATATTCAAGCAATTTTAACGGCTGCTATTTTATATTTCTAAAAGGATGTAAAACTTAATTAACCATTATGTTATAAAATAAACTATGATGAATTAATATATGAATTTTTCCGTAGACCTATCCATGGAATCTATGTAGGTAATCTATTCATAAACAAATGGAAAAGTCTTCGTTGACCGTGCAGTTTCAAAACATCCCTCATCTGAAGACTTTTCTATTTCGAGCAAAACATGTCACCTTTATTTCAGGCCATATTTGCAGCCAGGGAAAGTGTGGCAGCTTTTATGCACCGCTGAAAGTGGGTCACGCTCTGTAAGGACTTCAGCTAACACCGCCGCGATGACCTAGGTCAGGTCAAAGCTGAAATATAGCCCGCCAATCGATACTACTTTATGTAGAGGTCGCCAGGTGATTTTTCACTGTGTTGCGAATGTACTGAGCCGCGACTGTGACGTCAGGTCAGGACCATTATGATTATAAAATTAAGATATTAGTTTGAAAACTTAGGCGTTCCATAGTATAACGCAACTATTCCTAAAACAAAATATTTTTAAGCAGGGAAAAATTTAAGATAAATCCCTAACATTGATAAGTAATGTTCATGATAAAAAATGACAGTTGATCTGTTGCAACATGCTTGCCACTCGCCACCAGGGTGGGGCAGGGGCGATAACGCAGCCAGACCTAATTGTTTATCATTTATCGTTATCCTATGGACATTTTGTAGGACCTGCTCTGTATCACTTGAGATAACCCGCCAAGTCAAAATTAAGTAAACACGTTGATTACATTTTACAAAAAATATATATATATATATATATATATATATATATATATATATATATGTCAAACTGATATTAGTAGTTCATTATTTTTTAACCTCTACTACTATATTAATTCTGTGCCTATACTTCAGTAAGTAGGTAAGTACATTATGCAAATATTGCCTTAGTGCTTCCTTATAGCTGACGTCGAAAAAGATACAAGGACTGAACTGAAGTACAACTATAACATTGTTTCCAAAATTATTAAACAAAGAGTCAGGTTATTTTATTTAATAGGCAAATGACTTGAATACGAATTTCATGGTGAACTACCCCATTTAAAAGTTTTCCACCAAAAGTAAAGCTGTTTCATTACAAATTTTTACTTTTATAAGAATATGTTGTAGAATTTCTGAATGGCTAAAAGTTGGAGAATCCTTCCAAAGGAGTATTCTCTTTCTAAAGAGGAACAAGTGGGTGTTCCCGGTCATTCCTCGGGAGATGGCCGTCACGCATTATGGCCCCCAGGACTCCACGTCGCGTGTTTTCCACGATTCACTTTTGAAACTTTCTAACCCTGTGGTGGCGGCGCGCGGGAGGAGGGGCGCGTGCTGCCAGAGAGAGGGTACCGACCTCATTGCCCATTGCCACTCCTCCCGCCGAGGCGGCAGGCCATTTTTATTAAAAATACTTCCGACTCACAAACGCGCGCGGATTTTTTTATTCGTATCCTGATAAAAATATTTAATCAAAAACTAATCCATATTTTTGAAAAGTGAACTCTCTGAAACTGTGTGCTGAAAGTTTTGAAACTTTTCGAAAGGATAATTGGAAAACTTTGGTGGTTGTGATTTTTTGAACATATTGGAAAGATTATTTTGTGCGCCCCGCGGTCTATTTTCCGTGCGGGTTCGGGTACGTTCGTTGCGAAAAGTGGCGTCGATCGGATATCTCCGGCGACGCTCGCCGCAAACAGCAGCGTCCTGCCAACCCCGCGCACGGGCGACAGAGACAAAACACGCTGCTGACATGGCGACAACACGAATGGATTGATGTTTTTCACGTGGAAAACTCAACCCTCACACATAACAATCTATGTAAGTACCATGTTATAGCTGTAAGATACACAAACATTTTAGACACTGAAATCGAACCTACTGAAAACATATTTGATGACCTAGATAAGGAACCTGAGGTAATTGATTATCTCCGACGTGAAAATGATTTTCTTTAAATAATGTAAATATAACAAGTTGGATAACAACAAAAGCTAGGTGGTAGATATGTAAATGTCAAGGCCAAGCCACAAGATAAGCGAAGTAACTTTATAAAACGATAAACGTACTTTTATTTAATTGAAGAGTTATTAATGTTACTATTAAAGTGTTAATTTAATCTCGCTACGAATCAATTTTCCATAATTACATAGGGTGAAATAGATATTCTGCAGTGCTGAAATCAGACTTTGCTCCCTCCCTGAAATAGACGAGAATGACGTAGGTTGTAAATAGCCACCCTAGGATGCACAAATAGGTAGGATCGATTTATGTAGGTCTGGCTCGGAAACGGGGGCGAACATAGCTGCAGGAGGGAATCAATAAATTTCAATAAATCAATATTTCACCGTGCACCCTGCGCTGAATATATCCGCTGCCGCCATTTGGATGATGACGGCGTATTTTTTGTGAGAGATATTCAAGGCGCGGAGCGAGGAGCGAATCGGTGGAGAAGTCCGTGTCGCTCGTGGCGCTGTGTGGCGGTCGGTGGCAATGGCGGGCTGCGGCGCGCGCCCGCGCGGGGTTGCGCCGTCAGTCGTCGGGTGAGCGGGGTGCGACGTAAACGCGAAGTCGGACGCGGACTATGGCGGAAGGGCTGATCCTCACTCCCATAAAAGGGTCGAGTTGATTGTGGTGCAGTTACGTGTGGTATGTTCTCTTACGTTAGTGCAGTGATATAATTACACCACCAGTGGTTTTATCTCGCCGTATCGAGAGATTTAGTGTGGATATCGTAGGTAATAATGCCATTGTGATGACGTAATGTAACGCGCTCGACTGGGTGCGTAGTAATAATTCGAGCGCCCGCTTATACCGCGATAACGTTGTGGTCAGCACCTGTGGATGTGGAACGGAATATTCGTGTTTTTGTCGCTTTTGAGATCAGTTCGTATTCTAACAAGATTCTAGTTGGAATTGACGACGCGGCCGTAGCGCGAATTGTTTTTATGTTTGAGTTAACCTCAACATATAGGAACATTCAGCTGACTAAAGACTTGTATATATAGACATGAATATTACAAATGTAGCTGGGTGCAGAAGGTTACGTTACGTGTTGGCAGGATGTTTTTTCCTACTGCAGTGCGCTCGCCGCGCGGGTCGCCTCCCGCCGCTAGAGGCGCCCTCGATTTTTTTAACCTTGATTTAGTATAGGCAATGGATTCATTCAGACAAGCAAAATGTGCTAACCATTCCGAGCAAAAACATTATCGATCAAATTAAAATGAAATGAAATCCGTCAACCTTGTTATTTAGCGTTAATAATGAAAATTTATTCTGCAGTTGCTGAATCTGTTCTAAATATTTTAAAAGATGCAATTAATTCCCGGTAGGTAGGTTTAGTATTGCTAGATAATTAGGCAGATAAATTAATTTATACTCGATAGTATATGTACCCAGAAGCTTTATTTGTAAATTTATGGTATGATCGTATGGTTAGGTAAATTAATGTTTTTGATTTACAAGGTAGATGTACCCCCACAACATTTGAACATATTTGAGAAAAAAAACAGCATCCGCTTTTATTCAAGCGTAGGTTTTTTCCTACAACCTGTTCTATACCTACTGTTTTAAACTTGTAAGAATATTCAAGTTCACAGACTGATGTGTAACAATAGAACCGCATTTTTAACATTTCTTCATTAACATAATGAATAACGTTATAATATTAACGAGCCGTGGTTTAGCGGCGAGATTCTAAATGGTCTACATTAAACAATTAGGTGTCGTTAGTTAACTCTATTATAATTGGTAACGCTTACCAACCTGTAAATTAAATTAGAAATATCTTTAACAAATGCAACTAAAGGTACAATCCTTTATAATAATTTATCTTCGTAAGTTCTAGTTGTATTCACGTGCTATACAATCACGTTATATACGAGTAGGTACTTACGTAAAAAACAAAGACTAGGTAGTTATACTAGTTTTAATATACTTGATGGTTTATTAAATATACCTAGCTGCCTATAGTGGGAGAAAAGAAAATCACAAGCCGAGCTATCGCGTCGCCTCGCGTGAATTTTCTCCGGAGGATAATAGCGTGACTGATATCGCACATGCTGTAATCATACACAGTAATTAATCGCACTCTGCACGAACAGAGAGAAATCATGGCATCCCCACTTTCTGTTTTAACTTGAAAACTTCAGATCAATGAATCGTGCATATATTCTACAGACCCTCAATCTTACAAAGCTACAGACGCCTGCGATCCCTAACTTTTTTTTTTCTATTTCAGGTCTCCCTGCGCCCGTCAAGAAATACGCACTGACATTATGATTATATTAAATTGAAATGGCTTTCAAAAAGTAAACATAAATCTATTGTTGACGTTTTGTTGTATTGTTCATGGAACAAAAGAGAATACTTATGTATACATTATTGAGAAATTGTTGGAATAGATTTTAAGTCTGATCTGCTTATTGAAATCTTCCAAAGAAAGTACCTATACAGAAAGAAAGATGGCTACACAAAGATTTTGTCTGAGGTGGAACAACCACCAGTCCAACATGTTGTCGGTTTTCGACCAACTTCTGCATGCCGAGACGTTCACAGATGTCACTCTGGCTGTAGATGGCCAGCTTCTCAAAGCACACAAAATGGTCCTCTCAGCCTGCAGCCCATATTTTCAGGCCCTGTTTGTAAATCACCAAGAAAAACATCCCATCGTCATACTGAAAGATGTCCCGTATTCAGACATGAAAAGTCTACTTGACTTTATGTACCGTGGAGAAGTAAGCGTCGATCAGGAACGACTGACGGCGTTCTTAAAAGTAGCCGAGAGCTTAAGGATAAAGGGCCTTACAGAGGTGAACGATGAGAAATGCGATATCCCGGCTCTGACCAATTCGTTAATTCAACAACAAGGCAGCGCCGCTCCTGGCCACGCTGCTCCACCACAACTACACAGAATACATCCCTACTTGCACCAAAAGCGACCCGCATCTGGTATGCCCACAGGCGGCGCACCCCCAAACTTATTAATGCCCCTATTGGGAAATGCATTAATGCAACCGAAGAGAAAACGGGGTCGACCAAGAAAACTCAGTGGAAGTTCAAGTGACCTTTTAAACACAGCAGCTAGTCCACCTGGCGAATTTATACCTGAGTCGGCGTCACACGCTAATTCAAACCGGGCGGGAGATCAACTGCTAAGGGGGTCACCGGAGATGTTGGAGGTGAAGATGTCGATGGATGGGTTCAGTGCAGAAGATGGCGGCACGTCTGGAGGTGAAGAGGGTGGCGAGGCACTTCTCATCGACGAAGGCGACGACGCGCAGTCAACCGACGCTCCCGCCGGCAAAGACTCCGAGTCCGCAGGTACGTGTTTACATAAACTCCTTTCTGTAGCTGTGACGTTTATAAACATTTTACCAGCTAATGTAAAGTTACAATGTTATCTTTTTTTTGTAATTTAATATATCATAATATCGATCTTCTTGTGTACAAACGGCGACCAAACCTTTTTTACAAATAGGTACCTACATAAATAAAACGGACTATGTAAAATATTTTAAACTTTGGATAAGGATGTATGAGAACACTTTATAGTTGCTTATCTTTTTGTAAATATGTTAATCTTCCTTTCCGACAACCTAACAACAATAAGTTACAGTTGAACAATTTAAAGAAAAAATAAATAAGGGAAAAGCTAATGGGATATAAGCTTTGATGTTAGGAAAATAGTTTAAGTGATAAAGTGAAGTGTACTTGAACACCTACTTATTTATTATATTTAAAGTTTATTCAAGAGGGGTAAGTGATATTCTATCAAATTATTATTGACGTATCGAAGTAACAGACGCTTATTTCTTCTATAAAACAACAGTTAACTATTGCTTGCTTTTCTGCTTTCGGGGAGAGCTATTAGAGGAATGGCCAGGGGCAAATTCGGTGTGGTAATGGTTTCAGTACCTAATGTCATTTCTTCTATTGAAATCTTCTATAAGCGGTTTTAATGATAATACGAGAAAGGGAAAACAAACAAGGCTTATTCCCAATAGCTTTCCTTCACATAAAGCAATTGGAAATATTTTAGTCAAATGGTGGACATTTTCGTTTTGGATTAAAATTTACTAATGAAAACTAAAATATTTCCAATCTCACTCGATACTACATTAAATAAATTTATAAACCTGTCAAATTCGCGAAGTGAGACCTGAAATTTAACATTTCAGAGCCTGACAAAGTACCCAAAGAAGAACCGCAGCAACAAAACTACCCAAGCAACGGTCCGGTGCTATCTATCGAAAACGGGTCGATAAAGCAAGAGCCTTCCGGAGATGCTAATGACGGCTACAACGAGCCCATCGAATACAAATACAACCCCGACAGAAGCCGCGAGAACTCCAATTCTTGCGAAGGCCCCATCAAAGACGCCGATGACAAAAGCAGACTAGGTCGTAACTTAAAGCCAAAGAATAGTAAAAAATTGCTACCCCAAATGTCAAAAATAAGAGCCCGAACTCTGTTCAATCAGCTCTCTGGTCTTTCTAATTTAAATCCTGCTCTAAACACCTTCGATAAGTTTCCCCCCGAAAGCGTACTGATGCCAGCTCTCGCGACACAGCTTTTCGCAGCTGAATTGGAACAAAGTAACCTAAATCTAGCTAACAACGAGGCAGCTGATCTATCACAAACTAACTGGGAACATCGCATTTTCCCTTCGCCTATCAGGAAAAATAATATGGGCATGGGCAATTACCACGAGGACACTAATGAGTCCGTTAGAGACTTCTGCATTAAAGAGGGCGAGAATGTGTTTAGATGCAAAATTTGCGCTCGAGTGTACACTCATATCAGTAATTTCTGCCGCCATTACGTCACTTCCCACAAGAAAGACGTCAAGGTGTTCCCATGTCCAATATGCTTCAAGGAATTTACCCGGAAAGATAACATGATTGCACATTTAAAGATAATTCATAAAAATCAATCAAATGCTAACGAGCAAACGGCGAAGCAGGAATCTTAATTGATTTGGTGACACTCGTTCTCTACATACCCATTTGAAATCGGAGTAACAAGATCTGACAATAACGAGAGAAGGGTTCATTCACATCATACTTAATTTATTTCAATTCTTTGATAGACAAAAACTCATAGATTACGATTGAACGGTGTTCGAGCTCTAAGTTTCACGATAATCAATAAGATTGTTGATATTATAACGATATAAAGTCGTTGTTGTTATAATTATCTATTTATTTATGTTGTTCCATTGTTTCTCAAGAGTGCTAATTTCAAAGAGATTTATGATTTTTCTATAATTTACTTGTTATTTTGCACTTAATTGTTACTTAATTTTATTACTTACAAAATTTCAGGGTACAAAGCAACTACTCATGGTGATCATTAATTCAAATGTAGTGTATTCGATTACTGTTTATATTCTGAAACTGAATATTACACGCAATTCTCATTGAACTGAATTAGTTAGATAAATTAGTGAAGTAGTTATAGTAGGTAACGGCGGCGGCGCGGCAATGGCGAGGCCTTGTTAAGATGAGTTGACGACGAAGGCTTTGTAAAGTGATCTACCTGTTTCATTACGGACGAGGCTTATAGAAAGACTCTCAAAAAGGTTAGATATCATGACGCCATTGTGTAGTGGTGTAAAATGCATTTTCATTTAACTTGCCTTATTAGTGATCTTAGTTGTAAATAACGATTTGACTTCTCCGAAGTAGAACTCAACGCAGGCTATGATTTTATGTTCTAGAGTTTGTTAAGATTAATTTATGATATTTTATTCATGTTGAAATATTAGGTTGTATATGTAATGCTATTAGAGGCGTATGTGTCTAAACACTTCTTAATAGGAGAAACCCTATCAAGCTTAAGGTAGCTACAAATCTCATTACAGCGAAAAGTAGCGTAGATATTAACTCACTATAAACTTTAAACACTTCAGTTCCTGGTCGATTTAAAAGAGCCCCAAATTGCGAATCATTGTAAAGTTATGATATGTGTTTATATCAATTGAGGGATGATATATTTATTTATGTACCTACTTAAATAAATCATAAATACATAATTTTTATGTTCATAGACAAAATTGGGCAAATACAAAGGTATAGCGAGACAGCTATAAAGTACACACAATAAATGTACGTAGATAAACATATCTAACTAGGTAGGTATATAACAATATACCTACCTAGTTATGTCGCCCCTCGGTTTAACCTTGTTAAATGTTATAATACGGGACGTTATGAATGTTAAAAGTATATAATAAATTTATTTGGAAAAGAAATTGATGAACTGTAAAATGTATATATTTTGAAAATACAACGTGGCGTTGTTGTTAAAGTGATCAGCAAGGTGCTTTCAAAAAGGAGTTTATTGATACTGGAATCATGAGATGATTTGTAAATTCTATTTTAGTAGGAAACAAAATGCCTTAAATATAAAAATAAGGGATGGTACTTATAATTATCTACTTAGTTAAATTTAGAAGCAAAATGTAGTCTTCCATATAAAGATAGCAACACTTTCCTCTAAATATAGATGAACCCAAACTCGAATATAATTATTACTATATAGTATATTATTACAAAAATGTTTCTCTTTTCTCGTTTAATTGTGGGCATAATGGATCTTTCTAGAGCCCTTATGAAAATGTGACTTAGGTAATGTTATGACCACGGTTTTCGTGACAATATTATTCAACAAGCACTTCACACACATCTATCAAATACTCAGATAATAATATAATATTGTTCTATACCTAACTTCAAAAGTAATACTAATGTTTTTCAAAAAATATAATGTAGGTCCAGGAAACGCTTGCCTATTAGTGTGCCTTTACTTGTATATAAGTTAAATATTTATCTACTACTAGAGAACTAAGAAATTTCAAAGAATGTCATGTACGAGTATAATTATTTATTTTCATTAATCAGAGTTTACAATCTACTTTAATAAGCTTCCTTAGAAATAGAAACCTTTTTAGGCCCAAGTAGTTAAAATTAACGTGTATACTTAATAATAAGAACATCATCTCATGTTTCCCATTTTATTTGGAAAACAAACCTAATGTTTTGAAACGATAATTAGATAATGACATCGCGTAAGATTCGAGGCGATGAGTCTTGATAAAGCAATATTAAGACTGTTTAAAATTCATAAAAACGAATTTATTGTACCTACTTTCATAAACTTTATAATGAAATTTATCTCGGACAATGATAGGTACTTAACGGGAAAATTTAGAATAATTAAGGTGAGGCTATTATTGGACGTTTTCGAATATCTCTTACTTATTGATAGTCAATTTAGCCAGTGCCTAAGCTTAACCATTCTACATTGTCTTTACTTTTGTAAAAGTTTCTTTAATAGCGATAAGTGTCGACTCGTAATATTTTATTGTATTATTTACCTATCTACTTAACTTGTCGCCAACTGGTTTAAAAATTATTCTATTGAAAATTTTATCATCAAAAAATTTATTTATTAAATGTTATATCATCAATTGGTGCTAAATTATACTTGTATAAGAAAATGTCACATATGATGTGACTAATAAAATTGAAATGTCCCTAAAAGATTATTACTTATTGTTTGTTGATATTGTTGTTTCAAAGTTTAACTGTATTTCATTTAATAAGCAAGGTACATATAACCGGACCTAACACCTAAAGTGTAAATTTTGTCGACAAAATAATTAACAAATAAATCTTCTTAACAAAATATTATATATTGCTATCTACATAGTTATATAAATATTATTTCGCCGATTTATTTTATCGCCATTTAAGCAATACTACATTATTATATAGCTTAATTCAAAGAGTTACAGGATATTGTAAGGTTATCAATTTATCATTATCAACACGAGACCTATTGGATAATATTATTACGTATATATTCACATGAAATACTTAAATAGTTGGTTAAAGAATAGAAATTCGATTTGTTTCGAAAATTTATCTTTACACTTACTTATTTAGAATTATTATATTTATTAATATAAAAATATGTACTTCAGAATGTAGAACTGAATCTAAGATGAAGAAAACTTATTTATTATTATATTATATTCTAAGAAGTTCACACAGCTCTCATAGTAATAAAAGTATAAACATATTAATTATTATCTTACGTGGTGCAAATTAAACATGCAAAATAATTATTTGAGTAGTCTTTAGCCAAATGTTAAGTAAATCATTTTTTGTTGTTTGCACATAGACAATAGAAAATGCAAAACGTAATGTTTAGAGACATTTAGAAATGAAGTTACACGACATAGAACTATTTGTTAATGAAGAAAATACATTGGTATACAATAAGGTGTTAATTACTATTTTTAGAATCTTTAAAGAAATAATAAAAGTTACAGGAAAATAGCATATCTTTTAATGAAATGTTATTTTTGTTTGTTTGTTTCACTTGTTATTTATTATTTGAGTTAACACCTTCTTTATTTACTTACTTTGTTTTATTGTGACTTTGACATAGTCTCTTATTGTGATCTTATTTTCTTTTTGAGTGTTGAACTTTACTGTGTACTTATCGTTAAACTTTTGAAAGGCTTTAGGCAGCTAAAGAAAGATTGACATTGTAAGAAAAGTACGGTTGGTTGACGAGTCGTCTCTTAGATTTCGCCTAGTAATATTACCACTTAACTATCATGTGTAAGAACGCATAAATTGAAAAGCATCAGAACATGGCGTCAGATGGTAATGTTACTACATTTATTTTACTATTTTATTAAAATAAACAAAAAAGGGAATCATGCGCCACGGGCAACCGGTGATATTACAGCAACGACGACGAACACTAACAATTCAGATTTATTTAAACAATAAATTTATACTTATTTTTAATAGTAGCAAAGTAACAACACGGGTTATTAGTAAAGATTAGATTAATTAAGTTATTTATAATATTGTAGACATAAATTTAGAGTGTTGTTAACAACCGAGTGAACTTTCTAAACTGTAGGAAACTCGGTAGTCACGAAGAGAGGACTGATAAGGTACGTTATCCTATGACACTACTCTCAGTAGCCGGTGTGGTTAGAGTTAGATATCTTTAACGTGCTTTCTATGTTGCTCAAATTGACGCTATATGTGGTGAACAAAGTATTTTGGTTCCAGTACAAATTGTTGCTTGTGTATTTTTTATTTTAATCACTAAATCAGCACCATCCAGATGAGCACTGTTTATTTTTTGAGGCTAAATTTATAGATAATGTTTCCTTTTTAAAATTTTACCTTCCCGAATGTTTTTAAGTTTGTGTTTTCGAAGCTTCTGTTTTGTTTAAAATTCTCGAAACTCGATTTCTCTTGGCTAAGCAACGCTATGAACTACATAATATGTGTTGTTTTAAACTTCGAAACCCACCTTTTGTGATCTTTAAAGCTAAGTAAACTGAACGTTATTTTTATAATTTATCGTACCTATTACTGTACTTGCCGAAATAGTTCCAAATGCAAACACTTGAGTCCTATTATATCATAGTGAAATCTATTCTTTTTTTGTTATATTATTTTTTAATTTATTATTTAGATTTAATGGTTATTTCAAATAAATAGTTTAAGCTATTTGACTCTGCTAAAATTCAATGTTTGTTCAAGTCTTGGCTATTATTTAACTTTACATCGATGAAACTTAATCATCCATGTTTGTTAAGCTACAAAAATGTAATTAAACTTTTTTTTCTTTTATTATATATTTAAAAATCTTGATTTGCGTATGTTTTAAATTATAATTTCCTACATGGACAAGTTTGTTCAGTTTTTCTTTTTGAAAAGTAAGTGTCGTCGTGGTGCTATGTTGGACAATTCTTGTGAAACGTGCTTACTCTTTGCCATTAGATTCTTATCTATTTTCAACAAACTTGCCCATATAAGTAGGTTCATCAATTGTAGTTCATCTAATCGCAGTCAAAACAATGTCATTCATGCAATTTGAACAAATAAAGGTTAATATATTTTATTTTGATTTTTATTTTATTATTCTCGCCCAATTAAGTTCATTCAAAATGAATATGTACATAGCTTTTTCTATTATTTTGCCAGATATGTGATTTGCTGTAATTTGCTATCACTTTTTTACATAAGCGTATCCATCTATAGTTAGATACACAGTATTTAAAAAATATCTTGAATAATCGTATGTTTCAAAAATCCCATTGCTTACTTTTACAGAACGTGGAACTCCGGATTCGGACATCAGAGATTCAGCTTCAAATGACGGAAAAATACGAGTGAACCCAGCAATGCAGGCATCGACCTCAAACGAATACCAGAACGACTCGCTGAACAATAACAACCAGATGCAAAGGCCGGCGGTCCGCAGACGGATAAGAAGAAGAGCCAACTCAGCCTCCAATGACCCGGCGGAACAGCTAACTGAAATGTCTGTCCGTGGCCTCAACCTCTTTCGATATGCGTCGGTCAACGAAGGAGTCTACCAGTGCACCGAGTGCGCTAAGGAAAACATCCAGAAAACTTTCAAAAACAAATATTCATTCCAGAGGCACGCATTCCTCTACCACGAAGGCCAGCAAAGGAAGGTCTTCCCATGCCCTGTGTGCTGTAAAGAATTCTCGAGGCCAGACAAAATGAAGAATCACATGAAGACGACACACGACTGTTACGTGCCGAAGGACTGTGTGTATCCGCCAAACGCGTTTTTTATGTTACCGGGGATGGAGGGCCAGCTGCCACCAGGCATCAAGCTGGAGGCCATAGGCGCGGGGTCGCCTCGCGGGTCCACGCCCTCGCACTCCTCGCCTGACCCTGCGCAAGTGTGAGTCGACGACTCCGGCGCATATGAGTATTATTGATTCCACGTAAACTTTTATAAGGACAATATACATAGTGCCTTCTATTAATGCCTAAAAGTTAATGTTTTTTGCAGTTAGTGTTTTTTAGATAAATTTAAAATATCCGCAGTTCAATTTATAGTATTTATTCTATTTTTGGAGTAAAATTTTGATGTACACTTTTATATTGTACGTGTTATATATTTCCAATGATACCGTTATGCATTTAATATCTAATGATTTGTTACATAAAGCTCATTATATTATTAAAGTTTAAAAGTATGGTTGTGCAAATATTAGACAATACTTAAATATAAAAATATATGTAATAATCATGGCCAGTTATGCAATAATAATTATTGTAACAATATACAAATATTATACTTATATATAAAGTACGAGTAATATATAGGCATGTAGCACAAAAGGTGCTACATTATGTTTAATGTGCCTTGTGTCAATTCTTCTTCCATTTACAAAGTTCTGCGTTGTTTTTCAGAAAATCTGTGTACCGATACCACGAGACACCGACCAAAGACTGTAATATTTGACCGTCTTAAAATTTTAATTAAATCGGCAATAATAAATGTTTTGCAACAGCCTTACTTACTTTAACATTTTAAGAAAGACTTGTAGATGTTGTTATTCTATTACTTGATGAATATTAATGAGTTTTAATGATAAAAACGTTTTGATCAGTTAAACTCTGATAACCATGTTTGCATAAAACTTTGCAGTGCCATAGCATAGCACTTTTATATACTGTTTCTCTTTTAGAATTAGGTGGTGTCCTAGACGTCCTAGCACCGGAAACGACAAAGAAATCACCAGTTCTTCCATTGATAAGGGAAAAATAACATTTTAAATAATGTTTACGTTATGTTACGACTAATCTCCATGTTTATAATTAAATAATTAAGTTCAAATCTGTGAAGATTACTATAGTAGATTTAAGAGCAGTTAAACTAAGAGAGAAATTTAAAAGTAGATTTTAGAATTATTACTTTATGTACTACTTAAAAGATTTATTGGTTAAAAATTGAGTTTTTGTATTTTAGCGCACAATATTTTGAAGCATAAGTGGAGTTTATTATAAGTTTCGATAGGTCATGTTCTTGTATATAGATTAAAGGTGTATTACTTGGTTCATTATATTGCATAGTCGCCAATAAGGTATTAACAATGATTGCAGTGTGATTTATTTAATATTAAGCCAGCGCCAGTCGATCGCACAAGTATATCTCAGAGGACGTCGCGTTCTCCATACGTAAGGTTTGAGAATAGCGTGATTTAGTTATTTTTTTATTTCTTTTATTGTTTTCTTTTATTTACAACTCTTTTAATTCCGACAATGTATTTTTTTCTTGACTATTGGTGAGAGTTATTTTTTCTTTCTTTTGTAGTATTTTATTTTGTGATATTAGGGCTAACTAAGTTGGCGATCATGTTCATTGTTGAGTTATTGTAATCTTTACTTTTTTCTTTCATTATCTCATGCTGCAAGGCAGCGGTTCTTATATAGCAATATCAGAGAAGCACGTTTAAATTTAATTTAAGGTTTAAAAAGTATTATGTACTTTACGCACAGCACTTGAGTGAACTTGATATCGTTTAAATTTTTGATCAATCACACTTAGGATATTAAAATTAAGTATAATGTTCACCGATAGATAGATTAACGTCGTTATCTACATTTTTGTCGTCGGAGTAAATAAAACTAATATTATATTTAGTTAACGTTTTTATCACAAGTTTATATAAAGTCTTATTTCATGTAAAGTGCAATGTTAAGCAAGTGTTGTTTTTTCTATATTCTATTGAAATATAAAGTACAGATCAAAATATTTTTATTCAAACATTAAAGTTTTATTAGCTCGTCTGCCAGCTATATTATTGTAAGTATATTACGTACGTGGTATATTCTTGTTATCACTTGTAAACAATCGTTTCTAAATTACTATCAAATATTTCCAACTAAATTGAGTTAAATTGTAATTTACTGTATATTTTTGAGGGAATCGTCTATAGTATTTTTATTTCTTCAGTTAGTAAAGACGACGTCGGCCATATGGAATAACCTCGTCTTTTGCTTATTGTAATGGTATATTTTAATAAGACCGTTAGATTTTGGATAGTGTTTATATAATAGTAACAGTTATTAACAATTACTACCACAGTTTAACTGATATGATTAATAATCTGATAAGTCTAATTATCGTTGCAAACATCAAAGCTTTAACAATACATTGATGTGACGAGACAAAAGTCTTTTATTTTTATAGTAATAACAAAAATAAGTAGATTTATATTACAGAGAAGGATCTTACCATCTTACTGAATAATCAATGTGGAAACCTGTACACAAAAGTAATCCAAATAAAAAATAAAATTATAATGAAGTGTATTTATTTTTCCTTAATTTAATGAATTTTTATTAACATAATTAAATGAGGTGCCGTTTTTTATAGTTTTCGTTACAAATAAAAAGAAATGCGCGCAATACATAGTGTGTTTTAAATTTTGTTTTTATTATTGAAGTAAGTTTGTTCTATCGAATGAATAAATTAAATGATAGTTTCAGAGATCCAGTTCACAGAAATTGACGGTGTCGTGATGCCTGTAATCACACTGGAAATCATGTCTAATTCAAGCAACGATGACACGCAATCGAACGGTGAGATGTCAAGCTTCCTAACTGAAAAAGTCGGGGAACAAATACAAAATTATGAAATGGACGATAAAGAAATAGTTAAATCAACGAGGAGCGATCTGTTGGAGTACATGACTAGGAATGACGGCAGTGTCATTTGCAAGCTTTGCGGGGAAATACTGCAGAGTCGAACGCATTGGTATCGACACAAATACAAGCTGCATGTGGTTCCGATACCCAACCCCGATCCGCTGTTCCAGTGCGAACATTGCTCAGTGTACTTCAAGAGTAGAAAAGGTATGCCCACGGAAATTCATCTTTACAGAAATATAACATCGATCCGAAAAATAAAATAAATAGTCAAGATTTTATTGATTTGAAATACCAGTCAGTTATTATCATTATGCGTCTATAAGCTATCTACTACATGACAAAGGCTTAGGCTCTTTCAATTATAAAGGTGCCCTATTCCAGCCACGTTGATTTTGAAGTAGGAGGTAACGCTATTGGATACAATACAGCTTTAATTACTTATTTTTAAATTTTTCAGGCTACATCGGCCATATAGCTAGCAAACACAATATAAATCTCTCGGACTCTAGCCCAGTACTAACCAATAGTCAGGCCGAAGCGATCGCTAAGGAGAAGAACATGCCTCCGGAGCAACATCCAACCGAAGACAAAGATAAAGAGCAAGAAAATCCTGATCCCGAGCTGGCCATACCCAGGACATGTGTCCTAAACTATCATAACACTACTATCATGACACAGGCATCGAGCGGAAAAGATATTGAAATGAAAAAGCTACTGAGGAGGACAAGCAAAGGTTCGATTGAGCTTCCTACTTATCTACAGACCTAGAAACATTGTATCCTAAAATTAGTCTATATGCACCATTATCATAATAAATAAACAATGCGTACGAGATTCGAAACAAGTTTAAAATCATGGTGTTGATCAATGCACATAACCAATATATGCATGACACAGATCATCCCCAAAAATCTTCATAAAGACTGGTTCTCCTGTCAAAGTCAAAGTCAAAATAATTTATTTCCATAGGATGTTATTACATCACTTAGATCCGTCATTACATTTGCTGTGCTGACCGAGCCTAGCGGCCTTTACTAGATCGTTGGTCTTCATTGTGGAGGGTCTAATATTGATGTGCCCATTAAAAATTTCAGATACAACAGTAACGAATCAAGCCGATTTGGATGAGAAGCGTTCCCGTGAAGAGAAATTAGTGGCAGATATAATCGACCGCGTGCGTCGGGAGTGCGCAGCGCAGGGCACCGGAGTCGGTGGCCGACGAGGCTACTCCCGTCGATATACTCGGAATACCGCTACGCACACATAAGAGGTGCATCCAAACGAGATGCAAGTGCATCGAACGCAGTTTCTTCCTGTACGATAAGAGAGTCACCACACCTATTGATGGGGAATCAGCTAGAACTGATCAGAAAAAGGTTCATGTCCATGGCTATAAGATCGAAAAAAGCGTCGTCCTTTGCTTCACTTCGAAGTGTGCTGGAACGCCCATGGGAAAGACAACTTATTCTATTTATTTTTATTGCAGAGACAGGACACGAAACTTTTTTATGATTGACCACTTCCGCGTTGATAAGTTTGGCGATTTCCTAACTGTCCCGCGTACCCGACCGACCACCTGCTCGCGTGAGGACTTACTTGTTTGTAACCAGAGGGCTACCACGGTAGCCGCTTTCTGGGCAAGTAAGATTTAGCCCGTGTTCTTGCCGACACGAAAGAAGAAGAAGAAGAACTACGAATGTTTTGATTATTCGCATTCGGAACCTCCTGTTCGGTGCCCTTGCCTTTGCCTCATTATAAGATTAAAAACGGGCTCGGAAAGAAAGTTCCTGTAGTTGTAAAATTTGCCAAAAACTAAGCGTTGTTGGTGTTATTGAGCGGTCCGCCTATTCTATTACGGTAAAAATATTAATTAAAATCGGCGATACCGTCAATTCTTATATTTAATATAGTCATATTTAGTCATCCTGTATCTTTTGAAGTTCTTGTCGAGCACAAATGGATATGACTAAAAAAATATCAGTCACTTCCAAATAGAAGTTCGAACGAGATGAACGAACATAACAATTTTAATACCCTCATTAGTAGGTGTCCTTACTTTTTAACATATTTATTTTATACAATATATTAATTTAGGTACACCAAAACATATTTTATAATAATATTGTGTCTCTATTATTCTATAATAATATTGTGTGTGACTTCCATAATATTTTCTAAAAAATATGCAAATTTTGTGCCAAATAGAAAAATTTTAACGTGCCAATCGTAAAGATCAAAATAAAGGTGCCATAATTTGTCCATGACTAAAATGTAAATATGTAGTACTTAAGGTAAAATTAAATATTTAAGTACGTATATATTTATATACTATTCCTATGTCTAACTCTGTAGGTAATTGCTAACATTTGCTAAGCCTTCGCCTGCGGCTACGCCCTCATTGTTTGTGGATTTCCCTGTTTCAAAGCGCCATCTATAAACGCAGAGAGAGACTACCTATATCGTTTCGAGCGGCGGTATATATACCGATCTATAGATGGCGTTGTTAGTTTTAGTAATTTTCTTGCGGTGAGATACTTATTACACCGTGGAATTAATGCATTTTACCGCTATAAAAAGTAGCCTATGTATCAAAGTATCAAATTTCATCCAAATCTTTACTTTGGCCGTGAAAGCGTAACAAACATACAGACAGATAGATGACAGCAGAGTTAAGTACTATAGAATTTTTAATTTTAGTTACTTTTAAACAGGCCCCAGGCAAATCTAACCTTCTCTTAAGTCAAATATTGATTATATCTTGGTTATGGCGTAGGCTGATACTTTACAGATTTTCTACTTTAACCGTCACGAGACGACAACATGGAAAATTTCCTTCATACTAGCAGTCACCTACTGCGTTTTGAGCAGTCTGTGTTAAATAGTTTTCATAGTTAAATATACTTAATTTAATCTGATCTATGAATGTTAGATAATTAATGAAATTAATATCATACAAGTATTAAATAACTTGAAAGAAAATACTATCAAGTTGATTGTAAATCCAGGAACTTATTCTGTCCTCTGAATCATACTCAATTCTAAAAAATATTATGTACCTACTAGATATATAAGATTGAGAAGTGAGACTGGGTATCGGACATCTGAAAATTATTGAGAATAACAAAAATTGTGACCGTCTATTATATTAATGTTATTATAGGTAAGTACTTACTTAAATGCAGTTTGTTGTGTTCATTTGGTTAATGTTTTTGTTTATTTTGTTGCTGAAGTTAAGTTACTTTTAAGATTATTGAATGTGCAATATCAGTTGGTTGTTATTAATATTTAAATAATGTAAGTCCCACCTGACCTATCTACCTACCTAATGTTGCATTTATCCTAATGATTATGGGTCACTTTATTACAACTTGAAAATGTTAGTAAAAACTGTGAATGTAAATGGACCTAGACTACAGTGGTAGGTACTAACTTTGTTTGCCTAGTAGATGGAATTTATTTATCAAAATAATAATATGGGCTACTGAAATAGGCTGCTGGAAAGTTGTTCAGATATAGTTCTTATAAAATTTCAAGATTTTTGTTGTCTGTTGCAGTTTGTAGACTGCATTAATTATTTACTTACTTATTAAAATTATTAAAAAAATCAAATTTAGGTTTTAGAGGGAACAACTAAATTGGTTAAGTAAGGTAGGTATCAATCAATACAGAATTAAATATGGATTAGGTAGTTAAATTAAATGGAATACTTGACTCTTACCAAAGATGATGGGAAATTCCAACTTTAGCACATGCTTTAGCGTTCGTTGGGTAGGTAGATAGAGTAGGTAGCACTCGGTAGGTAGGTAGGTACTACTCGACCAGAACAATAAGCTATGCAGTCGAGTAGTAAGTAAGTACCGTACAATTACCTCTTTAATTTAGGTACTAATTATTGTTAATAGGTACATTAGTAATTCCTAAAATAATTACTTAGGTACCTACAATATTTAAATGTCCTATCATGTGTAACGTGTAACCATTGTGTAATTTTAAAATCTTAAATAATATTGGATGTGATGTGTCAAACTTGTAAAATACGATATTGTAATACAAAATCTGTGATGAATGTGGCTCAGAAATAAATATATTATGAAGACAAAGTTAGCTGTTTGCTTGTAAGTAATTTATTATAAAGTACTTACTTGCTTTTATTAATTAATTTCACTTCACTGCACTGCAAACCATTTAAAAACAACAACTCACAACTCCCGCCGCATGTTTTTTTTTAATCTGTCAAAATGGCAAATGAGAACGTTTTCATAAAGTCCAAAAAGAATGAACGAGAAGTGAACGACTGATCTATTACGATTTTTAAACATGTTTCTGTCTGTTTTAAGAATTTGTGAGCGAAAAAAAGAACGTGAATCCATCCCAAGGTTGTCTTTCTCTAACTAATCTATTGAGTGTTCTCAAAAGTTGATGCAAAAGCACATCTGTCAAAATATAAACATAACCTAAAACGGAAATAATACAGTATTATTAATACTGTACGTACTGCAGAGATTTTTCGTTTACTCGCATTATATTTCAATAAGATCTTTCTGTCTAGTACTAAGAAGAAAGAAAACTTCTTCATAAACTGTTTTTCCAGACAAATGTGCGAGTGAACAACACGAAAAAACAACGACAGTAATATGCCGCAAATCTTTCAAGTCCTCCGGTGCTACAAATGTTTGGTTTTTCAAGTAGGTAACATAATAGTTCTTCTACTGCTTACTTGTTAATTTTATCTAAAATACTTACAAACTTTTTTTATGGTTAGGTACTTAGTAGCTCGGGGTAGTAGATATATTTAGGTATTATGTACAGTACATACAATAGAAGAAAACAGCCTCGTGGCCGAGTGGTTGATATTTTCGCCTCTTATTACGGAGGTTCCGGGTTTGTTTCTCTGTCAAACAAACATCTCTTTATGAGGACAGTTTGGTTAGGACATTGTAGGATGAATCAACTGATTGTCCGAAAAGGAAAGATGATTCCGTGCTTCGGAAGGCATGTTAATCCGTTGGTCCTGGCTACTATCTAGTCGTTACTCGAAGCCATGTCAGTGGCCTTTGGCGGCTCTTTAACACTGACAGTTAAAGAGTTGTGTGGTCGGTTGTTAACCTTACATACAACCCACACAATGAAGAAGAAGGTATTATGTATTTTAGGTACTGCTAGGTTAGAAACAGTAGTAAAGGTGCAGCAGCAGTGCAAAGGGTCTTCTGTAGTACCTACCTTTGTTGTCCACAATAGTCTATAATACCTAGTTTTAAATTAGGTAAGTATGCTCATCAAAATCTTTCTGCTCTGAGCACTAACCACCTCGGTCACTCGGCATCCAGCTCGTACTAGTGCTCAACATACCACGGTCCTGGGGCCTATTCAATAAAATTTACAATTATAATTCAAAGTAAGGTCAACCAAGAAAGTGGTTTACCATTTTTCATTCAATTTCCTAGTTATCGAAAATTTCAATAAGGTTTATACTCGATATCTGACAGATAGATCTGCAAACGAAAATAATCTTTGTTGTTCTATAATTTGCAACTGACATTCAACCTTAGGGTGGTAAACCAATTTATTGGTCGACTTTACATTGCATAGCCAATGTACCAAAAAGATAATGGTTTATAATTTAGGCTGATTTCAAATAAGTTTTATTGAATAAGCCCCTGGTTTAATGTCACCATATGTCTATTCCACATTTTCCATGAGAAAAAAATAATTCTCAACCATGTTAATTTTCAGCAGTGGACTGTAATGGGCCGTTGTGATGATGATGATGATGTTAATTTTCAATAAGTCTAAAGTTTAGGTACAGTGCTAATGATGCTGTTGTACTCCAATAAAATATCCTAACCGAAATTAAATAAATCTTACAGGTACATCAAACAAAAAAATCTAATAAGTTTGATTGCAAACTATGTGGTGAAAAACAATCAATTAAAAGACACTATGGTATAGGCACGGCTAAAGAGTGCCGTTTGCATGTTCAGAAACTCAATGGAATCAGAGGAGAGATTGATGAATTAAAAGAGTCCAAAGGGTCTGATTCAGATGATGAAAATTCTCCTGTTAACCATGCTGTGCGATCTTGTCCAGAAACAACACAGTTAAAAAAAAGCAAGTGGACAGATTTTGTTGATAAAATAGAAGTGGAAGGTACACAACATATATCCGAATCGGAAACTATGTACCTTGATAACACAGAAGTGGTTTTAGAAACTAAAAAACGCAGAAAACACTCTTTTAGATGCCCTAATTTGAATAAAACTAACAAAACTCTAAACTATAGAGACAGTACTTGTGACTCTGATCAAGCAAAAAGTTTCTACAACAATACTTGTACTAAACCATTAGAATATTGTGATAAGGATACTAATGATAAGGTTCTAAAAATTGATAATAAATACACTCCACCACAAATTACTGCAAAGAAAGTTGTTAATGAGTTTGTACCATATACACTAAATAGCAATTCAAAATGGGCACAATTTGTCGATGAAGAAAATGAAGATGTTCCTGATGATGAGAATTTGTGTCTAAACAATGAAGATTGTGGAGCATTTAATGTTTCACATTCTCTTGAAGAATCTGTTGGTAAAGATGAGCTTTTAAATATTTGTAGCAATAACTCGCAAGCAATGTTTGCATTGTGTGATGATAGTGAACTTGATAAAGTGTTAGATATCTAAAAAATGATTATAAAAGACAATAGAAGATTTTTAAATGTTTTTATTATTAAAACCAATACACATATCATCACAATGGCAACAGTAATATCACTTTAATAACCTCTACTAGATAGCTAATGAGCTACAGACATCTGAATTTGAATATCATTCATATCTTAGTACATCTACAATGAAACATTTATGGTTACATTTTTCAAGTGTTGAATACAACTTTTACAGTACTACTTACAATAATATCATATCAATACACATTCAGTTAAAGCTAGAGTTACATAATTTTTATAGAATGTCGAAAATAGAAAAATGTGTCCACAGGAAAAGAAGAATAGAAAGTGAAATATCAGAATGTCTCAGATAAAATATTTTTACAAAACATTGATATTTTGATATAGCACAACATTACAGGCAGTGTTCCAAATTCATAGCAATGAATTAATTTCATTAAACCTGAAGAAGTATTTCATAAAAAAAAAATAGGCACAAGTTTTCCTCAAGCAATAGACCTTACTGAGTATAGGAGTTGATTATAAATAGGAAGCCCTACAAGATTCGATGCTTTATTTTGCTTATTCCACTAGATTCGTCAGCTATTTGAAATTTATCGGTAATATCTCAGTCAAGTGTCCGAACCTCGGGACGCTTGGCCTCGTCAGTACTGACATAAACTGAGTCAGTGTACTGTGTCGTGTCCATATTGTAACAACGAATAGACTAGAATGTCATCATGTGTCGCCGTCGGTGCAGCTCCCGAGCCCTTGCAAACCGTCGACCATATCCCCATCGCCAGGACCTATGAACAATCATTTTAAATTTTGTTTAACTACTCGTAGATAAGTAAGGTGCACGGTCTTCTAAGTGATAATATTATCTATTTATAGTCTATTAATACCTTTCACTGTAGCCAACTGGTTCGCCTCTGTACATGTGATCACTGCTATAACGTCGACTTATCACTTCCTCACTGCTGCCTAGAAAATGACAAATATATTTTAAATTGATTTTGATTTAATTGAGGATATCATGACCTTGGTATCCCATAAACTTACTGGCATGATTAGAATGCGAAAACCGTCGGCATGATGCACCGCGGCAACTCAGCAGCTGTTGCAACTGGTTGTGGAAGTAATCTTTCTCTGCAGTGGTCAGATACTTTACTCGATTTTGAGTTTCGAAGGGATCTGTAAAGGTATAATTTGCTTTTGTAGATAACTTTAATTACTACTTATTTTTTATTTTTATTTATTTTTTAAATATTTTCATTATAATAACTGAACTTACCAATCCTTAAGTTATAGTATGTGACGAGTCCTGTTACAAATTCGCAGTATAGTAGATTGTGGGTCGCATTGATGGTCCTGACACAGTTGTAGGTGTTGTTTGAGGAGCTCATGCAAAAGCAGAATGGTCCAGCAGTCCAAAGAGGTGCAGTACGCCAGTGCTCATTGTCGTGACGGAAGCAGTTCATACGCTCTGACTCACATAGTCGCTCCAGTTCCGCCTGCAAAAAATATTTTTCATCGGTCAATATTATAAAAATACGACATTTCTGCTTTACTACAAAGTCTTGGTACATTATGGGCTCGGTTTCGGTATGGGTTGGTAGGCAAATAGTCCATACTCAGTTAATTTATTATAACTTACCTTTTTCTTAGCTTTCCTCATCTTTTTTCTGAGTCTTTGTTCTTTAAGTTTTCGTCGTTCTTCTCTTGCTTTCTGAGCTGCTTCTATGTAAACATGGCCTGGACCCCTTGCTTTCCTGTAAAATAAAATTTAAATGTAGCTTTACTTTCTTCTGTTCTTTAATATTTAAGTACTAAGTAAGTAACTACCTAATAAATATTTTTAACTAACCTGCTTTCTTCACAATAGCAAACGTGTTTATCTTCATTTTCAATAAATAATGGATGCAATCTCCTTTCGAAAATATCAACAGGTTTACCAAATATACCCATATTACTAGATGACCCTCTATTAGGATTTCTACTTTCAAAATCAGATGCATCGAGTCTCGCAGGACCTAAATTTGCACTTTCAATTGTTGATGGTTTAGGAGATTTTAAAGTGATTGTGGAAGTGATTGGTATTGCTTCAGTACTTGTCTTTGTTGCAGATTCTTCTGTTGAAAGAACTTTGTCAATAGCAGAATTGAAATAGTTTACATTTTGCGAAAAGTCTACTGGAGATGCGCTATCAGTAGAAACTTGATCAGTTATGCTTTTTGAAGCAGATATATCCTGCTTCGAATATTCAGTTGATACTACATCTTCTGCTATAGTTGTTGATGGTGATGTACTTTTATCTTGGTCTTCTTGATCGTAATAGTGGCCTTCTGTTATGATAGTTGTTACTTGAGGTTTTGGTAATTCTTCTAAAACATTTATTGTTTTTGTTTCCTCTTCAGTAATATTGAAACTATTTTGTACTATAGATTCAGTCGTTGTATCATTCTTAAGTTGTATTCCGAAAACATCATCTTTAGTATTAGCGTGTATTGTAGGCATAACATATTCGTTAGATTGTCTGAACCTTTTGTCAAATATCGTAATATTTCTGTGTTTCGGTTTCAGTCTATTAATTTTCGTCCTTCTCAAATGTTCCTTAGTACTGTTATGCTCAATAGGTGAGGTTTTATTGTGTAAATGGTTTGTTATATATAATGGATGTAACGTTTGTGACTCCATCACAGGTTTAGCAGTTTTCAAATGGCGTTTTATTTCTTTCAAATCCTCTAATTTAGTCCTTAACTGTCTTATTTGATCTTCTAAACTTAGCCTGTTTGTGTGCCATGCTTTCAAGTCATTGTAAATAACCTGCGAGCAGTTCACTTGTCCATCCTTATCAATTTTACATTCTAAAGTTGATTCATTATTATTGGTAATGGCATCGTTTCTGTGTTTATGTTTGCTATGAGTTGAGTGCTGAGCTCTACGCTTTGTTCTCTTGTGCTCTATTTTATCTTTGGTACGTTCATAAAGTTCCAGAAATGCTTCTGTCTCCTTAATAAGTTTATCAATTCTATCACTCGCGTCACCATTTTCAATTTCATTGATTGGTTCATTTTTAAAACTTAAATGTCCTATGCTAGGATTTTCTTTCAGAATATTTTCAACTGTATTAGGTTCATATACGTCGTTGTCTATGGACCTGCGAGTTCTGGTAGAGTTGGTTTTTTGAGCGTCAGCTGGTCTTCTTGCTATAGTTCCATCAGTTTCTAGTCTGGTGTAAACAAGTCCGCTTGGCGTAAAGCAGGCGCATTTTTTTGTATTCATCTTTTGTTGGGGAACATTGATGTCGGGCTGCAAATACACACACAATTAAACAAAAATTGTATTTTATTTTTTACTTACAACTTATTTAGGTTACTATACCAAACTAAAATAATATCATATCATATTATTATAATTTTGTTCTCACCTCATATTTACATTTGTGTCTTCGCCATCTTCCGTTTACAAGAACGCACTTCCATTTGCGGCCACCAGAGCATGGTGCTCGGAGTTCCGCCTTAGAACACTCTGCTGCGATTCGCGCTGCTTTTCCGTTTACCATAACTTCGGCTACTTCTGTCGAAAATTAAGTCAATAGTCAAAAGCCTTTATAAAACAATACATTGTGTTTGAAATAATAATAATAAATAATTCACTAGTCTTACATTTATTACATGCAATCTTATAATATTATGTCATAATTAACAATAAATAATTTAATAATCTAAAAACAAATTTCTAACTCTTATTAAAATTTATACTTATTATTATACAATGTCTTTAAAATCATCATTAATAAAATCGTCAATACTATAATTAAGTAGGCAAGTACTTAGTTACATTATTAGCTTTAACCAACTATTTTGTTAGAAATTATTTATGCAAGTTCTTAATCTACTTACGTTCGCTTTTACTATCTGAAAGATTGAAATAGCTGGGCTGGTTGACGCCTGCAGCGTCCACGGCATCTAAGACCTTTTCGAGGCTAGCTTCCAACAGTGGATTATGGCTCTCATTGGTGATCAGCGGCTCTGAAGATTTTGCAACTTCACTTGTATCAGCTTCCGTGCTCTCCTGTAAAAAAAAAAAAAATTACACATTTTATTGATTTATGTCCGTCTGGAAATATCTGTTTTTATTGTATAGGGTAAAACCCGGATAGATGCCCCGAGGTATAGTTGCCCCGATTATGATTACTCTAGTTTCGCAGGAGAATCACATGCATATTTTTAATCTATCGAAAGATTCTCTAACTATCACTTAGTTGGCCGTGTCTTTATGTCTCTGTGCGATTGCATGGGAAAGCAAAATGCGATAAAATTTTTGCGGGATAGATGCCTTGTTTCTCGGCGGGGCATATATCCTACAGTAATTTATATGGAATAGGCAACTATCCGCTATATTGGATAGATGTCCCAAAAAAAAGAGATCCGCTAAAATCTCTAATACTCTGGAAATATTAAAGATAATGTTTTTTAATTTTCATAAATTTGTAGATTAAAACCCAAAGTACTGGCCAGTATTTAAAATAAAGTATTTTGCTTTTTAACCCTGACGCAAAAAAAGAGGGGTGTTATAAAGTTTGACCGCTAAATTGTGTGTCTGTCTGTGGCACCGTAGCAAACGGCTCAACCGAATTTTGTACTGAGAGATATATAAAGAGTGATTTCAAAAAGTGGGGCAACTATCCGGGTTTTACTATACTATATGTTAGCAAAATAACGCAAACCATCTCGGCTCTGCTCTAGTTCAGAGAAAAAAATATCAACTTTGGTTCTTTGTACAAATACAAGAAAAATGTCTGCTATGATGCGGCTTGATTCGTATGAAAAATACAAAAATTAAATACGACTTTTAAAGATGTAAGATTATATTGTTTTATGGGCTGTGTTTTTGCGTATTTTTTTAAATATCTTGTATTGTATTTATAACGAAGGGAATCCAAAATGAGATTCGTTTTTTGCCATCTAGAATGTCTCTCGTTACACTTACGTCGTCATCATCATCATCGTCTTCGAGAAAGTCGTCATCTTCGTCTTCGGTGTCCTCGTCAAAGTCGGCGCTCTCTGACGACGCTTCGGGATGCGCAGTCGTTAACCGCTCGCTATTCATGGCTCTGCTGTATTTCAAAGCGGCGGCAGCGTGATTCTCGCGACGACCGGAACTGAAATCGTATTTACCCAGAACGTCATAGAAAATTGCAACAAAGATTTCGTCTTTTTATATTTTTCCATTACGGGCGCGCGTGCATTTTTAAATAAACTATTATTATTATGGCCAGGGCCCCGTTTCACGAAGCAACAAGTTACAATTTGGTATTCATTGCGTAGCCAATTCGCCTTAACTGTATACCCTTATCGTTTTATCTCATTGTCTAAGCAATGTACATCGAATTGTACTTGTAATTTGTAACTTGTAGTTTCGTTAAACGGCCCCATGCCATGTTCTGGGCACTTCTGGGTGATTCGAAACTGATAAAAAGCAATAATTTATACTTTTATTAAGATTTTGTATAATCGTACAGTTATGTGTAAGCAAGCACAGTTGTGTTGAAAAGAAATAATTACTTGGGAAAACTTAATCGGTTTTAAACTGCCCTGGATAACATAATCTTAGGGAATTTACTTTTGGGACGAAGGTGAAAATAGTAGTTACCTCTCAACGAGAAAAGTGTCGGGCCAGTGAGCAGCAGCTTGCCGCCTCCTCCGAGGTTGCAGCAGCGGCAGCAGAGATCTCCCATCCATATGAGCCGGGGGCTCCACACCACCCATGTCCAGGAACGTTGGCGCCAAATCGATGTTCAGGACTATGTCGTCAACTCTGATAAGTGTTAAAAAATCCATTTATTATTATAATGACGTTATCCATAACCTTTACCACGCTGTTTTATAAAAAGTTAGCAACAATGAAATCTTTTCGAACGAGTAAAATAATGCAAAATTATAATAATTTATGTTTATTTTGTAAATAAACATAAATTAATTATTTTGTAAGTTATGTTTATTTTAACCATGAAATAGTAAAAATAAGTTGATTGAGGCTTGTGCGGGAATTTCTAAAATCAATATGCAGTGATTTAAATAAAAAGTAACGTTTTGTGTGTCAAATATCGGGGCATTAATATGGCGCGTAATGGTATGTAGCCCATATAGTTTTTTACTAACTGTGTTGTTTACTTTCCTCGCAATCTAGATGAAAAGCAGAGTGTTCACCACGTGGAAAAGATCAATTCCACCCTCACACTATAAGCGCCCTCGCTACGCTCGTGCGCCAAATTACTTCGGGTGTAATTGCTTGCTTTCACCCCTTGGTTAACAATCTACTATATTAGGCGTTCAAAAATAAATAACCATGAAACGAATGCTTAAGAAAAATGAACATACCTAAATAAATACCTAAGCGAAATTATGCAAAAATTACTGAATGATTTTCGCAAAACAATGTACAAGGATCCCATTTGCGCTTCTGCGTCATGAAAGAAGACAAAATTATTTATTCCTTTTAAAATAATAAAGGGCGTTTAGAATATTTTTTCGGCCAACGTCACTGCGGTTGTATGCTGTTTTTTTATTAATGACAATGTTTGTTTACGTACACAGTGCCAGGTTCAACTCCAGGTCCTCGCACTAAAAACGGTACTCTGATGTCGAACTCAAAGGGGAAGCTTTTTCCCTTGACCAGCCCGAACTGTCCCAAGTGGTAGCCGTGGTCAGAAGTGTACACTAGGTATGTGTTCTCCAGCTCCCCCAGCGCTTTCAGCTCTTGATACACTCTTTCTACGGCCTGGAAAAAAAAACCTGAGTAAAGCTTCAGAATAAGTAATAGAACTCTTTCAATTTATTTAATACTTGGTTTGTAAATAAAGAGAGATGAAATTGAAGCTCTAAGATCTAAGCTATGAATAAAATTACAATTTCATCTAAATTCCAATGTAAATTGGTAAATTAACTAACAGAAACCAGGATAAATGCCATACCTAAGATACACAATTTTAAAAATAAAATAAAGAAACATATTATTACTATTATCTAAAAATGTCCTACGACTGTAATTTAAAAATATACGTAGGTACAAAACAATTTTGACAACCGAACTTGCTACCAATTCAGATTTATCAAAAGTACCATAAAATGTAATACAAAAATAATCAACTGCTTATTTTTATTATTATTATAGTCAAATGTAAAACTAATAAAAACCGGCCAAGCACGTGTCGGGCCACGCAAAGTGTAGGGGTCCGTAGTTGTCCTACTTAGGTACTACCTGTTTGACAGTTAACATTCATCAAAATATTTTTCTATGATATTTGTAGTACGAACCAAATTTCTTACTTGTACAAGTACATTTTATAAGTTGGTCTACTATTCGATAACCTGTAAAGCCTACTTAATGTTACTTTAAATTTTAAATTCATCATTACCACACATTTCCAAATACAACGGTTTTCTGGCAAGGGTGGGGAAACTTGACTCTAAAAAAAATAAGCACTTTAAAACTAAATATTTCTGAAACGTACACTAGCATCGAAGAATAGTTTTAGCAAACCTCCATTATTTAAAAAATACTATCCAACGATACCTAGGCTCACACTACAAGGTAATCGTGAATAAAAAAATAACCTCCACTTCACGTGTACCAGAGGAACACTAAAAAAAATTGTTTTAAAGATTTTATTCTTCAGCTTTGTCGGCATGATTAATATGTATATCCATGCCAATTACAGCCTTCTAGTGCTAAGAGTCTCTGAGCTGAGCCGTGGACGGCAGACAGACGGACATGGCGAAACTATAAGGGTTCCTTTTTGACTATGGAACCCTAAAAAAGGAATACCTTAAGATTTTAACAGTCAATATTATAATCTTCTCATATAATTAGGTTCCGCGTAACCTTTTTAAAACATTTTGTCTGTCTGTTTGTTAATAAATTAATCAAAAATTTTAACTCGCACGCGTTGATGTCTTTTATACGAAAATATTTGCTTTCTTGCATATTTTTCGGTACGAATGCAATGGATTTTAAAATACTTCACGATAACCTACGGACTTCAAACTTTAACATAACTCTGAACTGGATGACAGCTCACCAATATGGTATCATGGAGCTGGTCTTATAATGGAGCCGGTCTGATGATGGAGCCAAATGGTAAGAATTAGGAACTCTACAACTACCCTACATAGCCCCGTCGTGTTTGGGCTTGTTGGATTTGTCTTGGCAAGTACCACTAGTCTTATGATGGAGTCAGAAGACAACCATAGTAACTCTTCAATTAAACAAAATACAGGGTTGTCGGGAGATTTTTTTATTACAATTGTTTGAACAAGTGTCTACTATAGCTAGACTATAGCTGCTCTAAATGGGGTCCAAGATCGGATTGTGAAGACAATAGGTCTTTCTATTTGACTTTTCCATAAACATTACAATAAAATTTACGGCTCAGTAGCCCAGGTGGTAGTGTATCTGCCTCCGATGCACTGGGTCGCAGGTTTGAATCCCGCCCAGGGCAAACATTCGTGTGATGAGCACTTGTGTTTGTCTTGTGTCTGGTTGTTGTTTATCTATCTATATAAGTATGTACATCTATTTTAATTTAATTTTAATTTATCTATTTATGTAATGTATATCAGCTGTCTGGTACCCATAGTACAAGCTCTGCTTAGTTTGGGATCAGATGGCCGTGTGTGAAGATGTCCCCACACATATTTATTATTATTAATAATAATTTTCATGGATATTGAAAATTTACAGTCAAAATTATTTACTACTTTTCAGTTCATTTCGGTGCGCGACTGTGCGCGTGCGTGTTAGCAAACACTGACGCGGATTATTAAAAATATTTTTTGTATCTACCCACCATATCAACGCTTTGTAAGGTCTGCAGTCGCTTGGTCATCAGCAGGTCGGTGAATTGGCGATGGATGGGCTTCATCTTCTCCGTGACGCGCAGGATCCACTGCTTATCAGGGTTCGGCGCCATGTCGTAGGTGGGGGTGCTGAAACGAAGCGAAGGTAGAGTCGTGAGAAGTAGTCGCTTACGCCAATATGCTGCTCAATAGAAGGCCGTATATGGATTTGTTAATTGCCTTGCATACTCATATGACCCGACTCATATTGGTTACAGTATGTTATCTATAAAGATGTTTCCTGACCTCTATAATAGTTAAAGACATTTAAATGACAATGCCAGCCTTTCATAGGAAGCTCAAAAACATCGCAAAATTTAACCTTTAATCTGATTCAAAATAAGCAGAAAAACTGAAGAAATACAATGTAAATTTGTGTAAGCATCGCTTCAGTACCAAAAGAAAAAATCATGATAGCAGGTAGTTAGTCGTAGCTGGGTAATTTATTTCATTAGCAGTTAGAGGGCAGGCCGTAATGGGCAACACCTCCCGCTACCGTGTTACGAGTGGTGCGCGTGCGGCGCGAGACAAGGGTCAGAGATTTATTGAATTCACCGCTTCGGCCAAGGTTCGTAATTAATTAGATAATTTTGGGGAAATCAGGAGCATTTGAAGTAGAGCACAGGTTGGAAACTTAATCTACTTCCTTATGTAGGTTATAGTTGGGTAAGCTATCAGTACTCCAACGAAACCAAACATCATTTCAAATTGAGTCGTTCTTTTTGACTGATTATATTTTATCTCATCATCAACAATATACGTCCCCAACATTGTAAGGAGCGATCAGACTGTAGTCAGCTTTAGGAGGAAAACATGGAGAAATTCAAAGGTTGTGTGAAAAATCGACTATTTATTATATTTGTAAATAATTTATTTTGCGTCTAACCGCTCAAATTGATTTCGGATTTTTATTAAGATTGAAAGTGGATAATTTTGTTTCTACATCTTCAAAGCCCGGTCAGCTGACTATTATTAGATAATCAGACTCACAGGTAAAATAAACTCCAACCAAAAAGGCTACTTCGCATTTAGCTAGTTTTAGTGCAAACTTCCTTAACGTTCAGTGGAATTTATCTCCGGCATCCAGTGCCTGATGAACGATCGGAACCGAAGCGCAGAGCTTCGACCCTCGCATAAATTAAACATACAGGTCCAGATTATGACATTTTAGGGAAGAGGACACCGAAACACAAACGAGCATTTATGGATCAAAAGAGGGATTCAGAATCTTGTTGTCTCAGGATAAGATTGCTTATACAGAAAAAGGTGGCGTTCACTACACGGACTCTTAAGCCTTGGTCTGCAATGAAGATTGACACACTACTAATAAGTACAAAAATACTTTAAACTTGCTAAATCCGTCCCTGTCCCGGTTCGGGTTAATTGTCGGCACATGAAAGCTTTGCCGATCGCAAATAAACGAAGATTTACATTTAGGACCAGCTGACATACCCACCTACTATATCTTTTGTAGTAGTATTTTGTATGCTTATTGAAATAATACTAAATCTACTAATAACGGTTGGTGCGCCTGTTAACGATCATGGTACTTCTGAATAACTTTACCTATTGAGGATAATATTACACTTAGGTACTCTTAATATTTTTTCAAGATTATTATAGTTCATAACCATTACTAAATATGGGCTCGACACTTATTATAAGACACAAGCAACGAATTATCTATAGTCGCAAGTAATTATAAACAATAATATTATTTTATGAAATGATTTTGTTTTCATACTGTCAATTACTCGACTAATTTGTTCATTATTATTCACGGAACGGAAGCAGTCTGTTCATTACACGTCATATATGTAAAACCATCTATAAAATTGTCTTTAAAAAATGCATACCTACGATTAAAAAAGACAACATTTTCTCCTTTACCATGCCGCGAGGCAAACCGCTAGTTTTATAATAAAACGCGTTTCGCATGCATTATTCTGTCAGGGCGACTTGGCGGCGCCAGCGCAGGTCCGCGGGATCGAACCAGTAACCGATCGCTTAATATTCCTCCTCTGACTGTGTGGTCCTCTCAGTGGGCCGGCCGGCACACGCATAAAGAATATGTGATACCTACACTAATGGTCCTAAATGGACTTAGGTCGTTTATTAGTGGTTTTTATATTCGGGTTTTCGATTTATAAATAAAATGTTTAACTTCGCAAGCAAGCATCATCCATCTTAATCGCGTCAGAAAGGTGTGTTCACTGGATGGGAAATATGTAACTAAGGGTCGGGCCACACTTATCGACGGCGATCGACGGTTTGTCTATACAAAACGCGCGCAAAGTATGGAAATCCTTTCGCATCGGACGCGGCGTTTTATATAGGCAAACCGTCGATCGCCGTCGATAAGTGTGGCCCGACCCTAAATGGCCACAATAATTTGTCGAATTCTGTCCCGTCGTCGTCCCCACTGAGAGGCTTGAACCTATCCTTAAAAAGAGCGACCATAGATAGACCATACTCGACCACACGATGGCCTGGTACGACTACACCACGGACACAAATACTCTCGCACACACATTCATTCATTTCATTTTTTAATTTTAACTTTTGAATTAGTTCGCAGGCGTGTTCAGGTTTACTCACGATATTTTCTTTTGAGCGTCGATTAAACGTTACATAATTAATTCGCCTAAAGTATTTAAATTTCAAATCATATTTTGATATAATCGGGTATAGCAGTATTTTTTGCATGCCCCTCTTGGCGAAACATGACTGAACTTTGTATCAACATATTTTTAAGACCTGTTTATACCATGTTTGAAGCAAATAAACTATTCTATTCTATAACAAAGACCTACAATAAAAGCTAAAATCTAAGACCAAAGACGATTGAGTTTTTGATCTTTGGTTTCAAAAGAAAATAATTTTATGCTACGTTTTGACTAACTAAAATTTAATGCAATGTAATATACAAATAATACATCTGTATTTACCATCAAACAGATAAATATATTTATCAAGTAAATATGATTTTGCTACACTACAAAGTGCTCGCTCGCTCGAGGACGAGCGAGCACCGAAAACTGTACCTACAGTCTTCAATTTATTTTTCTTAGAGTGTCATGTTATGTAGAGCAGATAGAAGCATATTCAAAGAAAACAAAAGGAATGATTCAATTTACCGATATGTTTAGTTCTATTGGTATTCCGCATTCGAATGCATCAATGAATATTAAACAGAAGCGTCAGACAGCTGCACCCAATCAAAGTGCAGGTTCATGCAATATCGGTGTGTCGGTTGCACCTCGTCTTGCATGCAATGCAGCTGCATCTGGCAGAATCTATTTCATGGCAGAATTGCCTGCCATTCAAACTGCAACGAAAGGACTAATTTATTACGTGTGGTAGATAGATGTATGTAGCTCATAAGCGTCTGGAGGGGCTCGAGACACCCTCAATTCCCGCTGGCTTTGGCCAAATTTGGATTCTACAGATCTAAATGTTATAGGAAAGAAAACTGTGCATAATCCTTCCGGTGTATGTAATGTAATGTATGTAATTATAACTAGTTTCCGACTCCAAAAACAATTAACCTGAAAAATACTGAAAAAAGGTGTCGTAATGAGCTATTTTTGACAGAGAGAAGAGTATAATATCTGATAATTTACTTAATAATTAAAATATAAAAACTAGTTTAAAAATTGTATAAAATTCAATGCATAACCTACATCTTTATACATATTCAGGGTGCAATCAACTGATGAGCCAGCGCAGACGCGACGACGACGTCGTCGCCTTGATCTCGAGCGTTTACTGCCTACGTGACACATTTTAGATGTAAGTATTACCAAACGTAGCGCGATTGTAGTTCTATTCCACATTATTCTGCACCTACATCATCCGCAGAAGAAAACCGAGCGTGAGCGAGATTCAGAAAAGACACTTAAGTGCTCAGCAATATTTAGACAAAGCGTAAAACACACTGTACGTACACTCGTTATTATTTTATTGGACAAAGAAAGTTTCACAAAGAGAATTGTTCGATAGTGTCCCCACCGGGGTTCGAACCCGGTCGAACGCTCGACTGCTCGGTCATGGACGCTGTTTATGAACTTTAGTGCTTTCGCAATAAACACTCGACAACCACAGATTAGTAAATTATTATCGTTCGTATCAGCCAAAAGCGCAATTGTAGTAGATTTTACAACAAGTGCACAAAACGAACCAGTTTATCCGAGACTTTTAGCATGATAGTAATGTCGAGGACAAAATGGTTTTGTGGACGAGTTATAAACTCTGCTTTTCACTTCGATTGCGAGGAAATAAAACAGTAGTAAGCAAATTGAAGAAAATAATAAACGCACGGTCGGTACCCAACGTACCACACTGAAAAAACAAGAGCTGTTTCCCGCTGTTTTATTTTTTCAAATCTTACGACATTGATATTAGGCTTGAGCTGCAGACCTATACAGCCTACTATTAAATTATTTTTGTAATAATAATTTTCTTAAATTAATTAAATAACCTACCGTACTTGAATTTAAATTTAAATTTGATGTCTTAAAAAACACATAAGGCAAATAAATTAAAGTAAATATTATAAAATAACAAATTATATCGGTTAATATTATTATATAGGTTGTCTGGAAGAGATCGCTATTAGCGATAAGGCCGCCTTTGCGCACATTTTATAATAATGTTTTCTTTATATGTCCCATATGTGTTATGCAATATAGTGTTACTTACTTACTTACTATTATACGATAAATGATTACTTAGATGATAAAAACGTCTGGTCAACTGTTGTTCCAAATCAACGGAGTAGATTGTAATTATGACTCATGTATGATTCTTTATATATTTAAAAGAAAAGTACAAAAGATACAATTCCTGTGGAGTTTCTTCTGGCCGTTCTTCTCCACAGAGGGCGTACACTGGTAGTGAACGTGCCATCCATGATAGCTTTGACGTCGAAAAATGATTTGTAAAAATCTTAATTCGAATAAAAAAAAATTACTTTGACTTGACTTTGACTTTGACTTACTTACTTACTTACTTATATCTATGAACTTCTTATTGTGTTTGGCTGTATGGCTCATTTTCTTTGCCTTAATATAGATACATTTATGAGTAGATACGTTAATGCACTTGTGCACAAAATTCGATTTTGTGCAGCCTATATCCTGCACAAATAAGCACATTCAGAGCATGAGAAGTGAAAAGCATAGTGACAAGACGTAAATAAATGTTACTTTATTTAGGTCCATACTTTCACTCTCCTATGGCGTTATCGTTTACGCGTCATATGTGTATCGTCCTAAACATTCTTATGAAAGATAAATAATCTTGCAAGGAACGAACGGGGAGGTACCTAGGTCGCAATTCAGGCTTGGAATTCAGGCCACTGCACGGTGGAACTGCCGCCGAACAAGGGCGGTCATAAATACTAAACTTCTCAATTAATGAATTATGTTAATTGAAATAGGCTTATAACATGATTTATATACATAATATAGTCGATTATATAAAATATATGACGGGGATCCGGTGCCAGCAGGATCGCACATGGTGGATAGATTACCGAAATAATGAAGTCTCTTCTTAGTTTAGGCTTGTATTTTAACGAATATCCATCCTGTAAGCTACTCGTAAATGAACAAAATATTCGAAAAAGCGATTCCATGAGTGTAATAGGGATTATTGGGGATAAGCCGAACTCATACTGACTTTCTATACTTTGTTTTTCTAAACAGACTTCTATTTCGTTCATCCTTTTTGGTGTTGAACCACAAATATAACACTTACATGATGAAGATTCACTCAATTCAGAACATATTTTGCCATCCACCATAGTCAATTGTAAGGAATGCTGAATTTTAAAATCGCAGTTGTTATGACTAAAAGTAGTTGACGTCAAATTGCATATTTTTTCTTTTCCTCTTCCTCAGACATTTCAGATATTTCTTTTAAAAATTGGAAACGTATTGGTCTGCAGTATCTAATATTCAATAACCTAGACTTAGTTCTAATTGAATTTTCCAATAGTAGTCTAGTTTTACATAAAGTAGATAGCCGAAGATCTAAATCAAACAATATTCTCGACTTCTTCAAATGATGCGAACTTCCACTCGCGCTTGATCAGTTTTCAAAACAATCTAACCTGGAAATCGTACATTTAATCAAAGTACCTTAAAAAATAAATTTAAAAATTATTGCGTGTTTCGTAGCACTTGCTACGATCACGCGCGCACTGTCGTAGAGGGTACATAGCATCCATGCCGGCAAACCTAGGCAAACGAAACTTATATTTTTGTTAAAAGGCAGTTTAATGTTAATTTCAGAGTGAGTATGAACGTTTGGATTTGTTTGGAATTTTTGTAGGTCTACGTAAAATAAATGATTAGGTAAAAAAATAACCAAAATATTCTATGGCGTAGCACGTAAATATACCAAGTAATAAAACACAAATATTTACAAAATATGACAAAATATTAAAAACATACCTTTTTCTTGGATATCAATTACAGAAACATTGTACTCAATAAAGAAATATATGAAAAATCTTCAAAATATAAACAATGTAAAATGATTCATTAATAAAATGCACTTATGCAACGTAATAATGCTGCGTAGTAATGCTGCTTCGGAGGTCAAAGTAAGTGATAACTAAGCAAAATGGATAACAAATTTATACCTTCAGGTAGTTTGTTTATTAGTTTATCATTATAAATGGAAAAATAGTTAGTATTTGATAGTTAATATTATTATTTTTGACCCATGGCGGTACCACCGTGCACTGACGACGCGAGACCCACGAGCCCTGAAAATTTAGAAGAGCTCTCACAAAAAACAGTGGTCCGAACTTGGTGCAAACGCAACGTGGTTCTATTCGTTTCAATTTCCAATGCAATTCCATCAAATGCAATGAAATCTTTATTGTAAATCTTCATTCAATAGCTAGAAACTAGAATTTGACGGGTTTACTTAAATCAAACCCATTTTTATTTGCTTTTTTACAGACATACTCGTATCGCATGTTGGTGCTCTTAAATAACATGAAAGGTTCACTGAGTCTTGTAGGTACTTAAAAAAACTGTAACTTATCTACATTCAAGATTTTAGATTTAGCATAAAAACCTCATCAAAGCGTAGCAAACTTCGGAACCCACCGCAGTACCTTAAGCCCAACCTAAATGTATTTGCTTACTCTCAAGTTTGGAAGTTACTTTTTAGCTTTCTCTGCGTAGGACCCCAAAAAGCCGGTCAGCTCCTTAAATATTTAAAGATGCGCAAGATGGCTGCCGGCCGCAAAATGCCGCAGCAATTAGTGTTTTTGTTGGAATATTTAGGGACGAGCCGTTTTTCTCACAGGCTTGTAACAGGTTTAAATGCAGTAAACGCTCTCTTATATCCCTCCATAAAGTATATGAAAAATGTAGCTTAATAAAAATTCTTATGAAAGCGAACCCAAATGCTATCTTTCGTAATAATCTCACTAATATTCATCAACGGCACGTTACAGTCCACTGCTGGACTATGAGCCTCCTCCACTTAAGTGGAGGGTTTTGCCATAATCTCCACGCTTGGCAGGCGGGTTGGAGATCGCAGATTAAAAGATTACTGTATCAGAGAGCGCTGCTTCCCGTTCCCTCTTCAATATGTAGTCCCTAAGTCGCCTCTTACGACACCCGCGGGAAGAGTAGGGTTTGGTGACAAATGTATTCTACTCTGCCGTCACCACACACTAATATTATAAATGAGAAAATGTATTTGGATGTTTAGATGTTTTGATGTATGGATATTTGTTCCGCTTTCACACCAAAACTACTGGACGGATTTGGATGAAATTTGGTATAAAGATAGTTTGTACCCTAGATTAGTATAATTTTTATTGGGAAAAGTCTTATTCCCACGGGAAAATCTTACATAATGCAAGCGTAGCCGCGGGCGGATCGCTAGTCTAAATATATATTTTTTTGTCTATCAATGAATATATAACATAAAATTGTTTTTTTTTCCTTTTACATGATCTTGAAAGGCGAGCCCAGTGGACTGACGCATTTTCTTAATTGAAAAGATTATAATTAATTATAATAAAAACAGACGCGCTTTACGTCTACCTGCCTGACCTTTCTCAATGTTCTTTGAATTTAGACAGGATCTTTTGAAGTAATATTTTTATTTTCCTCAGGCAAGTTGGTTTTAGTTAGTTATATGTGCAACTTTTAGGTTTTCGTGGTTGTAATAGCCCGGTAGATATGTGTGTTGTTAATATTGTTCTGTAATGTTTCCGAATTCGTTTTCTTCTCGTCTCATCCGATACTCGTCTACCAATATTTAAAAAAAACCATAGACCCTATGTTAGTAGTTTCAAACAAGCACCATGGGGATCGGACTGTTCCTAAATTTACCATATTTTATGCATTATTTTTAAAATATAGATTAGTAGCAGACGATTCGCGAAGGAAAAAACAAAATCGGTTGAAAAACTAATTTACAGTGATTTTTTAGTTTCAATATGTCTGTCTCTTTCAAAAACGATTTTTTGTATGGAGATTATATGGCGTTACTAACAAATGACGTCACAAGTGGGTATGTGCCTCTCTGTCTAATCTTGAATTTCAAACCTTTATAACTAGGTCAATTTTAAAGATAGAGCAAAAATTTTTTTAGTGTTCGATAGCAGAAACTAAGAAGTTTGGATTTATAAAATAAAACAAAATTCCGATCCCCTATTGAACTTTATAGATTAAGGGTATCAAGGGAGGCTCGCGAAGAAACGATGAGGATATGTAAGGCTACATAATAATATTATGATAATTATCAAAGCGTGGGGGGGGTGTCTGTCCTTCATTATGAAAATTTCCTATCTCTGTTTTGAAGAATATCTTTCCAGAATAGGATAGTAAGTTCTTATATCTGATAATAATATGGTTTACCTCGACACTGACAGTGCTTCGTGACAGTGTGACAACTATTTATTTGGATTACAGACAGGCAGGGTAATTAACTAATCATTTTTTTTTATTACGTGAACATACCACTTCAGTCCAGTAATTTTTCAAGCACAACCGTACTTTTCAGGAGATACCATGAAGAATAATTAACGTGCACTTTTATCGCACTTTACTCATCTACTAATTACTTAAGCAATTAGTAGATTTTCTGAAAATGCTATGAATTTTTTTTCGACTGTCCTGTACGAGGTAAGTTTCAAACTTTATGTTAAAAATATTTTCATTTATGCGTACTGCCTGCTGTCTCTGTTTTTGTTTAGCTTAGGTTTAGGTTTTAGGTCCGATCCATCCTACAACTTTTAAAAATATCGTTTTCAGGATTGTAGGTGTACCCTGCTCGAAAATTGAACTTACGAAGGCAGTAAACTGTACGGTTAAAGCGTTTTACCACACTAGTGCGGTTTTCATTACATTTTTTTTTTATTTCTACGGTCTCCATAGTTATTATTCAGCTAGGATCATTTTAATAATAAAACAAAAATTAAATCGATTCTTACGAATAGAAAAGTATAGCAATCATCATCAACAGCTCATATTAATAGGTGAAATAAAATTATCTCAATTTTAACGAATCGATTCGTAGAGGATGAATGTTCGCGAGAGCCTTTTCTCCATAATTATGCTTATAAAAAAGAAACCTATTATTGTTTTGAGGTTAGCGCTAATTTTGCTAACTTTTCATTTAACTATCAATGAGTTCTTTTAATAGAGATCAAGTAAACAATTTTCATATTAATTATTTAATATCTGTTTTCTCACAAGTGTATTGAAAAATGTCGTACAATACACGGATCTTAGGTTTTTTAACAAACTCATGACATTATTAACCCTCGCATGCGGCTCGGGCTTACAAAAGTCAGCTCGTTTGTAATTTACCACCTACGATCCTCGTATTGTAATATTACTATTTTAATACCTAGTTCCTAATGATACATACATATAATATTATTATGGAACACAAAATTACGTTATTTTATAGGCCACTGATAGCAGCGTATCACCGGGAAAATATTTAGAAATGTTAGAAAATTGAGTCTATTCCCGCTGTCCACGTGACCAACGGTCTTTTGCTGGCTGTTTAATTTATTTAAATGAATAAAAAAATAAAATACTCACTGATGAGTGGTAACGTTAAAGAACAGATGCGAGAACTGCGGTGCGGAGTCTTCAGGCCCGTGAGGAGCTGGGAAGGACATCACCAGCAGCACTGGCTTCCTTGAGAACCGCCTCTTGGAGGCTCGCAAGAAGGCGATGGAGTCGTTGGCTATCAAGTCGGGATAATAGTCCTGGAAAGAAGTTCCTACTGTAAGTAAACTATCTGTAAACATCGTTATTTAGGTTACTCGTCTGAAATTGAACAACTTTTGCTCTAGAGCTAGAACTTGAAGTTTGGACAGCAGAGCGTTCTTGACGTTCATTCGTAGGGCCCATTTATACCTCGCACGTGTACAGTGGCGAGTGAACTTAAACCATAAACTAAATAATTTAATAATAATAAAGAGCGTCGGTGGTCTAGTGGCTAGGGCCGCTGCCTCCCGTCCGAGAGAGGCGGGTTCAATCCTCACCACGTACCAATGTGTTTTCGAATGAAACCTGCACACTCCTGCGAAGAAATTCAAAGGTTGTGAAGTCGACCAACCCGCACTGGGCCAGCGTGGTCGACTAAGGCCTAATCACCCTAATAGGGTAGGCTCGAGCCCCTCGGTGGGACGTAAGATATGAGCTGTTGAATATAAATCATTTTATTTCAGGAAATTTCCATATAGTTATTTTACATTTCATTTCAGTCAGTCACATAGTCTACTGCACCTCATAGTTGGCAGCTATAGACTTATATAATGAGAGTTGTTGTCTCCGCCAACAAACTGCCCTGCGGTTTGGCGGGTTCATTGTGTTTTTTTGTAATGCTGCTTTTGAATAATAAATAATTTTATTATTATTATTATTACATATGAATTCGGATTAAAATCAATAACATTAAAAATAAAATAAATTTAAAATAAAATCTAAATTAAATTTAAAATTAAAAACAAAATCAAAGCCCAAGTACAGTGAGGAGTTAATTTCTTCGGCAAGTGGTAAATAGCTGTCAAAACAGAACGGACTTCTATTTTGTGTTTTGTTCCTACTGTCTACTTAACTAGGCAAGTGGTAACTTACTAATTATTGTAAATAAGTGTAAGGAGGGGTTGGAGTTACTCTGAAACATCATTTTAAACGTAGTCGCGGAAGGAAAGCTAGTGTGAAAATAAATTGGAACCTCACCAACCTTGCTATAATCATCGCCATGCTTGATTCTTTTCCCGTTCATGTTCACACTGTAGTTGTAGTACTTAGAGTTCATGATGAGCCCGCCCCACTCGCGCCACCCGGGGGGGATGTAAGACCCGTTATATTTGTTCAGGTATTTGCCGAAGTAACCTGGGGACAAAGGAAACACAAATCATACATTTTCAAAGAATATTGCATAATTTTACAAGTGCCCCGAATAGAAATTAAAACTTGGTTTTTCAGTTTTATATGAAACGCAACTTAGAAAAGAAAAGAAACAGATCGTGAAAAAAAAATGTGTTGATTTTTATGTGATACAAAAGAGTTAGGTACTATGGAGATAAAAGTTATGGGTCTATTTTATTAGAAATATCCAATTTTTATTGGTAAAAAACGTAAAAACTAATGTAGTAACAAAACATTTCATCGTACGGTTAAATATACGAAAATAACCATGTCATTTCCTTCAATATGTATACAAAAACAGAATCTTTTCCATAAAGTCGTAATCCTTGAAATCCCTACTCCATCTTGCGTTATAACCACATAAACTCTGCGAAGTTTCATCGAGCGAGCATGCATTATTCCGCCAACATATTTCCTTTGCTCGACCACACGCGGTTATGTCCACTAAAAAGTTTGGAACTTTTCAAGGATTTTTCTTTTTGTTCCTTTACATAACAAAAAAATAATAGTACATTGTTATACGAGGGGTGAAAGTAACTTACGCTCAGGCCCTAATAGTTCGAGGCACTAAATTAGTCTTTAACCACGGGTTAACACTGGTAAACACTGTGCTTTTCATTACGAATACAAAGTAAAAATAAAAAAAGTAGAAAGTAAAAATAAAAACACGAATCAGCTAAAGAAAAAAAAAGAGTCACTTCCATATCTGAATCAGATGAACTTGTAAACAAAACCCTGCAACTCTTCTCTAACTACTGTTTTCCAAACTTGACACTGGCACAAAGTACACCTAGTGCAATAAACATTTTTATACCGCTATTCCTATGGTAGAAATAAATTTGAAAAAAAAAATCGAGGTGTGTTTTTTTTTTCAGTTTGCTATTTGCTTGCGCCTCTGTATGCCTGTGAGCCATTACGAAGTGAATAAGTGAAAGAAAAATAACCAACGGGAGCGGGCCACGGACTTTAATTCGCCGCGCGGCGCGACCTACATGAATTGCTGCTCCAACAGCATCACCGAGTCTATCTCAATGTTTTCCAATTGAAAGGCGGCAAATGCAACAGACAGAAACTTGCAGCTGAGTTTCCGAAAGTTGCCAACTTGCGGACAAGGAGAATTACTTTGAAAGTAGTTCGGAAGCACATCGGAAACATGAAGTTACGCTGCTGAGATAGTTTCCAAAATGTGGTTCTTACTTCTGAATTTACCTTTGAAAAATATATATCCATATACACAAGTGTAGACGTTTGGTTAACATGGTAGGTGATTGCGAAATTTACAGGTCGTAGCAGATTTCTACGACGTAGCACCTTACTACGTGCGCTACGCCGTAGCAGAAATGATTAGTTTAATAAAGAAAAATACAAGAAGTGTCACCCGTTTTGGTAACTAAGTTTAAATCATATCCTCAGCACAATTAAATAGCATCGAAACTTTACAATTCGTTAATTATCTCCAAGTCTTAAAGTCAAAATTCCTTCACTGCGACGACCATTTCGGTAAGCCAAGTAATATGCCGTTAAATGAAATGGCGAACCATTGTTCCAGAGACAATAGTTTCCGCGTTTTAATTTGGGCTCGTAGTCGGTAAACACAAATCCTGGTTTTAATTTGGCGACGGGAGCCAGCCGATGAACTGACGAAGACTGTGCTGGGTGGGATAAGTCTTGAGACTCGAGCTGATAAAGTATGTATATTTTTAACTACACAAAGTAAAACAAATCGCAATCTTTTCATAAACTAACTTGAAAACATAGGCGCATAATATTTTATTTTAACTTACTTATCTACTCACTTACTTCGCTGGCCCAGCGACCCGAAGTGGATCTTGGCCTCCAACAGTAGTAAGTATTATTTTAACGCTCAACTTATTATACAGGGTGTAAATAAATTAGCTGACACTATTTTAAAGGATCAACCTACTCGACAAAAAAAAGGTGTCCCTTTCATATAAAACCGCGTGGCCAACTAATCGATTTACTATGGAAGATGCATATTTTTTTTTGTCGTCCGACAGCCTATGTTTCTTGGGGAAAGTTGTTCAGTTTCATGGGTAGGTTGATCTTTTAAAATAGTGTCAGCTAATTGATTTACACCTTATATATTATTATACATAATGTCACGCTCATATCCCCGAACGGGTGAACAGAGCTTTAGTTGGCCAAGAAGCACACGCTTAAAACCACATTTGGCATACTACTACTGCTACTTAGTTTAGACATTGCATTCATATTTTGTCTGCTTCCTTTTTATTTCGTTTTATTAACATATTTTTTTATGTTTATCTTTTTATCTTCTTGATAGAGTAAGCAGAACCTCAAATGGTTCTTGTGAGGATAGAGTCCTTATCTAGTTACTTCTCTACTTAGCGAGCCGAAGTATTAGCAAACAGATAAACTGAGCTTCACACTGTAGCTAATAAGATCTACGAATAAGTAAGTAGAGTGATTTATTTTACTTATACAGGGTTACCTCGGAGACAGTGCGCATATTTATTCCATGCTATCGGTATCGTCAATAGAACACATTTCACGAAAAATAATCATAATAGTATTTTTTGCGAACTATTAGTTTGTCTCCCGCAAAAAACAAATATCATGGTCACTCTACGCACGGGCTGTGGCACGGGAGTGCAAGGGGGTGAGGGAACGGATACTCTTATCTCGCTATCGTAACTACGTAGAGTGACCATGTTACTTGTTGTGGTGTGGATATTTTCATACGATGTTTTTCTTATATTTTTGTTCGAAACATGTTAAAACGAAAAAACACGTGTCTTTTAATTTTTTAAAACCTTTCTGTACGTAAAATTTGCACACTGTCTCCGAAGTAATCGTGTATTATGTGGCTATGTCCTTTTTTACTTTATTTTCTTTTTACATGAAAAATCTCATAAATTGCCCCATACTGAGTCCGGAAGCAACAGACAAGAGGAAAGTGTAAACTCAAAACAAATTTCCCTGCGCATTCGGTTTTTTTCCTTTCTTTAATGTCCAAATAGATTAAAAAAGCATTTGTAGGAATATTTTTTGCTACGCCTTAGGCAAGAACTTCTTTCTTGTCCATCAGTTAATGGTGTTTTGCGATCAGACTTTTTTAAACGTGTTTTTAGTTTCGGGTTTTCATTTGCTGTTTTTGGCCGCATTTCAAACTTTCCAATCGTCTCTGATTTAGCTTAGAGACTAAGATCTGAAGATCGATTAAAGGAATGTAAACAATGATTGATCGATTGAAGAAATTTTGTGGTAGAGCAAGTTTTTTTAAATCATGCATTTTCTTTGCTTTCTTCGGTTCATTAAACGTTACTGTTTGTATAATATCACTGCAATACTGTTTCCACATTAATGAATTAGCTATGCAAAGAACATAAGTTGATTAGAATAGTTGATAAGCACACGTACAGGGATTGATAAGACACGTATATAGGTACAACGCATATGCCCAACGGTGGGCGAAATAAGTGCTGGAGAAGAAGAAGAAGTATACAGCGTGTTAGCAAAACAACGCAAAACCTCTCGGGTGGTCAGCCCATGAAACTAAACAACTTTTGTACAACTTTTTTAAATTCCCAAAAAATAATTGCCATTTCATACAAACTGATCAGTTGAGAGTCAATTTGTATAAAAGTATTTTTTTATTTGGGAATTTTAAAAAGTCGTCGAACAAAAGTTGTTTAGTTTCATAGGCTGATCCACCACCCGAGAGGTTTTGCGTTATTTTGGTGCATATATTTTTTTTATTTTTGAGCCCATGTTCCATGAGAAAATTTATCAACCAGTTCACGTTGTATAGGTACGCCCGCTCCATATTCATTCCATTACGTATTTGCCGCAACGCAACTATACTCGTAAAACTGAGACTGCGGTTACTTCTATCTTTGAAAACTTCAAGTAGGTAGTAATCAACACCAAGTTGTGAAGTGATGTTTCACTTCAGTGTACATTGTAGAAGAAATAGTTTCACAAAGCTGCTTCGCAGAAAATAATAGAGCATTTTATAATTGGACACTCTATCTGTTTATCTACAAAACAAAAATAAAACCTATTTTTACAAACGAAATCTTTCTCGTACAAAACTGCACATTCAGCTGATTGTCATGAACAGCTCATACGTCCCCACCGAGGGGCTCGATCCTACCCTGAATTAGGGCAATTAGGCCTTAGTCGACCACGCTGGCCCAGTGCGGGTTGGTCGCCTTCACACAAAACCTTTGAATTTTTTCGCAGGAGTGCAGTACAGGTTTCATCATTCGTACGTGGTGAGGATCGAACCCGCGTCTCCCGGACGGGAGGCAGCGGCCCTAGCCACTAGACCACCGACGACACCACAGCTGATCGTATTAGTGACTAAAACGTTTTTTATCTGATAACAAAACTTTTATTGATTAAGAAAAGTTTTCAACGTCATTTAATTTGTAGTGTTTCGGCCAAGAGAAACAAACACTTCTTTGTTTTATCTTCTTATCAATTTTAGAGCTATACATATAACCAGCTGGGTTTATGAGCGGTGGTGATAAGACAGATACTGGTAGATAGTTTCTTGGAACTAATTTAGAGCGTACGATGTACGATCCTATAAACCTCAATTACAGGCAGTAATTACTCGTTGCCCAATACACACATTACTGCTATCTAATCTGCGACAGGCGTCTCCCGTTAACAGCTGTCAAGTGGAAGCTCAGTGGCCAACCTCTACGAGATAACTAAACTAGCAGCCGACGAAACATCTTATTGGTGTGTGAATAAATTGATAGCAAAGAGAGAAAATAAACCGGATTGCTGAGGGTATTGGCCGTCCTGTCTAAGGATAGAACTCTGTGATGAAAGTATTTCAAGTTCTAAAAATAAGTCGTCGATATTGACTTGTAGGTAAATCAAATTTAGTGATAGAAATGAAAAACTTTGAGATGAAAATGTCTTCAACTTTATGTGATTGGTAAATAAAAAAGCGCTTTTATTTCGGGCCGTTCAAAATTTTATTTTATTTTATTTATTTGGGAAAGTAAACAGCTGCATACATAGTATAACCATAATACAAATGGATGATACAAAAGGGTTGGGTACATATACAGCCAACAACACTATCCACAGATTATGTAAAGTAACATTGCGTTGCAGAGAAACAGTAACTAACTATAACTAATACTTGCGCTACTATAAAGAACGATTATCAAGTATAATGCGGTAACAAAATTATAAGATTCATAGATAAATTTAACCAAATAATAGTAAAAGTAAGTACTTACTATAATCATAATTGAGTAGGAAACCGAAGTTGGAATGTAATTAATTTCTTTCTCTAAAATAGCCATCAATTCGTGGGCACTAATATCAGTAAAATTTTAATAAATGCCGCACTATTTCAGGCAATATCTGTCAGAAGTGACAAACTTTAGGTTATAAGTTGGGGACGGAGTATTTATCGTGTTTCATTAAAGTGACACAGGTCGCAGACCAAAATGTAAGGTCCTTACCGCAAGGGACAAGCATGTATAATATAATCACTAGAAGATTGAAATTAATTAAACTAAGGGATTGAGACCACGATATTGAAGTTAAATTACACGTAGTTATCTATAAAAATATCCTAATAGGGAATCGGGCTGTTCACCATATTTTATGAATTTACCATATTTTATGAATTATTTTTAAAATATAGATTAGTAGCAGACGATTCGTGAAGTAAAAAACAGAATCGGTTGAAAAACGAATTTACAGTGATTTTTTAAAGTTTCAATATGTCTGTCTCTTTCAAAAACGATTTTTTGTATGGAGATCATATGGCGTCACTAACAAATGCCTGTATGTGCCTCTCCGTCTAATCTTGAATTTCAAACCTTTATAACTCGATCAATTTTAAATATAGAGCAAAAATTCTTTTAGTGTTCGATATCAGAAACTAAGAAGTTTGGATTTATAAAATAAAAATAAAAGTAGTCCGATCCCCTATTAGATAATTTACGAATACAGGTAGGAAGCACGCATACGCGCAAGAGTTTCAGCATAGTTACCTGTAAGAGAAACGGGTAAAAATAATAGCTATTACACGTAGAAGGAAACGGTGAAAAGAAATAAACTTCATGAGGTGTTAGTAAGTATATTAGGCATTAGGGTGTGGCAGGCTAAGGCGGGTTAGGCCTATTTCACTGCGGCCGACCCACGACTGGAATTCCATTTAGTGGTCCGAGTAGTTCCGATCCGACCTTAATCTACGAGCAGAGTGACGTTGACAGTCCCAGTTGGCGACCACTGTATATTTGCACTAATTCTATTCGTGCCGCTTGCTAAAATAGATCACATTCTGACTTGCGCTAAATTGAACTTTCTGCCATAAAGTTAAGTTGGTCGACAGCAGTTATAGAAAATCGATAGATGAAATCTTTATTTATGAGAAGCTAGATTTACAGAGAGCTGTTGAAAAGCAAGAGCATTTTAGTTTGATAAAACGGAAATCACGGGTTTACGAGCTTCGATCACGGTGAATTTGTTATGTGATTCTCGCGCATGATTATCGTTCATTTGTATAAATAAATTTATATAACCTAATAACATACTTATAAAGTAAATTCTATTCTATTCTTAGTAATTCGGACATGTGATATCATGTCTGGGTCAACATCCTGAAGTTTAGTGGGCTGACTAAACTAACTGCATTGCATGCATAAGCTGATTGTCTGCACGCAACCCTTACTAAGAACAGTGACATATATCGGTCGGCTCCGTAGCCTAGTTGTCGTCTATCAGGGTCAAATCCCGCTAAACATTAATCCGGATAAACATTATAATCTCTATATAATTGTGTATTTATCTACACGACTCGACCGTCCTTGGTAACTTTAGCTACCTACCAAATAACTAAATAAATGAAGTTTAATCTTAATGTAGGTAAAATTCACATAAACTACAGATTATTGTACAAAACTTAATAGAAAGATTAGGGAAATCGAAGTTTGATCCATATTGGTGTCGATTCGGCATGCGCCCAACTAAAATAAAATTAGTCCTGTCACTTTAGTTAGTCATGAAGTAAAAGGCAAAAACAAAACCGATGATCTTCGGTCCCTTTTCATTTAAAAATGATAGAAAGTGACAGGACAAATTTTTTGTTTAGTTTAGTTGGGCGTATGCCGAATCGACACCATTGCCGAGTTTATTTTTTTTGTTGGAAACCTTGAATAGGCAGTTCTACCAAAAATTTGATATTCTGATGCTACATATTATAGGCTAACCCAACATATTTTTATTTTTTGTTTAGCTACAGTAGTTTCGTAGTTGTGATGCTTTTTGTAGAAAAGTAGCGGCCGCTCACGGTTGATGATCGTGGCTCGCGCGCCGGACGTTTGGGGGGTGGTTGCGCTGGGCGTGCGCTGATTCACATAGTTCGCCAGCCTCTTTTGGGGTCTGATAAGATGATAATGATGATGATGAAGATTAGGGGTATTCAAGGCAGTGACAGATATCTCCTTCTTTCGCTTTATGAGCATTATATCTTTTCATAATCGCTTGTCGGTTTAGGGATCCGGCACAGTACTTACTGGTTTGTTTTTAAAAATAACGTCTTTGGTGTGATCATTACTGGGTTGCTGAAAAGTTATTAAAACAAAAACCACATCAACATGGTATAAAAATGTTTCAGGCAGGTGTATTCGCGAGTAAATAACATTTTAATTATTTTGTATTCTGTAGAGATGCGTATATTGAAACGTAGTCTCGTTCTTCAAAGCGCACGCACGATGTATAAGAAGTAATATTATAATTAAATAAGTGAATTACGCGAGTAAGTAAATAAGTTATTTAAATTACAAATCTAAATAAGGTTCACTCTTCAGGTTGACACGGCGCGAGTCGAGTTGGGAAAAGTTCTCAATGAGAACGACACAGTTTCTTCATTTACTCCGTTGTCATTCACAACACTCGTGAATAGGGTTGCTTGCTCCCTGAAACTAACCTACGTTATGTGTGGAAACACAGAATACAATACAACCGTTTGCGCGTTGATAACTTGATATTTCAAATGTGATATTGGCCCCAGTATCCCCATGGAAATTAAATCGATTACAAGTGCAGTTACACAAAACATAACCCTCCTTCTAAAGCAGTCGGGTAAAAACTACTGCGTAAATAATTAGTGATAATTTATTTACCTACGGATGTGCGCCACGCTCACAAATTTCAGTTAAATTATACGGGGTTATTTTTTATTCAGCGCACAAACAAGTAAGTATGTTGTTCAGACCATGAAACTGAACAACTTTCCCCAAGAAACATATGTCCGGAAATTAAAGAAAATTTTGTACCTTCCATACTAATTGCTGAGTTGGCTGCGGCAGTTTGTATGAGAGATCGAACTTTTTTTTCAGTTACGAACCTATTTTTTTCGTTGTTGTTTAGTTTCATGGTCTGAACGACATATTAAAGTTTGTGCACTGAATAAAAAATAACCCTGTATATGTATATATTTATTCTACCTATTCGTGAAATGTGACGTGACGAACGACAAAATGCGTGCTACTTATTCAGTACCTATTCTAATTTTGGAATGTCTAATTTTCTTTTTTTGGAAATATTTAATGTCTTTCGATATACGGTATGAATTTGACCTACAAATCAACCGTAAGTTAGGATAACTTAAAGGTGCCAGCCCTGGAGGTAACGAGATCGCCCCAGGGAGACGAGGAGTTCGTGAGCGGCGCGGCGTCTCCGAGCATTGCTCGTGATTATACGGTTTAGAACGAAATTCCAACTACCCTCTAGTCATATTGTCAGTGTATTTTTAGTCTAGAAATTACTAACTCTCCGTCAGCTCAGCTTTATTCAAAGTTTTCGGCAAGTTAGATTTGGTAGACCTTCAGAGTTCAAGGGGAGGGACCGGCCTGAGAGATTGTCCAACTGGGGAGAAAGAACTAAATGCTAGTACGGTATTGTTGCAAGAAAGAAGAGACTCAGAACTTCAGATGCGGGTCCTATGATGACGATAATGATAAAAAATAATGAGACTCCTTCATTTATTTATTGAAGAGTAATTCAATGTTATTCTATTCCCTCTTTTACCACTTTGGGATAGGAAAATAAACGTGTAATTAAAAAGTTTTAGTTTGGTTACTTTAAACAGTCGAGCACGTCATAAATAAAGCGGTTTAACCTTTACCTTTGACCCCACTAAACAAAGGTTATCTATATATATAACAAGAGTCTTGTTAGATTATCTTATCTTTCACGTTGTAACTCCCCGACCCTAATGTAAATTAAAACTATGTAGAACAACGTGTGTCTGTTGTAAGACATAGAGAAAGTTATAATAAAAGATTCGAGACGAATTAAGAGAATTTTTGTTTTTTTAATACGTTCTTGCAATGAATTTTTATAATTTTAATACGTTCGTGTAATGAATGTTTTTAATTTTATTACGTTCTTGTAATGAATGTTTTTAATTTTAATACGTTCTTGTATTGGACATTTTTGATATTTCAAAAATTAATAACTCAGAAACTAAAAGAGATAATGCAAAACTAAATGCATACTTGGGGTGCATAGACTGAGATACGTTCGCATTGTGAGTTTCAGAAATATCGAACAAGTTTAGGAAAAGGGCCTGTTGACCTAGCGCGTACCGTCGATGCGTATCGCCAATATACATGGTGGGAGGCAGTCGGCCGTCTAGGAATAGATGGCTGGCGGAACGTTAAGTTCAAGAAAATTGACATTATTATAAAAGTGCAAAAATAGACTAATATAAGTCTATACTTGGAAAACCAAGTGAAATAATTGCCGAACCTAAAGTCGCAGGCGCTGCACAGCCTCTCACTGCCTTTCGACGGGATTTCGGTCCCTGAAGACTGGCGTGCTGCCTGTTTGATATGGGAACGGTTAATTATGCCTCTATGGATGACATATCCCATCCGAGATGGTCAAAAATGAAAATCAAGGGAATCATAGGCTTGACGCACCTAGATGACCTAATGAAAGCGGACACGGCCGCTGGATCAAACTGATCATATAATGCACTATATTTGACCATCTCATAGAGAGCCCTTATCTGACGCATGAAGACGAGGTATAACTATCGCTGCTATGATATTGTTGGCATTGCATGTCTAGCTCTGAACCGCTGATGTATGGGTCGCATCCTAGGCGTGATAAGTACACTAAGTTTACCCCCGATAGTGGAGTTAACAATATCTTAGTGGCTACCTTCAAGACGCAAGTCTGTGGAGAGATTTCCGTATCCGACCTATGAAGATGTGGAGTAACCATCGGGCTGCTATGAATGCCGCTACCACTGTATGTCTAGCTCTGAACCGCTGATTGACCGAAGACGCATACAGCGACTTGAATACATAGCCGCGGATGGGGACTTGTCCACAGCCGTGCGCGGTGGACCTCAGACTGATTAGTGTCGATGATGGTCTTTCAAGTCTTAACCCCGATAATGGAGATAGCGGAGGACATAGTGGCTTCCTTCAAGACATAAGTCTGTGAAGAGGCATACTGGAACGAGTTTATTAATTGAGAACGAGAAACTGGACGTGGACTGCTCTGGCTAATATCATCATGTATGATTTATTACTGAAACAACTGTGCGATGTAATATCGACACATATGGTTGCAAGGGGAGGAGGCTCATAGTCCAGCAGTGGACTGGACGAGCGATGATGAAGGCTGTAATGCTATATTCAGAGCGATAGCTGAAATGAGTCTTTAGATTCATATGCGGTCTCAGGCACGGAGACACGCGGCAGAGATATGTATATATGGAGATATGAAGTTGGAGCAGATCTGCCCTGGCAGTACCGTTCGGATAGACGGAGATCCAGTATGCAGGAGCAATCCAGATATGAGACCCACAGTCAGTAGCAGCTGTGAGGTCATCCCTTCGAGCTTGCTCGTTGGAAGATGGTTTACCATCATAGGCGCTGGTTCACGTGTGGACTATCCTATAAACACACCCTTGAACGCAATACGTTGGACACTTCGGTGGAAGACGGGATTAGCCTCCCAAAAGGTTACCACAGCGGCTCAGCCGTATCGGGAACGCTACGGCTAGTATCGATTGGACGTAGTCCACTAGCTTCGGCTTACCACGAGAAGCTTATGCTTTCAACGAAGAGACTTTGGTCTCCTTCCATCGCTTAAGGCGCACCGGTCGGACCAGAGTCCGCTGTAGACAATCCTTCGGGGTTGTCTATTATTTTAACCTTTTTCCTACACCTCTGTGGTGAGGGGAGGACAGGAGCATTCTGAAGGACAGAGTGGGAAGTGACTCACAGAGAGCGCGTTGGTGGAGCGTTTATTCTCACTCGTCTCGTAAATGCTTTAACAGTTAGTTTGCTGTAAAGGTGTGAGCGTATCGGGTCTTTGCTGCTAGACTGCTGTCTTGCTCGGGATCTGGGGTCTTAGCAATCAACTAGCTGAAAGAACTAAAACTAGTTCCTTCGTCAGGGCTGGATCTTGCTAGATCTTGCTGGATCCCTTGTGTGATGGTAGTATGGAAGACACAGAGAGATTATGTAACTGTATTTTTCAATACGGTTGACATAGCTTAAGGAAAAGGGTATCCCGGTGCGTAGAGCTAGGATGGTCGTCTCCAGGAAGTATCATTAGAGAAACTTGGTTATTGATCATTCTGTTGAGGAAATGCCCCTCAACGAAAGTTCCTCTAAGAACTAGAAGTTCTATTCAGAACTGCAGACGACACACCCGTCGCCGGCTCTAAGGACTCGCTGAGGCAGTCCTGGAGCCATCCTTTTATACCTTTTAAATTACATATATCATGTAATAATCCTTGTGATCCATTTCAGGAATCTGGGCTCTTATTGCAGAAGCAATAAACTTCGAAGTTCTTTTCAGAATACGAAGTTAGTATTGTTTAATAAAGTCGCTGGGATTTCCTGGTGACTTTATTCTTTCAGTCCACGAGCATGGGTAATCAGGAGTAGGCTGCTTGCCGGCTGGCAACTGATACTCCTGTGTTCGGGCGAGAGATAGGGACAAATCAGTATATAGGAATAACATAGAAGTTGAGTAGGCGACTCTATGTGTAATTCCGCAGTTAGAAAACATAATATAAAGACGATCACATTGTAAATTTCTAAAAGAGTTTGGGTTACTCTCACAACGTAGAAAGGATCTGTTATTAGATGATCAACGGCCAATTTTGATTATTATTTTAGAGATGAGATGTTCAGTTACAACGTAACAAAATTTATATTCGTAAATAAAACGTACGTACTTATATTTGCTTGCTTAATGATTCTCACAGAAACAGACGAACCAAACACATTTTTTTCGGACAGGGTTATTGATCTTTGACGTACCTATGAAAGTGCAGTAAAAGTAACTCTTTCTTTTGTTTGTATACGTTTCGGACAGACCTTTATTCAAAGAGAATTCTAGGATTCTGTGACTGTGAAAAGTCAGATTTAACCCATCTTTGACATTGGAAAGGTCTTTTCGTTTGCTCCAGTATTGGCTTCGATTTTCCAAAAAACTGCGATCCCCTTATATCTCGGTGAGTTGTGAAGATATGAAAAATATTTTTTTATTTTGGCGGAAACAGAATGATGTAAAAAAATTGAGAAAATCAGGAGATTCCTCTGGACAATTTAGTCAGCTACAATTTGAGCCTAAAACAAAGACGATCGGGTTTTAAAAAAGTCAAAAAGTCAGAACGACATAGATTAATTTCCAATGTGCTCAATAGTCGTGTGAGACACGAAATCTGTGATTTTTTTATAGAACATAAATCAGTAGGCACTACTTGTAAATTATTGTGTTAAAAAAAAGCACACGTCATTGTATCATAATAAAAGAGACGTGGGAAATGAAATTGCTCTCGGCCTCTAAGCTCGCAAAGCTCTTCAATATATTAAATTGGCTCTTCTCAATAGGTAGTGTACCCGCACTGAACATTGCTTTCTACAGTTTCAAAAGGCCTCTCCTATAGATACAGCGCTTTTGTATTCCTACCTGGCTGAAGCACACCACAGAATATAATTATAATAGCACTACCTACGTCCTTCCTACGTACTGTGTTGCGTTTCCACGATTTATTTATTTTTTGTAACCGAGCGTATGTCCATCTGTCTGTTTGTTCTCCTCTACAAGTCGCGTTTTTCAACCGATTCTCGTGAAATTTTTTTGTCGAGTCAGTTTTTTGAAATTTATCAAAATGGGGTTGAAAATTTTAAAAAATACTTACATTAGCCATTTCGAAATAAAAACCCGCTTGGTCTACAGCTCACAGAGCCACTATGACTAGTCTATTGTGGGATATATTGAGATTATATTGCGGTCTAAGCCATTCGTTCTCCAAAGCCCTGTGTCGCAACTATTTTTCCACTTTGGTACCATCATCATCATCATACATAGTACACAAGAGGCATATTAGATATTTGAAGCGATCTGTTTACAAAAGATAATTTTACTTAATTGTTATAAAGATAATATAAACTACCCTTTAAAAACACTTTAATCAACGTTGTCAAGCCAATCACAATAGTAGTCGTAAATATTAATTAAAGGCCAGTATTAACAACAGCCGTTATGTTGATCGCCATTCATCATATCAACGCGTGTCGGCCAATAATTTACGACCACAGACTATAATAGTGATTATATTATAATAGATTTTAATGGCCACGCTAGATTGGATACTAATATTTCATGTCAGACGGCATTGTTGTCGTTTAGTTATGTTATTGTTACTGCGGTTACGTTACGCAGTTTGTAAATAAGATAAAACGCGAAATGTCGAAATGAATGAATGAAACAAATAAGAACTTGGGTCCTTCAAATAAACCGCACCTTGTAAATAAAACCGTCCAAGTGAAAGGCTCATAAAATGAACTTTCTCGGTTGAAATTCGAAGTTAATATTATTTTATTGAAACTGAAAATATCACAATTTAAAAAACCGCACAACATAATAGTTGATCCGTTTAGTTGGTCGGAGTGGAAAAGCAGAACATAATTATATTTGTATTGTATAGGTTGGCTGGAAGAGATCTCTTTGTAGAGACAAGCTCCCGTTGCTAAAAACATTTTGTAACTGTGTTTAATAAAATTTGTGTCACATAATATCACACACAACAACAACGCAACTTTTTAAGCGCAACATTTCAACAATCGATCACCATTCACAACGCAATACAACCTCTTATCACGCTGATCTTCCCATTGACAACCAGCCATGAATGGAAGCAGCTTACCAACTAGCACGGCATGCGACGACCACGCACGCGCGTGCGCAGCCTTACTTACGCCCGTCACACAGTGAATATAATAATATATTAAAGGGGTTTATTTTTTTCCTTCTTATAGAACAAGTAACTAATTCAATGTTCATCATCTCAGCCGGAACATAGCCATAGGTGCCCAACGTGATCGGTCCTTGCATACACCAGCGCCCAGCAACCTTCACCAAGTCATCTGTCCACCTTGTAGGCCGTCCAATACAATATAAAATTATGGCCATTAAAATAACCCACTCCGACAGTTCTCACCGTTGTAATCTTGTGATTCCCATGACTATTATCTATTCTGTGATGAGGCTTATGCAGCGTTACTGTGCTGTTTGGCTTCGGATAACTTCTGCACCAGCCAGGATCCGGAGCGGGAGTCAAACCCAACAGACTCGATGCTGTATCTTCGAGATGAAGCTTTTTTCCTCATTATCCCAAGGGCCGTTTCAACCGCGAAGGCTACCGTCCAATATTTTTTTTTTTTTATATTGTATGGGTTTGCTCTTGACCGCGATCCAGCCCGGGAGCAGGGATGGGATCTACGATGTAGCGAGCTTACCCAGAAGGAGCCTATTCACTCTGGCTTTAAAGAGAGTCGGATTATATGTGCTCGGAAATACAGACGGAAATACAATTAATATCTAGTGATCAAAAAGGGGGGACTGTAACGGGCCGTTGATGATGATGATGATGATCAAAAAGGTTGGAATGGCTGGATTTGACGGAAAGGGTGTTGTAACTAGACTACTAGTTGCCTCGTACTTGTTGCCAGATAACATAAGCTTTATCGCATCACCGCCGTTATGACCGAAAGGGTTCACCGCTTTTTGCATAGAAATTACAGGCGACGAGAGGTCTGGTTGCTATAATTACAACGTAAATGATAGCTGTCTGTGACGGGTCTAAGCTCGCGCCGCACGCGCCGCGCCCACGCGCACCGCCAAGACGCACCGGAAGTGAGGCCCGATTTGTCTGACCGCCACCGGACCGATATTTGGTCTGAGTGACTGACTGCAAGCGGGATACCTACAAGGGAAATAGGAATAAAATGTAAAAGTCAGCTTTTCCTCTTGAAACAATTGAGATATAAAGTATGAGACGAAAAAAGGACTCAATTTTCCCGAGCCTGTCAAACGTCCACTTGAGGGACGTTTGAGAACCCTTATTATTTTTCTCTCGTTCTTGTAACAGCTTTTCTTGTGCCACTAAGGTGTCACGCACGAGCTATTCTTATTGTGGGCTGAGGTTCAGAACAGCAGTGACGATATTAATTGTTGAAGTTTACACCAACTAAATTTTGCTTTTCTCTCGTTCTCGTTGCAGCTTTTCTCTCGTCACTTGTGCTGCTACAGGTGTCGCGAGCTAGTCCTATTGTGGGCGGAGGCTCGCTTGCTGTGCCGATATCAATCGTTGAATTAGTTAACCGCTTCGACGCCGACGCCGACGTCACACCAACTAATAACTGTTAACCCTAATAAATACCGGTGATTTATTGGCTTTGATGTTCAATTAATTTGGGGAAAATAATAATTGATTAACATAATAAATTATGATTTAGCTGTAACTTCTTACTCCGTGTTTTTCCGATCACGGGTGGGGACCGTAGTAATGACACGCTAAAAGCTATAAAGGATAAGAGCTAGCTATATATTTTTTTCCAATTTAAATTCATACATCATGAGAAACTAAATAAATCAAAGACTAAGAAAATGAGCCAAAATACAAATTCCAAGATGATAATTTACGTTACGAGAACTAAGTTCACCGGTTGGGTATGGTATGATGGCTCACGGAAACAAATGAAGCAATTTGATAAAAATTATAATAAACATAATTTTAATTATGTTTTCGCATTGCTCGCTTTACTTGTGTGAAACCTGAAATAATCAAGACGATAACATCTACAACATGTTGCTTTTTATAGCAATCGTGCGTAGGCACACGGTTCAAACACCTAGACTAGAAACAGACTTATCTTCCTATGTAAATGACTCATGGCGCGCGCGCACGCTATTCTCGTAACATGATCACTAAAGTTTTTAGCTCGCAATAACAGCAGGAATTTTAATGCAGGTAGCCAGTTTATTACAGTTTCCCATAACAACTGTAAGGATTTATGTTTAATCGAAATATACCGATTTTATGAGGTTAGTTCAAGCTCCCAAGCTTTTGTTAGAGCTTTTACTGGAAATCTTTGCGGCTTTAGAAATATTATATTTTTCTTCATAATTTCACATTTTATTATACGTTTCTAATAAACTTCAGAGTGATTGAAGTTAGATATAGAAGGTATCTATTGAAGTAGACAACCTCTTTATTTGACAAGAGCACTCATCCTCCAATCCAAATCTACGTTTAGAAATATTAATTACCAGTCGCGCGGCGGGCAAAACGTCGTCGTCGAGTGCAAGTCAGCCATCGTGGCTGAGTGTTGACGGTTCAATTAATACACAATGGCAAAAACTGGTCGATGCTCCGACGACGACCAAGTGGCTGCCTTCATTCATCATGATAATCCAGCGCAAAACCGTTTGCTGCTTTTTCTGATTGGATTCTCATAAGAAAACTACAATAAGTTTGAGGTTTTGAAGTTTAAGAAATGAATAATACAATTTGTTGAATCAATTTATATCATCAACAGCAACAGAATAATTATTTTTTCGTTACAGAAGTTGGTTAGTGGTAGGTTGGTCAGCTTGTGGAATTATTCATATTACATAATTTCTATAATCCCTTAGGTAAGCTTTATAAGAAACGCAGACCGAATTAAAAGAAATGTGAAATAAGCTAGCTGACACTCCAGAATGATTAATCTATCAAATGTATTTACTTTGATAAGTAAGTAGATTTCTGTAATAAGTTTGTATCACGCTAATATTACCACTTTAGTAGTAACATACATAGCAGTAGCTAACGGTTGTTAGGTGGAGAAAAAAAGTAAAATGGATGAAACAGACTACTTAAAAAAAAACTTTGCGTCTTCTTTCCGAATCCGACTATGCCCTAAAAAGCTCTCAATATTTCAGTCTGGTTGATAATGATGAATGACCATCCAGCTTTACCAATTTTCCGTTTCAGTAAAAAATCTATATTTCCACTACATCAACCGTTAATTAGGTCGTCTAGAAATAAAATTATATTATAGTCTCATTATTTCTCTTTGTCACTTATGACAACCTTTTAACCTTTCAACTTTGATCACCAAAATTCGATACAGTATGACAGATCAATTAAATGTAAGTATTCTTTAAAAAATACGTAGAACTTAATTTATTCGATTATATTACTACAAAAAACTCGTAAAAACATAGCCTTCGTAACCTCTAAGCACATGATCGCGTGGGCAGACCTGCGGCGCCCATTCATACCGATCCTCATTCTTAGCTCACCGTGAATGGAGTATCAATAAACGACTAATAGTTCACATTTACATATCATTTACATAACATTAGACTTTTTATAGCGAAGGGCTTAAAACTCCCATTCCCAAAAATGTTTGGAGCGATAAGGCGATTGCTGCAAAATTTATGGCAGTTATAGGAAAGACAAAGAAGAGAAAGCAAGATAAATTTATTAATTTATACAGGTGTAAACAGAGAGATGTTTAAAAAGGTAATTGTGACTTTCCCAAAGAGAAAACTAGTAAAGCATTTTTAAGGAGACAAAAGAATTTCGCCTGAAGCTATATAATTTATTTCCACGTAATTTAATTTAAATAAGTACGTATTAGATAATAAACTGCATGAAGACGGCTCGAGCCCTGAGAAATTGACATTTCTCTCCGCTCCCCGAGTAGGGTAAACGAGACAGTTGACTCACTGAAGCGAAATAATTCGACTGAGGAATCTCATCTCGTCTGCTCTGTAGACAATATAAATTAGTGTCTATCCGGTGTAAGGACTTAAACAGGACGTCCACGGAGCCATATTTTTTAACCGAACAATTGCTACAATTGGCGTGTCGTGAAATTACGACGAGAAATCTTCCTGACAGACGCAATTATGAAAAAGTAGAATTAGATTCAATTAGTGACCTCTATGCGGGATAAAATAGACTCTTCCCTTACAACTGATTTGTAATGCTCTTTTTTGAACGTCGGCGGAACACAAATTGGGCCAAATCATTGTTGTAATTACTTTATGGTGGTTTAAAATGTAGCACTTGTTATAAGACTAAAGTTCATTTATAGCTTTTAATAAGAACCAAGTGTTTGTTAGGACAAAGGGTGTAAATAGAATCTGACGCAGCGCTCGGTCTTTTAACTACAGACAATTAACATTAACGCAAGATCATGGACGAACCACTCTTTACTAAAAAATACTATAAACCCGCTTATCTGTTACGTGGGAAGACGAGACAGGTATGTTATTACTAGCTCACTTTTAATTTGGAGTGCTTCATGGGGAATGCAAATGTAATCTGACACCCCATTATCGAGAAAAATTTCTCTCATGACCAAATAGGGCCCCATTAACCTCTCTCGTTTTCTACCTACTTATTTGACCTATGTGGTCGCCCACGGGCGGGGAAGGGCCAATCACTGGAGCATTCTCCCCACGCACGCACGGATTGCGAAAGAACAGAGTTAGTAAACACTGCTGGTTTCTAAACTTCGTGTATGTGTGTGTGCTTACTTATCTATGTTTACAGTTAATTTTATTTATTAGCTAGGCTCTGGCATAAACCCTGTCTGCATATTGAACGACTTAATTATAGGCCTCCTTAAGGTATACGTAGATTAATTAGCGACAAGCAGTTATGCAATCTTACGCTTGGTCAAACCACAAAGTGTTTGAAAACTGCACATTGCCGCAAAAAACGCAGTCGAAATTGCGGTTGGTTGAGACAATCTTTGAGTGTTGGATAAATTATACTAGGTATTTATAGCTTTATGAGCGCACGCCGACTCTGTAAATGTTTAAATGTGTAACTTAGTTTCGGAAAACTAAACATTTTATATCTATGGTAAAAAAAAAACAGATTTTCCCGTACTTATCTAAATAATGAATGAGTCATTTCATAGCTGCATTATCATCACTTTTGTAAATGTGTGGAGCTAATTACTTTTTCTTTTCTATGGACAAAACAGAGTAAAATGGATTCGAGCCTCCCTTGTCACCTTGAGGTTTCTCCCTGATATTTCCTAATAATGTCAGAAAGTGGACATCCGTCTACACTTTCGTTGTTTTTGAGAAAAGCCACGAAAAGTAACTGTCCCTCCGGACCCTTCCCCGCCCTCTTAAAGTACCTACGTTAGTGTAACTGTGTAGTGTGGCCTCTAACGTGCGACTTGGCGAGTGCATCGCTAAAAGCTTCAAAACAGGAACAGGTCCACATACATTTGTAGCAAGTACTTACCAACATGCTAAGTGGCTGGTAGTTGTTATGTTACTTAAGTTTATATACTTACATTATGGGTACGAGTAGAATAACATAATGGTAGTGGAAATCTCTTTAATAACGTATGTCTCGAACGTGGGCCTCCAGGTGCCAGCAGCCCCTGTAGAGACTATTAAAATCGTCTCCAAATGAGGACATGATAGTAATAAAGTTGGGTATCGAGATTAAGACATGTGTTTAACTGATAGCGGTGGTCGATGTTTCATCGCTTGTAAATTTATCATTTTTTCTTCTTTCGCGCGAGCTTAGCGCCACAACTTACTTACATTGTGGTTTACAAAAACTGGCGAAACTCGAATGGGGAAAAATGCGAATGGAAAGCTACGCGAAATTAAGGAGTTTGGGGAAACGGTCTAATGGCAAAAACTGATGGACGGATCGAAACTCGAGTGGGGAAAAATGCGAATGGAAAGTGTGCTACCCGGAATTAAAAGGTTTGGGGAAACGATCTAACTTCTCGTTTAGTGTACCTTTACAACTAGATATTTCCTTTTGTTTAATAAAATTAAGACCCTGTGTTCTGAGTGTAATAAGATAGACAGGTACATGTATAGGAATATGTACTCTACTTTGTATGTTTAGTAAATTCAGTAAATGCAAGTTGCCAACAGAAGCGTAGCGTAGTAAGGTAAGAACTAGGGAGCTTACTCAACTTTAAAGTACGTCTTTGTAACCGGGTTGTAGTGAAATAATGGTAGGAGGTACTTATTTAAGTAAGCATTTGCTTATGTATATGCAACGCAAGTTAATTTGTTGGTCTAGACTCTAGATAGACAGGTGCTTGTTTTTTTTATGGTAGTTCCCATTGCCACTGAATATTGCGACGACGGCGGCGCATAGCAGGTGGAACTCTGCTGATGGAAAATATAGTATAGTCAATTCTGCGGTATAGGGTCGGGGTTGTGCCAATAATAGTATATTTTACGACCACTTGTTCGCGATCGCGAGGAACCTTACAGAACTTCTATTAAAATTGGTACTGATGATTTACCCCACACTCGATTCATTATGCAATCAGAATTATTCTTCAAATTATTCTTCAAACTAGATTACGGAGACAGATGTGGTGAGAACAATGATATCATATACAGGTGAGAACGATAACACACCGCAACCTCAGTAACATGGTAACCCACACTGCGCGGGCGCACCGCAAGTAGGCCAACACTCGATAGCCTGTTGTCTGCACGCACTCTAGACAAGGAGACACGCAGGCTAGAACTAGAAATATTACTGCATCCTATGTGAGCAATTATTGTATACAACGTGTTAGTTAGTTAAATAGAGTAAAGTTCTCCGTGATTTCGTTTTTATTTTATTGTTTAAAAAACTTGACTTTTCCCTGACCTTAGTCATGTTTATTTTAAAATAAAACAGGACAAAAAGAAAATTATGTTTAATAGTTACGAAATATTGTTTATTATCTTAAACTATACGAGATTGAGATCAAGTCCCTCAGTCCAGTATAGAGGGATATATTACAGAGATATAATATAAAATGAGAACAACAATAGCTGGTAATTTTATAACAAAGCCTTTAGACAAAATAATAAGGTCGAGCAGCCTTCTCAGTAGACAAACAGTCGCCCGTAGACGTAGAGCTCTCTCGTACTAGCACGCATTGTGCCTATTCATAGTCATAGCTAGACGGAACGGCGCGGTTGTGTTACCTAACCTGGCGGTTGAGGAGATTCGAGACTTGATAAGGATGCCAAAGACAGTTGGGATTGCTGATAAAACGGTGATTTATAACGCAAATTACCAGCTGTTATTACAATTTTTTTTTTCGGTTTCTGAAATTTCAGAAATTCCAGCTAGGTGATCATGGCATATCATGTCAAAAAAGGTCTAATGGACCTTTTACGAATAATCTTAGATCTCGTTTTTGCTAGAATCGGAAACAACACATTCTGTGTATTATAAAAAAAAATGTATGTATGTGTAAATATTGTAAAAAGATGAAACATTCGCTTACCTACTCTTTTTTTTTTCAAGCGTACAGCCACGGCGGCGGCGTAGACGGCGCATCCTTCTTTCATTACAAGTCGTATAGAAACGTAAAAGCTGCAACCACTGAGACATAAAACTCAGAAATAGCGAGACGAAGAGGCGCGTACGCAACATTGTATTGTTGTTACCTGCTTGTATACGGTCGATCACAAGCATAGTAAGAAAAAAAAATCTTCTGTAAAAGTAAGATGGGAATCTTGGTCTTGTTATTTACAAAATGGCATATCGAGAATTTTCATTCGAATATCGTCTCTACCACAGATAATAGAAAGGCACAGACAGTAATGGCGATAGTAGTAAGTAGTTACTTTACTACTACTTGTGTACTTGTGTAGATCTTAACCCACACGATGAAGGACGAACCACGGATAGTTTAAATACAAGAAAGAGTGCTAACTCTTAAAATAAACTGTTATGTTCGATGTGCGCTCGGCTGTACTTATTCTCACTTTGTTACACTGCGCGCTTAACTACTACGCTTATAGAACTTAACGTTCCTGTTCATAAAGTTTAAAATAAAGTTTATGAACTCCACTAACCTGAGCAAATTTAAAGTTGGTTCAAAATAGAGGAAATAGATTATAGTGCTCTCCCTTGAAGATAGGTGAAGCTACACCTTTCTGTGCGATATTTCCGTACCATACAGATACAGATTGCTACCTAGAAGAGATCGCTACCCGATCGCGATCGCTAACGTGTTTTGACGAAGTTGACGGCTTTTTGGATGATCAATCTGTCACTGACCATTCTCAGATTACCTTGAAGTTTATACCCCATTCAGGGAGCTCAGATCCTAAAATGTAAACAAACCGTTCGCTAGAAGATGCAAGTTACCTCTCCCACTCATTCACGTATTTACTAAGTATACATACTCCGACAATGATACAGATCATCCAAAGAAACAAAAATATCCGCGTTCACTTATAGATCAACGCGTTTATCACACTTTCCACGACGTCATACTCGCCATATTTGTTTACATTATAAATCTCCTTTGCCTGATTGGACTTTAGTTACGTGTTTTCTATTTTTTTTTGTAATTTTATAGACTCTGAAATACTAGATATCAAGTTGCACCGTTCACAACAGGTCCACAACTTTATCAAAATTAACATATGGAATATCACTAAACAAAGTTGCCTCGTCATTTGCACTCATAAGAAGAAAATCTTGTTTTCCCAATCTATGTCTCATTCAGTGCGTATAATCAATAATTTTTTGCTATCTTCTAAGGAAAAAGCTTTTTAAACAAGGTATCATCCATGTACTTTTTAAATAAATTACTTCGCAACGTACGCACAGATACAGTCAGCTTCAAATAAAACTGACCCTACTGGCATAGTCATGTTTATCTGCAGTTGACTGTACTAGAGCAGTAACAAAGCGATGGCCCAGTTAAGTTAGGACCATGTTGAAGCAGTTCTTTAGCAAATACCTTGGCTCGTAAATTAGACTTTACTTGAGCTCCACAAGAACTCAAGTTAGATATTCTTGGTGATTTGCATAAACTAGGAATACATTCTGATTTGTTGACGTCGATTTCAGAAACGAGGCGTGACCAGGCAATTCCAATGTCGTATAATTTTACTAAGTGGAGGAATTCTAGGTTATATTTATAAGAACAGAAATTAAAACTAAAGAAACAAATCATACAGACAAAACATCAAGAAACACTTGTGTAAACAACACAAAAATAGACATTTATAAAAAAAAGCTCGATTGGGATTTTTAATAATGTAGATCGAAAAAAATCTATCACTATGTAATTAAAAACTTCTAAATAAATGTTCTATATTTATTACAGTTTAATATTACAAATCGTAAGTGTTCTTCTTCCTATCAACTTTACCAGGCTGATGTTGCCGAAACATGAGTTACAAAGTCTGAACAGAATAGGCAGCCCATGTTGCGTGGGCGCAGACCAGCGCACGCGCGCCGTGCTGTCTAACGTTGCTAGTAAGTACCACAGATGAAATAATAGTAGTGGTCTGGCAAGTTCACTCGTGCACTGAAGATTTTATCACAACGATGTTTGTTACATATCTAGCCTACTTAGTTCTTATTTAGCTAACTCTACACCGCAAGGGCAAACTAGTATTTAAGTATTCGAAATAAGAATGTAAAAGTCTGCATTAACAGGCTGAAAGATTGATCGCTCTTACGTGAGTTACTATTAACGGTCGCCGCCGGTAAGATGTTCGGCGTCTTTTTTTTTAAATAAATACACACAAAATATCAAACTGTTCCAATGAACAACTAAACTTCTGAATTTAAAAAAATATTAATTCTTTTGTTTAGTTACTATTTAAATTCGTTCTAGTTCGAGCGCAGCAGCGCTCTCTGATACAGTAATCTTTTAATCTGCTATCTCCAACCCGCCTGCCAAGCGTGGAGATTATGGCAAAACCCTCCACTTAAGTGGAGGAGGCCCATAGTCCAGCAGTGGACTGTAACAGGCCGTTGATTTTTTATTTGAAATTCGTTCTAATTTATATTCATAGAATCACGAAGCCTACCGACAAAGTCTTTTTTCCGAACTAAATACGAAAACATCGATATGCTTCCCATCCCATCTCATTCCAACCAAACAATCCAATTATTATTATAAAAATACCCTTTTGCTGCGAAATAAACTTATATAACAACCGGACTAACTATTTGCAACACGTTTGTCTGTTTTAAGCCCGGCTGAGTGCCGCTCACCGCAGTTAGTGCTCACTTAATTAAGTATTTACTTTAGAGCACCGTAAATCTACGTTTACGTCCGCAGGGGCCTTATTGTGCTATGATAAAAATGTATTAATTTTTTTTATCATAATTAAAATACAATCTTAATAATGGCTTGTGGACTCCGCAACTAGGTATAAGTACCTGTATTATGATACGGCTTAAGAATTTATATAATTTCCTATAAATGTCAATAATTTGATTCTGGTCCAGGATCCCCAACAAGTCCCTAATAGCAGAGCAGGTCTTATAATAAAATCAATCAAATAAAATACCTGCTCCTGAAGCAATCACAAAGATTAGATATTTATATTCAGAGATTTTAGATAATGCTAACAATAATATTATTAGAAATTACGTTTTGACTTTTATCGAGGCATTACTTTGTAGAGACGTCTTGTCCAGAATATATCAATAAAATATTAATTTATTTTGTGCCGAGACTTACAGATTGCTAAAACTTCATTTATATCAAAAGTTAAGGTCCTAAAATACTGTTACTTATTAGAATTTCGGGACGATAATATTTCAGAAACAAAGTTTCATACAATACGGAGTGTTTGTGCCTGGTTCGTGAACATGGGATTGTTTATTCAACATAAAATGTTTGCTTTGGAAATTCAATTTTGTTGGTTATGAAGAAAACAACAGAATTGGCCCCATCTCTTTTAAAATATTGTTCAGGTGTGGCAAAACTTCTTATTTTTGCTTTCAAGTCAAGAAAAGTTAAGACTAGCTTGAAAAAACGCAGCAAGAAACTTCCAGAAGGAGTAGAATTTCATACCTATTTTCCCTACATATTTCTTCGCAATTAGAAGTAGTTGAGATTCATCAACGGCCCGTTACAGTCCACTGCTGGACTATGAGCCTCCTCCACTTAAGTGGAGGGTTTTGCCATAATCTTAATCTCCACGCTTGGTAGGCGGGTTGGAGATCGCAGATTAAAAGGTTACTGTATCGAAGAGCGCTGCTGCCCGTTCCCTGTTCAATGTGTAGTCCCTAAGTCGCCCCTTACGACACCCACGGGAAGAGTAGGGGTTGGTGACAAATGTATTCTACTCTACCGTCACCACACGGCGGCAGTTGAGTATAAGTCTCGCCTAATAGCTGGAACGTGCTGAGCCAGGAAAAGCCCAACGCACACAAATCCTGCAAATCATTGTCGAGATTGCCAAGTTCCACTACTTCTTTAGCTAAACAATCACTTGCCCACGCGTCTCCACTTTCGTCCACCGGAAGATGCAATTGACCGATTAGTTTCTATGTTCAGCCGTATGGGCCGTGTGCCGTCTGGCCCTTAGGGTCGTGGGCGAGGCGGAAGGGAAAGCGGATTTATGGCCGGCGTTTACAGCATAAATTTATAAGCAGAACCGAGTCTTTGAATCCTAACAGCGGTTTGATAAATCGGGTGCGCGTGCTTCGTGTCGCAAAGGGCAGTCGTTGGAATCGCATTTGCATTGCAAAGGGTTATGATTTTAATGGCTATTTAATGGAACGGGTCTTAGAATATAATTCACCGTTGGGTTCAAAACTGCACTCGCATAACGATGTCACAAGGTCGATACGAGGACGATCGATACCTCAGATCAGCTTTTTTATTAGAAATCGATATGATCGATAGATATGAATTGAATATAGGTGTACTTGCATTATATCGCATAACATTTCTAGTCAGAAGATTTCAGGCGACGCGCTTCAAATGATTTTGTTCCAGACATTGCTGCACACAAAGAAAGGTAAATTGTTTGATAACTCACTCAGTTGCAGAAACATCCATACATTTAAACCCGATTTGTCTTTAATAGTACTTTTATTTTATTTTCTGCTAGATTTAGCTCCATTCAGTTACAGTTTTGGTCCAGGATAAAAAACCTAGTCCATAAACAAAGCATAAACTGCCACAACAAACTTACTTCTCACTATTAGGAAGGAAACATGATAAAAATAAAATGTGCAACCTCGTACCGTGAGAGACTGCCTGCCCTCGTACCGTGAGAGACCGCCTGCCCTAGTACGAGTATATATTTCAACTCTCTACATTTAGTTCGTTCGCTTTTTGAAATAAAAATACCACTGTGGGTCCATTCAAAAAGCTCTGTAAATGTTGCTTTTAAACTTTTGTACTGTTAACGTTTAAACTGTAAATCCTATTATAATCCACTAAAAGCCGTGTTTTATGCTTATTTTGTATGAAAAATAATTTGTTGTTGTATTGAAAAAATAATATGAACTCTAATATGGTTAATGGTGTTGGTGCCACAATTATTTTTCTTTTTTGTACCTTGGTATATTATATGTATTGTGCACTGTTTATTAACCCAAATAAATGAAAACAAAAAAACTCATCAAAGATTATAATCATAATTATTATTAATCAGTTAAATCAGTCAAATATTTATACTTTCTGCCATGTAGGTACGTATTTCTTAGTTAACGTTTCCCTGCTGCTAAACCAGCAATTTATTTTTACTATTAAAAAGCAACATTATCCTCAGTTAAAAAATATTGTCTATCAAAAGAATTCCAATCAAGACACAAACATTAAAAACGAATGCTTTATACTTATAGGTTTAACGGTTGCTTGGGAAATTCCAAAATAAAATATTCGAGTTGCATAAGTTCTCGTACTTCGCGAATCACAGTCGACCGGATGGGCGAATCTGGTCAGATAGTGCTCCCCAAATACCTACAAGGACGGCTCCATTACTGATCTGCTTTGTGACAACATGATGCGTCTAAATGACCGCCGTCCGGCTGCCCACTCTGCGCCAACGCATCATACTAAAGACCTTTAACTATTACTAGCATGCATGTCTTGAAACCTTATTGATTTATAGAACGAACAGATTTGCGAAGGAAGTAAAGAGTTAGCAGTGAATAAAATGATGAAGGCGGAAGAAAGATTGTGTGTGTATTGTTGTTTAAAAAGACACTATGAATTAAGTTGTTGGATACGTATATATATATATTTACAGAGACTAGTACCTACTAGTACTTGAGCTGTTTAAGTGAAGTTTAAAGTTGTGCTTTATTGGACAATAATAGTAACAAAAATCTAAGTTTTACAAAATAAATTATTAGTTGGTAAGAACGTATTAAAAATACTTGATTAACTCTTATTCGTGTTTTGGTTTGCTTGGAATACTGCGCTAAGGTATTTAAGATAGAAAACCGCAGTGAGTTGAGTTGGACTGGGGTGGCATTCCTGTCCTCGTTGCATCACCGATGGATAAGAGTGCAACGCTCCGCGGCGCGGGCGCACGGGAGTGAGCGTGCACTCGACAACATGACTACCTGCACCAACCAAACCCACGGAGCATTTAGCAAAAGCTGAAATAATACTTTTTACTGATAGAATGGTTATAAAAATTAATATCTTGTTTAAGTATCTATGAAGGTATATATTGCATATGTAAGTATATCTGTGTGTATATATATTTGTGTGTATATGTATATAATATGTGTATGTATTATGCTATGTATTGTATATTGTATTTATATATTTACTATATTTGTCTATATATCATAGTTATAGGTTAAAGTAACTGTACATTTCCTTCACGCACTTACTACTCCGTTTCCGTACACTGTTCCTCTATAAAAAGAAAGGTTGTCTGGAAGAGATCGCTATTAGCGATAAGGCCGCCTTTGCGCACATTTTATAATAATGTTTTCTTTATATGTCCCATATGTGTTATGCAATAAAGTGTTACTTACTTACTTACTTACTTACTTATCTTTCATGAAAAATAATTGTGGGTCAAAATGATAAAGCATCCACGAACTCCAAAGTCAGCGGGCACTCAATCGTTGCGCGATCGATCTGCAGGTACTCAAAACAAATATTTTTGCACAATCAAGAAAATAAACAGCTCAAAAATATTCGGGAAGCAGTAGGTACATCACCTGCAATCAGAAAGACCCTTAACCACAAGCAACACGGGAATTACTTTGACGGTTAACATATTATGTGAACCTTGGTAATGTCAGCAGTTATCTTCACATCGGGAATCATTCAACTGAGATAATGATAAGCAAGACTTACTCAGAGCTCTACGCATCTACTTCACCCCTTGTATTAACCGCAAGTATTAAATACGAACGGAACTAAACTGTATTCAAACATGAGGTACATGAGGTGACCTAACCTTGTTAAGAAAAAAAAAAACAAACGCTTGAATTGGCAAAAACCGTAAACTTACTGATCCTTACTACTATTATAAACGCGAAAGTTTGTAAGTATGTTTGTTACTCTTCACGCAAAAACTACTGAACGGATTGGGATGAAATTTGGAATAGAGATAGTTTGTACACATAGGATACTTTTTACGGGAAAAAGTTTTATTCCCACGGGAAAATCTTACACAATGTGAGAGTAGCCGTGGGCGGACCGCATAGTATAATATAAAAGTAACAAAGTAATATAAAAGTAACATAGACGTTTATAAAACAACCAGACAGTTCTAACAGCAAGAAAGGGCAGAAAAATTATCACACACGGAATGCAACTCCGCTACCAAAGACTCAAACTTACGTAAGCCCTAAGTACAATAAAGAACGTGGGGCGTTGCTCTAAGAGCCTATGCTGTAAATACGAACACTATAACTCTAAAGAATTAATTATTTATTTACTCCTTTTTTATATTATGAGAAAACTAGATACACGTAGACGTCTAGCCCGTGACACGACGGCGACCAGACTCTTCAACAAAAAAGAGTTCATTCGATATTCAAAAATTATAAACTATATCGAACAAAACAAACGAACAGCCAGCCAGCATCCATAAAGGAGGACGCTCACCGCAGTACACCTGTACATTCGAGTACATTCGATGTCATAAGATAATAATAATAATACGGACACCCATACGCGCATTCTCAGGTGCGAAGCGTATCTCGTTACCACACGGAGTGGTTATTGCAAAGTACGTCACTCGTCGACAGCTTCGGCAGACGCGATGGCGGCGACAGCAAGCAAAAAGATACTGGCACACACACTGCCTGATTGTAGTCATCTGATCAAGTAAGATAGAAAATAATACGTCTGTTTTTGATCAGCAATTTGTCTGTTTTGTTCTTCTCACTCAACATCTAAAAAACTGAGGAAAACGGAAATTCTTAATTTTACTTCTTTATGAGGTATAGGTACCCGGATGTTGGTGTCTTCTTCTTTATTCAAAAAATGTTAATTAAATAGAGAGTATGCAGAACGCACTCCGCTCACTTGACTGCGTCGCGTCGTAGTTGTCACTTTGCTACGATCGCTACGTCGTCGTAGCACTGGTCTACGAAAAGTTCTACGAGATAAAACTCTGTGGTGTTTCTTTATTTTAAAAGTTTTTTTTTATATATCTTACTTCTACTTTGCTATGATTGCTACATCGTAGCACTATTCTACGAGATAAATTCAATGTATTTTTATATTGCTTTCCTAGTATTATACCCAAATATATAAGCAGTGTAAAATTATATAAACACTATGCCGTGGTGGTATTAAATTTAATGGCCACCTAATCTTTCACAATTTTTTTTTTAATTTATTATTCTAACCTTTTATTTGTAAAGTGGAGTTGCTGATGCTTAAAATCTTAAAACACAAACACCTTACCCTACAAAAATCATTCGTGTGACGATTCAACAAGAACAGTAACAGGATCTGCGAATTATTATGAATAGAGTCACGTTCTGCTAATAGTGCCATTCCGATCCAATAAACACAGCTTCATCATAATTTCAAATTCTGATAAAGAGGTGCGCAGACGCCATTGCAGTTCTTTTTAATGTTTACTTAGCATTTAGCATTACTTAGCATTTCACGGATAGAAACGCCTCAGTTTATCGGTTTGATTACTGATTGCAACGTTTCCAATAAGCTGTCCGCTAATTTAAGCGACCATAAACGATACGGTTTTTATGGCTTGGATGGAATACTTTGTCGCATCTCGTAAAATATTTTGTGAAAGACATCAAAAAGTACTTAAGAAATTTAATTAACATTACTCGCCGCCATCTTGCAGATAGGAAGCAACACTGACCGCACAGCATTAAAAAAACATGTGGTAAACTGGGGTAACATCTTTGTTTTAGTTTATTTTTCTGTTTGTAGAAAAGAATCATCCCTTATATGCGGCTGTCAAAACGTATTGACGGCAAAAAATATAACTGTTTGTTTCTTTCATATATAAAGGAGAAGTAGGAGTTGCATATTTTTTATTATTTAGTTTTAAATAATAGTGTATTATCCAGTGAATAAATTTTATGAATTTTAGTAAAAAGATTGAAACGCTACTGCTATCACATTACTGGTACACAGATATTTAAACTACATATCTGTGTTTGGTACCCTTCACTGCAATCGTTCTTGATCTTAAATAAATAGTTAAAATGTTACGCTTGACACGCAGTTGACAATACATTCCAGCAGTCAGCAAGCAAATCGTTTATATATAACTTGTGTAACTCTACATAAGCAAGCTACAAGCGCTACGTAGCTAAACCGGAGTTAGTAGACGTCACATCGCTCGCTATGTAAATCTCGAGGTTCAGACATGACGGTTTGCTGTTATCGCAACCAACCTGCGCTCTATTGCTACCCCTAATTTAACGCCAGTTTATTTGCAGTACAAAATCATCATCATTGGGCACCACATCTTTAACAGATGATTGTTGCTTTTTTTTTATCTCCATTGGCATGGTGTGGTTTGCACATCGTCACAGACCATAATCAATTAGATAAGAACGAGGAAACGATTATTAAAAAGATTAGATTATAATAAGGATCGGAATTTGGATAGGATTCAGAAAGGATTACAGGAAAAATATATGTTGATTGACACAGCAGTACAAAATATAGTTTGAGTTACACGCTATTCGTCAGTTCGCTATGCGTCATGTCCCGTACAGTTCATTGGTTAAATCAAACATTGTGTTAAATATTCTCAAAAAAGGATCTGACTGAATGACATTTAAAATGTGTTTAAAATACATTTTCGATAACAAAAGACTAGCTACAATCAGAATTAGCGCGGGAAAAACAAAACAAGCTTACGTTACCCGCACGCATATTACGTACTATTACTTAAAATCAAACAGCCGTCATAGTTCAAAATAGTGTTTTCTGAACTTCGGAACGTAAGTCATTGGTCCCGTGTATTTATTTTATTGATATTGTGAATTATCTATCTAAATATATAAAAGAAGACACTGACTGACTGACATATCAACGCACAGCCTAAACCGCTGGGACTAGAGATTCCAAATTTGGCACGTAGGTTTCTTAAGAGGTCTAGAGGTGCACTAAGAAAGGATTTTTCAAAATTCATTTCCTAAAGGGGTGAAACGGGGGTGCAAAGTTTGTTTGGGGAAACTAGATTAGTTACACTATTTTATTCGAAACTTCACAGGAGTACTCCTATCAATAAATGAGTAAATATATGTTTCTGGTTTTTTCAGAATTCAACCCTTAAAAGGGGGAAATGGGGTGGCAAAGTCTGAAAACCAACATAAGTATCGTTTGTATAGTTTATCGGGTCGTTGATTACGAAAATTATAACGATTTTAAAATCCTTCATGGCGGACGTGAAATACCATCATCCCCTATTGGGACGCAATGGCGTTGAAATGTCTAAATATCAATATGGGTGTCGTTTTTATGGTTTTTGGGGACGTTAATTACGAAAATGCCATCGTTTCAGAAATGTAATACAGTAGACATGAAAATTTTTGAAAGTATGTGGGCCAAATTGCAATTCAAGTTTCACGGTGCTTAAATAAACTACTAAATAATTATACCATAATATGTAAATTCTTTTTTTTTACACCCGCCTTTTATTCATAATTTAATGATTTTCTTTTGCCCAATGGTTGCTTGGAAGTAATCGCTTAGATCGATAAGGCCGCCTGTTGCCTTTCCTTAATTTATATTTGTACGAATGTTTGTAGATGTGCAATAAAGTATATTTGAATTGATTGCATTCAATCAGTTCCGTAGTTTCGGTTCAAATCGGCTGTAACAGACGTACGGACATACAGCCACACAATTGAGGGTTCCATTTTTTTATTTTGAAGTATGGATTGAGACCCGCGTTATCCTAATAGGTTTTAAAATTTGTATTTGGTGCTATCTCGATCATCGTCGTTAATCGTTACCTAGGCGAGCGCGGGCGGCGGCGGTGGCGCAGCGGTGGCGTGGCGGGACGGAGGAAAGCTTTCTGCATTAGTACAATACCACAGAATAACTAATAGTACTTAATGAATTAGTACAGTTCAAGGTGCTGCGAAATTGTTCGGATGGTTTTACATGAGGTTGTGTTAAGAAGGTACTAGGGCAGTAGGGCAGCATGCGTGGGCAGGGTATGTTAGTTGCCTTAGTTCGGTCGTCGCGGGCAAAAACTATTTCCACGCGGACGAAGTTGCGGGCAAGTGACGTCATGTATAGCTGTGTCTCAGAGGAACAAAAGACGATCGGGAACGCGGGTCGGAAATATTTGTGTAGAGTGAAGACAAGAAGTAAATCTTAAGTAAACATAAAAAGAGGTCACTGCGATGCACGTTCGATTTCTTTGAGGTATAATCCCATTTCTTTGATCGATAAAAAGAAAAAAATATCTGCAATACAAACAAAAGGAGGAATGACCACAGAAAGTAGCAGTAACATAATATGCAAAGGAATGAGTTGACAGGTATTTGAGAATGCACTCCGCATTTCAAAGCGCGAGCGCAGGCAAATTGATGTTGTGTTGAGTTTAGTTTGGAAGGTATCCACTGTGCCCGATTCTTGAAAAGTCATTTTAATTTTTTTGAGAAAAAAGGGAAAGGAGATGTATTCTTGTAATTTATAAGAAATATGTATGTTAATTATATGTATGTTAAGTTTAAATAATTAAAAAAAAATATATATATATATTTGCCATTTGGAGATCCATGGTTTTGTTGGAAGAAATTTAACCGTAAAGGATAACTTTTACAAAAAATATTAACATTGGGGGTCCAAAGCGGTGAAAGGCATTTTCAAGGGAATTGATAGACAGATTTATTTATAGATTATAGATTAAAGATCAGATTCATTTACATATTATTATTTGCCATGCACCACACATTACATGCATTTAATTTCGCGGCCACTATCGTGGTAAGCTATGCCCCTTTATTTAATAAATTACAGTTTAATTTTAACATTATTTAGTCTGCTAGAATCAGGGGCCCAGGCTCGTGTCGTGGCTCATACCGAGTGCAATCACGAGATCTCGTAAAACTGTGTCGCGGTTGTAAACGCGATAATTATGATAATTCCCGCAAACATCATTCCTTATTACCCCATGACGTGTGGTGTGTCCGTAATTGCACCATCACACATAGTTCTGTAGTGGAAAAATTGTGTCAGTTTATGAATTTATTGATGATATTTTTTTTCTTAATTGTGTAATATTGTAGTTTAAAAGTGACGTAAGTTAATAATTATTTATCTAAGTAGAGAGATCAATTTTGAAAGACCACTGTTAATTTAACATCCCTGTCCATTGATGTAGTGACGGAGATATTTAGACAGCAAAAGGTGGGTTCATCAAAAATAGAACTGTCCGAAATAAACCCATGTTACATTACGAGACAGACGACCTAGCTGTCGAGCATGACCCTAAGCTCGACTCGAAACATCTTCTTTTCAGTACGCAATGGACAGACTAAAAATATCTCGACAAGTATCCAAAAAGGTTAAAGAAAACCTTTTTGTCTACATAACCAGTCAACCAAAAATATTCAGATATGTTCACCCAATTTGGGAAAGTTAATCACAGAAGACATGCTAGACTAATTTTATGGCAGTCACTTACAGTATCAAACTCACAGCGCTGTTATCCATTACACATCTAAAAAGAACTATACTAAGCTCACCAGTTCTGTAGCCAGCATTGGAAAGGTAAGTGGCGAAGGTTTTGGTCTCGTGTGTAGCTTGCCACATCGGAGACGAGCAGTTGTCGTTGTTGGTGTAAACATTATGGTTGTGGACATATGACCCAGTCAGCAACGAACTCCTGTAAAAACAACCAGTGTTACTCGTAAAATTCGAGCTATATCGTATGGAAATATTAGCTATGATTATGAGTATGATACAAGTCATGTTGGCTGGCATATCCTCTGGCAAGAAGAGCAGTCGTCAAGTATTCGTCAACTACGTTCCTACGCAGGTACATCACGCCAAACGCTCGAGATACCAAACCTTACGACTTTAACAGTCTAATAAATTGAAGCGAATGAATTTATAACAAGTGCTCATACACAAACGTCGATAGGGTCTATATTTCCATTAATCCGTCAGTCTAAATGAACTGCGATTGAAAGCATAGCGTTGGCGGCCGCCCAACTTCATCTGCTTTATGAGTGAATTTCAAAAAGATTCCAAGTACCCTGTACACATCGTTTCTGCTAAAATTATATTTCCATACACCATAGTATAATGAATATTTAAAACCCAATAAATATAAATTATTGAAATAATTTTATAACTCGAGGTACAATCTATAATAATTCCATATTTTAAAAATCTAACCCAAGTTTACTCTTACACAACCGTCCAATCTCGCTGCCATCAGAGAACTGACTTCTTAAAAATCATCAAGTCCGTTGATTTTCTTCAAATATTAAATTCTACGTTGTTATTGGTCAGTGATATGTGTGCAATGAATAAATGATTACTGATTACTGATTACTGATATTTGCTCGTGATTGGACGATTGAATATTAAAGATAACACTAAATGTTGCCCTATTTTTCGATATTCAAACTACTAAATCAAGAAATCATAACATTAGTATAAGTGGAAATATTACCTTGAGGGACAACACATAGGCGTAGTAGTATAAGCGTGTCTGAATTCTGCACCAGCGCTTCTAATAGCTTTCATGGTTCGGGGCATAAAGTTCAAACTTCCCAACTCTACATCCTGGTCGTCAGTGAGAATCAGAATGATATTTGGTTTCCTTTCTCTGGGTTGAGGGTATGGTATCAAACGCTCTTGCCATTTACTTGGCATCTTTGCTTTAGACCTCGTAGCGTTTTCCCTCAAACCGTGTAATTTCTCTTGAACACGGACTGGTTTTTTCCTGTCGCCAATCTTATCCACATTACTTCGGTTCCAATGTCTGTCCGTATCCGCCTTGCGCGGCTTTTCATCTCTTTTCAAGCTGAACGGTTCGATTGTTTTGTTATGTGTATTTTCCAGAGATTCTGCGCCCTTTCGGCGATCCCTTCTGACTTCATGCTCTCGTTCCCACGCTCGGCGTCTGTCACCCCGGAATCGTGAGCTGTTCCTATGTCTCAAGTTCCGTCTCTCTGGTAGATCAGTTAAAGTTCCATTGAAAGTAGTCCGGTTACGATTGTTTTCTCTATTTCTTATTTCTCTGGCTCTTGCCTCGTCATCTTCGTAAGAATCTCTTCGAGCGGATATCAGGACGCAGTTCCAGGTTAGTAAGAGTGATATAATTTTTAGATTCATGTTTGTTGTTAATAAATTATTCTATCACAGGGTTTAACTTCTAAGAAGTTTAAATATTCTTAGTCTAATAAGATTATTAATCAGTGTCAATTTCACGTCATTAACGATTTTATCCAGCAGCGATTCTTCGCGCGGTGCGCCATGGTTTCTCGGATACCTGTAACAAGGAGAGAAGTCTTTAAACCAAGAAAATTATTTACAGCATTAAGTTTTACTATTGTCTGGCTTTGTTAGGAAACGATTAATTGGTTTACGATGTACGATTTACGTTCATAAATATAATTTCAAGAGTGTAACTTGAGCACCCGGAAGTTTGTGGGACGCCTATTCCATGTTTGCTTGGAATATTGAAATACGTTCACCCGAGTTGCACGGCAATCAATATAGGTTTAATGCCGGCGGAGCTGGGCATCAATCGTGCAGCTTTTAGCAGAATTGGCCGGCTGGGCCCCTACCAGCCCTCTCAGCAAATAAATTGCGCAGTTCCCTGCACGCAAACTAAACTATGCATATTGAGTCTGCCAGCCTGATGACTAGATACATGCCGGTTCTATTTTACATGTGTTTAAAAGTTTGGGTACAGGATCGTGCTTCATGAATAAAAGAACAAAAATATGAAAACTTTAGCTTTTCCGATTGTTGAAATAATAATAATAATAAAAATTGTGTTTATTTCACTCCACAAACAAGCAAATAGAAGCCGACAGCTCAGTTTGTGCTATTTCAATTCTGATTTAGCTGCAAAGTTCACGCAGACCGCGGTAAATCGGGTAACTGCGATCGATGGTAAGCGCTGAGTTATCTAGTCCGATCGCCCGGTCAGTTAGCGCAAATCGTACAGGCAGGACAACTCAATCGCACTCGAAGCGGTCGAGTAATTTGCAATAGTAAGTAGGTACTTCCGAACGATGCATACTAAGTGCAAAAAATTTTGCATCCAGTAATCCAGTCTGTGTATTTTCTATCTATAGACTGAAAAGTATCGAATTATTTTGACTTTTGGCTATATGGTTTGGACATTTGGACAAGCAAGCAATTAACCGATCCTCTTCGTTGTAAGGTGCTCCCTCCCACTTCTTCAATTACCATCTCTTGTGATTTATTTGCATGTTTGACACGTTTCATTTATAGATAGTCCGTTGGGTCCTTCTGGCCGAATCACAGACAACACTTGTTGAGGAAATATTGGGTAATGGACAAACTTCTTACTGATGGAAATGTTGGATGAAAATAAGATTACTATTCAAGGAATAACCGGAAAATAAAAAAATATATGGCCAGAACTATCCACCAATTGTTTGTTTGTCAGAGGTTTTCATTTGGACCGCATAAAAGCTCCATTCTATACAAAAGTCCATTTAGAGTGGCATGTTGATGGATAGGCAACACGACAGACGATAGTGTCCAGTGGAGGCAGTGAATAATCCAGTCCCATACCACATCACAGCGCGATGCAGCATGCTAACCCCTCGGGAGCCGACTGAGTTGTGTTTACATACAAGGTTTTGCAATTTGGGGCACAATCTGAGGCAATCTCCAGAGGACAGTCTCCAGAACAAACATGTCACGTCATATCGCGACACGACAGACAGACAAAGGGCTTTTAGCTGAATCACTTATGTTGGAGTACCATTGCACTTTGGTACAATACGTATGTAGAAAATGTTAGTGTTTCTAGGAATATCAACAGTTAGCAGAGAGTATTTATGATTTATATTTAACTGTCTTAATCATTGTCACAACTATTTTAGTTTTAATGGCTTAATAGTTGTTACCGCAAAAGCAACACTTATTCCAGAAATAACTGATGATTTAGACCAATCCAAACTGTAAGTAAATATACTTACCTAATACATCTAAACAAAGTTAAACCATCCTGATTGAATAGTGCTACAGACAGAACACATACAAAAGCTTTAATTAAACTTATTAACACTCCTTTTTTGTCGGGAGCAAAAAATTATCAGCGTTTTATAAAAGCGTTTTTCCAAGTGCACAAAATGCAAATTCCTCTTGATTTAGCATTTCCCGAGTTTATTTTCCAACCGTATATTCGCTAAATTAATTAACTTTGCTCGAAACGTTTTATTTCTGTTCTGTACCTAAGCAAAGTTTACGTAAAATAACAAATTCGCGTTGAATTTTCTTGTTGTTTATAGGAAGGAAGCACGCGAGCTTCTATTTACACTGCGTTTAGCGGATCGGATAAGTTTTGTTGTGTTAAGAGAGTACAACAACCTCGGGAAATGTTGGCGTTTGGTTGTTGTTAGATGTTTAGCTGGCTTAACAAAATTGCGGCGCCAACTCTCACACAACACGGATTGTATATAGCGGCAAAATGTCACAAGTTGGTTGAATCTGAATTGGAAATTAAGTTTATACATAAGCATTGTTTTATTATTTTACTAGCTGTTGCCCGCGAATTTGTCCGCGTGGAAATAGTTTTAGCCCGCGACGACCGAACTAAGGCAAAATACACTACACCTACCCTACACCTACCCTATCCTACACGTACCCTACACGTATTCAGACTTTGTCGCCCTATTTCCCCCTTTTAAGGGTTGAAATCTGAAAAAACCTGAAACACGTATTTACTCATTTATTGATAGGAGTACTCCTGTGAAGTTTCGAATAAAATAGTGTAACTAATCTTGTTTCCCCATACAAACTTTGCACGCCCGTTTCACCCCTTTAGGAGGTGAATTTTGAAAAATTCTTTCTTAGTGCACCCCTAGACCTTTTAAGGAGCCTACGTGCCAAATTTGGAATCTCTAGACCCAGCGGTTTGGGCTGTGCGTTGATATGTCAGTGTCTTCTTTTATTCCATACTTGTACACAAACTAGAAAAGATCGGTATTAGAGGGACTCCGCTTGCACTGTTTGAGGACTATCTGACTGATCGGAAGCAAAAAGTGAAACTGGACCAATGTATCAGTGACAGCGAGGACGTGACGTACGGCGTGCCTCAAGGTAGCGTATTAGGCCCAACTCTATTTCTCGTTTATTTAAACGATCTCAGTAGCATGCAAATAGATAACGCTAAAATCTTGGCGTACGCCGACGACACGGCTGTCGTTTTAGCTGGTTCTTCTTGGGATGATGTAAAGACTAGCTCGGAACATGGTCTGGCTCAGGTTGCTTTCTGGTTGCAATGTAACCTACTCACTCTTAACACTTCTAAAACAAACTATATTTGTTTTAGTATTTATAACAACTTCCAACCTGGTGCTGATTTCCAAGTTAAAATACACAAAGGTACCACCTGTAATATAAACTGTGATTGTCCCCTGATTGACAAGGTATCTCAGACTAAATATCTGGGAGTCATTGTTGATCAGAGGCTTTCATGGTACCCTCACCTGGAACATGTCATGAGCAGAGTAAGGAAACTTATCTGGATTTTCAAAACTCTCAGGTATGTTGCACCTAGCCCCTGTATAACAAAAGCCAGCCAAGATCCTACGAAGAACCTACTTTCAAGAATATATATATCTCTGGTACAGTCGGTATTGTTGTACTGCATTCCTATTTGGGGAGGTGCTGCAAAGACACAATTTCTCCAACTTGAACGAGCTCAACGAGCATTAATTAAGGTCATGTACTTTAAGAAGATGCGTTTTTTTACTGAAAGCTTGTACCGTCTTTCCAACCTCCTGTCTGTAAGGAAACTATACATCCTTAACACCGTATTAAAAGTCCATAGTTCAATACCCTTCAACCCTGATATTATGAAAAAGAGAAGAAAAGATTTAATAGTTAAAACCACATCCTCCAAAACAGTATTTGCGGCAAATCAATATCCTACACGTTCCCCTTTCTTATATAATTGTATAAATAAAAACATATTTTTGTATAATAAAAAATATAGCAAATGTAAGAAATTATTGACTGAGTGGCTCCAACCTAAATCTTATGAAGAGACTGAGTTGTTATTACAACGACGGATTAAATAACATGTACATACACACACGAATACCCAACCAAACACACACACACACACACACACACACACACACACACACACACACACACACACACACACACACACACACACACACACACACCACTGCCCCACACACACACCCGCATCATAGTGCTATTACGTTTTTGTTTTAAATTTAAATCTTTAGTTTAGTTTAATTTTCATTTCATTTCTATCATAGGAAGAGTGGAATCTCCTGATACAGGCCGCAAAAGCTTAAAAGGAGGTTCCAATCGACTATTTTTAAGGAAACTGTTTCAAAGAAATAAAGATTTATTTATTATTTATTATTATTTATTATTATTATTTATTTAGATATTGTTTACACGAGGTTAATTCGACAGCTCATAGAGCCACTCGCCTGAAGGGCGCTACACTAAATAATAATTATGAAGACAAAGGAATCGATTTGAAGTCTATTAATTAAATACCTTTTAGTATTTCATTTGAAGATCAAAACCACGTCCTCTCTGAAGCCTGCTGGCATCCAGAGTCCATAATAAAAACGAATCTGTTCGTAATTCAAAAATATTGAAAATATTCGCATCGTTCAGAATGCACGATGAAAACTGACTACCAGCGAGTAAGCACCAAGGAGGCCGCTCCTTAGAGTACCCACCGGGGGGTTCGAGCCTACCCTGAATTAGGGTGACGAAGCCTTAATCGACCACGCTAGCTCATACAAGTTGGTCGAGTATACGAGGTTTGCAAGAAGTAAAAGAATCTATGGAAAAAATGGGAGATTTTTCGTACCTGCAGCAATAACAATACTATGAGCAGTTTAATTGACTACGTTCTCTCTTTTAGCCTTTTTCTAGGGAACGTTTCAGCCCTGTCAGTTTGCTAGTTAATGTTCCGGTAACTTATTTACAAAACATAATCAATCACCCACCGACCGGATCTTGTTATCGGTACGGGTAACAAGATCGTGGGCTATTTTTTCCCGACGACGCAATAGCGTGAAATAAAGATTGTTTTAATTCCTAAACAAAGTTTAGTAGGGTTGTTTTTTTTGCTATTTGGTCTAAATAATAACGTTCGCGAAAACTAACAAACAAATCGTCTCAAAATGTATGATAGTGTAGGGTGAAAGTTGTATTGGGGGATACTGCAGCACGAACCGAGGACCGCGAGCGCACCCTACTAAGTTTTCTCTTACCTATACACGGTGTTACAAAAAAAACCGTAAATTTTGTATGGAGACCATCTACATTTTGTATGGGAATGCGATTTTTTTAAATCGTTTTTCGACCTATGTTCTTTGGGGAAAGTTGTTCAGTTTTACGAGCAGATTCACACCCTTTCGGCTTTATTTGTAGCTTTGTAACACCTTGTATATTAGTGGTTGAAGCTTCCAAAGCAGTCTAGGATTTTATTTTTTGGAGCTTCTTTACGCGATTATTTTCGTTCCCTAATTTCGGCACCAAAACGGAAGCTCCCTAAATTTCCAAGAACCACCCACCCCTTGGAGGAGACCAGTTCAAGCATTATAATTTAGAAGTTGATCACCTATTCGGGAGTTTGCGCGCTTCGTAAATCCCTTAATGGCAAAGAAGTTTGTTGCTCGCCAGTTCTTTAGTAACTTTTGCTACGTTTAATTCTAAGAAGATCGACTATCAAATCTTTAAAATGTTTTTTATATTCGCCACTTCGCTTTCTTTAAGTAGTCCGGTTACGATTTTACAGGAGAAAAAAATAATCGTCTCTTGTTCTTTGCATGTATTAAATTTTCTGTTGTTTATAGCTTTTATATTGTTCCGAGAGCTTAATAATGTGTGTGATTGTAACCAATACTAAGTAAGAAGTAGTAGTAGTTAGTAGTTGTACTAAGTGCGAATCCATTTTTTCGAGGTTTTATGCTAGTTTTAAAATTATTTTCGTTGAGTATTTCTGTCCTAATTTAACAGGGATCAGTTAATAAATAGGTATATTATCCAATTAATATTATGTACTCTGCTACAACGACGGGCATAGCTTATGCGTAGTGAAGAGTAGGTTACATACATTGTAGATTTTACGATTTACCTGATCGAATGGCATCCAAAAATTTAGTCTAATACTAAATCTATGAATTGGTCCGATAACAGGAACCTACTACGGCGTAGCGAACGTAGCAAACGCTACGACCGTAGAACATACTAACATAGAAGTGCAACGGTTTGATCGCTCAATAAATCAATGTCTTGTCAATCAGTCACTGCAATCAGTGCTAAAAATAAAATTACATACACGCAACGATTTACTGGATGCAGCTGCAAGCCTGCATACGACGTGTCGGTGAAAATAAGCTCTTATTAGTGTAAATTGAGGAGCACACAAATCATTTAACTGCTGCTGCGACCAGTCCGTTAACATTCGTTAGGATATGTAGAGTAGAGCAAGATTGATGTTCGTCTATTCTGGAGGTAGTTAGTGCAAAATTATAAATGGCTGTTGTGTGTAGCCGGGCGAATCGCCGACGGCAGATTAGGAAGCTACGAACGAAGGCACAATACTTCATATGAAAATAATTTTGTTTGATTCGCTTGCGTTGTTTTCTTACACTTAGTTGCAGAAAGGTGGCATTTAATCCTACCTTAAGTAATGGAGGATTAACTTCAATGATTCCATTAGTTTAAAGACGTTTCACAAAAAGAAATCCATAGACGAGATTCATAACAGTGATATAAATTTTCAATTCGGTAGAATAACTTAATACAAACAACCATTTTTGACGCGACTGACAAGCTTTGACATTACGTTTCAATGACAAAATTATGAACAGAGTTTTTTTATAATATCGTCCCTCTACAAGGGTGTGAAGCTTTCGTCTTTTGTTACTCTGAGGGTTTGACAGTTCTTTCGTTAAACATAATGAAGCATTAAAATTTTAATTAATTAAGACATAATTTGCTTTTGTTCAACACGTTAATGGAAGATTAGTATTTAATGCCACTTTAAATATTTAATGGACATTTCTGCAACGAGTGTTACAAAATAGGTGAACGATGACCTTGGTTAGACACAGATCCGTAAAGAGATTTTTTATGCTTTCATATGGGTGGTGGTGTCACGCACGGTTGGTGATACTGCCTGTCCACATAATATGTAGAAGTCTGTACGAATTTAATTTACAAAAACATCTTGGTTCGATCTTGGGTATAAGTTCGAACATTGCCATCGAGTTCATTTCCGTCGAGTTCCGGCAGCGTTGATCATGCGTCAATGCAATTTAATTATTATGTCAAAAAAAAAAGTTTTACTATATAACATAGCGCGGCGGGATGTTGGAAGGTGGACCAAAGCAGTGACAGAGTGGCGGCCCAGACTTGGAAAACGCTCGGTAGGTAGACCACCAGCCCGATGGTCAGATGATATAGTGACAGTGGAAGGGAAGTACTGGATGAGAACTGCACAGGACCGTGAAAAATAGCGCAATAAAGAAGAGGCCTATACTCAGCAGTGGGTAGATGTGGGCTAGATAGATAGATATAAAACTAACCTATACTTTTTTTTTTTTATTGATGGGCTTACTCTTGACCACAATCAGGTCCGCGAGGGACGAGATGCGGTCGATGATGGAACGAGTTCGTCCAGAAGGTGCCAGTTCACACTAACTTTGAAAATGCTAGGGTTATAAGCACTCGGAAAAACAGAAGCAGGCAAAGAATTCCACTCCTTGGCCGTGCGCATAATAAAAGATGATTGAAAGCGCTTCGTGCGGCAAAGGGGTATGTCGACTAAGTGCGGATGGTATGCTGCAGTTCGTCTGGACTCCCGATAGTAAAAAGGTGATGGCGGAATGAGCTCATGCAGCCCATGTGCACACTCCCCGAAATACAGCCTGTAAAACACGGACAGACATGCAATCTTCAGGCGATGAGCCAAACTGTGAAGCTTGGTTACCACTGGATTCTCATCACCGATAATTCTCTTGGCTCTGCGTTCCACCGAATCAAGTGCAGCAAGTTGATATTTTACGTTTCACTTTTACAAACCCTAGTGTTATTCGAAGTCTATTCTGGTTGAACGCGGCCTCGCTCCTCAACGGCGACCGTTTATCCTCATTGCAGGTCATAAACTCCACAACACACTGCTGCTATTTTAGCCGCTACAATTACAGCATCTCATCTACCTAATCTCGCATTTTATGGCAAAAATCCTCTCGCAACACTTTTTATGGTTCTAGAAACGAAAACCTTATTTTATGGTAAGTACTAAGGGCTGTAGTGCAGTATAGATATTAGTAGTTGCAGTGTGTGTAAACTTCAGTAAAAAAATCCTTTTAGCGAACTTACAATACAATACAATACAAATATTCTTTATTGACACCAATCAAGATTATAAGAAAACATGAAACAAACATGAACTTCAAAGATGGCAACCTTATATTAAGCTTAATTTATTTACTAAAGAATTGAATACTTTTATTTTTAAATTTTTAGCTAAATATAACTGAATAGCTCTCATCATATTAAATGACAATATCGATCCGTAGTAAAAAATTTAATGTTTTGTGAGAATACCGTAAAATATGAACGTTCTCATAGAACAATCAGAATAATTTAACTGCGAAGAATTTTCCTCGCTATTATTACAATAAGACTTTTCCTAGAGACAATCTCTATCATTAGCATTACTAACGACATTTTAAATGCATGTTATTAGCATTTATACAAGAACTCATCAATGACAAAACCACAAAACTTTCAAGAAGAACGATAACAATAACTTGAAAATCTTATCTACGATTATTACCAATACAAATAATTATTGTCTCTAAGAAAAGTCTTATTGTAATAATAGCGAGGGAAATTCTTTGCAGTTAAATGATTATGTTCTAATGTTTCTTGCATTAATGACCATTAGAAGAAACTTGACCAAGTGATGATTGGAAAAGGCCCGAGATCAACAAGAATTATCATTTTATGCTTCGGTAAATGTTAAAACAAATTTATTTTATTTTATAAATCCAAACTTCTTAGTTTCTGTTATCGAACACTAAAATCATTTTTGCTCTATCTTTAACATAAAGAATCATTAATGCAATACTTTGAAATACTAAATACTTTTTCTACAACACAGTCTTTGACTAACGTAGTTATTATCAGGCACCTTACTAAATGTAAAACTATTGTTCCAATAAATATATTATTATGGGGAAACTTCTTCAGTTCACCTTTAAGGGGATTATTATTATATTATTATTTGAAAACTCCTATTACGAGTACAAGTTTTAACCTGGCTTGCATGTACTTAAGTATAAAAATATATCAGTAACAGTGAAGCTAATTCTCACTGTCACGCTCTAATTCTTAGTTTAAGTTCGTCCGTCCTTTTCACCTGTAATAGATTAAAGAGGGACAAGAAAAGGCCATTCTAATATTAGAGCTGTCAAACATCAAATTTGAACCTTATGGCCGCGTCGATTGCACAATTTTAAAGAGCACTTACAACATGCGACTTAAAAATATCTTAATCTGACAGCTACGCCTTTATTTTAGGTTGTCATTAATTCAAAATAATATCATTCGTTGCATCTAAATTCATCTCCTCTCTTTCATTGGTCATAAAAACGAAAAGGATAGCTGGATTTTAAAATTAGGATTAGAGTATGACTGTGTGATTCGGAGCCAGTATTTACTACAAAACTTGTCTATATTATTATTACTTACTGAATCACTAATTCACCCTTATCAGCATTTCAAGTGCTAAGCAATTAAACATGACCATAATATTGATGAAACATATAACGACTACGCACAATCACACTTAACTGTCGGACTTTACGACCAGTCGTACTTCGGTTGCCGCGATTCTAACAAATAATAATTTTGACAATAAAATCGTTTAAGTAAATAAGGATGGAATATATTTTTTATATTGCAATTTATTAACAATAATTTACATCAACACAATTGTTAGAATTGAAATAAAAAGTGACGCTACTTTTATTTATTATTTTATTTTTAAAAGGACATGATGGCATTATGGCGACATTCAGATACAAAGCTTAGCCAAACCTTAGCTCGGCATGCTCGAAAAAATATCGAACTGAGTAGTACATAACTAAGCTCCAAAAACAGATAACATTTAAAATCAAGAATCAATCAATCAATCAGCCTATTGCAGTCCACTGCTGGACGTAGGCTTCCCCAAGGGCACGCCGAAGCGCACGATCACCCGCTTTCCTCATCCAGCCACCACCAGCGACCTTCCCCAGGTCATCAGTCCACCTGGCAGGGGGGCGTCCCACACTACGTTTCCCGAGACGTGGTCTCCATTCGAGAACCCGTCTGCTCCTAGTAAGTCAGTTTCCCTTAATTCACCGACTTCGGAGACTTGGACTCGGAAGAACAATTTAAGCACGCCATTTTACATTTATAAGAACAATATTAGCTTAGTTATTAGCGTCTCTGAATGTTGCCTCAAGATTCTAAAATCTATCGGGTTGGCTATTTAACCAGCCATTTAAAATAAAATAAACGGAGTAAGACGCTAGCACAATTTGAGTTATTTCTATCGGAATCGTAGCCAATGACTAAAACTGCGTTGAAATGTGAACTCTACGACTTGTTAATACCGACCGTACAGCGCAATAATAATGCAGATTTACTGCGTTGCGTACAAGAGCCGTTACCAGGGTATGGGGTAAAGATTACGACCCCCAGAACTGGAAAGTGCGGTTGGCGTTCCAGCACCCAGGATAACGTGCGTAGGTTTCCGTCGATCTCTCGAACATTATAAGATTTATAGATATTAAGCGTAGAAACAGTTAAATCAACGCGCGCTAATAAAATAATAGTGCATGCTGTAAACACAATTAAAAATAGAATTTAAACATAATCAATGACATACATAGTTGAAATACGCGCGGATTTCACACTTACCCTTCTCTGTCATAAAAAAATATTAAACTCACACTCTAACTTGTAGATTCTTCTTCGGTGGGTCTTACCTGTTGTTCCCCCAAGGGAAGACAAGGAACTTTCTTCTAATGATGTCGAGCTGACCCCCCTTAAAACCCTGGAACCGCCACTGTTACGCGTCTACAAGATCTTGTAACTTTTTATAGGGCTCCTAATGGATCTAACAAGATAGGATTGGTTTGCATCGTTGAGTATGAGTGTTTAGTATGAAGACATATGTAGTTGTATATTTACGTTTTTTTTTAAGATCTACATATAGCACAGATCAATGCTCGCCAGTTTCTAAAGTTCAACAAGATAACAAACCCTCTTATAGAATACTTTCTGAAACATAGTAATATAATAATAGACTCAATAAAAATAAAAAAAAACACAAAAGAAACCTTTGTTACATTCACAGAGTTATAAGAAGGAAACAATTCAGATAAAAGTATCGCTGGAAAGGGCTATTTGCAGAACAAAGCAGCAAAGGTGTAACAGCTGTTAACTCGGTAACTCGACTAGATTGGATTTTAACTCGCAACGTTTCTACCATTACCGCCTAACTTGGAATTAGGGTTGCCAATTCCGCTAGAAAGATTTATATAAAAAGTTTACAAACTCACTCAACTTTGATATTTAACTTCGTCAACTTGGTCCAAACTTAATACGGATTGTAATTACCTATACTCTGGATATATTTTAGATGTATATTGATGTAAATTAAAGTTTAAATTAAACCCACATTTACACCGTAATGTAGCAGAATCTACGTCTTAATCCGACATATTTAAGAATCCCGCTGTACATACTCTCAACAGATGGACAAATTATTATGCGTATAATTATTGTAAATGAATTAATGATTTAGCTTTTAGATCAATAATTATTATAATAAGCCCGATAGCGACAGCCATACAAACGCGCAGTAATGAGAAGATCGCGTGGCGGTCTCTCATCAGCTGCGTTGCGTTTGCGTTCCGTCTACGTTAACGCTGCGTTGCGCTGGGCGGGGTGCTGAGATTTGTTTACTGCTTGCTAATTCCGTCTTGATCAATATTATGATTGGATAAGGAACACCTTTTTGGCCATGTTTACTTCTTTTATAAGCAGAGTTCAAAGTTTTTAGTTTCCTATCATTGTTTTGCTGTGTTGTTGTCGTCGAGTATGAATGCGTCAATAGTTTTTTATTGCATTCATATGTTTTTTTTTAATACGTAGTCAGCGAGATGACGTTAGTTACATTGCAAAATATTATTAGACCTTAGTATTTTTTTATTTGTATAATTGTAAATCGTAAAAAACATTAAAATCACTTTTTGACCCAAGAACTATCTATTTTAAAGATAAAATATTACATAAGCATCGTCACATACAGTCGCACATCGTATCTATAAGATCCAGTCAGTGTAATTAATATGTTCGATAAGTCAAAAAAATCTTATTATTTAATATAATAAATTTAAAATTTAAAAACCCCCGAAGCAAAAAAAGCAAAAATTTAAAAAGTCAAAAATAATACTTATTGTTGAGCCATCAAATTCGATAAAGTAACACCTATATATTTTAATTTTATTATAGAAATTGATGGATGGCACGATTTGGTTTGTTCTTTGAAATGACGCTATAATGTCGCGTCGGGGTACCGCTTAAGCTTCTAGCTTAAGCTGCTACAGCTGATGTTAGTTAAAAAGTTGTTAATTTAACGTTTATTTAAGTGTGTTTAATTTATCGTAAACAATTGTAATGTATAACAATAAGTGTAGTTTAAAATACAGTGTGAGCAAAAAGCAATAGGATTTATTATTAGTTACTCACAAACATTGATGTCGGTATTAAATGCTTGCCATTTTAATTAATTTTCAACAGCTGCCTTTACAAACTGTTCTCGTATATAATATTCCCTCAGGATTTCAACAAAACATCTGGATTTAATATTGTGGGACAATACAATTTAGATTTTATATATGAGCGTCATACATTGCCTGTATTATTGTTATTTGGTCCAATTAGTACAACATGTCTGTGGCCTTGTTGGCAGGAGGCGCCGATTCGATTCCCGGCAGAGATATTTGAACGATAAGTTAAAATATATTTTGGATCTGGCTGTTATTTTGTTAGGGGGTCCTGGTAGACGGAACGCTTTCCATGCATGACCATCCTATAAAGTGCGTGTTTTTTTTTCCATCCCGCCCAGACCATGAAAAAGGAAAGAAGGTAGAGTAGTAGTGAGTAATAGTACATACATATTAGGAAGTACTTCTTGTCTTGTTTACCAACAAGCGGCTGGCAGTGTTCCAAAATAATAAAGTATCATAAATTATACTCAATTTTATTAGGTCCTTACATATGAAATTGGCGTTTTGTCGTACTGGCCACTTTGATCACAAATTTCTCCTATTTGGTTAGGAATTCGAAATTCAAATTTATACAGCTATTTCCACATGTAGTTGTGTTTCGTAAACCGTCATTCATTTGTTTTTTTACTTATCTTTTTTCTGTTTGCATCGCTCGATTTACAAAATGGAAAATTTGAAATATCGCGTTATTTACGAGTACGAGTTCCACCGTGGCACCAGTGCTGCGGAAACGGCTCGAAGGGTTAATGATGTGTATGGCGGTTGTGTCGCAAAAGAAAACACAGTGCGTTTTTGGTTCCAACGTTTTCGTTCTGAAAATTTCGACCTGCAAAACAAGCCCCGTGGACGGCCGGAGACCCAAGTTGATAATGAAGCATTGAAGGCTATTGTGGAAGCGGATCCATCGCAAACCACGTCCGAGTTAGCTGCAGGCTTCGGTGTTAGTGATAAAACTGTTTTAATCCACTTGAAGCAAATTGGGAAGATTAAAAAACTTGAAAGGTGGGCTCCTCACGAATTGAGTGAAGCAAACCGGCAAACGCGCGTCAACTGCTGCGTTACATTACTTGACCGGCACAATAACGAAGGGATTTTAAATCGAATCATTACCTGTGATGAAAAGTGGATTCTCTACGATAATCGGAAGCGCTCATCGCAATGGCTGGACCCTGGCAAGCCAGCCAAAGCCTGCTCCAAGCGAAAATTGACCAATAAAAAGTTACTTGTAAGCGTTTGGTGGACTAGCGCCGGTGTCGTTCATTACAGTTTTCTCAAATCTGGCCAGACGATTACGGCAGATGACTATTGTCAGCAATTGCAAACCATGATGGAAAAGCTAGCTGGTAAACAACCGAGGCTGGTCAATCGCTCTACGCCACTGCTGCTTCACGACAACGCTAGACCACACACTGCACAACAGACGGCTAGCAAATTAGAAGAGCTTCAATTGGAATGTCTAAGGCATCCACCGTACTCCCCGGACCTTGCTCCAACAGATTACCATTTTTTTCGAAATTTGGATAACTTCTTGCAAGGGAAAAAATTCAACTCAGATGGGGCAGTCCAAATCGCCTTCAAAGATTTTATTGATTCCCGTCCGAATGGTTTTTTTAGTAAAGGGATCAATGAACTACCTATGAGATGGCAAAAGTGCATAGATTACAATGGCTCATACTTTGATTAAATAAATATACTATATAAAAAATTTTCGACTTTTTGTTCCTCCCATACAAAACGCCAATTTCATATGTAAGGACCTAATATTTATTTTTAGATTAGAAAGGGTAGTTACGTTTTTATGTGAACTGTAAGTCCCACGCGTGAGCAAAGGGCTGGCTATTAGGGAAAAACAACAACAGGATATTGAATCATTAGAAGATATAAGTTAGAAATTTAGAGGGCACATTTAGGATACATAAACAAAGATATCCTATATCCTTTATTTATTGCACAGAAGTGTACAGAATAAAATTTGTAAAGGCGAGCTGAGCTTATCTTTATAGAGATATTCTTCCAACCAACCAATGTGTTGTGTTGTGAGACAAGATAATGTATCGGAAGTCTTTCTAGTGTTGAAAAAAAAACACCAATAACACATACCTACCTCCCTAACATCCATCAGTGTAATTAAGCAACCTCTTCAAAAGATTCGCTCTTAATCTATCTACACTTCACTATGCAATATTCCCACGAGACTGCGTGCGATCGACGCCTGCGCAGCCATGTGGTGCCTTATTCCGAAACACAACTCTATACCCTACGCACTTGACATTGAATCCAGAATCCAATAAACGCATAAGTACAGTTATACGCATGTCTGACCTTCCAATTGGCAGATTTGTTTATCCCGAGAAGAATAAACACCGAATTATATGACGTAGTTGACGCCTTCGCCGCGCATGCGTCTAACATTAATGAAGGATTTATCGCCAACAAAGCCACATGCATAAATATGACCTTTGCTATTGCATTGTGTAATGCCAATGATTATGATAACAAGCCAAGTTAGTTAGTTTATAATAATATTAATAGCTTGGAGAAGATCCGATACAAAAGTAAACTGAACATAGCATATGCATCAAAATTGTAGATCTTTATAATAATAATAAATAAGTAAGTACCTAGTTATGTCCCCACAACCCTTAAGAACTATCGCTGTCAATGCATAAATGCTGTCAGGTCAGCATATCACGGGTGGCATGATTCCTGGACTCAGTAGATAAGAAATAAACGTTAGTTAGCCCTAAGCATTTTATTTTCATTCGTGTCGCGCATCAAACTCTGTGTACACGTCTCATTTATTTTAGCAGTTTAAATAAAAACTGATTTAATTATAATTTTAGTTTTTTTAAAAACATACTCCCGAGCTCCCGAGAGTTGACTGGCGCAGACGGTAGGATTCGCTTTCCTATACCGTGCGCTTCGCTCTATTTCGCGAAAAGTGGACTAAAATCGCCCGCGTTGTGGAAAAAGTGCGTGAGTGCCGGACTAAGCGAATCTTGCGAACAAATAAATTTGTCACACATCGGTCTAAGTGAAAAGTGGAGATATTTGGAGATGGGCGCTGTTGGGAAATGGTGAGTAAAACTTTTCGCCTCCCTTCTAGTCCCTATTACGTGTACTTGAGATCGAACCTCTCTCATTTCAAACGTGATCTGAATTAAATAATATTAAGCTTATAAATAAGAGTACATAAATATAAAAAGTATAACTTGTGATTTAAAATTGTTGATTGTTTTTTTTTAAAGTGTTATTGTATAAGTTAATTAGTAATTTATAGACGGCGGAGGTTAATTTGGTTGTGATTCCTGGTGAATTTGTAAAAATCATCCCCCTCTTTAGTGGTGATCGCAGGCAACTTAATCTATTTTTTAGAAAGTGCGAGTATATTATTGAAAGGTTTCAAGGCAATCGTGCCCAAAATGAGTATGTTATGCAAGTTATTACGAGCAGACTTACCGAGAATGCCGCTGCACTGATAAGCGAGCGTGCGGACATAGAGACGTGGGCGGAGTTCAAAGAATTATTGCAGATACATTTCGGAGATCCTCGGACAGAGGAATGTATTGCCATAGCACTAGAATCATTAAAAATTAAAACAGGTGAATCTTATTTAGATTTTTGCAATCGCGTACAATCTGTAAGAGCCAATCTTATTGCCAAGGTTAACTTGTTAGATGATGCTGAGATGATAAATAGTAAAATTACAATTTATAACAAAACGGCACTAAATGTGTTCCTTTACAACTTACCAGAAAACATGGTGAGGATAGTGCGCCTCAATAAACCTAATACATTAGAAGAAGCTCTTAGCGTAGTTCTAGAAGAAACAAATTTCCACGATCAATACCAGACTAAAAATAGATCAAACACTTCTTCATACTCAAAACCTCAGATCCCACTTGTACCTACTCCACAATTTAAATTTGGTATGAATCATTCTCAAAACTATGGTGCACGGCCGCAGCAAAATCAATACGTGAATAATCCTCAAAATCAATTTAAGTTTGGGACGCCTCAATTTAAATTTCAAGTACCAAATAAATTTTATAATCGTCCGCCCCAGCCCGTACAATTTGGATACAGGCCTCAACAAAATCAACAGGTAGCTCGTCCTTCACCCTATGGTTTTAGACCAGTGGGCTTGCAACAAATGCCCCCTATGCGACCCCAGCAATTTGGGCAACAACAAGGTTACAGACCCCTGCAACAAAATGTTCAACCGTCTTACCCCTCTGACGTAACCATGCGCACCGCGCCTCACGCGTACCCTGCTAGACAAGGTTTTCAATTAAATGAAACTGAACTTTACGAAACCAACGACTCGTATTGTATGGAAGACCCCTACACATATGAGTATGCGTCGTACAGTGAAGATCCCTATTCTTATTATCCAAGTTCAAGTTCATTCGATATGAATGAGCAACCAACACCCACGCTTGCCTTAGAGGAAGCAAGCGCCGATAAGCCGCAGTACGATGTTATGGCTCCGGAGCAAAATTGTCAAGTTGATAACAAACAGGTGCAAAATTTTCACGTACAGGCCTCGATAGGCAGAAAGAAAGTATAGAGCTGAATTGTGATAGAAAATTAAAATTACCATATATTTACTTACCGGAAATTGACTCTAAATTTATGATTGATACCGGTAGTACCCGATCATTCATAAGCCCTCGGAAGGCTTATCAGTATTTTGCATCGTGTGTGACTCGCGAACCATTTGAAGTTATAAGTACACATGCTAGTTCACAACATGACGAAGTTATTCAGGTTCCATTAATGGCAACATTTAATTATCCAGCGATACACAAATTTTACTTATATGAAGTAGACTCACGCTATGATGGTTTGATTGGAAACGATCTTTTAAAATCAGTAGACGCTATCATCAACCTCAAGGATGAAGTGCTAAGGACAAAATTCTCGGACATACCTATTATTCATCACTCTGACACTTATGTCCTGACGATACCCCCACGTGCGGAAACCAGAGTTAAAATTCCAACAAACATGTACTCGGGCGAAGCAATTCTAAATTTTACGAAATTTTGTGATGGTATGCGAATGCCCGATGCATTAGTTAATTGCGTCAAAGGCTATGCAACCACTGTCATTCAAAGTACTTTGGAAGAGGAATTGGAGTTGGTAATTACAGCCCCTTTTGAAGTTACAGAATATATCCCTAGTGAAAATAATCTAAATTTTATTGACAACAATATGCATGAAAACTTAGATTCACAATTGACACACAACTTGTCCAAATTACGACTCGACCATATGAACCCTGAGGAACGCGCGTGTATTTCTAAATTATGTAATGAATATAAGGATATATTTTATTGTGAGGAAGTGCCACTTACATTCACAAACCAAGTCAAACATTTCATAAGGACAAAAAACGAAGACCCCATTTACATAAAGCCTTATAGACAACCTCCAACGGTAACAGAAGAAATTAGGAGACAGGTCGACAAGCTTTTAGAAGACAATATTATACAGGAATCGCACTCACCTTGGAACGCACCCGTACATTTGGTGCCAAAAAAAATGGACGCCTCCGGTCAGACAAAGTATCGGATGGTGGTCGATTATAGGCGATTAAATGAGATTACAATCGACGACAAATACCCGCTACCCAACATTACAGACCTGTTTGACAAACTGGGAAAAAGTACATATTTTACAACGCTTGACCTTGCTAGTGGATACCATCAGATAGAAGTTGACAAGAGTGACAGACAAAAGACAGCCTTCAGCACACAAGCAGGACACTATGAATTTCATAGAATGCCGTTCGGCTTGAAAACGGCTCCTGCCACCTTCCAGAGAACCATGGACAATGTACTACGTGGTTTACAAGGTTTGCATTGCCTTGTATACTTGGACGACATAATTATATTTTCGACTAGCTTACAAGAACACCTAACACAACTCAGAACTGTATTTGACAGACTACGACAGACCAATCTCAAGGTTCAGCTGGATAAGTCAGAGTTCATCAGAAAGGAAGTGCTATACTTGGGTCACACCATAACCAAAGACGGCCTTAGGCCAAATGACGACAAAATATCCGCTGTTCTGAATTACCCTTTACCAAACACGACAACAGAGATCAAAAGTTTCCTAGGCCTCATTGGGTATTATAGGCGCTTTATAAAAGATTTTGCCAAGGTCACACAACCTTTGACAGCTTGCTTAAAAAAACGAAACAAAATAGTACACGATCAGAAATTTATCGATGCTTTTGAAAAATGTAAGGAACTTTTAACAAGCGCACCACTATTACAATTTCCTGACCCTACAAAACCTTACATTTTGACAACAGACGCGTCCAATGTGGCCTTAGGAGCTGTGCTCTCACAGGGCCCCATAGGACAAGACAAACCAGTAGCGTACGCAAGTAGGACACTAAGTGACACCGAGTCACGTTACAGCACTATTGAGAAGGAACTTCTCGCCGTAGTATGGGCGACAAAACACTTTCGGCCCTACCTATATGGTAATAAATTTGACATATACACCGATCATAAGCCACTCGAATGGCTAAATTCATTAAAAGAACCAAACTCCAAATTAATACGCTGGCGACTGAGGTTACAGGAATTCGACTATAACATCAAATATAAAAAAGGAAAACAGAACGCCAATGCCGATTCTCTTTCGCGAATAAAACTAAACGCTTTAGATTCTGATGAAGAAGACGTGGTGAATGATGACATATCTATGAAAGTGCATGTTGATAAAAAGGAAAGATCAGAAGACCCTATGAAAGAGTTAGAAAACAAAATTTTAGAAATAGAAAATAAACGCGCGAAACGTCTCGATAGTAGTGAGACAATAACAATTTCTGATTCATCAGAAACGATGTCTGTATCAGAAATATTAGGACGTAATATTTCAGAAACAGAATTTCCTATACTTTCGGACACAAGTTCTACTGATACAGTTCATTCTGCTCAAGAAACGGAATCTTTCGGTATTCCCATTCTCCATGAAGCGATAGATACGAAACCGAACCAAATCTTTATTTTTCAGTGGTTTAAAAATGAAATGCAAGTCGCAAACCTTTCTAGACAGAAACAAAAAATTTTAGAGGCATTTTTACCTATTAATAATGACGATATAATAAAGCAATTTTTGAAAGAATATATAAAGCCAAAATGTAAATATTTTATCTATTTCGAAAACGAAACTTTCAGAAAAGACTTCTCTAGAATTGTAATAGAACTGTTTAAAAAAGGAATGGTAGAGTTTTATGAATGTACTGAAAGGGTTGTATACGTGGAAGATGAAAAAGAGCAGAAAGCAATCATTACTAAGTATCATGAAGGTCCCACCTGCCATCGTGGAATTAAAGAAACAACAACTAGAATCCGCAGAAATTATTATTGGGAAAACATGATAAATATAGTAGCCGCAGTAATAAACGGATGTGAGGCATGCCGCAAAATGAAATATGATCGTAAACCATTAAAACCCACTCTACAACTTACCCAAACTCAAGACGCGCCGTTTCAAGAAGTATTTATGGATGTATTCTCAATCGAAGGGAAACATTATTTAACACTGGTAGATGCTTTCAGCAAGCTTGCACAGGCATTTGAAATTCCGAATCGTTCAACCCCGGAAGTGGTAAGGGCGTTGACTAAGTATTTCTCTTTGTACGGCGTGCCCTGTAAAATTTCAAGTGACCCGGGTAGCGAGTTCAACAATGAACTCATGAAAGAGCTCATGAACCTTCATAAAATTAAACTCCATATCACCACTCCAAATAACCCTAACTCTACAGGTATAGTAGAGCGGTTTCATTCGACTCTAATTGAAATATATCGTTTAGCCCGTTATGAACAGAAATATACCGATGCTGCTTCCATTATGGTTTATTCGATAATGGCTTATAATAATACAATCCACTCGACAACCAATCTTACACCGTTCGAAGCGGTTTTTGGCCACACTAGTTCAAACCAAGTCTTTAATTGTGATTTTGAAAAGGCTTACACACAACAGTTATTAAAAGATCATAGTAAAAGAATGAAATATCTTTATGGGTACATTTGCGAAAATGCCTTAGCGAAAAAAGAAAAAGCTAGGGAAGCCAAAGGCGGAGAAGGTGAACCGACCTTTGAGATTGGAGATGTGATCTTTGCTAAAGATGTCAATAAAAGGAAGGCAAAGGATAAGGATAGGTATCAAAAAGCGATAGTAATAGGCAAACCAATAAGGAACGTATTACCAGTGCGCATAGGAACAAGGGAAACTAAAGTACCCATTAAAAATGTCAAACGTCCTCCGCAGGTGCTGGTTGAGCCTGACGCTGATGATGATGGCACGAGGCATTTACGCCCTTCAACTTCAACATATTGACAAAAATCCTGGCATTCTACCTGTTAAACTGGGTCAAGCATACCGACAGGAAGATAAATGGACAATCGTAAAGATTTTAGATTTAAGCTGTTTAGAAGATGATTTTATTTTTAACTCTCTTAAGTTTAAGGAATTTAATAGATTAGTTGATAGTAATAACCCCTATGAGAAGGAGTTTTACAACACTAAGTTGCAGGCTCAAAACTTGCACGATGTAACCATACAAAAATTCAAACAAATCATACCGTACAGTAGAGTTAAAAGAGGTCTTATAAATCCTCTTGGTTCTTTCATAAAAATAGTTACAGGAAACCTCGATCACGAAGATGCTCTAAGATATGACAAATTAATCTCCCAAATAAAAAGCAATGAAGTAAAAACAGAAAGTAAGTTAACAATTATTTCAAAAATGTTAGACAGTATGATAAATAGTACCGAGACCTTACATAATAACACCCTTATAATGAACGAACGTCTTAATCGTGTGGAAACAATTATTAAATACATAGCTACCAAAGAAAATAATTCGATTTATACTGTATACATATTAAATCTATATCACCTTTTTATGAGTAAATTCCATTCAATTTACCTTACCGTAAGTGAAATCGAAACAGCATTAGCATTAAGTAAAGTCTCAGTACTCCATCAGTCTATTATAAACTCAGAAGAACTCTTGGCTATTTCAGAATCTATAAGTAAGGTTAGCAAGTTAGTTTACCCTGTTAATATTAATAATTTAGTTAATATTGAAAGAACTTTTACTGTTAAGGCTTATATTAGGAAAACTCAGATTACGTTTGTTATGGAGGTCCCTTTAATTGATGGTCATATATACAATTATTTAAAAATCTATTCCTTACCTATTTTCAATCCAGTCCAAAACCTTACCTCTGTGATAATTCCAAAATACCCATACCTTTTGGCGAAAGGTTTGAAATACCTGCCCTTAGATAGCCCCTGTGAAGAAATAGCCACTGAACAGTTTCTGTGCAAAGATGGCGATGTAGTCGCATATCCAGAGTCTACATGTGTTGAACAATTGATGAAATTTGAAGAAGAGCTTCCACTCTGCAAGTTGCACACAGTTGAAATTGAAGATGTCAAAATTCAACGTATTGGTCCCAAGAATTGGATAGTCTACAGCCGTACCAGCCACATTATGACGGAGAGGTGCCATGATGACATCATAAGAAGACAGGTGCAGGGAACTTACCTTATTATCACAGATGACAACTGCGACCTCTACTTAGAAGACATAAAGTTAGACCGCCGACGGACTGCAGCTTTAGACACTAGTATCAGGATAACCCCAATCACTAGCCTACCAGAGATGAAGAAGATAAACGTTAGTGAAGAAGCTAAGGTGAACATTAAAGGCGTTAATTTGGACAATCTAAAACTACTCTCTAACGTGTTAAAAAGTGTCAGTTTAAACAGTGATTTCGATAAAGGAAACGCATTTATAGATATGCGAAGTGTTAGCCTAGCAACTGTATTCATTTATATAATCATAGCATTAAGTTGTATAGGTTTCCTTGTATGGAAATGTAAGATAATTCGAAATCGTCTCGACTCAAAATCGTCAGACAATTTCGAACTTAATGAGGGAGGAGTTATGTCCCCACAACCCTTAAGAACTATCGCTGTCAATGCATAAATGCTGTCAGGTCAGCATATCACGGGTGGCATGATTCCTGGACTCAGTAGATAAGAAATAAACGTTAGTTAGCCCTAAGCATTTTATTTTCATTCGTGTCGCGCATCAAACTCTGTGTACACGTCTCATTTATTTTAGCAGTTTAAATAAAAACTGATTTAATTATAATTTTAGTTTTTTTAAAAACATACTCCCGAGCTCCCGAGAGTTGACTACCTATCGTACCTATCAAACCGGCAGAGAGTACGTTGACAGATGTAATAAACTCTGTGGTTCTGTTATACCGACAACTACCGGAACAAATGTCATAAAAGCTATTTTGTCGAAAATTTAATTTTAATTGAGTTCTAGATTTGTTACGCTCTATCGAAGTATATTTATCGTTTCTGCAAAAAATAATGCTCTTACTCAAATATTTAGAAAAAAAAAATACTGCTCTTTCGCAATTTTTTTTTTATTTATTTGGGTTAACAAACAAACAGTGCGCACAAATTCGCTGGAAACCCAATTGACCTTCCGTGTTTTGAGAAATTAAAGAGACAAAACATAAGAATTCGATGTTAAAATCAAACTTTAAATCATTCTTTACGAGGGCTGCTATTTATGTATCCGGAATAACAAAAAATAACAAACATCTATAACCAAATATACTTTTATTGCTTTTCAAAATATTCCCCGTGATGATCGATGCATTTTTTCATGCGTTGAAACCAACTTTCGTAGCATTTTTTCCATTCTGTATCGGGTATCTCCAAAACGTGCATTTTGAAAGCATCAACGGCTTCTTCCCGGGTCGAAAATCGGTGTCCACGTAATTTGTTCTTCACGCTTGGGAATAAATAAAAGTCGTTGGGTGCCAAGTCGGGACTGTACGGCGGATGACCCGTCAATTCGATCATTTGACTATTTAAATACTCCGTTGTTGCGGCCGAGGTGTGACAGCTGGCGTTATCGTGGTGAAGGATTATTCTTCGTTGTCGTTTGTTCTTGCGTATTCCTCCAAAGACTTCTGGCAAGCAAATGGTGGTGTACCATTCAGACTTAACCGTTTTACGATTCTCTAGTGGTACTGTAGCCACATGTCCACTAATACCAAAAAAGCAGGCAACCATTTGCTTCAAAGTGCTTTTTGCACGAACAACTTTAGTTGGGTTTGGCTCATTTTGGAACACCCAAACCGTTGACTGCTGTTTAGTTTCGGGATCATACGCATATATCCAAGATTCGTCTCCTGTGTAGATATTATGAACAGCTTTTGATGTACCACATTTATATTTTTCTATCATTTTTTTGCACCAATCAACACGAGCCTGTTTTTGTTCAACTGTTAAGTTGAGCGGGATCCAACGAGACCAAACTTTTTTTACAGCCAAATGTTCGTGTAATATTTTATAAATACTTGTCATACTAATGCCCAGAAATGCCTCTATCTCGCGATATGTAACATAACGGTCTTGCATTATTAGTTCGCGCACAGCATCAATATTTTGTGGTACAACAGCCGATTTAGGGCGACCTTCTTTAAAATCGTCCGCAAGCATACGACGACCACGATTAAACTCACTGAACTAGTGATACACAGTGGTTTTCGATGGGGCTTCCTCCCCAAAAGTCGACAAAAGTTGATCCATGCACTGTTTTTGAGTTAATCCACGCCGAAAGTCGTAATAAATCATAGCACGAAAATTTTCACGAGTCAAATCCATGGTGATGATAGACAATGAATTTTAAAAATGGCGCCACAATGTAAAAACAATTGACAGATGAATGAAACAAACTTTATTTTACAGCCAAAGAGTTCTATTTTTAAATGTTATAATTTCTTTTTAAATATTGTTTATGTAAGTGGCCAGTTCCGGATACATAAATAGCAGCCCTTGTAAATGTAAAGTTTTGTACATCCTGGACAGGCTTAGAACGTGCGATTCCTTCAGCTTGCATAGTTTCACAAACCAATATAAACAGTAAAGAAATCAGAATATGAATTGAATATGAATATAAGGTAAAAAAAAAACCCATGAAAATGTTGTTAGAATTTAAGATCATACCCAATCATAGACTTCCAGCTTAGGCTTACTAATGGAAGATTCCATATAGTTTTATTTGTTATGTTAGGCTTCGAACTAATGTATCAAGCGAAAGCTTCCGTGCCAAAACATACAATACAAAGTCGGAGAACGCATTTACTTTCGTCTCGCACTAATTTTAGATCTCATGCCCTTGCGATGACGGAAGTCACTTTGTGCATGGGCTTCGCACACAATTGTATTGTAATGGAGGTTTTTATACCTACCTATAATAGCTAGTTATGTGCGCAAAGGATCTTGTTCATAATTAATTTTCGCCAATTTAAAGCGCGGGAAAAAAAGTATAAAAAATTGTCCTTGTAATACATATAACAAATATAAAGAAAAGCTCTTAAAATTCACAAGTATTAGGTTATTTCGAAAGTACGTAGGTAGGTTAGGTAGAATCAATTTTAATATAAAACCTTGCTTACAACACACGCACTCCTAATTATTTCCACGAAAAGCAACCTAAACGCCAACCGTAACATTATTATACATGAAATTTCAAGAAGGTACCTTACCGATATTTAGGGGTATTGTCAGACAATACGCGTCCAAATTGTTGGACCCGCCAGGCTGCATTCCACCCGAACCACTCCACTATTAATAAAATTCCTGCGTTCTCATAGTTTTTTACGTACGGCAAGAGAGGTCTTTTATAATAAGATCGATGGAAAGGTTTTCGCTTAAAACTGCAAAACTTTTTTTAATGCTTATCTACTATGTATAGCGCGTAGATCAAATGTAATTTATGCAATCTTTTCAATATTGCAATTTTTGTTCACAAACCAAAGGAGTGAGTCTACACCAAAAATAAACATTATCTATGTAATGTAGGCCTACCAAATAAAAGGTATACGTGCCTAAATCGACTAAATCAATAAAGTCTCTCCACAACGTTCGGAAAGGTAGGCAAACTTCTAATTCCCACAAAGTCAGTCTGTCAGCCGACTCAGCCCACAGTTTTGTTTATATCGGGAGCTGAGTGAACCTACCGCGGAGCATCGTAAATACTTGAGACTGGTTCCACCAACTTGGACTAGGTAAATAAACCCGAAATCGTTATAATATTGGCTTAGTAAATACCGACAAGTCTGTCTACTCGTAAATGCAACTTTTGTCCTTCACAGAGATTATGTGAAAATAACAAAATATACGCATATATAATATCTCCGTGTGGTGACGGCAGAGTAGAATACATTTTTCACCAACCCCTACTCTTCCCGTGGGTGTCGTAAGAGGCGACTTAGGGACTACACATTGAACAAGGAACGGGCAGCAGCGCTCTCTGATACAGTAACCTTTTAATCTGCGTTCTCCAACCTGCCTGCCAAGCGTGGAGATTATGGCAAAACCCTCCACTTAAATGGAGGAGGCTCATAGTCCAGCAGTGGACTGTAACGGGCCGTTGATGATGTTGATGATACGCATATATTACAATAAAAGGGCTTCAATTTACTAAGCTTCAATATACTAAGATTTCAAGTAAACTAACCTATTCAAATCTAATTATGAACTTCTAATATTAAAATTTTGGTAGATAAGTAAACAAATCTAGGAAAAGCATTTTCAGAGTTAGCTCTAGTATAGACATGACTTTAGTGTAAATGGATTCACAATATTGTTTTATTGGTCCAATCCATTCCAGCAGTAGCAGTTTTTGGTTCGTTAGCCAATGCTGGAAATTCTACAAAACTAGCTGCTTCAGTTGATTGGTTGATCCCCGCAGGCGAAGTTACTGGTTTTACTTTTCTATTAATGCTTAAAACTGGATGGCTACATTTTGATAGGCAGAAGTAGTATATATTTGAGCTAAATCTATATTTATTATTATAGGTGAAACTGACTGACATCAATGCAGACCTGAAACTACTGGGTCATTTAATTAAACAAAAATTAGAAGTGATTTTTGGAAATCCTTTTCCTAAGGGGGATAAAAAGAGGTTTATATTTTGTAAGCATAAAACTCTGTCGTTTTTAACGAAAACCATATAAGCGGATTGCTTGCAAACATAATGGTACGGTATGATGGTATACTTATATATAAAGGTACCTGTGGAAAGACAACCCGATTAGACATTAGCATCCGCATTACAATAATGTGTCAGCTTGTTGGTGCAATTTAAATAAAGGAAAAAAAACTGTCAAAATTTCCTCTTAAGTCGAAGGTTACGAAAATATATCCAGTATTTAAGTATAAATAAAACTTAACAAAATGTGGTAAATATTTTATTAAATTATCAAAAAAATCAAACATCAAAACAGGGTTCGTCAAACAAATTAATAACATCCTATTTTTGGCACTTCATTACTCACTATTGGCTAAAACTCGATAGGTATTAATAATCCTGCCTTTGACGTATGAAAATTAACATACTTGTGATAAGAACGCTTTTTAAACAGATTTCGTTGACTTACCAAGCAAGGAGCTTGTTGAGCAACAAAGTGCAAAATAGGTGCTACGTACTTATTTCATGCCGAAAATACTTAGTATAACAGTTACTCGATTCCATTAAAATTCGCGCTGTCATTGTTACTTTTGTCCAAATTGACCTCAGATATAAGCCTGGTAAGGCAGCATGAATTGCAAAATAAATAAACTTTTAAAACTAAACTAACTTTTATAAATAAACTTTTTATCTATCTATCTATCAAAATGAGATTTGTCTAGTAATCAGATAAGGTTTCTCTATTTTTAGCTTTACCCACGTCCGTTTGACCATTTGAAGACTGTGGTCACTTTACGTTTATCTACCTATCTACCTATATACTTAAGTTTTCACTAGTTTAAGCACCATAAGGTTTTGAGAGATAAATTAATAAATAAAAAGTCATACAGTTTTAACAGCCTCCGCAGTTTCGGTAGCGTTCGGTTCCTTGCCAAAAAAATTAATTTTTCAATTGGCCTGAAAGCTTTGGAAACTGTACTAAACTCATTACATATACATTATTTCATTCCTATTTACACTGACAATGCGTACTCGTAAATATTTCTTATAGGTATAGAAAGTAATTATATAGCAATGTGCTAAAAACAGACCGTCACTCATCTCTCATCCAACAGATTGATGTGTATAATGACTGAACGAATGAATGAACTATAATAGAATGAGTATCGAGGCGAGGACTAACTATCTGAATTCCGGTCTGATCAGATTAAGGTTGCCATCCATCCGGATTTGGCTGGACAGTTGAATAGTTGGCTATTTCCAAATAGTTATTTTTTTATGAAGTGAATACTCGTATTTACTTTCTGCAAAAAGTAAATCATGACTGCATTTATATCAGTAGGTACTATCGGGGACTTTTCCACCTGACCACTTAAAATTTTCTCGCCTGGCTCGTGCGGAAGCGCCGGGTCACGCCCCCCTTTAAGGTATTGGCCTATTAGAAGAAAGCGATAACTTATTAGTTGCAATCTGCACTTCACGGATGCATTTTACGGATGAACTATTTGACGTTGGCGTCAAGTTGGCGCTCTCTAGCACGTTTATTTTTCGAGCGCAAGCAAAAAAGTGATTAGTGGTGGTCAGGCGCAAATGTCCTCGATAGTACAAGCGGGCTTATTTTGGAAATGCACCTGAGAACTTTTCCTTCAAACTGGGAGGTAGCCCTAGATCAGACGCAAAAAAGTTTAATAACACAATTAGTATGCCAACTCTATCAAAAACAGGTTACTAGAGAGAGCAAAAAAGGCTACCTACTCGTATCAAATCGAATTTAGTTATTAAAGATAGCGCCAGCAAAAAAGCTAGTAGGTATTATTAAACAGAGGCTATGGGTTGTAATTTGTTTTGATTTTAGACTCCACATAATAATTAAACTTGTTTAGCTTTAAACTTTTTTGATGACAAATAAAATATGCTAGATAGATAGATAACAAGTTTATTGCATCACAAATACACACATGTAAGTCTAAGTACACTTCAAATACTACACTTAAAAATGACATTACACACGTGTGCCGTGTGCAGCGAAATATGAAGATTCTTATTATCTTTTTATTGTGTGGATTGCAAGATTGACATGTAGAGATATTATGCGAGTTGCCAAAATCATTTGATATGGCTCATGCAACGACTATTTTCAGCAGATAAACCAACGACTGAAGAACGGAAACTTTTTCATCAAGTAACGCCTACAACGTTCTACCCAAACTAAGGTTTCAAAAAGTATCCATTGTCTCTACATTTGACCCAGAATCTCCGATTTTTTTATTAACTGAAGTAGTAACATACCACCTCCAGACCAGAATCTCCGAAATCAGAGCCATATGCTCTATGTTTAACCATAGAGGCTGTTTATACCTCAGAGGAACAAAAGACGATCGCTTCGCGCGCGTCAGAAATCTTTGGTTTATACTTTATAGGCTCGAAAGTGCACTCGGGGAATCAAAACATAGTGCTAAGGGCATTAGCACTCAGCACGTCCTAACCTAACCTTTAGTTCTTTATTGTAAATTGTTCCTTAAAACTTTCATAACTCATAAAAGCTACGACTATCCACAAAAGCATTTAATGTTCATGTTTTGGTCCTTTGCCATATCATTTACATAACACATAAAAGTGCTGAACTAAAGTCGCCAACTGACTATAAACTAACCACACCCACGTGGACTAATGTTATCAGCTTGCGTCCCCATCAAGAGGAAGATATTCCTAATGGGCGTATGAAATTTTCAAAACAAGCTTAAGTATTTGAGAGTTATTGAATAGCTATAATAATAGAGTTCAGAAACGTTCCGTACCTCGCGCATAACGCCCTATTACATCAATAAATCAATCAATCAGCCTATTGCAGTACACTGCTGGACGTAGGCTTCCCCAAGGACACGCCAAAGCGCACTATCACCCGCTTTTCTCATCCAGCCACCACCAGCAGGTATTATTTATGTTACCATATCAAGCATAGTTAAAAACAATTAAATATTACTTTATAAAAAATTATAATAGATAAAAAAAATAAAAATACTTATCACAGTATTTATAAATAGTAGACATCTTCTATAGCGTCTTTACTCGTACAAGCCAAGCTTCTTTTTTTGCCCGAGAAATCTGTCAGTTTCGCGGTCCCCAGAGGTCTCAATGAGGCACACTAAAAGATCTCTTAATATACTACAAGCATAGTTAAACTAAAATATTAATAAATTCCTTATGAAAGCGCCTACGATTACTTTATTTCAAATCGTGCCCGCCCATAAACAATGCCATAGAAGTAGAAGCCTTTATAGAAACAGCGCGCATCGAGGCCTATGTCGTTCAAGAAATTCCTTGAATAATGATGTAATGTTTAACATCGAGGTGAACGCCCGCCTTGAGAACTCCTAGAGCTTTATGCTACAGAAAGTCTTCGCATTTTATAGCGTACTATCACAACAAGACCAGGCAAAGTTACATTATACCGAACATTCTTCCAAAGCAGCAACTGACATTCTTTCAATGTTGTCATTAGGAAATATTAAGCAAGAATTAAATAGATAGGTACATATAGATTTTACGATTTTATAAGAGTTTTTAATTGAAAGATCCCAGGACCTACCTTTGGTTTTTTTTGTTAAGTTATTTTTGGCTTTCTGTTAATACGTACAACTTCAAAAGCACTAATAATATTCTTGCATACTAAATCACCAGAAAATAATAACACTCGTGCTGGTTTGATCCAAACGTTTTCAAAACTCTTACCTGAAAAGCTTCGGGCGGAGCAAACAGCAATTCTCAATAAGGAACTTCAATTACAAATAGCTTGACCTTCCTTTTCCGCCGTTTTGAACCGTAGACAGTTTCATATTCCTAAAAGCAGTATTGTGTGCGTCACAATGAAAGGCGTACAATCCGAGGGTCCTGAAGCCCTTGAAGGTTTAGGGTGCTCGCTAGCGGGCCGTTTAATATCGCCAGACGCCTCGGCGGCGCCAAATATTTGAATAGGGCTCGCGTAGATAGCTCCGGTTGGCCCACTTATATCGCATTTTGTTGATATGCCACTTGATTTATCTCCTGTTTATCGTTTTATGACTAAAACACCCAATATGATAAACGAAGTTTTTTCATGTACTTACCTACCTAACTAAAACAACCACAACCATATTATTATTAGAAAGCTATGGAGCTTTTAGCAAATATAATCTGTAAATGCGTTTGTAGTATTTTTACGCAGAATCCTTAGTATCCTAGGTATGCTTGCACATATACATTGTTTGCTTTTAACAGGTTTTATGGCCCGCAGTTATAGGCTAGGTCGTTGTTCGGACGTGATCCGACCGCTTGTGGTTAACCGGACCGGACCGTTTTGTTGTAAGTAGTCCGGCCCATGGGAAAAAGTAAAACCACTAAGTTGTTTGAAAATCAATAAGCCATCTTCGGGTGCACCAGCGCCCGACTGACTAGGAGTCCAAGTGGTCGTCATGGCCGAAAATGGTCGGAAAGAAAGATCATCGTCATCATCAAGGTATAAGTAAAAAAATAAAGATCAAATACTTATAGAGCTTATTTTAATGTAAACACTTAGGTTTTCGCGGGCGATCGTGGTAATAACCCGGTAGATATGTGTGTAATGTACCTAAATGAAAAAGATCCTATACCGATAAATCGATGGACCAACTGAAGTGATGATTGAAATCTAGATTGTTTTCTAGAAAACGTAATCATCTGTGTTGGGATAGTAATAATCGTATGTTTATGATAAGATCGCAGATACGCCTCCGCAAACCACTGCTTCAGAAACCAATATTTTTTTTATCGTTTGCATAATGAACGTATTATCTAGAGAAAATATAGTACCTAGTACTTTCAAAGATTTCATCAGTTATTACTGTTCGTTCATCAAAGCGTGCTCACTGCGTTGTTTCTAAAATGAGCAATTAACCAATCGCTTTACAAAATCGAACGCTACTTTTTATGTCTTAGCTATAAATTCCGCAAAAATATTTGCGACTAACAGAGGCTAAAAAAAGCGCGCTAACAGAATGCGCATGCATTCGTCTTCGTCGCGACGGGTCCCGGTCGCCATCCGACCAATTCGCAGCCGTCCCCGGAGGCCGCGACGAACGGACCACCTGCGGTTCTAATTAAACCAGCCCTGGCCGATAAATTACCCTACCTCCTGGATCCACCTTCTTTAGTAGGTTTAAGTAAACAATTCGTCGTGTCGGTTATATTTCAGTAATAGGTAACACCACAAGGTCTCTCGATTTTAATTCAGAAACGGTTTAATTTATTATTTTAATAAACATATTTTCTTATTTTAAGGAATAAATTAGTCTGAAGACCCTTTTTTTGTAAGTCGTTACAAACTTGAGATTTACTATGTCAGTGAGTTGACTCTACCTATATTTTAGGAACAGAGGAAATTACACTCGGAAGTTGACGGTTACGACGAACTGTTATTGTACTCGCCTAATGTAAACAGCTGACGGGGAAAGCTTGGTAGACTAATAATTAAATTTTCTGCAAAAACTACAAAATAAAATTCCAAATATGAGAACCATTTTAATCTGAACCGCAACAAATCGAACATGAATAATTTGTAATTTAAACTGAAAACAAAGCTATGTTAGGGACAGTTGTTTGATGTTTCGAAGTTAATTGGAACCAATGTTATTCGCTAGGATAAATGAAATGTGTTATAATAATAATAATTTATTAATACAGTACCTACAAATTATTATAGTCTATAGAAAATATCTAGGAACATAGAATGTTATATAAAGTACATAAATCCTTTTCGACTTTAGTGCTATATTATTATTATTTCAGCTGAAAAACGTCTAAAAGAAAAACTCGAAAAAATAATAGACAATATTTGGTTTCCATATGTTTATTCAACGAAAATACTTAGTTACCAGACAACGTATCTCATCATTATCATACATAACGCACAATTATTCTGCCCGTGCGCTGAATATCGATGAAATCGGAATGATTAATTAAGTTATATGAAGGACCGGCCCAATGACATCACCCTGAGGAAGTCGACAAAATTATGGTAGCGAATTCGCGGATAAGCCGACAGATCGTATCAAAAGCTTCCGAAAGATCACCGACGCATACTAATACGAGAATTTTTGCTTTAATAGCCTATAAAGGCCTCTTAGTGTCCGCTCACCGCTCATACTAATTAATATAAACTGATATTGGGTTAATGTCTAATTAGCGGTATTATGGTTTGATGGCTTTGTAAGAGATTTATGGCTAGTTTTGATATGAAATATCAATATCTAGGTCCAAAATACTCTGTACAAATTACCTACCTATACCTATACAAAGATTTTCGTCTATGTTGGTTTAGTCCCTCTTATTATAAACAATTATTATTTTTGAAGCTATAGGTACATATATAAATAAAAAATACGTCAACTACTTCAGTTAAAAAGCTTTTGGGAGATTTATTGCTCGAAGCAAATGCTCCACTTGTTATAAAAGATCTTGAAACGCACCTGTGCTTACTTAACCACTTACCTGCGTGACAAATAGAGGCAAACCCCAAGAAAAACCTTTATCGTGCTAAATATTTCATTTCCGTAGAAACCGCAATAATTCGTTCACGCCCGTTGGCGTGGAAAGCGCAAAGGGGGGAACGGGAAGACACAAATTTCACGTCGGAATGCCGTCAAAGCCCACGTAAATCCACGACTTGTCTTGCTGAACGTGGAAATCGTGTGGACAGATATGAATTTAGTTAGACATAAAACTTTCTACTACTACTCTAGCTCGAAGATACTTTTAAAATATTATTTAATGGACAAACTACGTGAAGCGTGAAATAAACATCTAGGAAGACCATGAAACAAAATTTTTCATAATCCTTGCATGAAGCTTTACTTATGTGATAAAAAATGAATTATTATCATTTCAGCTGAAAACCGTCCAAAGGAATAACATCTTCGTATTAGGTATTTTTCCTCCAACTACCGCCTATTTTGCACTCTGAAGCTCTATAATATTACAGGATATAATACGAGGTATAAAGCCCGGTTTCCACCAAAGCAGAGAGGAGAGGAGATATTGTGTTTGAATAAACAATCAGATTTCGTTATTGAAGCTAAGCGGAGAGGAGATGTGGAAATAACGAAATCTGATTGGTTATTCAAACACATCTCCTCTCCGCTTTGGTGGAAACTGGGCCTAATATTATCACGGATATTTGAAAGTATTTTAATCGACAGACTATCCTTATTAGATTAGATCTATTACTATCATAGGCCCGTGTTGTTTAAGTTTCTCAGTTTCGAACAATTCAATTACTTTGAAATAATAGTCTCTTCCCTTCCCAGTTCGTAGGTAAGTGCTGGATATTGCTTGTACTGCAATACTCGTTACTATACATAAATTATTGAGACACTAACATCTTATAATACTATTTTACTGTTCAGTTTCACAACAGTATTCTCTGTCAGTTACTGTATTATACAGTAAGCGAAGAACTCGAGAACAATGCGCCTTAGCTCATGTTATAATGATAATCTGCAACGGTTTTATAGGTCATAGCTATAATCATTAACATTGTAGGTACCTACATCATGGGTCACTACAGTTAATGAGCCGTTGAGTCTACGACTATCTGATCTTCGACTAGTTAGACTATCTTAATGATTCCGGAAAGGGATGGTTACTATTAAGTCAGATTTGTGCATCAATTTGAGAAACCCAGCCAGACACTAGTTTATAGATATATTCATTTAGTAAAATAAGTGCCTAGACCATAATACAAACAATTATAACAAAACGTTGTTTCATACCTTGGAATAAAACGAAATATAAAAGTAAAGGTTACCTAAGGTTATTAAATAAAGTTTTTTTTTTGATCCCATAAAATAAAATAAATAAATAAAATTCGTTTATTTCAGGCATTGCCCATAATCACATAAATTTTAAGAAGATTTTTGCTGGTATCAAAAAAAATGTGTTATAGACCGTATTGTGTTATGTTTCATTGTTGTTTACATGTCATTTTTAAACGAAGCTGGCCCATCTGAACTTCCATCTCATTTCATTTTCATTTATTCGTACTAAAATTTAAGCCAAACCAATCTCCTCCTAATTGTACCTCCTAATTACAGTAAATACGGAAGTAATTTTATACAAGTACTTGGTATGGTTGTACCAAAATTGAACATTGCACTAATATAAGCTTTCAATACAGTCTAAATAATCATTAAAACGTCAGAGAGGACAGACTTATTAATTTGTATTCAAATTCCAATCCTATCGATATATAAATATTCATGAGCCGACGCAAATTGGCAACATCTTGCGAAATGTTTTGGTAAAGCTCAATAAGATACCTTTAATTTTGGTCACAAAATATTATAGTGACACAAAATATATAGAGGTTCATCCAGGTACTCGTATATGCAATTATTACCTTGCATATTTTTATACATAATTGGCCTTTTAATTATATAATTTTCGGTCACTTTACAAGACCTAACCACACCAATACTAGTGGCTCGGCGAGCTGTAAATCTCGCGAGTTAAAAACAATCGATATGGCTGAAATAGAAATGCAACTGTTGAAGAGAACAGCCGTACACTCCTTCGGACATCCTCCAGACATACGAAAGCATTTTCGCCCAATCTGAACCGGAGACGTTTCGCGCTTGCTAATTCGTCACAGAAAAAAAAACACAAATAATAGGGTTAATAGTTTTCCAATCATAGCCGTAGCAAATATTTCCTCAAAGCGGTGCCGAGGTAGGTAGGTACGTTAACACGAGAAACCTAATTTCTAAATTGAATAACTCGCTTATTTTGCTTATTAGGGCCAATTCACAAAGTTACGCTGTAATTCTTAATGAATCGTACGGCCTTTCCGCCTTTTAAAGATAAAATAAGGGACAGGAGATGATCATCAAATATTAGAGCATCAAACTACGATTTTGAAATATATATTATTTGATAGCGACGCCCTTGCCCTTTAGGTTATCATTAATTCAAGATCATATTTGTTCATCTCGTCTCATTTTTACTCATTGAAAGGAAAAGGACATAATTATACTTTTAGTATTAGACCGTAACGTCCCGAATTAGCCCTATTATAACGTCTAAATGCTACATCGATCGTGTAAGGTACGAATCGAGTGGCGTACTAAAAGTAGACGCGGCGGGCGACAGGACTTTTCCATTACACGCGACGGGATCGGTCGACCGATAAGTACTGGATGTTCCCCAGGGACCTCTACCATTTGCGACTTGCTGTGGCCAAAATGCAGAGTAATGCGACCATGTGTTGAAGACAAGTTCGTTTTTTTTCTATTTTGTTCGAGAAGTAGACGGGTTTTTGTAGTAAAGAATTATCATGTATTTATCGAATAGTAAGAACACTCTACCTAGATTTCCCATAGGACTAAGAATATGAAGAACGTCTTCTAGCTTATGATGCTGTTGGAGCCATACGAAGCACAAACAGAAAGATAGTCACTTTTTCTATATATTCATATTTTGTGCTTACCAATTCTTTAGTCACCATCCTCAAGTTTTCATAATAAGAAAATTGCTACACTATTGTCGTTTATTCTTTCATAATAGACGGTATTATTAAACGGTACGTTCGTTATTGATTCGAAAATCGATAGTAGCGGCTAAATGGGACCTTTGAAGATATTTTATTATTATCACATGCCATGTTGGAACCATGAATGGATATTTCGCTAAAAAGAAACCGCACAAGTGGAGGCAATTTGCTAAAGGTAAAGGGAACGAGCAGAATCGCAATTTCATAACCGCTTCAAACTCAACTTTGACTTCATGGTTAGGTGGATCCTTCGCAAGTTAGAGGAAATTTTATTAACATTGCAGGTTTGTAAAATAGTTTTCACTATCAAGGATTGGAATACAAAATTGTATTTGGATAACTTATTCAAGAAGGATAAGATACAGAAGTTTACGGAGACACGTAAAAACGATACCACTTAAAATTTTACCTTTTATATCCATTTTATTTTAAGGTACCACTTATTTAAAAATACATCACACAGAATATTATAATAAATACTATTTTTTTTTAAATACTAGCTGTTCACGCCGCGGCTACACCCGACCCGCGTCTATTGAGTTTTTTTGAATAAGATGGGAATAAGATTTTTAAGGTCTTCTACGTACTATGTTAGGGGTTAGGCCGTAACAAACAGATGGACAATAGATAGAACATACTTTCGCATTTAAAATATAAGTATGGGTGCAACTTGATGTAATTTGATGTTTTCTTACCTGCATATACTTAATTTAGTTAAAACTTTAAAAATTATAATTAAAAAAATATTTAACTACAACATACTTTTGAAATTACTACCCCTATTAAAGACCTGTATGTTGTAAGGTACATCAGTGATTCGCATAAAAAAGCTACAATAATAACTCACATTCCAGTTGCTACTGAAAGGGTTATAATAATAGATTGCCTAGAATATAATTATTCAGACTACAGGCCCGTATTTGGAAGCGCTCCCTAGGGCTCACCTTGTTTGGGCAGCCGAGCTACGGCAGCCATTTTGAGAAGAAAAAAAAAAGAAAAAATTGTGGCCTTATGCATCAACATTCCAGGAACAGGGTGATCACGCCTTACTGGGTAGTGGATGCCTAACTATGCAGGTAAGAAAACATCAAATAATTATGCAATGTTTCGAAGAAGATTACAAAAACAATCTACCTATAGTTTAGAGATTGTATCTTTATGTGTGGTTATTTTGTTAAAATATTAAAATAAAAATTAACTATTGTATGAGTCATTACAGTTACCTGTGACGACATGCATATCTTATAAACGACTTTACATTTTATTATTGCCAGGTATCATTGAAAAACCATGACTACAATAGTAATTGTCATTCTTTTTGTACATATCGTCTTTTGTGGCAAAATAGTGAATGAGTAGAAAAGACGCCAGTCATTCATAACTTCTTAAGGTTTCATTGTAACGGCCGGCGCCGCTTTAATAAAAAAATATCATGGCGCCCTCGTTGGGTTTTTATTTAGCGCCCGAGGCGGGAATTACTAATTCCATCTATTTTCCCGTTTTTGTTTTAACTTAACGTAATTTACATTACAGTCTACAACTTGATTAATTTTGTATCAAATTAAGCTTTTCGTTTTAAATCTGATATTACCATAAAGTCTTCGTAATAACTTGTTCGTTCTAATTAAGTAATATTGGCCTAATTAAACGCGGAGGAACTTGCCTTTTATCATTTACATCATAGAAGCAGCGAGTTCATTAGGTATTTATTTACGGAAAAGCAACAATGAAGTGAAAAGTTATAATATGTAAGTACCCACCAATCGTTACCATTATTTACCTATGGATTACCCACAGACTTTCTATTGCTTCAATGCTGAACTGAAATATTTCCTTTTAAAGAGATATTCCACAAAAAAACAACAACATAAAACAAAGCTTTAGCCATAAAAAGTCCAATATCTCCGGTGACGCAGTTCGCTATAAAAATACCTGAAGAACACGAGTGTTTCTCTCGCTTCAGTGGAATCTATGAATACGATCTTCATATATAAAATAAGTTTGAGCGACAGAAACATTATTTTCATATGTTTGTTTGCAGCTTGAAAAAACGTGACATGATTCTACCACAGTACTAGTAAACTCTACAATTTGAACTTGTGCTACAGAATTTATTATAACTATGGCCTATAAGCTATAGATGAAAGGGACTCAATCGTTTAAGGCCTTTTAAAAACTCAATTTTTTTATTAACTTGCCTCGAATTAATTATAATGACTGAGGTTAGAGTTCAAGACGTACGATAAACATCAACACGCAGTATGATGATGATATATAACAAAGGCCGTGTTACTTACCCAAATGTTCTTGCACAATATTGCACATGTTTCACAATAAACAAAATATTAATAAAACCTATTTAAATATTGTTACCATCCTTATTACTCCAAGCTTATAACTTCAAGTTATCTTGACAGACTGCGGCTACTAAGCAAATAAATAACAAAGTCAATCAATCTGTTTGATACGAGATCGAAAAAAGGTGTTTTACTTCGTTGCGTTATTAAATAAAATATAAAATATGTTTTTTTACGAAGAAATCTGTATCTCTACTGCATAAACAAAATAACTTAAATATTATTTTGAATGCTTCACATAGTTTTGAACACGAACAGGTTAACAGTCATAAACAGGTGTTAAGGCAGATAATAGTTGCTTTTATATACTTTAATAAATTGGTAATATTAATTTTGGAAAGAACATGAGATCTTACAAGATCGCAATCTGAATGACAAAGTTTCCAAAATAAACTTTCGAACATATGCTTTCCACCTTTTTACGTTAATGATTTCCCTAATATCTTGTCCGTGGGGAAACCGATCACAGCATAAACATTAAGACGTAGACAATTTATTTTCTGCTCTGTTTACATTTGCCTCACCATCGCAAAAAGAGTAATCTGCGAAAGCGGAGACATCTTTCTTTCGGAATAAGATAGCAAGAGTTTATATTATGATAGAGTAGCATAAAGGCTGTGCTACTGTGGACCCCGGCGAGATAAGTGACGATAAGCCCGACCATAGAGCAAACGAGGGTGCTATGCTTGCCACTGCTTATCACGATGTTATTATGGTTGTTTAGATAGGCTGTCTCATGTCAATGATAAATGAGCAAGAATAAGAAATGCAGTGCAATATTGTAGGTAGTGTGCAGGGGAAGAAATAGTAGACAGGCGACTGTAGACCTTTTTTAGTTATTTACATTAAATAGGGTTACCTATATTGTTTACTTGTAAATGATTCTGTGAATGATTGATTATGGCACTTATTAATTTTTTAATATTGTTTCGGGAAAACAAGGCCTTTAAAGGAGTTCTTCTGTACACTAAAATATAGCAATCAGGGATGAAACCTACATAAATGAACCACGCTCTGTTAATACTTAGTAAATAATTATATTTATGAAATTAAGTTCATTATCGATATCTCGATGTTATGTTATGACGACCCTTTGCTCAGGTCACAACCAGGTGCAACTTCAAAAGCAACTCATCTTGCACATTTAGTGGCTACTGCTGCTTTTAGTCTCCGAAATCAACTATTCACAAAAAATAAAGTGGTAATGTACGAGTATGTCGGAAGGTTAACCAGCAATGGTATTTTAGTAAAGATGAAGTAGGCATATTCATACTATTCGGTGTTCAAATTTTATTCCTTTTTAATGCTGGCAGGCAAGCATTTTACGACTACAACACAATTGTTTTCTTTTTTTCTACTTTTAAATTTGACCGCCTCAGTTTCTGAGTGTTGTTACCCAGTATAAATATCGGCATTTGTTGTGTAGAAGGGACATTGACCACAATAACGCGAACGCTTGCACCACTTTAATGTCATATTATTCTCTAAGAATAAAATCTAATTCCTTTCTAGTGCATGAGGAAAACAGACTAAACAAATGACTGTGAGATGATGATGTAATGTATATGATGACTAGTATAAAAAGCCCGCCACATTGTTTACTTATCATATCGATTACAAATCGCAGACTATCTCTTTCAGAATATTTAGAATAGATTTTACCCAGAATTCCGTGTCGTCATGTGTAAAACATTGTGGTCACAAAGTCACTATACTAGTACTTCATGATAAAATGACTCAAACTGATAAACAAATGCTTTAGGATTGACTTGTGAATTCCAGGAAATTTTCCTTAAATGCACTGTCTACTTAAGTACTCTCCACTTGTAATAATTTTCCTCTTTTCCTGTTGTTCTAGCATTGCTTTATAACTAAAGTCAATATGGCACTATAGAACTAGTCTGCATCAGGAACTCCTCAAATACTTACACAACATAAACTTGTCGTGTTTGTCATCTTGTGTGGTATCCTGTCCAGGGCCGATAAAACCTTTTTTTTTTATTTATCAGTCAGTAAGTGTATTTATTCTAACTGTCCGGTGAGGGTGAAGCGAAGGTATTAAAAGGTATTCTGTTTATATGAGCAAACAATAACATAATAATGGTCCACCCAGGTAAACTAAGCTGGTGGACCACGACCTCGGCCAGTCGGTTTTGTCTATATTGGGATCAGATGCCCGTGTGTGCGAATATCCTACTGTAATACGCCTAAAATGATGGATGTCGCTACTTCCCACACTAATAGTTTAAGATGAATCGAATGTATCTAGCGTAGCAAATGCACGTCTCTACTTATAACCAGCGACTTTCAATTGTTCTCTCACCTCATGTTACACGCGTAACACTTACATATGAATGAATGAATGAATGAATGAATGAAAAATCTTTATTTGTATTAAATGTGGTAGATAGTTGTAAACAATATAGTTAGAATCACACATTCAACCAATATTAAATTGGTAAACAAATAATGAGGGGCTAAATTTAATATACGTCATGTCAATCATAAATTAAGAAATTATATAATAAAATAATGTCATAAAACAGCAGTATCTAGCAAGCACAACCCAGCAACTTACTTATCAAACCTAAAAGAGAGAAAATCTATTGTTTTATAAAAGCAGTTTTCACTAAGTAACCTATAATACAGAGCACTTTTAAATTGGTTAACAAGCAAATCCTTCACACCAGCTGGCAACTTATTGTATTATAGCAATTGTTCGAAAAACAAGCAGTGGTGGATGGAAGAGTCATCAATCGATTCGGATATCTAGTCGAGAAAGTACATGTTTCATATAAAAATAATAAATATTAAAAAAAAAATGTTCATGTCACATAATTGCTACCTAATGTACTACCTTAATTAGTAGGTATCTGTTGGTATAAACCAATCCTGTTTACCACAATCAAGCGACATCAAATGGCCGGCGGGCGACCCAGCAGCCATGACCATTATTGAATCATGCAGATGTGGGTCACACCAGGCATGAATTAGTGCCGTATTAACACACCAGGAGACATGGTCTGTCTATAGTTTAATGTGTTTCTGATGTTCCTAATGTGTTTCTTTTTGTAGTACAAGAAAACACGCACACGTCAGACGTTATTGGTCGCAAAACTCGACTGACAGACTTAACTTTTTTATGTAGGCACTCTTGACGAGTTCGCATTATATTTATATGGCAGCTACGTCGTAGTCTAAAATTTCAATTATTCAATTTTAGAACGTTTAGTTTGGTGCCTAGAAGAGATCTTAGCAATAAGTCCGCCTAGGCGATCTTAGCAAAAGTTGTACTTGGCGTCAATAAATAATATTTGTATTGCGTTAAAGTCTGTTTAAACAATTTAGTTGAACACTGGGTTTTGAGTATAGTTACAACCTTTTCTTTTAATGTAAGTACCGCAACATTTTTTAAATAAATCAGTCACATAGGGCGCAGCGCCACTCGGGCCGCTGCTGGACCGTAGCGGAGGCCTATTGTCATTCAATCGGGTATTGTGTGCTCGGAGCCTTTGTAGGAGCCCTGCATAGGTTAATCCTACTGATTCCGCCAAGAGGGATTTGACATTTACTATATAATGTAGTACATTGTAAGATATCGAGGGTTACAATTTATAGTTTTTTTTTCCTTTCTGACCTGATTGCTATATACCAAATTGGTATACACATATAACAGACGCGAAAATATTCAAGACTAAAAACATATTCCCTATTAGGGAATATGCACATTTTTTTTAATTCATTAATCGAAATACTTTAAGTACCAGATTTAAGTACATAAAAAACATTTTTTCAAATATCTTGCTCAGAATCAAAGTTATAAGGCTTAAAAGTTGATGGTTAGACAGAGAGGTCCGACATGACCATTGACGTCATTGGTGACGCGGGCCATACATTCGCCACATAAAATTTTGTTTTCGTTGATGATGAAAAGAGGGACAGATATATTTGTTTAATAATGTTGTATCTAGTTTGTTTTTCGATCAATTTCGATTCTGTTTTGACTGTCAGCATTCTATTTTTTAATACTTTCAGATGAACTATGAAAAAAACCAGAATAGAATAGAATAACTAATATTTTTTTAATGCATATTCCCTAATCGAAACGAAGAAACTAATAGAAGATGCTGTCGACGATGACGACGACGACACGGGCAACAACGACAGATGCCGGATTTTTATTATAGAATTACGACTTGCCAGAGTGTGTAGCGTGAGTAGAGTGCAGATGCAATGCAGTCTCACTGCGAACTCGCTCGCGTACGAACGCGGTTAACAGTGCAAAATGTCTGTGAATACAGTAAAGTGTGCTAGCTGCAATGTGGTAATAAATGAAGTATTGTCGTTTATCCGTAACAAGTTAGACGTCATGGATACTGAAAGTTTAATGAGAATTTGCGATACTGCCTTTTCTGAAGGAGATATCGACAGTGCTAAGAAGTTATTGTTTACATCGTTAAGAACGAAACAGAAGTTTGTATCTAGGAGAAAACAGAAAAAACTAAAGGATCTTGAAGACATTATATCAGTGTTTAAAACAGCTGACCCAGATCATTTACCTGTCTTTGTAGCGTACGAGTTACACAAACTACCACCCATTTGTTTCGACCATGTCGACGTTACAAAATTATTAAAAGATTTATTAATATTGAGACAAGAATTAGCGGAAATTAAGGGTAACTATGTGACAAAGGATGAAATGGACAAGTTAATAAATGTGAAAACGCCGATATCGTTATTCAATTCGAACATAAACATGCGAAGAGGAGGGTATATGCACGACAGCGGGCCGGTGGGCATGACGACGCATCTCTCTGGGCTGTCGGTATCGGACGATTACGTTGTCGCCGGGTCGCCGCCGCCGCCGCCGCCGCCGCCGCCGCCGCAAGCTCGGGTACAGTCGTCGCGTCGTACAACCAGCCACGCAGATTGTGACCAAGGCGATGTTGATACTTCGGCGGGGTCGCCGCCGCCGCCGCAAGCGCATGTACAGTCATCGCGTAGTACAACCAACCATGCAGATTGTGACGCTGATGTTCCTGTGTCGCAATATCGATCTATCATACTGCATAGCGACAACAATGTGAAGACGTCTGTCCCACCTGCGTCTATGAGTGCATCAAATGTTGTCAATTTCACGAGCGGACAGCAACAAAAAAATACCCTTACACTAGCGCAAGTGGCGGGAAGTGGAGAATGGAAAGATAATCAGTGGACTGTCGTTAAAAAAAAAAAGAAATCGAAGAATCGTTTTTCAGACAGTACGGGGCGGGCGTTGCCCTCTTCATCGGGAAATTTTAAGGCAGCTGTACCCTACATACCCTTATTTATTTCCAATGTTGATAAAGAGACCACCGAGGAAGACATACGTGAATACATACAGAACAAGACTCTGGTATCTGTTAGACTAGATAAAATCAATATGAGGACTGATAAACATTACCAGGCGTTTAAGGTGTTTGTTCCAAAGAATAAAACAAATACTTTCTTAGACGACAGTCTGTGGCCTGAGGGGATACGTTTTCGCCGTTTTATCTTTTTCAAAAAACTAAGAGAGGGATCAGCCGAGACAGCAGATACAGCTTAGTCGCGGACAAGATAATGTTGCTTATAATTATATCTTTAATGGATTATCTGAATAAAAATAATCATTTAAAATTATCGACCTTCAATTGTAAAGGTGTCAAGAGATCTATTGAGAGCATTCGATCGCTATGTAAGGATGTAGATGTCATCGCTCTACAGGAGACCTGGCTGTGGCCCCATGACACGGCATTTCTTGGTGGTGTGGATGACGACTTCGCGTACTACAGTAAGTCTGCTATAGACACGTCCAGCAAAGTCGTAACAGGAAGACCCTATGGTGGAGTAGCTTTGCTGTGGCGAAAGTCTGTGTTTCCGTGCGTGTCCTTAGTGAAGTGTAATAGTGATAGGTTAATTGCAATAAATGTAGAACATGACAATAAACAAATGCTATTTTTTTCTGTGTACATGCCGTTTGACGATAATAAAAGTGATAGCTTAATTGAACTCACACAATGTTTGGGTGAAATTATAGCAATAATTGAAAGTATTGATACAGAGTCAGTTATTCTTTTAGGCGATTTTAATGCGCACCCCGGTGAGAGATTTTTTACTGAAATCTTATCTACCTGTACCGATCAGACATGGCGCATTGCTGACTATGAATTATTACCTAAGGATACACATACGTTTGTCTGCCAGGCGAGTGGCTCGCGGCGCTGGCTGGACCACTGTGTGGTAACCAGTGCAGCGTGGCAATTAATTGCTGATGCAACTGTCCTATATGATGTTTACATGTCTGATCATTACCCAGTGGTTTTAAATTGTAAGTTGGATAGAATTTGTTCAAAATTACCTGTTTCTAATAAATTTTGTAATAAAGTACGTTGGGGTGATAGAGATCATAATCAAATTAATGAATATTTTCATTTTTGCAATGATAGACTAAAACTGGTAGACTTGCCTACGGAATGTATACAATGTTCATATGGGTTGTGTGGTAATACAGATCATTATGTAATATTAGACAATATGTACAATAGAATTATAAATATATTAAGGGAGGGAGCGCAGTCCACTTATAAGGGTAAGGAGTGTTTTAAAAAGCGACTATATGTAACAGGGTGGAACTTGCACGTAAGCGATGCGCATAGGGAGGCACGAACGTGGTATCATGAATGGTTACTACATGGTGCACCTAAGCAGGGGTACTTATATGAAAAGATGAGGGACACGAGAAGGGCGTTTAAAAATAAATTACAGTATTGTCATAATAATGAAGACAAGATAAGGATGGAAATATTAGCTAAAGCTCATTCTAGAAAACAGTTTGGAAAGTTTTGGAAGGCTACTAATAAATTAAATGTAAAACCCTGTCTACCAGTTAGTGTGGCTGGAGCAAGCGAGCCGCAGGATATTGCCAACCTTTTCCGACAACATTTTAAAGTTGAATCTTCCTTGTTAGACGAGTCGCGGGTGTCCGGTGCTGGGGTTGGGTCGGGAGAACTTTCTTCTATATTCACAGCTAAGCAGGTTGCCAATGTAATTAGAAAAATGGTGAAGGGAAAGTCTCCAGGCTATGACGACCTGAGCATTGAACACCTAAAGAATGCTGGGCCTCACTTGTCGAGGGTACTGGCTATGTTTTTTAACTTGTGTCTAAGTCATAGTTATCTGCCGCAGGATCTCATGTACACAGTTGTAGTACCGATAATCAAAGATAAGACGGGAGATGCTTCTGACAGGTCTAACTACAGGCCTATCTCACTCGCCACGGTCGTGGCCAAGGTGTTGGACGGTTTGCTTGATAAACGGATGGCAGCGAACACTGAACTTTATGACGCTCAATTTGGCTTTAGGCCCGAGCTGTCGACAGAGAGTGCCATACTGTGTCTCAAGCAAACTGTGCAGTACTATACATCCAGGAAGACGCCTGTTTTTGCCTGTTTTCTGGACCTGTCAAAAGCATTTGATTTGGTGTCATATGGGATGCTGTGGCGTAAGCTACGTGAGGATACTGGAGTGCCTTCGGAGGTGACGTCCCTACTTCAGTACTGGTATGACGAACAGAGGAATTGTGTCAAGTGGGCGGGTGCTTGCTCGGATGTGTACAGGTTGGAGTGTGGGGTGCGGCAGGGGGGATTGAGCTCGCCCCGTCTCTTCAACCTCTACATGAACAGGCTTATCGGGGAGCTCAGTAGCACCGGCATTGGCTGCCACGTAGACGGTGTGTGCACAAATAATATCAGTTATGCCGACGATATGGTGCTGCTGAGCCCGTCGATAGGGGCTTTGCGCAGGCTGGTAGAGATTTGTGAGTCCTATGGGGTGGCACATGGACTCAAGTACAACATAAAAAAGAGTGAGCTCATGATGTTCAAAGCTAACGCGATGAACATCACAGATGTGCCCGATGTCTTGCTCTGTGGTGCGCCCTTAAAATGGGTGACTAAATTTAAGTACTTGGGTCACTGGGTCACAGAGGACTTGAGAGATAACTTGGACTTGGAGAGGGAGCGTAGGTCGCTGACTGTCCGCTGTAACATGCTGGCCCGTAGGTTTGCACGTTGTACAAAACCAGTGAAGGTAACGCTTTTCAAAGCTTTTTGCCAGTCCTTCTACACGTGCAGCCTTTGGACCAGTTATTCGCGGCGGGCATACAGCGACCTACGGGTCCAATATAACAACGCCTTCAGGATCCTGTTGGGGCTGTCGCGATGGTGTAGCGCATCCGGAATGTTTGCGGAGGCGCGCACGGATGACTTTTACGCAATAATGAGAAAACGGTGCGCCTCCATGCAGGCCCGTCTCCGCGCCAGCACCAATAGCCTCCTCAAGGTGTTCGCGGACCGGTGGGACTCTCCACTGTTGCGTCACTGGACAAGTCTCCACACGTGTCCGCCAACATAATTTTTATTTTATATTACTAACAACACTAGCATTTAAGATCATACTAACACATCTATGGATTTCAAATCTGAAAATAAATGATTTTTAATTTAATTTAATTTAATAAAAAAGACACGTGTTTAGGCGCGGCTATCTCTTTCTCTCCGATCGAAGCTTCCAAATACGTATGTTGCACTATTAGAATGTGAAAGCACTGGTCATTCGACATGGGGGCAGGAATACATTGAAACCCATACAAATTGTGAGAATAAAAATGGGATAAAATAGTCGAGTCTTTGTAACACTTGGTGACCCGCCATACAAAGAAACCCTGTTTACATGAAGGTCAGAACTTGCACAATGCATAAAAGATGTTTTATAATGTAGTATAATTAAAATAATACGAAAAATCCGAATGAACATTGTAATTAATAAAAAGCTTAGTCAAATACATATTGCTGGTAAGCGTGGCAAAATTGTTACTTTTGTCCTTTTGGTGCGTATTTTCTTGTTACTGCCTGATAGAAGAAGAGAAGCGTCGTCGGTGGTTAGCGCTACCTCTCGTCCGTGTGACGCGGGTTCGCTCCCCACCACGTGTCAATGTGTTTTCGAAATTCGAATTCATATACGTTTATTCGACACTAAAAGAAAACATCGTGTGGAAACCTGCACATTTCTGTGAAAAAGATCAAAGGTCGTGTCGAGCGACCAACCCACACTGGGCCAACGTAGTGGACTAAGGTCTGACCTCCTTCATTCAGGCTCGAGCCTTTCAATGGGGGGACATATATATGAGGGCTGTTGTTAAACGACCAGAGGTCACACTTGCGATTCCCTCCGTACTAAACTGTGCAGTTTACAGTATTTTTACTTGCACTTAAACGCGACAAAGTTAATGACTTCCTGGCTCCAGGCAATCATGTTGCAGTCCATAATATCATGAGCCATTAAACGGACACCTGCAATGAATGCAATAATCGGTGAAGGTACCCGGAGATGGCGCTAACTGACTTAACAGCCTGCAATCCAGGTGTTGTCCAGAAAAATATAAATAACAATTATAATACAGTGCACACTATAATTAATTCTGTGCCGCGGCGGAACATCTATGAATACCGCCCTAACTGCCTTGTAATAAGGATGACGAGAAGTTTGTTAACGTTGACGTGCGGTGGACTGACTGAACCAAACCCCGGGGTTATAAATTATTTAACCTCGCGTTGTGTAAAATTTTTCCCATGGAAATAAAATTTTTTCCCAAAAAAAGTATCCTATGTGTTAGGTTAATCCAGGGTACACTTCTACATTCCTAATTTTGTCCAAATTCGTCCAGTCCTTTTGTAGGCGTTTACAAGCGTTTTGTAGGTGTAAAAGCGGAACAAATATCCAAACATACTATTGAGTGTGATTTCTCTTTTTTATGTAAAAGTTTAACAATTCTAAATATTTTTAAATACTGTTAGGAGAAGTCCACATAAATCGCTGCCAAAACCAGCAAAGTCTAAGATATGAAGCGAATAGCGAGCTGCACAATTTTCCTGGTGCACTTTGCCACAACTGTGCACTGTGCACATCAAATGCAGAAAGCACTTACATAAACAAATACCTTTTACCCGCCGCGCCGGGAGTCTTGCAGATTTAGCAGATGTTACAATACCTACGTTACATACATACATACATAAAGTCACGCCTTTTTCCCGGAGGGGTAGGCAGAGACCACTTCCTTCCACTTGCTACGATCCAGACATACTTCTTTCGCTTCATTCACATTCATCAACCTCTTCATGCACGCTCGTCGGTTTAGGGTACTCCTGACCTGGCCTTTTTTAAGTACATCCCCGATCTGGTTACCCGATCTGGTTACCCGATCTGGTACCTACGTTAGATAGAACATTATACTTATAATTTACATAGCTATAAACTATATTCATCGCAGGAAGAAAAACAAAAACTATCGACGTTAGTCTAACCGTAATGCCTTCGTCCAAGCGTAATGCCCATAATCTAAACGAATCAGACAAAAAAGGTTTTATTGAAATTTTTATATGCATAGCCGATTTTTCAGTCTTTGAAGTTCTGAATCTGTGTGCCGCGCCGCGCCGCCGCGCCGCCGCGCCGCCGGCCGCAGACGAAATGCATAGAGTAGGTAAACATTTGTCAACCGTTTTTTCCCACCTAAAACTATGGATATACAGGGTTACAGGTTAAGTCGACCTAGACCCTTTATGGGGCTATAGTTTAGATTATAGGAATATCTTAAAGACCGTTAGGTTAAGGATTGTGTTTCAAAGTCGAATAAGTCAGAAATGATCCAAACTATAGCCCCATAAAAGATCTAGGTCGACTTAAACCTGTAACCCTGTATATTTATACTTAAGTAAAATTACCTGCAAGCCAAAAACTCCCTTAATTTCGAGATAAACTCTCAGAAAGTTGTTTAAAATAAACGTCACGTCTATCTACATAATCTACATAGAAGTGCATAGCTGCTGCGACTAATGCATGCATGCATCCATGCATCACAGTACATGCATGGTGCATAACGACAGAAGAGCGGTCACCGGCTCTCACAACCAATCCTGCTTTTGACTGTGTATTTGCCATGGTTTTATGGGAACAAGATAAAACAAAACAATCTAATCCCGAATACCTCGGACAAAGGATGTGTAAATATTGTATCGTTTGATAGACTTTTGTTCGATCTAACACTTAAAATGCCAAAAAATGTATGATGAGATAAGGCAGTGCACACTTAGCATGGTAATTAATAAAGAAACAGAAAAGTGGGTAAACAAAGAAATCTTTATCATCATCACAGATAAAATGCGGCAAGTAATGACGGCAAAACAATAGCCGCAATGATTACAGTTCATATACTAGTAACAAATGCATTCCGCACTGTAGGTACCTATTATTAATTAAATGTTTTTAAATCTGTCTCCAGGCTTCTTGGTTCATTCCACAAGAAAGATAATAAAAACGTAGAAGACTTGAATTAAAATTAAAATTTTACACATTAAATCATCTGTTATTATTAACTCATATTTATTTATCAGTTAAACTCACATTAGGCTGATAATAAACAGGAAGACATCAGTCTAATAATAAAACCTAGGTAATGTCAAGAGGTTAAACAAGACCGTCATACTTATAAATACGCTTTATACTTATTCAACCTAGTAAACAAACGATGGCAAACATCGTTAACATATTTGGTTTTAAGATTTTTTAAGGATCGCCGCATACTCACCGTTATTAAAGGTGCAACAGGATCTCGATGCAGGCACACCGGATTTCCAACTTAAACTTGGTAAGATAAATCAAAACACTGATATACTGAACTATGCAAACAACTGAGCTGACTATCCGGTAAAGTTCGCACTTTGGTATTTACTGTTCGCAAATGTAGATGTTAACGTAAAGTTTTCGAGTTCGTAAGTGGCGAGGCGACGCGGAATCAACGCACACGGTCGGCCGGGCCCCCAGCCGACACCAGACTGCGTCGTATCTCGCGTCTCCGTCCTCGGAATTCACAAATCCTCGAGCTTTCAAACTGCCGCCGTCCCTCTCACGCAACCGGTCATCTGCCGCCTAAAAATCGCAGAAGCCTCACATTCGGCGAAATGTGGGCCAAATTAAACTTACCAGGTACTTGCTCGACAATGCGCATTTACATCCTTCCGAAGCATATGATTTGGGTGGGTGAGATTTGTGCGCTATCATATCAGTGTCGGTTTCTTTCTCCCGTGGTTTCTCGAGCGGTCGAGTGTTCGCACGCCGCACTCTGTAATTTAGATACATTATCTATCATTGGAGATCTCGTAAATTGTGGTGTGAGTTTGTTGCTTTCTGTAGTTACAACGGGTTGGGTTGTCAATGAGGGAACTTGACGCTGGCCCGATAATGAGCCGATTCAACAACAGGCCGTTTTAGCGGACAGACAGTAATCGCAGGGTAATCATACTGATACAACCGACCGTCGCTTTTCCACATCGGATCCAATTAGAAGTTGTTGATCTGCTTTATCTAAAGAACATCCTGGGTCAATGTTTAAAGAAACAAGTTAAATAACTCTACTACTGTATGCGTTCATCATAACAACGTGAAAACTGGAGATAAACAAGCCCAATTTACTACTCATTTGTGGTAGAAAGAAACCCACCCCACAACCTTCATTTTGTTTAATTTTTTATTTGATTAGAATTTTTATTTTTTAGCACATTTTTGATTTGGTCAGTAAGACTTTATAACAAGCCGCCCTTAACGCTTTATTTACATACAAACCAGTTTTTTAACAAAAACTTCTGGCACCAATTTCAGAAATAAACATTGGGATCGGCCGTTATTCAGTAAAGAAAATATGCATGCGCCTGAGCAAGTAGTGCGGAGAATAATCGCCTCCTCGATTAATGCAGCCGCTCCACTCCTTCCCCGAGATTATTTCGACTCGCCTTTATTAATAAACGCTCTTGACCGAATTATTTTACTGCCGCGTCAACAAATCCTTCATAATGAAGATACCTACTTCAGACAATCAATGCACATTCGAAAGTAGCCCACTGAAAACGGAACGGAACGGTTTCTTGTCTTGGGCGTCCCTTTATCTTGGGCTTGCGCAATGCTGATGCGATGTTTTCGCACACACATTTAGTAATACTTAGGGCACACTGAAAGTTTCTGGATTCTGATAAATAAGATTAGATATAAGACTTACGATACATTTATTGTTTTTCAAAGTATATTCCCTCGCAATTAACGCATTTTTGCATTCGCTGAAACCACTGTCCGAAGCAGTTGGACCAGTCTTCTTTAGGGGACAAAACGTGTGCCTCTAAGTTTGTCTTTAATATTTGGAAACAAAAAGAAGTCGCAGGGTGCGAGGTCCGGGCTGTAAGGCGGATGCGTCATCAGTTCCACATTTGAAGTCTTCAAGTAGTCTTCTGTTACCTTAGTGGAATGTGAGAATGCGTGATTGTGGTGAAGGAAGGAGGACATTGCTTCGAGAACGCTTTTCGCGAACTTTTTCTAAAACTCTGGGCAAGCAAGTGTTACTGTTGACGTACCGATCTGCAGTCACTGTCCTTTGATCTTCAAGCGATACTGTAGTGTAATGTCCTGATTTGCCGAAAAACGAAGTAACCATTTTTTACCAATGCTTCGACTTTTCATAACTTTCGTCGGCAAATCTTCAAAAGGAAAGACACTCTGCCGACTAGCTTTTCTATCGGGTTCAAAGCAGTACACCCAGGTTTCGTCATCTGTCATGATATTATAGACAGCCAATGACTGTTCTCCGTTAAACTTTTTTTATCATTTTACAGCACCACTGGACACGCAGTCGTTTCTGGGGTTAAAATTTTGAAAAAAATGAACTCGATCTGAGGAAACAGAGCATATAGGGAGGTTAAGAGGGCTTCACTGAATCCCCCCACATCGATTTTACCTTCAGCAAACAAGTTAATATTCTGAAAATAAATAATGAAAATCTCAATTTTCTAACCTAAATCCACAATTTGTACGTACACATAAATGACAGTTTCCTTTTTTTTTCTTTTTTTTAGTAGTTTTTGATTTGGCGACTGGTTTATTTTTCACCAATTTTTACGAAAATCCTTGAACTAAAAACCGGTTAGACCTAACTTGCGGTCGCCGACCCCTGCCGGGGTACGCTCGCTCCGCTCGCTCGGCTCCCTCCGCTTGTTGTTGACACCAGTCTAACCTAACCTAACCGACTGTTCCGACTTCTGGGTAAATTTTTTTTTTTTTTTGCGGGGGGCAAGCCCCCCGATCCCCCCAGAATGGGGGGCTTCGCCTCCCTTGCCCCCCCTTCGTGTTATGCCCTGTCTAGTATGTAAGGGTACAAAATATACACAGCTGAACATTTGGCTCAAAAGCCTAGTTACCAAATCATAGACTAATAAAAAAAGAACAAAAAAAGTAAGCTGTAATTTTTGTGAACAATTCATGGTCTTTAAGTTAGGAAATTGATATTTTCCAAGGATATTTTCATTAATTTATTTTCGAAGTTTGCTGAAGGTTAATTAGTTGCAGCGGGATTCAGTTAAGTCCTCTGAACCTCCCCACACGCTCAGTTTCCTCCGATCGAATCTAAAGATTTCTAAATCCAACCCGTTTCGGTTCCTACGTTATGTCATCAGTAGGTACAGTCATCGAGTGCAAAGCTACCGAACTTTCAGATGCACACATGTATAATGTTTTGCAATGAGCCAATCCAATGCTTAACAAAGCACAAATTTGCTGGCAAGTAATTTTTTTGTCAGTTTCAATAAGTTGTCGTACGGTGTCAATATTAGAGTCTGTAACCGCAGTCGCCGGCCGACCTTCACGTACCTCGTCATGGAGATAATCACGTCCACGTCTAAATTCTCCAAACCACGAATACACAGAGCTGCAACATGGTGCTTCATCACTAAATACCAATTGAAGTCTCTGGCAACTCTCTTGTTGACTTAGGTAACAACGAAAATCATTTCACGAGTTAAATTCAATTTGATAGCGACACACAATTTTCGAAAGGACGTCACAATGAAAAAACAAATGACAGTCTCGCAAATTAAAAAGTAACATGTTCCCGAACCAAACAGTTCCATTTTAGAATTCCATTATAGTTTTTTCATCCTTCTAGTGTGTGGCCAGATCCAGAGACTTTCAATATGCCCCACGTAATAAAAAACTATTTTTTTAATAGGAAAGAAATATTTCCCACTCGAATTTTCGTTTCTGACTACTTAATTAGTTCGGTTTATAAAATTAAAATACATTGCAATGCTAAACAGCTTTTTTATTGCTTAAAGCATTAAAATTATTCAAATCATTAAACTACATGAAAGATGCCGATACGTAGCGTTCGTGTAGCATGCCGTAGACATTGCTACACCACTTGCTACGAAAGAGTAAAGAGTTTAGACGTGTTAACCCTTTTGGTTCGTATATAGACTGCAGTCTTTTGGACAATGTTTATTACTTTCATTTCCACGTATGGTGCTTAGAAATTGTATAATTTTAAAAATTAAAATTAATAAAGCAGTACAAATGACGACAATCAAGTTTTCTTTTAACAGTTTTTATTAGGTACTATTAATTAAACTTTACTGCTATTTTCTTATGCCATCGATGTGTAATTCATTATAGTGTGCTAGGGCGCTTGTTTGTTTCAGGGACAAATGCGAAGGGAGTAAATGAAAACGTAAGCATATGCGATGGACCATTCCGATCAAAATAGATTTCAAATAAAATAAAACTCATTGTAATTTTGATCCATCCGTTATGGCGCTACGATGTCACAGACAGACATACCGATCGATAGACACACATAACTTAGGCGTTATCTTATGAAACCCCTCATTTTTCAAATCGTGGATTAAGGTTAAACATCAGCTGTAAGCCGTAACTGCTAAAAATTGCAACTTTTAACAGTTACGACTACTAAATGTGGGATTATATTTAGGACTATAAAACAATAACTAAAATATATTTGTAACCCTTCTTTTGTCGTTAAACACATAATAATTTGGATCGAAGTCACTGACAATAAGTAAATGATTTATTTCAATTGGTGGCGCTACTGCAGCTGATGATTAAGAAGAAGCTGGTTTCACTAGCCTGAACTGCCCTGATATTATTTCCACTGATTTCCCTCAAAATCGCGAGGATTTTTATTTTTCTAGTAGGCGATAAAAGCACGTAATGAAAAAAAAAACAAATATTAACAAGTATTTATTAACTTCACTTGTAAGTGCTCAAGTCCACGCTCGATATTATTACCACTCTGATAAAAATAGCGATTAGGTCCATCAAAAAAAACACTTGTATACATACTAACTATGTAATAAAATCAGCTCTGAGTCAGGAGCTGGATGGTGGAACACTTCAATAGCTACTAGTAAGTATATTATATTAAGACATTACAACGACAACCAGTTCAGTTAGTCAGTTGCTGTGACGACTCCAATATAGTAGATGTGTCTTCCGCTTGGACGTCTTCCGTAAGTGAAGTGGCCATGGGGGTTCCGCATGGAGGGCCTATCTTATTTCTTTACAGCGCAAATATTACGAAACAAATGACATACTACGGATTCAAAAAACTTTTTTCATATTTCGACCTATGTTTTTTGGGACAAGTAGTTCAGTTTCACGAGTACCGTCGCTTTGTTTCTGGTACCCAAGTTTTTTTACACTCAGGCCAAAAAAACTTTTTTTGTCATTCAAAAACTTAATTCAGATCTTGAATCCTTTGCTCGCTGGTCCAGCCGAAATGCTTTAAACCCCACATCTAAATTCTTGGCTCTAAAAACAAGTTTCCAACTGCCTAACTCAATCTCCAAATTTTAACATACATGGCATATCAGGTATCAAAGGCAAGAAAGGAAACTTCATATTGGACATCATATTGGACAATAGATTAAGATTCGAGAGCCATCTTAAGGACCTTGCTTGAGGATGTCTTTATCGTTTATACGATCAGAGACTTACTTAGAGCTGAGGTGACTAAAGATCTGTGAGTCACTTATTCTATCCAAACTCTTATCGGACCTTGTTTGATGTCCTCTTCGAAAAGGCTCATCCAACGTAAAGTCCAACTTGTCCAGATTGCCTGTGTTAACAAAGAGCTGTGTGAGAAAGAAAGAAAGAAAGAAAGAAAAAATTTATTTGCATCAATATGTGTACACAAAAAGGTCTTAATTTAAAATACATTTAATTCCAACATATGAAGCCAGCAAGCTAGCATGCAAATTTTTACTATGTTAAATCTACAGGTCCTATTTTAAATTCGCCATACTAATACATTATTTTATTTTTTATACATGCATACACATTCTACATATTACAATTACTACTTACTTCTATTATATTTCTTCAATCGTCATGTTATATTCTTACTAGCTAAATATTCGTTAACACTATAAAACCCTTTTTCCGACAACCATAATGTCAATGAATGTTTAAACTTATGTCCATCTAATATTTTAATATCGTCAGGTAAATTATTATAAATTAGAATACTCATGTTGTATACGTTTTTCTTATAGATAGCATTATGGCACGGAGGCTGATATAACAGGTTTTTATAATTTGTCCTTTGTGTTCTAGTCGACATTTCTGAAATAGTTTTAAATTGTTCTTTAAATGATTTTACAAAACAACAAATATCTCTAATATATAAACATGGCAATGGCAGAATATTCAGTTTTTTAAATAATGGTTTACAGCTATCTTGAAATTTGGCATTACAAATAGAGCGAACACATTTCTTTTGTAATATAAATGCTCTGGCTATATCCACAGAGTTACCCCACAACATAAGGCCATAACCTAGCACAGATGAGACATAGCCATGATAGGCAGTTAATGCTGCCTCCATTGAAATTGTTTGTCTCAAACGTTTTAATGCATACACAAATCGTCCTAATTTATTGCAAACTAAATTTATATGTCCTTTCCAGTTTAAATGTTTGTCAATAATTAGTCCTAGAAATTTTACGTTGTCAGAGTTATTAATTATATTATTATTATGTTTAATTTGTATTGTAGGTGGATTTGAATTAAGAAGAAGAAGAAAAAAAAAACGTTTATTAATGTTAACAATACACACACAAAGAGTAATTATAATTAAGTAAGTAATTATAATTTGTAAATTGAATCATATTTGTTTTGTCCATATTAACATGCAAGTTATTTATTTGAAACCAATCTGAGGTTTTGCTGCACGGCGGCACGGTGATTGAGAATCTTCTCCAGGTGCAGCAAGAAGTTTTTCATCTGAGGCAACGAATCTGAGGACTTGTTAAGGTCTAAGCGCACTATAGCGGAGCGGAGCGGCGCGGCGGCGCGGCAACATATTCTCTAAGGAAAACTAGGAAAATATGCCGAGACATTGTAATGCGTTTTAGATCATACAAATCAATACAAATAATATTAGCCGTGCCGCACCGCGCCGCTGCAGTGCCGCTCCGGCACTCGGACCTGAAAAACACCTCTTTGGAATCCAAGCTTTGGAATGACATCCATTCAAAACAGTTTTATCGAAATCATTTGACAACCCGTGTTTTGACTTGTCAATAAATTTGTCGTAGGCAGACACGCTGTTGGCAGGAAAACTTTATAATTGAATGTTATTTTGTAGTGACTATTGTTGTGTATATTAATATTATTGTTAGCTTTTAAAAACATCCAAAATGGGTAAGCTTTTATTACCACAAAGTTATAGGAAAAATATTTGAATAAATCACTTGTTTCGTAATTGTCTCGATAAATCCAACTGGATTTGCTCATTTGCTATTTTTAAATTTATTTCATCGCTCTATAACACTGACACCAGGGTTTCTGAGGTTGGTTGTCGACCTTACAAGCCACACCACAAAGAAAGGGTTAAAACAAATTTTATTACGATGGTGAATGAAGTTTACAAAAACCACATACTGAATATCATTTATAAGTAAGAGAAGTAAGCCCACAAAAAAAAAAACGTCTCGCCAGGCTACTCGTATCTTAGCTAAAATCATAATTAAATTGTAAGCCATAAAATAGGTAACTAGTAATTAAATAGGTAAATATGTGACTCGATTTACCAACGAGTTCAACATCTCTCGGAAAATACAAACAATTCAAATTCATTTATTTATTGCAATTACGGTAGTACATAAAATACGTAGAAAAGAAATGATCATATTTTGCACATGTATGCGGGACTTTGTTTCAAACTTATGGCTGGTCTACACGTGTTAAGTTGTCAAGTTGTTAACTAAATTTTAACTAAATTTTAGGCCACTTAATGCGTGTAAACAACGAATTTAGTAATAAGTTGCAAACTAAAAATTTGCGTGCAAGTAAACAAGTAGATTAGAGCTATTTCTATTTTTCGAGTAAGTTGGTGGGTGTGACTTGTCACTTTACGTTTGAATGGTACGGTTTAGTTAATTTTTAGTTAAATGCACAAGTTTGACGGCGGATCTTGGGGATTAACTAACTAAACTAGTATTATGTGCAGTTGACGTGTGAATTGCTTAAAATTAAGCTATAATTTAGCTACTACTTGACAACTTAATACTTGTAAACCAGCCATAAGATGGATATTGGTGTCGATTCGGCATACGCCCAACTAAACTAAAATAAAATTACTCCTGTCACTTTCTATCATTTTTAAATGAAAATGGATCGAAGATCATCGGTTTTGTTTTTGTCTTTGACTTCACGACTAACTGTCAATTTTAGTGGCTAGACTAAATTTGTGGCTAGACTACAAGACTAAATTTGACAGTTAGTCGTAAAGTCATAGACAAAAACAAAACCGATGATCTTCGGTCCCTTTTCAATTAAAAATGATAGAAAGTGACAGGAGTAATTTTGGTTTAATTTAGTTGGGCGTATGCCGAATCGACACCATTGTTTTAGTTATAATTTTTTTCTGATTGTTCGTTTCAGCGGAGTCAAGAGTAATGAGTATGTCTCAAATGATAGACATAGCCATTGGTTCACCTGAGGTAAAAACAAAAATATAATAATCATACAATACTTGTAATCATCATCAACAGGTCTCGTCCCCTCCGGTGTATATGATCTAAAATAAATAATATTACTTGATCTTTCTACGAACCCGCGAATCTTTTGAACTAATGAATGTATTTACTTTACTTAATAAAACTAAAATATTAAATAATAATTTTGCTTTTGTCATGGTTTGACATAAGGTCACGATAATGTCGTGCTCTAGTGCTAATGTTACGACCATCTTCCATTATATCAAATTGCCCCACCCCCCTAATAGATAGATAATAATTTATTATAGGTATGAAAAAAATATGAAGTGAAAACTTGGTTAATCGAGTACAAAACCATTTGGGATGACGTAGTTCGCTTTCCTGTATTCATTCCCATGACATTCACAATATTATATGCAAGCCAATAATAGTTGTCTTATTTTCAGTTTAGTAAGCACTAATAATATGTTTAGGGCCTAAAAATGCTATTTAGTATCCGGCGGAAAATAATGCACATAGGGTTTTTGGCATCTTTCCAAAGCCCTGTGCAGTACCTATTTACCATTGGGACCTGTTACGCACATTTTTTTTTACATTCGTTTTAGGTGGGCGTGGTAGACTTCAACTTGCTGCAAGCGTTGCTGCATTGCATTGTGCACCAACTCAAAACAGAGAACAAAAATGTGGAGTACCGCGGAGGCGTCATGACGTTGCCGCCGTCGCCGCCTAACCAGACCGTCATCATCACCGAATTTGCTGTCGACCCAAAGGTTTTCTACTTCCTACTGTTTCACAAAAGTATTTTTACCAGAGAATACAAATATCGTGACTCGACTATGTGGCGTGGACAGGTTTTTTTTTTTTATTGTGGCTTTAGTGTATTCACAATTCCGCCAATGTCACCTACGCCAGTTTATATTGAGTCAGTTACTGCCGTCAGACGGCCATCAAGTCAGTGCAGTGCTTTCTTGCTGATCCCCTATTGCCATCGTGCAGTCTGGTCAATGCGCTAGCGCTGTCGGGTCAATGCTGATTTGAAATCTATTATTCCACGATGGCAATAGTGGGTCAGCAAAGTACTTTTTTGTTCACTGACGACTTCACGGTCGCAGTGAACAAAAAAGTTAGAAGGGAATTCCCTTTGAAAGCTAGACAACGACCCTAATCGAGCTTGGGGTATGAACCTTGGCTTGAGATAAGATTCACTAAGGAGAAAGGCGCTTTCGACCATAAAGGCCGATTTACATCGAGTCGTAAAAACGTTAGTCAGTGCAGGATAGACGAGCACTTTTAACAAGAGTTAACATGCATCGTCTATCCAGTGCCCACTGACGCCAGCGACTGACTCAATGTATTTTATTTATTTTTATTTTATTATTTATTGTACACAATAAAGTTAACAAAAAATGATCACATAGAAAAACGACACAACAGGCACTGCTTATTTCTAAAGAAATGTCTTACAGCAACAATGTAAATCGGCCTTTATGACCTTCTTAGGGTTGGTTCAGACAAAATGGAAAAATGCTAGCGCAGTTAACTGGCTTCTCAAATAGTGAGATCCGATACAGCGGTGTAATTTGCGTTCTTATTTACTGTCAGACCAGCCCATAACTAACTTATATATTTTTTGTATTTCGTAGCGCTGATAGATAGCGCTGCGCAGTCATTACCACACATGCCATTGTGTGTTTGATGTCATTGTGCTGTCACCGACCCTTACATGAAGCAAGCTTTTGCGTCGCAGCCAGCGGCGCGTGCGCTACAGCTTGAATTGCGTCAAAATACAGCTTTTTTCATTTATTCATTCATAACTTGAAGTCAATATACAATTTGAGCAGCCCACTTTGAAATTCTCATATCTACGTTATTATTTTTTCAGGCAGGAACTATGAAAGAGGTTCGAAAAGGTAATACCTTCCATTCCATGGCCAAGAGCTTTCGTCTTTCTCTACTAGATTCTGGGTTCGAATCCCGTCGGGGACGCTTTGTCAACACCTGATTATCCGAGAAGTAAGATGATCAGTGTTTCGGAGGGCACGTGAAGTCGTTACTCTAGGCATATAATTTACGGAAAATAGTCGTTACTTAGAGCATCGGTGGTCTAGAGGCTAGGGCCGCTGCGCTGCCCCGTGCGGGAGACGCGGGTTCGATCCCCACCACGACGTACCAATGTGTTTTCGAATTTCGAATTCATATGTACGTTTATTCGACGCTCTTACGGTGAAGAAAAACATCGTGATGAAACCTGCACACTCTTGCGAAGAAATCCAAAGGTTGTGTGTGAAGTCGACCAACCCGCACTGGGCCAGCGTGGTCGACTAAGGCCTAATCGCCCTAATTAAGGGTAGGCTCGAGCCCCTCGGTGGGGACGTAAGTATATGAACTGTTGATGAGTCGTTACATAAGCCAATCCTTTGGTGGCTTTGGAGGTTTGGCATGGAGGTCGGTCGTACCCCGACTCGGGACCAACCAACCACTGGACACCATAATGTCAGGACGAACCTTTCTGAAACGCATAGGTGCATTTGCACTTATAAATATCTGTGGCTTCGCGGCTTAAGTACTTCTATTTCGACCTATTATGAGACCTGTCAATACGTTGCGTAAGCGAGATGAACCAATCTCGACGTGTTCCCTGCGTCCCCGCACCGTACGAAGAAAGCTTCGTAATTAGTAAATTATACAACAGTGAATGGTTGGTCCGAGTACCCGACGACCGACCTACCCTGCGTTCCGAGACGCGCTGAAATCGATTAAAGTACCCGTAATCGCGTTCCGAATCACTGTCAGCCACACATTTCTTTGCTTTTTGATCGCTGACAGCGCTGAAAGTCTGATTCGGAGGATGCGCCCCTAGAGTCGATTGTAGTCCTAATAAAGTCCTAACATAACATAATCCTAACATAATTTTCCTAATAAATGTTCTATTATCCTTTTCATTTAATTTAATTTCTAATTAAACGTTTCAGCCCAATCTGATGATCATATTTTAGTAGGTGAGTATGTAAAGGTTACCTAGATTTTATGGAATAGAATAATTTTACTATACTTTATTGCACACAAGAAGAACAACAATGATTAAAACCGAAGATGCTTCAGTCCTTCAAGAACAACTTTTGTACCAAAACATTTGCCATTTTTGAACATTCATACAAATTGATTTGGTCGGTTCTTTTCTTGCATATTTTGATAACTTGTCACACAAAAGTTATTCAGTGTCTTAAACTCAGGTACCTAAAGGTTTTAAGTCATGTAACCAACGAATTATCTAGTATAGTCAAGAAACGTACCTAAGCTTCAAAATGAATACCAAAGAAGCCCGGGGAAAAAAACTATACCATACCACATTCGACTACGCGGTACAATGATGTTTTATATGACTCGACTTGTAAGAACGTCGAAAGTAAGCTTCAATGTACAGCAGCTACATCATCTGCCTGTCTGTCGTCGTCGTCTGTCAAAATTAATTGTGCGGGTTAGGTGCTATGTTTTAGCGGGTCTTGCTAGGCGGTTACTCTTCTTGACTATTGTAGTTCGTTGCATGTAACTAACACGTCGAAATAAAAAACAAGCAAATTGGCTGGTACAGCAATCATGAAGTGCTTTTAACACGTCACGTTCAATATTCTTCATTTTTTGTTCACAGCACAAAAATGGAAAGAAGGCCGTAAGTACATTACAGAAATAGTTTTTAAGGGTGTACACTGAAAGCAAAACCTGCTCAAAATCGATAAGAAGTTTGAGCGTTAGCTTATAGAAAACGCAATAGATTAAGGTACGGCAGTAGATGATCCCCCAAATAGTTCTAGTAGTTCTCTCCGCCCATTGGGGTACAATCCACCTGCACAAAAGAGGAACTTTATGAGGCGTCAGCCGCCCCGCCGCCGCCGCCGTAGCCGTAGCCATATACTGGTTTGAGAATATTTGAGGTCATTAAGGTTATTAACATGAAAAAAAGAATAAGTAGAGAAAACATAAAAGGCTCACTCCCCGACGCCAAATGTCATGGTCTGCCTGCGCAAAGTGGCTGAGTTGTCAAGTTTCAAATCCCACTAAGAATTCAGATTTATAAAAATGCTGCAACACGTGTCAATTAATTTCTGTTTACGAGTCCAATTCAAATTTTCAAGTTCCTAACTTCAAGAATGACGGACTTTCCCATAAACTTTAACCCCACTTTTTAAGGGCATGGAGTTTTAAAAAATCTCTTATTTGCCTACGTCATAAGCAGAAACTGTCCAAATTATAGTTTTACTAGATTTGGCTTTGTGTGAGCGTTTTTGCTCCGTAACATAACGCAACCGGCATTTTGGTATATTTTTACATATTTGGCATTATAGTATTAGTATAACTTTAAATTGACATTAAAATCAGCTTTTTCGCTTATCGTTCCTTTTTTGTAATGGTAAGGCAGGCAGACAATGGGCGTCCGGGAGTATCACATTCATCCAAATTCAGCCTTTTCCCTAATGTTACGAAGTGACATGTTTGAAGTGACATCTAAAGTAGATGGGACAAATAAGCAGTGCAAGTAAGCTAGCTAGCTAGAGCCCTTTTGCATTCCGCAAAACATTACGTAATACGTGTTATGTGGTTTTTTTTTTCGTTTTGCTGGGAAGGTTCACATCAGTTGCTGCACTGTTCAATCATTGCACCTACTGGCGCTAACACACCTATCGGGGCACGCTTGGGCTACCATTATGTAATGACATTGCTTTTTAGGGTTCCGTAGTCAATAAGAAACCATATAGTTTCGCCATGTCATGTCTGTCTGTCTGTCCGCGGCTTAGCTCAAAGCTTCTTAGTACCTACTAGAGGCTTCTGATTCATTTTTGTCTTGTCTATCCTACTAAGTAGGTATTCATATTTATCTATAGCTGGTTTTGCTTGATTTTGCGCGCACACCATGGTCTAATATAGTTATTGTCACCATCATATTATTATACTGCTATCGAGTATGTGTTTCATCTTTATTTAATTTTGTTATATCTTAGCGAGAAATGTTTAAGGAGATAGTGTTATATCCATGTACTAACTACCTGTATTTGTTCAAATTACTGTATACGCTATCAGCTGTTGTTTCTCCATAATAAATAAAATAAATAAATAAATAAAATAAAGTAAATGAAAACGGGGAACTCCCGCAGCCCGCGATAACGGATGTAGGGTGTTACCAACTTTTGAACGCACGCTTTACGCGGCAAAAAAAGAAATTGTTTTTTTTACTTCGTCATTCTTGAAAAAAAATGGGAAGTTTTTATTAATTTTTGCTTACGCACGTTGGGGGCCCCCGTGGCCCCCGTATAATTGATACGGCGCTAGCTACGCCCCTGTTATGAGCTGTTGATGATGATATATATACATATTAATCATGCCGAAAAAGTAGTAGAATAAAATCTAAAAAAAAGGTTATAGGTTCCTCTGATACACGTGAGGTTGGGATTATTTTTATTTTTTTACTACATTATAGTGTGCTGTGAGGTATCATTGGATGGGATTTTTAAAAATATAGGGGGTTTGCGAAAAATATTTTTCGATTCTAGCGTACATTTGAGAAATTTAACTTTATAGTGCTCATTCTTGCTAGAGTCAGCCAACCTACCAACGAAACCATTGTATTTAGAAATGTGAAAAAATTCATGGTAGTAATGCATATATATATTTTTTTTTATTATTATTCAACATATATTTATTTTCTCTGTTTTTATCCGCGCACATTATCTTTTTTTCGTTTAAATTTAATGAAGGCAGGTGGGTAACCTTGGACGTTTTAAAAAAAAAACACTACACCTCTTATCATCTCTTTTTTGTATGTTATATCAAAACTTGGCTGGCGGCGCTTGCACTTTTTACATTTTTACTTTACCTTATAGTACGAGTACACTATACTTTATCACTATCTTATATATTTTTATTTGTTCTTCGTTCGGATTCGGAATTATTGTCTCCAACCTGATTACGCGCACACATCATCATAGGTATTAACTGAAAAACAGCGCTGTGACGCAACCTGTGTCGCAGTCGCAGCACATGCTGAGGGGCCTAGCTATGGATGCGGTACTCACTATGAAATAATTTACTTTGTTATTGTTTCGTTGTTCTACCTTATTTTGTTATTCATTTTATGAGTTGGTACTGCATTGATAAATAAACTTTTTATCTATCTATCTATCTATCTAAACGGAAAATTATCAAAATCAAGTAGGCTGTACAGGCTTACGTACGAGTAATAAACCTATTTATAAAATACTACCGGCCCGCCCCGGCTTCGCACGGGAGAATAATTCATACACATTTTCAACCAGCTTCAAATAGGAGGAGGTTCTCAGTAACAGTTTTGAATGTGAAATGATTTATTTGGATAAGGATTAATACGAAGGTATGGTTATCATTAGCATGGTCTGGTTTTGGCCAGCATTTTTATGAACCTCTTTTTTTTTTAAAGTGGTTGTAATGACATATCTACTCGGGTGGGCGGTTGGTCTGAGCATAATTACAATAGTTGGACATACGAGTATAGTATCGCGAAGTTTTTTGTAGATATTGATATGTCCTCTAATATTGTAGAACATTTTTTGTTCTATCATCAATAGTTTTAAGCAAATTTTTTTATACCTTGGTTTACGTTACTGAAGTTTTAGCAAGGATCCCTTATTTTTTCTAGTAATAAATATATCCTATGTTACTCAGGGATAATTGTAGCATTCTTTATAAAGCGGTTCAGTAGTTTATTGTTGTATTTATTCGTTACAAAAATACAAATCTTTCCTCTTTATTATATTAGTATCGATTAGTATATTAGTATAGATATAGATAGTATAGATGTAGTGTAATAGTAAGAAATAAATTAAAATCTGTATTATATTTAGCGGAAGCTTGTAATTGGCTCAAGTATTATATCTTAGCTATAGTTATGATATTACTATCTAAGCTGTAAGTTTCCCTAATATAAATAAAATATTTTGATATAAAAAATAAACACTAGTTGATCAAAATTATAATGGTTTTGGGGTTACTTTGATACCCCCTATTTTTTATGCGTAATTTGGAAGTAGCCCCGATACTAAATCCAAAACAATACCTCCTGAGGCCCACGGAACTACAAGAAGGCCTTCTATCGACTAGGGGTAAAGGCCCTGCGAATTAACCAATATCATCTTATAATGTCCCACGGTACTCTACAAAGGACCCTTTTTGTAATCCAATATTAAAGTTTGAAATTCCCGCTATTATACAAAATAAAGTTTTTGAACGCACCCGTTTTTTTTTATTTGATATTCTAAAACTGTAGTACCAACAAAAAAAAATATTGCCGTCATTATGACGTTTTCGTGAACAAGATGGGTACTGTTCGTCGACGATAAGTAAATCCATATATTTTTGAGTAATCTTTAGTTCTTCGTGTATTGTTTTTAATGTAAATTACTGGCTAAATACCATTCTCAAAGAATACCAATATATTTTTCGCCTAACGATTAGTTTTACAAAAATCTGAAATGACAAAATTTTAAAACCTTTTTAAAAGCCTTCGGATCGCAATCTTTCATCAAAAATTCTTAGTTTAAAAGTTTTTAGTTTCCACCACAGATAAGAATACACAAACATTTCATGATTATTACTTTTGAAAAAAATATAATAGCGTTTAAGGACATGTTGATCTTTTTTTCTATAGAATTACGCTTGTTTTTAAGATTTGGTATAATTTTGATTGCAGTTTTGTTAATCATTTAAGGAGAAATGTGTGTAATAAGTTGGATTTGTATAAGTTTTGACAAACTTACTTGAGACTGATTATAATTAAAATTAAAATAACTTGTGGTGATCATAATACTTTGTTTGTATTTTTACTAAGACACAATAATTTATAACATTTTATGTATAAATCTAGAAATACATGTTTTTAAAAACATCTTAATTTATAGATACTGCAGCCCAAAGGCCTTTTTAAAGGTATAACAATTTTCCACTTTTTTTACTTTACTTTATACTAACAGACCCAAGCAAGTCACCAAAAAATATGGAGCGTATTTGATCACATTAAATTAGTTTTTCATTTGTTTCAAGTCCTGGGCCTTTACCATTAAGTCCTACGTGAAGGACCGTGGGCCTTTAGCTAATAAATAGGATTTAGAGCTCTGGGCCTCAGGAGGTTAAATTTTTACAGGATAAATAGTTGTCACTTTATTTTACTAAATTATTTTTCTTTTTTTTAACAACAGCTGCTTATCCCCCACAAGCACAGGGTGCCCCAGGAGGCGCCTATCCCCCACAAGCACAGGGTGCCCCGGGAGGCGCCTATCCCCCACAAGCACCCGGTGCCCCGGGAGGCGCCTATCCCCCACAAGCACCCGGTGCCCCGGGAGGCGCCTATCCCCCACAAGCTGGATATCCTCCACAAGCACCCGGTGCCCCGGGAGGCCCCTATCCCCCACAAGCTGGATATCCCCCACAAGCACCCGGTGCCCCGGGAGGCGCCTATCCCCCACAAGCACCTGGAGCCCCGGGAGGCGCCTATCCCCCACAAGCTGGATATCCCCCACAAGCACCCGGTGCCCCGGGAGGCGCCTATCCCCCACAAGCTGGATATCCCCCACAAGCTGGATATCCCCCAGGAATAACCGGTTATTTTTTTATTCGATTTTATTTTTAGTCTGTTCCTTTTGTATATTTTAAAAGTAGCATTAGGTGCTTTATTAGCCAAGAAAGAAAAAGTTTGCTTCGCCAGCAATAAATTAATTTTAAATTGTAGTAAATTAATAATAAATGATCGTTTAAGTTTGCTTACTTTCTATATAGTGCCACCGCCGGAGATCCCGGGTGGTAAATTTCAATTGAGCAAATCCCAAACTAAAACGTTGACCACTTCAAGCGGATCCCAACTGCCTGTAGTCACGCTCAGCAAGTTCAATATCCTGGCCGACGCTGTGGACGACCTTAGACAAAAGGTTTACGGGGCCATGCCAACAAATGAAGCTATACTGGATGGTATAAGGTAAATTAATTAAGGCTGCCTCTTTGATTGACGAGAGGTCTGGTTGGTCTGGACGGGCTCAGTTAAAGCTACACAGAGCTAATAACAGGAGCGTGCGTTCCAGAGACGTGTATTTCTCTAATGTAAGAGTGGTCCCCTGTGGCCCAGCAGTGTTGTAGAGGGTTATGTGGCAAAAACCAGGGTTCAGTCCGAAGAAAAGGTATTTATTTATTTATTTATACAACGTGTACAAATAATACCAAAAAAAAGAATATTCTTCATCACAGGTATTTAATCAAAATTTTCCCATCTCTAGTGTCATTTGACATCTAAAATATAGACTATCGATTCTCAGAACGGACAAGTATTTGTACACTTGAATCAATTTATGTTAGAAAACATTTTCTTTTTTGCCTTAATTATCTTGTTTACGTATTTACAAACATAAATATTATTTTGAAATATTTAGTTCATCATTTCATTAATTTATTATTTCATAACAATTACTTAACAAAGCTTTTTTTATTTTTTTGTGGTTTTTTTCATTTTGAAATTGTTCTAATGTGAATGTTATGGTACAAGTAGTACGTAAACATTTTTAACCATAGCGGTAAAAATAGGCACATTGACCTAAAATTACATATCTGGTCCGAATATTCTTTGACACAGCTGATCACTAGAGATGGGAAAACTCTTTTTTTTGGTATTTTTTGTAACACGTTGTATATTATAAAACTGAAAAAATTGTAACAAGGATAAGCTTTTCACTGTTGGAGATCAGGACATGAAGTGAAGAATTTGGCAGAAAAAAGACAAAATCGAAACGTAAGAAATCTAAATTAGAAAATGAATTTAAAATGAAAGATAAAACTGCCAGCAAGAAAGTTTGCCAGTCATTAAACAGGAAAGAGGACGAATGCCTCGTTACAGCCCTGCCGCCGCCGCATCCTTCCACGGCAGCCATGATACAAACAGTTTGTCCAGCTGTATCGCATCTGTGTGGCCTGAGCTTTAGTAAAATATAACTAACAGATCTACCAACTTATCTGTGAAATGAACGGCGGTGCTAGTAGTAATACAAAATTGCATTTCAACCAATTACGATTTTTCTGAAAGTTGTTGTAATGGTCGCAGTTTCAATTTTGGCCATTTCATAGTGGCCTCGATTCGCGATGTCATGCTCTAATTCTAATTTTAAAATCCTGCTATCCTTTTCGTTTTTATGACCAATGAAAGAGAGGTGATGAACGAATGATATTAATTTGAACGAATGATAACTTAAAATAAGGGCATAGCTGTCAGTTTAAGAGATTTACATATTGATGAAGGTCTAAACTGGGATAGTCAAATTCGAGCCCTATCCATCAAAGTTGTTCGGCTCTTGTATATCTTCAAATTACTGAGGGTGTCAGCTACTCCTGAAATACTTAAGATGACTTACCTAGCGCTATGTCAATCAGTACTTTCTTACTGTATTCCTGCTTGGGGAGGTGCGTATAAGGCTCGCTTCATAGAACTGGAGAGGGCACAGAGAGCTGTACTGAAAGTGATGCTAAAAAAAACACGCAGATATGAAACAATTAAACTGTTTTCAGACGCAAATGTCCTCACAGTCAGACAGCTCTTTGTGCTGCTGTCCATTTTGAGAAAGCACAGAGAAGTCCCACCTCCTAATCCGGAACGTCGTAGAAATAACCCACTTACTGTTCAACATAAGACTAAATTTGCTCAAAATCAATTTTTTGTATTAAGTAGTCATATGTACACAAAACTAAACAAAATTATAGGCTTGTCACACTTAAATAAATATGATTTGAAAACTAAACTAACTAAATGGCTTTTAACACAAGATTACAATAAAACTGAAGACATCTTAAAATTCATAACATAAAGCAACTATACAAATTATCTACTAGACTTAATTATCTATATTATCTATCTACAGGATCTAATATGTACATGTATAACTTTCAAATATTTATACATTATCTATTAAGTATATGAAAATTCTTATTATACAATAAATAAATAAATAAACTATCCTATGTATATGTAATTGTTTTCAATTTAATAATACATATATATAATTAATATGTCTGTTTACCTTGTTAAACAATATTATTTTGTTTAATACTAACGTTTTTTCACGTAATGTACTTGTTAAATGTTGTCACCAAACAGAAAATATGTGATATATTTTATCTTAATGATAAAATTCTTGTAAATCAGACTCACTGTCTCCCAAGACACAGGTTACCCTAGTTTGGGAGACAGAGATCAAACTCTGTAAGGAATTTTACTAGTACGTCTATCTATGTACATTTGCTTTTATTGCATTTATTGTAAAAATTTAAAGAAATAAATATTTTTATTTATTTATTTATTTATTTATTTTTAAGTCGCATGTTTTAAATGCTCTGCAATCGACACGGCCATCAGGTTCAAATTCGATGTTTGACAGCTCTAATATTAGGATGGCCATCTCCTGTCCCATTTCAATCGTTAAAAGGTAAAAAGGACGGACTAACTTAAATTAAGGATTAGAGCGTGACATCCCGAATCGAGGCCAGTGTCTGTAAACTTTACTAGGTTCAGGCAGGACTAAGTTCGGCCACATCAGAGCCTACCTCACAAACTACCCGGATTAAAAAAATGTAGGAGTCGCCGTTGCCGGATGCGGTGCGGACGACATTGATATGCTCTAGTGGCTCTGTGAGTGAGCTGTACACCTCGCGAGTCTGTCTTTTTGCTTCATTTTTTAACATTTTTCAAATTGGATATAAGAATATTGCTATGGCAATCTTTTTACGTTATTAACTCCCAATATCACCGTCATAAAAAAATCTGCGTCGACAAAAATATTTTATGTAAGTAATTATCAAACCTACTCGACTACGAAATTATTTTTGTCCTAGCTGAAACGGAGACGCTTCGCTTATTTGCTTGGTTTTTTAGTTTTAAAATGTACACTTTTTACGATCGATATCAATTACAAATGTTTAGCAAGATCAAGATCCTTGAATAGATTACATTTCTTTCAGGAATGCAACCAACGAAAAAGGTGTCACGGACATGTGGAGTACCTTGAATGTACAGGGCAGGCTTGACGCAGCTGAGAATGGTATTGCCAAGTTGAGTTCACTGGTGGAAGACCTCATCAGTGAAACACCTGAACTACAGCGTCATGTATCTAAAATGTAAGGCGAATTATAAACTAACTTAACTAGTAATGACTGGAGGACAAAAACTGAAGCTTTAGTTTAGTTAGAGGTGTGCTCAATAACTCCTAGCATCTGCCGTGCAAGTGGATTTACGACAAAATAAGTAGGTAGGTATCCTTAATTGACTTATCAGATTGTCTACAAACTTTCTGTCGACTCAATCTTTAAGCGTATTTAGGAAAACCTAAGCAACCTGTTGTTCTCAAGCCAATACTCACTACCCAACAACATAGATATAAAAATAATAATAAATATGTGGGGACATCTCAATCTCACACACGGCCATCTGATCCCAAACTAAGCAAAACTTGTACTATGGGTATCAGACAGCATATAAATACATATATAAATACATACTTATATTATAGTATACCTAATATAAATAACATCATTCAAACTTAAATTAAAAGAGTACTTCTTATCTCATCTCTCTTGATATTATTTTATGTTTTGTATGTATTTATTGGGTATTATATGTGTTTTATTAGATATGTAAGTAAAGTATACTATGTAGTATTATGTAATTTCATAATTATGTATGTATGTTTTTTTTTTAATATTATTAAGCAGGCAAACGAGCGGACGAACCACAGTGGTGGTAAGTGGTCATCGTCGCCCATGGACATTCGCAACACCAGGGGGGTTGCCAACGCGTTGCCAGCCTTTGAGAGCCCTATATACTCCTATTTAATGTACCTATTTATTGTATATCATGTTGTATTTACGTTTTATTTTAAATTCTTTTTTTAGGCTAATTTATTTAGTGCACATCCTTGTGCCCGCTCTGTTTCTCACCTTTTGCAACACCTTGTAGGCTTGGTTGGCTGGAAGAGATCTCTTATAGAGATCAGCTCGCCTTTAATTTTAATATTATCTTGTAAATTTAAGTGTACAATAAAGAATATATAATATATAATATCCAGACACAAGGAAAACAACTTGTAACTGCACACTTGATCTCTATAATAATTAAAATTGGCCAATGATCATCTAGTAGCGGAATCGTACTACTTTGTGTGAGTAACCCAAGCTCTTTTAGAAGATTACAGTGAGCTCGTTTTTCTTGGGCATTCTAACTACGAAATTAAACAAAGTGTCTCTGTACAACATCTATGTAATTCCTAGCTATCAATTCCTCCCTGCTCGATCATCAGGGAAGTTATAAAAAGTAGGAAATATCATTGAATGAACAATGTATTTCCTACATAGCGTATCGCCCCAGGTTTTGGTCTTTTATCGACCTGAGCTTCCTTGGAAGCTCTAGCTCATTATGAGCTTCTAGTTCTCATAAGAACTTTCGTTGAGTCTCTCTTCCTCAACAGAATAGCCGTGCTCCAAGTCTCTCTAATGATACTGCTCGGAGACGGCCACTCTTGCCCTCGCCCTGGGCAACCTTCTCCTTAAGCTATGTCAACCGTATTGAAAAATACAGTTACATAATCTCTCTGTGTCTTCCTTACTACCATCCCACAAGAGATCCAGCAAGATCCAGCAAGATCCAGCCCTGACGAAGGAACTAGTTTTAGTTCCTTCAGCTAGTTGATTGCTAGACCCCAGATCCCGAGCAAGACAACAGCTCAGAAGCAAAGACCCGATACGCTCACACCTTTACAGCAAACCAACTGTAAAAGCATTTACGAGGCGAGCGAGAATAAACGCCCCGCCAACGCGCTCTCTGTGAGACACTGCCCATTCTGTCCTCCAGAACGCTCCTGACCTCCCCTCACCACAGAGGTGTAGGAAAAGGTTAAAAAAATAGACAATCCCGAAGGATTGTCTACAGCGGACTCTGGTCCGACCGGTGCGCCTTAAGCGTTGGTTGGAGACCAAAGTCTCTTCGTTGAAAGCATAAGCTTCTCGTGGTAAGCCGAAGCTAGTGGACTACGTCCAATCGATACTAGCCGTAGCGTTCCCGATACGGCTGAGCCGCTGTGGTAACCTTTTAGGAGGCTAATCCTGGTCTTCCACCGAAGTGTCCGACGTATTGCGTTCGATGGGAGTGAAGGGAATATAACCCCTTATATATACATTTAAATACTTATTTAAACATATTAAATAACTCCCAACTCTCTGCTCATCTCCTGCCGAACTGATCCACTGGTTCGAGTATGCTCCATGTTCCCTTCGCTGAGTGCAACAATATTTCTCTGAAGGGAACGGTGCTATATGCACCCGGTCCTTTTGGGGACACTACTCTTTTGGGCTTGCATAACTATCCCTTGTCTAGCGTGATCTAAGCCACAGCAGCATGTGGTCATAGATTCATTCACCAAAGCCCATTTAGCAGATGCATTTACAATCATATGCACTGATATCGCTTTACGATATTCGGGTCTTATTCTGCTTTGTGATTATACATTAATTAGAGCATAACTCGAGCAGCTTCACGTCCAGAGCAGAAAACTTCACAGAAAGTCGCTCCGCAGACTTGCGTCTCAGAGGAGTCATTAGCCTTCGCCGATGCCACTACCGGGGGTAATACTTGAAAGACCTTCATCGATACTAAGCATCTTGAGGTCCACAGCGCACAGATGTGGACAAGTCCCATCGGCGAAGATGTATTCAAGTTGCTCTACGTGTCTCGATCAATCAGCGGTTCAGAGCTGGGCATGCAGTGTCAACATCAGCTAATGACGGGTATACCACATCTTCAAGCGTCAGACATGGTTTTGAGTGCCCATGTCCGGGGTAAAGGGTCGCGAATCCTCTTCCCTAGTCATGGCCCTCGTTAATAGTTAGAATACATTGCGGATGGGCCTTTGCCATTTCCTCTCCCCATTCTGCGTGCTTGGGCGACACGTGAGGTGGTTCTTATTAGGACAGCGGCATTGGAGACAACGCGGATTCGTGAGAGGTTCCAGATCCATAATGCGTTGCGGCCGATGGTCTACGTATGCTTGTCCTCTGTTAAGTAACTCTAGAGGTATAGGCTCCAGCCGGCGTCTGTATCTGCTATCTAGCATCATCCACTCAGCCACCATAATATATTCTACCAGGATGTGCAGACCACACTGGTTAGTTTGGATTAGTCAATAAAGGTTTAAGGGTGGCCCCTTTGCCTCTCAGGATGCCGTCGTCTCAAGCTAGGCGGCGTAAGAGACGAACAGGGGAAGTTTTTAGCAGCGCCTGTAACTTTGGTTATAGCAAATATTTTCATATTTTCCAAACCTATATTGAACTTTTCAGTCAATATCCAAACTTTAACATATTATGATTTTTATCATTAATACTTGTCGCCTCCGACCATCACTGGCCGACGGCTGCCTTCCCCATACATATATTCGAGAGTCGCATCGACGGTACGCGTAGGGTCAACACGGATTTTCCAACAAAGTTCCCCAATTTTGCTGAAACTCACAATATAGATGTAAGTCGGTCTCGGCATCACACGTATGCTCTTAGTTTGGCGCTATCTCTTTTAGTTTTTGAGTTATTCGAAAAAGTTCAATACAAGAACGTATAACGGAAGTGAAAAATGTCCAAATACGGTTTTAAACCTTGTATTCGGAGTTCCCATGCACAGGGATAGCTATTGCTCGTTCGTTGGCATCGTCTGCTCTCAGCCACATATAATAATTCGCTTTTTAGGAAACATAAAATTTTCGGCTCCGCGCCATGATTTTTATTTAGCCTTATTTCGATTTTTTCTATGCCATTCAACAGACACACGTTGTTAGACATAGTTTTATTTTACATTAAGGTTGTGGGGTTACATCCAGCCCCCAAAATTTGACGGAATTTATGAAGAAAAATTTTAAATAGCTAAAATTCCCTTCATCTAAAACTTCCAATCAACCTTTTCTATGCCATACAACAGACACACGTTGTTCTACATAGGTTTACCTTTAACCCTTAGGTGCAATAAATTTCATTCAATAGGATTGTGTGTTTTACAACTTGAACTAACTATTATTTCCCTCACTCGAGGTACTGTAGTTCAATAACCATCTCTTTTCATCAATATTGATCCATCTATTATTTCCCTCACTCGAGGTACTGTGGAACAATAACCATCTCTTCTTACTGATCCCCTCATCAGTTTTCGAAGACTTACTTAAAAGTTCTTCGTTAATGTGCACAATGTGCATCATTCACTTGCTTGCAACTACTTCTCTTCCATTGCAACGACCCAAGTGTTAAGCCAATTAACCCTGCGAGTTTGTCGAACTCACTGAAAACATTTGTTTACCATCAACAAGACAAAAACGATTCCGCCCGGAATTAGATGAGTTCCACATTAAAATGACAAACCGCCACTAACCTTGTAGTTGACGCGCAATTCGCTAGAGCATCGAAAACGTAAACGATACAATCGTCAGTACGCTCGACACCCAGCTTTTAAACGACTTCTGAATTCAGCTTTTTGTGATATACATCCGAAGCCGTAGAGGCCCCTGAGACATCGCTAAATAAGTCGACATTGTTACAATAATTGTTGAAGACCGTTTCCGGTCTTCCTTCTCCCAATCTTCATCATCAAATATTTCGCTTTTCCATTGTTTATTATTATAGTACAATGACACTATTTATTTTCAGCTCAAAAAAAAAAAAATAGAGAACTATTTCTGTTTCCCCTTTGCAGGGTACTTATAGTTCTCTTTTTATGCCTTCGTGATTTTTCCCTACCTATACTAAATCTAACTCTTAAAATCCCTAAATGGAATAAAATTTATTTGACTACCTAACTACTGATACTATAACACTAATAATTCCTAAATGACATAAATTCTATTCCTTTTCCTAACAAACACAACTATCTACTAATAATACAAAACATTACAGTACCTAACTCTACGTCCCTATCCTAAATTCTAACCTATTAATTCTGATTTCCTACTCTTCCCTAAGTGGCCGCCTCCTTCCCCAGAAACACTTCGATTGTTTCACAATCTTCATTAGTCCAAGCTAATGACCTGGTGAGACGCGGACATAAGTCCCACCTTTGTCTTACTTAATATGCTACTCGAATTTAGTCTTATTTCAACTTGTACTAAATTCGATCTTCCACAATCGATTTGATTGTGCCACTCCCTGTCGCCAACGGCTATCCTTTTATTCAACAGTTTTTTTTTTTTTTTTTTCTCTTCTTGTTTTATTATTATAAACAATTTTTCTCTTAGATTAGACACTGATTTACCAACCTTGAGTTCAGTGTTTAATCTTTACAATTCACTTACCTACTAAGTACAAATTTGAATATGTTATACATATTCCATTGTTTCAATGTACTTGGGGGTTTTGTAACCCAAAACTCCCAAGTAAATTGATACAATAAAGACGTTGCATGTCGCCTTTCTTTATAATTCTGACATTTCAATTTAAATATTTATTAATCACAGGGATCGTGTATGTTAACCACGTTAACATTTAGCATAACACTACTCAGTGCACTTGTACTTATTCAAGTTTCTTATAGCACAATTTTAATTCACAATAATCAGGCATTAAAAAGTAAATATTTACAATCATTTGCAACAACAACTTTAAACATTCACAATAATCAATTTGATTTTCATTATTTCCAATTCACAATAATTAGTTTGATTTTCATCATTTCCAATTCACAACAATTAGTTAAGACAAATATTTTTATTTATAATATTTGGATAAATGTATAGCATTATACTTTCCTCGAATTCGACCCGATTCTAGATCCTCCAGAACATACACATTGTCGAAGGGGACGGAAGCAACCCGATAAGGTCCTTCGTATAACAAATCAAATTTGCTTATGTGTTTTTGCAACTTGTTAGAAATATTTAGCCGCCGAATTTTGACTAGGTCTCCAATATGATATTGCATCAACTTGTGACTCCTATCGAACTTCTCTCTCCGATATTTGCTTTGCTTTTCCAAATTCATTCGAACTTCATTTCTTATCTCTCCCACATCTAAGGCTGAGTTTTGGGCTTGCAGATCTTCGTCAAATGAGAAGTTGATCGATCTTCCATACAAGATCTCACACGGCGTAAACCCAGTGCTATCGTGTCTAGTATTGTTATATAGTACTTCAATTTCAGGTAATCTAGTGGCCCAACTAGAATGCTTTTCATGACAGTATGTTCGAAACATCCGTCCCAGTTCTTTGTTCACCCTTTCAGTTGTGTTTGGTCGAGGATTTCTTATCGTGGTGTAGACGGTCTTTACACCTATTCCATTTAATGTTTCTTTCCAAAGTTTACAGTTAAATTGCCTTCCATTATCAGTCATGATTACTTTGGGTACAATTATCTCCGTAAACTGCAACATTTTGGTAATACAAGCTTTCGCCGTTGCTTTTCTTAGCGGAAACAGTTTCACAAATTTACTGAAGGAATCCTGGACAACCAGAATGTACTGAAAACCAAACACCCCTGAAGGTAGTGGTCCATACAAATCTGCCATTACCAAGTCCCCAATATTCTGTGTAACTATTGATTTACATGGTCCCACATATTTGAAATTGTTGCATTTTGCTAACTGACAAATATGACATCCTCTAACTTGCTTCTTAACTTGCCTTGCCAAATTGGGCCAAAAGAACCTGTCCTTAATGTACTTGATAACCTTATAGGCTCCCTGGTGACCCATTTCTAGATGCACTTGTTTGATCAACTCCTCTCTCATAATTTCCGGCAACACTATCACCTCTCTTTCTCCAAACTGAATATACAATTTACTTTCTTTTATAAAATATCTGGACTTTTTGCCTTGTTGTGTCAATTCGATCTTTTTGCCACAAAACTCATCTTCCTCTTGCATTCGATCTAGTTGCTTGATTTGTTCGTTCAAACCTCGATTAGGTTTTGTTCCCAGATAGGCTATCTCTGGGCATACAGCTTTTTCTTCCTGTATGAACTCACTACTAGGCAAATATCGAGAGAGCACATCTGCTGCTGTGTTCAATCGCCCCGCCACATGCTCAACAGTATAATCAAACTGTTCTAGGTATAATATCCATCTTGTTATACGGCTGTTATATAACTTCATATTCTGCACGAACAAGAGTGCTTTGTGGTCAGTTAGTACACAAAATTTCGCCCCTCTGAGGTAAGTCTCGAACTTCTTGACTGTGCTAATAACTGCGAAGAACTCCTGTTCCGTGGTGGTCCAATTAAGTTCGGCTCCTCTTAAAGCTTTGCTGTTAAATCCCAGGATCCTTGGGCTTCCTTGGTCATCTTTCTGAAACAACACTCCAGCTAAACCTATTCCTGAACAATCCGTTTGGATATAATAAGGTTTGGAAAAGTCTGGATGATGTAACATTATTGTATTAATGAATCTCCTTTTCAGATCTTCAAATGCTTGATGTTCAACATCTCCCCATATCCAGCTGCGTCCCTTTTTTAATACCTCGCAGAGGGGCATTATACTTCGATTATAATCCGGAATAAACCGTCTATAGAAGTTGCATAAGCCAAGGAACGCCCGAACTTGTTTTACCTTCTTTGGAATTGGAAATTCGCGTATCGCACGTATCTTGTCAGGATCAGTCCTTATCCCATCGGTTGAAATAATGAACCCCAACATCTTTACCTCCTTACAAATGAATTCACATTTCCGTAAATTACAAATAAGTCCAGCTTTCAACAACTTCTGTAGGACTGTTTCAACGTGCTCAAGATGTGTATCTAAAGTCCCTGTCGTTATAACAGCTAAGTCATCAAGATAATTGACACAAAACTCTCTAACTTCAGGACCCAGTATCACATCCATGGCTCGAGAGAAACTTCCAACTGACGTTCTTAAGCCCATCGGTAAAACATTGTATACATAGCTTTTCCCATTAAATGTAAAGCCAGTATATTGCTTCCCTTGTTCGTTTATTGGTATCTGAAAATACGCATTGTTCAAATCAATGGTAGTAATAAACTTCGCTCCGTGAAACGAGTTCAACACATCCAATTGCATTGGTGGTTTTTCTGTTTCGGGTACCATGTACTGGTTTATCCCTCTCGCATCTAATAAAACGCGCACTGAACCATCCTTTTTCAGTGTAAACGTCAACGGACTAGAGTATGGCGTTGATCGTCTTGAGATTATCCCCATTTCTTCCATCTCATTTAACTTCTCTTCCAATTTCGCTTTGTAAGCGTATGGTATAGGATACGATTGCTTAACAATCGGTGTCCCATGTTGCATAACAATCTTATGTTCATAACAATTTGCTCGACCCAACTTTGCCGAAAAAAGCGTGTTAAACTTGTCCAGCAAAGCTGTCAATTTCTCCATCCCCTCCGACCCTATGTCTGCTCCAGTTTTGATCTCAGTTCGGTCCAAATTCGCGCTTTCAAAACAATCACCTTTAATCGAATTAGAATTTAATGAATTTAGCTTTTTCGTTTCTAGACTCTCTTTATAATGTGCAAACGGTACAAATACTGGCTCCACGCCACGTCTGACATACATTCCAACGGCTTTATCTAATAAGATTCGGATTTGATATTGGCACATAAAATCAAAACCCAGAATCATGGGTCTTGTAAGACCTGGCACCACTAAAAAGGGTATTTCCATGTCAAACCCCTTCGTCAGTTCAACTTTAAGATGAACCTGTATAGTTATTTTTGACGATCTTTGACCGACAGCCCCCTTTACTTGGAACCCTTTGACTGGTACCACGGGGACTTTCTCATTTTTCGATTTTAATTCCACATATAAGTCCTCTGAGATGCATGTAATCTCTGACCCCGTATCTAACAAAGCCATGATTCTAAGTCCTTCACAGATCACAATTATATCAGGCCGCAGCCCTTCCATAAGTTCTTTATTTCTTTGGTCATCATTAAAGACCGTACTGGTCATTGTTGTGGCATGTGCTTCCACGACCTTTTCCATTGATAGCAAATCAAATCGGGCTGTAATCAGCTCTGATATAATTTCATCTTCGCCAGTATGATATCCGATTCCGGCCCTCCCTCTCTGGCCTCGTGCTATGATCGGTTTTAAGATTCCTTTAAAGGTTTTTCCTAAAGGTTGGCCTGTCTTCCAACCTTGTTTTGACATGATTTTATAACCGACCGAAGTCGAGTCCAAATCGGTCAGCCCCCCGTCTCTGATAACATTGACTACCTGCCCGGGGGTTGGACAAATAGTACTTTCTAGTTTAAACTGGGCTTCTCCTTCGGAGTCTCCACCTCCACGACTGCTGCTGAACTGGTCGCGACGAATGGTTTCGTTGCTTGCACTCCGCCTCGGTCGCGTGGCGCCCCTCCTCTCGGTCGAACCCAGTTCTCGAATCTCCTCCTGTATTGTTTAGGGTCCTGTCTCCCTCCCGGATGGGAGTTCATCGACTGACTCACTATTTTGGCTGATTCCCCTTCTGACTGATTGATCATATCCATGTTCCTTAGAAATTCTGACGCTGCCAGTATAGAGTCCTCTCTGGACAGCGCCCATAGTTGTTGCACTTCTTTGGGATAGTGGCGCATTATATCAGCCACCAACTGTCTTTCGGGGATTGTAAATGTCAATAAGTTTACCTGGCCTGCTAAGCCTAGGAAATGACTTAACATCGTGGGATATTTCCCTTTATCCCACTTATTGGAGACTATGTCTCTACGGACTCTGTTCTGTTCCACTTCACTCCAATATGTGTCCAAAAAATCTGATTTAAAATCATCAAAAGAATGCCAACGACTCATGTATATACGCGACCAATCCCTCGCTTGGTCCATCAGACATTCCTGAACTATATCTAGTTCTCTTCCTTGGGCAGGAATCTTCCGCAAATACGCGGTCAGATCTTCTAGGAATGTAACCGGGTGCACTATTTTCCCGTACTTGTCTTTGTTACCAATTCCTGAGAACTTTGGTTTCTCAGAATTGAGATTGGTAATGCTATAGACAATTTTCTTTTCTTCCTTCTTGTTCCCTAATGGAGATAGGGTGCCACTACTGGCCTCACCCCCCGTTCCTTTCTGAACTTCCACCTCAAGCGCCTTGTGCGCTGTCGCTGTTCGCGACATTTCCTTCTCTAACTCCTCTATCTTATCTGTGAGAGTTCTAGTTGTCTTTGTCATGAGTTTATACAAGAGCATAAACTCCCTACTGTTAGAGCCAACGTCCTCCGTTGGCTCAACCACCATTCTCTCCTTTCTCTTTTGTTTATTGGCCTTTTTGGCCTTCTTGCGAGGAGGTTCTTGCATTCTCTCTTCTTCCCTCTCCTCGCGGCACTCCTCATAATCGGATCTACTGCCCATTGTCATGCACCAAATCCTATTCACTTAATTGTTCTTTTAACACTTTTTTTGACTTTGTCAATATTGTTTATATGCACTGTTTAATTATTCTTTATTTCTGTTGCAGCCAAGACTCTGTAACAAAAGAAACGCACATAAGTATTTTTCTACTACAATCCAATTTGTTCTACAAATCTCTACGGGTATTTTCAACAACCACACTGTAATCTTCTTTCCATTTCACTAGCAACAAATTGTGGCTTAAGGCCACTGTTCTTGTTACGGTCCTGAAATCCTGGTTTCTAGGCACCAAATTGTAACTGCACACTTGATCTCTATAATAATTAAAATTGGCCAATGATCATCTAGTAGCGGAATCGTACTACTTTGTGTGAGTAACCCAAGCTCTTTTAGAAGATTACAGTGAGCTCGTTTTTCTTGGGCATTCTAACTACGAAATTAAACAAAGTGTCTCTGTACAACATCTATGTAATTCCTAGCTATCAATTCCTCCCTGCTCGATCATCAGGGAAGTTATAAAAAGTAGGAAATATCATTGAATGAACAATGTATTTCCTACATAGCGTATCGCCCCAGGTTTTGGTCTTTTATCGACCTGAGCTTCCTTGGAAGCTCTAGCTCATTATGAGCTTCTAGTTCTCATAAGAACTTTCGTTGAGTCTCTCTTCCTCAACAGAATAGCCGTGCTCCAAGTCTCTCTAATGATACTGCTCGGAGACGGCCACTCTTGCCCTCGCCCTGGGCAACCTTCTCCTTAAGCTATGTCAACCGTATTGAAAAATACAGTTACATAATCTCTCTGTGTCTTCCTTACTACCATCCCACAAGAGATCCAGCAAGATCCAGCAAGATCCAGCCCTGACGAAGGAACTAGTTTTAGTTCCTTCAGCTAGTTGATTGCTAGACCCCAGATCCCGAGCAAGACAACAGCTCAGAAGCAAAGACCCGATACGCTCACACCTTTACAGCAAACCAACTGTAAAAGCATTTACGAGGCGAGCGAGAATAAACGCCCCGCCAACGCGCTCTCTGTGAGACACTGCCCATTCTGTCCTCCAGAACGCTCCTGACCTCCCCTCACCACAGAGGTGTAGGAAAAGGTTAAAAAAATAGACAATCCCGAAGGATTGTCTACAGCGGACTCTGGTCCGACCGGTGCGCCTTAAGCGTTGGTTGGAGACCAAAGTCTCTTCGTTGAAAGCATAAGCTTCTCGTGGTAAGCCGAAGCTAGTGGACTACGTCCAATCGATACTAGCCGTAGCGTTCCCGATACGGCTGAGCCGCTGTGGTAACCTTTTAGGAGGCTAATCCTGGTCTTCCACCGAAGTGTCCGACGTATTGCGTTCGATGGGAGTGAAGGGAATATAACCCCTTATATATACATTTAAATACTTATTTAAACATATTAAATAACTCCCAACTCTCTGCTCATCTCCTGCCGAACTGATCCACTGGTTCGAGTATGCTCCATGTTCCCTTCGCTGAGTGCAACAATATTTCTCTGAAGGGAACGGTGCTATATGCACCCGGTCCTTTTGGGGACACTACTCTTTTGGGCTTGCATAACTATCCCTTGTCTAGCGTGATCTAAGCCACAGCAGCATGTGGTCATAGATTCATTCACCAAAGCCCATTTAGCAGATGCATTTACAATCATATGCACTGATATCGCTTTACGATATTCGGGTCTTATTCTGCTTTGTGATTATACATTAATTAGAGCATAACTCGAGCAGCTTCACGTCCAGAGCAGAAAACTTCACAGAAAGTCGCTCCGCAGACTTGCGTCTCAGAGGAGTCATTAGCCTTCGCCGATGCCACTACCGGGGGTAATACTTGAAAGACCTTCATCGATACTAAGCATCTTGAGGTCCACAGCGCACAGATGTGGACAAGTCCCATCGGCGAAGATGTATTCAAGTTGCTCTACGTGTCTCGATCAATCAGCGGTTCAGAGCTGGGCATGCAGTGTCAACATCAGCTAATGACGGGTATACCACATCTTCAAGCGTCAGACATGGTTTTGAGTGCCCATGTCCGGGGTAAAGGGTCGCGAATCCTCTTCCCTAGTCATGGCCCTCGTTAATAGTTAGAATACATTGCGGATGGGCCTTTGCCATTTCCTCTCCCCATTCTGCGTGCTTGGGCGACACGTGAGGTGGTTCTTATTAGGACAGCGGCATTGGAGACAACGCGGATTCGTGAGAGGTTCCAGATCCATAATGCGTTGCGGCCGATGGTCTACGTATGCTTGTCCTCTGTTAAGTAACTCTAGAGGTATAGGCTCCAGCCGGCGTCTGTATCTGCTATCTAGCATCATCCACTCAGCCACCATAATATATTCTACCAGGATGTGCAGACCACACTGGTTAGTTTGGATTAGTCAATAAAGGTTTAAGGGTGGCCCCTTTGCCTCTCAGGATGCCGTCGTCTCAAGCTAGGCGGCGTAAGAGACGAACAGGGGAAGTTTTTAGCAGCGCCTGTAACTTTGGTTATAGCAAATATTTTCATATTTTCCAAACCTATATTGAACTTTTCAGTCAATATCCAAACTTTAACATATTATGATTTTTATCATTAATACTTGTCGCCTCCGACCATCACTGGCCGACGGCTGCCTTCCCCATACATATATTCGAGAGTCGCATCGACGGTACGCGTAGGGTCAACACGGATTTTCCAACAAAGTTCCCCAATTTTGCTGAAACTCACAATATAGATGTAAGTCGGTCTCGGCATCACACGTATGCTCTTCTCTTTTAGTTTTTGAGTTATTCGAAAAAGTTCAATACAAGAACGTATAACGGAAGTGAAAAATGTCCAAATACGGTTTTAAACCTTGTATTCGGAGTTCCCATGCACAGGGATAGCTATTGCTCGTTCGTTGGCATCGTCTGCTCTCAGCCACATATAATAATTCGCTTTTTAGGAAACATAAAATTTTCGGCTCCGCGCCATGATTTTTATTTAGCCTTATTTCGATTTTTTCTATGCCATTCAACAGACACACGTTGTTAGACATAGTTTTATTTTACATTAAGGTTGTGGGGTTACAAACTTTATGTTATATTCTAAGGCCTACTACACGATAAATGATTACTTAGATAGATGATAAAAACGTTCAGTCCTGTTGTTCCAAATCATGACTTATGTATGAAAGAAAAGTACAAAAGACACGATTCCTGTAGAGTTTCTTCTGGCCGTAGTCCTTCTCCACAGCGAGCGTACACTGGTAGTGAACGTGCCATCAATGATAGCTTTGACGTCAAATGATTTGTAAAATTTCATTCGAATAAAATATTTTTTATTTTGAACGTATGCCCTGGGCGGGATTCGAACTCGCGACCCTGTGCTTTGCAGGCAGGCGTACTACCAACTAGGCTACGGGGCCGTCGCATATTGAACAGAACAGTCTGAATCAACAGTAAATTTTAAAAAAATCTGCATCATTTTTGACAGCTTTGTTTGACAGGTTAAAAAACAAATTACTATTTTAACTTGAAAACTATTTATTTCACACAGAGCACGCGCGAAAGCCATCGCCACAGATGCCACGACTCCTAGATCAATAGCTCAAGCTACCCAGGCTGGAGTGCAATATTTTCCAGGAATGCCAGGCACACCTGGTGCTCCAGGAATGCCAGGCACACCTGGTGCTCCAGGAATGGTTTACCCACCAGGCACGCCCGGTGTCCCAGGACAGCCGGGAGCTCCAGGAATGGCTTACCCACCAGGCACGCCCGGTGTCCCAGGACAGCCGGGAGCTCCAGGAATGGCTTACCCACCAGGCACGCCCGGTGTCCCAGGACAGCCGGGAGCTCCAGGAATGGCTTACCCACCAGGCACGCCCGGTGTCCCAGGACAGCCGGGAGCTCCAGGAATGGCTTACCCACCAGGCACGCCCGGTGTCCCAGGACAGCCGGGAGCTCCAGGAATGGCTTACCCACCAGGCACGCCCGGTGTCCCAGGACAGCCGGGAGCTCCAGGAATGGCTTACCCACCAGGCATGCCCGGTGCCCCAGGCATGCCCGGTGTCCCAGGACAGCCGGGAGCTCCAGGAATGGCTTACCCACCAGGCATGCCCGGTGCCCCAGGCATGCCCGGTGTCCCAGGACAGCCGGGAGCTCCAGGAATGGCTTACCCACCAGGCATGCCCGGTGCCCCAGGCATGCCCGGTGTCCCAGGACAGCCGGGAGCTCCAGGAATGGCTTACCCACCAGGCATGCCCGGTGTCCCAGGACAGCCGGGAGCTCCAGGAATGGCTTACCCACCAGGCATGCCCGGTGCCCCAGGCACGCCCGGTGCCCCAGGACTGCCGGGAGCTCCAGGAATGGCTTACCCACCAGGCACGCCAGGTGCCCCAGGAATGGCTTACCCACCAGGCACGCCAGGTGCCCCAGGAATGGCTTACCCACAGCAAGGCGCTCCAGGAGCTGCAGGAGCCCCAGGAGCAATTTACTATCCACCAGGAACACCCGGCGCCCCAGGAGCTTATCCGGCAGAAATGGCAGGCGCCCCAGGAATGGCTTATCCGCCAGGAATGGCTTATCCGCCAGGAGAAGATTATCCACCTGGTCAGTCTGAAATACCCAGTACACCCGATGCAATGACCAGATTTGCCGCGTTCGCTCCCGCCACCTCTGATGGTGGATTTGCAAACATGGATAGTGGAGATTTAACTGCAATAGCCCAAAACGTAAAGGATCTGCGCGTCGATCTGGACAACTTGTACGTGACTTTCTACCGCACGATGGAAGACGTCGGAATCGGTTAGTTCGAAAAAAAAAACCGATATCTTCACAATGTAGGTTTTTCATAAACGTACAATAGGGGATCGGACTGTTCCTAAATTTACCTTATTTTATGAATTATTTTTGAAATATAGATTAGTAGCAGACGATTCGCTAAGAAAAAAAGAGAATTGATTGAAAAACGAATTTACAGTGATTTTTTAAAGTTTCAATATGTCGTGTCTCTTTCAAAAACGATTTTTTGTATGGAGATTATAATGGCGTTACTAATAAATGACGTCACAAGTGGGAATGTGCCTCTCTCTTGAATTTCAAACCTCTATAGTTCGGTCAATTTTAAAGATAAACCCAAAATTCTTTTAGTGTTCGATAGCAGAAACTAAGTTTGGATTTATAAAATAAAATAAAAGTAGTCCGATCCCCTATTTGTACTGTGGAGAATAGATCAAGCTAGCTTCTTTGTACTTTGCACCGGCCGTATTCGTATGGGCTATGGGCTGAAAGAGAACAACGCACAATGTCTTTGACCCACTCTCTACTGTACTTTCTCGAATGCGAAAATATATTCTATCTAGTACCTACTTAGTTCATCCGATGTCCAAGCGAAGCAAGGTCCAAAATACGTAAAGTATAAAAACGTAATTAATGGTAAATTCGGAAATATCGCTTGGCTATTTGTAACAAAAGTGCCTGGGTATTATGACCAAGAGTCCCAGCCGGGACGTTCGCAAAGATTCAATTTGTTTGAATCATTACATAATGAAAAACATACTCATAATTCCCAGATATTTTTGTGATAAGTAGCTCAGCGATATCTCCGAACTCACTATTATTACGTTTCTTTACTTATGTGCAACTAGTGGCAAACTTCTTGAGCATCGCGTGAAGTGGTGGGGGAAAGTTTGCGCATGTACAGACGACGTCGACGCGGTGTGGGAGGCAAGGGTCAACAGACCAACCAATCATGTGCGTGTTGCCATGGTAACTAGCACGCTCCGCCTCCTCGTCCCGCACCGCACCACCAGAGACCTATTTTTTGTTTCTGCGCATTCAAGGTCGTTGCTCAAGAAGTTTGCCGCTAGCTATACTTTATTTGTTTAAATTTTGTTCATATAAATAAGCTTCGACCTTAGAGAATCGTCTTAATTGCATGCAATGGAAGTGCTTTTTTTAATATGGTTGACCAAATAGACTTCGTTTTCAGATCCCCCTGATACAGGCTACATCCCTTCACCAGCATTGGCCACTGCTATGGTTAAGGGCGCTTCTAAACTGCAACACGAGATTGCACAACAACAAGGTTAGTTTCTTCGAGTTTTGACGTATTTCAGCCAGTCGTAGGCGTTTGTCTTACCTTAGTCATTCTCTAAACAGGTCGACTCTTGTCAGGCAAGAAAGGAGTCAGAATATCGATTCAAAATAGAGCAATACTTAGTTTGCCCCCTATATTTTATTTATGGGAAGAATATTTAGCATCTAATGTCTGTATATCTAGACCGTTTTCATGATTAGGGATTTATACGACACATTTGACAAAAAAAAAATGACGAAACTAAGAGATGTAATGCAAAAGTTAATAAACGATTCATTCGTCCGTTCATTTTCATTTGTTTTTTTTTTTTAATCTTTTTGTATACCTATAGCACAACAACAAGCGCCTGGAATGGTCGTTGTCGATGAGGCTGGCCAACAAGCATATTCACAAGATTTTGGAGGAGCCGGTGGAGGAGCCGGTGGAGGAGCCGGTGGAGGATATTATGGAGGTGCACCAAGTAAGTATAGTAATCTTAGTCTACCTACAAATGGCTCATTTTTTATTATTATTTGATGGATCAATTAGCAATGGCAGATGACATCATCATCTCAGCCGGAAGACGTCCACTGCTGAAAATCATAGGCTTCCAGCGCTACTTGCATCCACCGGTGCCCAACGGCTTTCACCAAGTCATTTGTCCACCTTGTAGGATGCCGTCTATACATACAACACTACGCCTTTCGGCCCGTGGTCGCCATTCGAGAACCTTTCTTTCCTATCAATTATCGGTTCGTTTATCTATATGGCCGGTCCATTGCCACTTCAACTTGTTTATCCTGAAAGCAAAAATCGATATATCACATTGGTCTTTCTACGTATCTCCTCATTTCTGATTCGATCGCGAAGTGAGACTTCGAGCATAGCTCTCTCCATCGCACGCTGATCGACCATGAGCTTGTTCATGAGACGAATAGTTGGCGACCACATCTCAATAAAGTCTTAAGTACAGCTACTTTACTACAATGCCTTCATTTATTTATTCCCAGAGAAAAAAGGCGGTTTCAAAGGTGGTATAGGCTTCGACCCATCCGACGTGTACTCAAGGATATTCGAGCTCGGTAAGAAGATGAAGAAGTGTTGCGAAAACATCGACAGAAATAGTTCTAACTGGCAGGATAAGGTACCTATTTATTTTACTTTTTCATCTCTCATGCTCTGAAAGTAGCCTAATAATGACCCCAAAGAAAGGATGTAAGTCCACTTTGAAAATAGAACCTTGATTTTATAATTTCTGCATAGAAAATTGCATTTCATGTTTGGCAAAGAACTATCACATACAGCCTTTACAGTATCACAATATTTTTTGGATTTTTTAAAACTAGAAAACTCTCTTGCAATTTATTAATTATGCAATATAATACTGAATTTACGTATTTCATTCGAAATTATAATAAATAGTCATAAGATAAACATTAAAAATCAAATTTTAAAATTGCGTTAGTCGCGCGGGTTTATTCGTATCATTAAAGCGCGTACTGGCTGAAAAGAAAAAATAGAACTCGCCTTCAAAAAAGGGCTTACCTGTTTTGTTTACCACGTCATATTTCTGTACCAGAGAATATAATAAATCACTCTAATCACCAGATTGATCGTCTAGAAGACCAAGTGGACTACGTGTTGAAACAAATGGGCATCAACACGAACGACATAAAGGGCAGCAGATTGGGGACTGATGTAGCCAACGACTTGCAGAGTGAGTCAACTGTTTAAATGTAGAGAATTAAAACGAAGGTAGCCAACATATGAGTACTTATCTCCAAATCAATATAAAGATAGGAAACCATTGATAAACTTTCAACTCATTGGAGTTTTTTTATTGCTTTAAGGATTTACAAAAGTAATGTTTTCGTCAGGTTTAATGCAGCTGTTCCAGACGGTGCAGGGTATGCAGGAGCAGTTGAGGCAGGTGCACGATACGGCAATGCAGCTAGCTGCAGAGAAAGAACAACGGCAGCATCACATCAATGTAAAGACCTCGCACAGTATTTAGTTGTGTAGGATCTTCGAAGGAGAAATTGTCTTTTTAGGATAAATCTGGCTCCTTCGGAACTCCGGCTCTACGGAAGCTGAGAGCGACCGATTAGCCCCAGAACAAACACCGATCCATATGGATTATTAATAATTTCTTTATTTTTATTTTTTAACTGATCTAATCGATATTTCGTTCCGAAGTGGTAATATAGCGGGCGCGGACTTGCTCATTAGCTGACACCGATTAGCTATATAGGATGATGCTATCATACTCAGATTCGAACTAAATTATTTTTTTCATTTCCAGTCACTTCTAGAACAAATCGAGCTTCTGAAAGTAATCAAGCTAGATCGCGAAGATATGGCCGAGGCAATGGCTGAGAAGGCGGACATCCGAATGTTGGCGAGGAAGGTTTCCCACGACCAGTTCGAGATGGCCTGTGATGATCTCGCCAAGGGATTGGAACACGCAATCGGGAAACTCAATTTACAGGTATTTATGAATTATTTAAGTACGGTCGCGGCCAGAAAATGTTTACCAGTTTTCAAATTAGATTCTATATCACACTGTTTTCACTAGTCTAAAATGCCATATCAAGTTACTTATTACCTTTTAAAAGTTATTATTCAATATGACGCACCGATTATAACGAAGAGATTTATTGATCACTTTTTGATGACGAAACTCATTTCTTAACTTTTGAAATGACATTTATAAAAAAATATTATTGTTTGAATGTCGTTTGGACAAGAGTGAAATTTTAAGAAAGATGCCTATTTTTGTAACGAAATAAAATGGCAAGTTTAACCCAGGAGCAAAAAGCTGAAATAATATTTCTCTTCGAAGGTGGGCAAAATAAGGGCTACTGCGATTAATTATGTGTCGCTTTTGGACCAAGTGATGCTGCCTACTGTGCGCGTAGTGTATCCTGCAACAGAATTCCCACACATTGCCTACGAGGGCTGCTATTTATGTATCCGGAATAACAAAAAATAACAAACATCTATAACCAAATATACTTTAATTGCTTTTCAAAATATTCCCCGTGATGATCGATGCATTTTTTCATACGTTGAAACCAACTTTCGTAGCATTTTTTCCATTCTGTATCGGGTATCTCCAAAACGTGCATTTTGAAAGCATCAACGGCTTCTTCCCGGGTCGAAAATCGGTGTCCACGTAATTTGTTCTTCACGCTTGGGAATAAATAAAAGTCGTTGGGTGCCAAGTCGGGACTGTACGGCGGATGACCCGTCAATTCGATCATTTGACTATTATGTTAATGTAATATGTATGTGTTCGTGTGCGTATATGAGTGTGTGTGTGTGTGTATTTTGTATGTGTATACTCCGTTGTTGCGGCCGAGGTGTGACAGCTGGCGTTATCGTGGTGAAGGATTATTCTTCGTTGTCGATTGTTCTTGCGTATTTCTCCAAAGACTTCTGGCAAGCAAATGGTGGTGTACCATTCAGAATTAACCGTTTTACGATTCTCTAGTGGTGGTACTGTAGCCACATGTCCACTAATACCAAAAAAGCAGGCAACCATTTGCTTCAAAGTGCTTTTTGCACGAACAACTTTAGTTGGGTGTGGCTCATTTTGGAACACCCAAACCGTTGACTGCTGTTTAGTTTCGGGATCATACGCATATATCCAAGATTCGTCTCCTGTGTAGATATTATGAACAGCTTTTGATGTACCACATTTGTATTTTTCTATCATTTTTTTGCACCAATCAACACCCTGTTTTTGTTCAACTGTTAAGAGTTGTGCGGGATCCAACGGGAACAAATTTTTTTACAGCCAAATGTTCGTGTAATATTTTATAAATATTTAGGCTTTAGAAGAGAAACAAGCCCAAATATAATAATTAAAATGTTTATTGAGTGCTACAATAATAAACTCAGCGTACAATACAAAATATTTTCAAAGAAGAAGTTGTGACTTGAAAATTTGCCTCTGTCTGATCATGGCGAACGAACCCGCTTTTCATTGGCCGGCCGAAAACGTCAAGCGCGAGACGCGCGGTTTTGCGCGGCAAGATTTGAATGGAGGGCGGAATCGTTCGCCACATCACCCCCCTAGGCAGAAAAATAGCCCACCCAAAAATTAAAATCTTAATTAAAAAAAAAAAAAACTTAAAACTAAGAAATATATAATACAACTTTAAAACTGACCCTTGACCAGAAATAGTCATGTACATTATTAAAATATAATATACCTATAGATACACACAAACACCAAAACAGACAAAAAAATATCTATAACATGCTCATTCCAAATGAAACACAAAATACACACATACTGTACATAATAAATTTGGGGAAACAATTAAAGACTACAGATCTAGACGATTCTTAAAACGGACGTTACGACCTGAGCGAGTGGTGTATGGAGTTGGGTCGGGTTTTGTAGTCGCGGTTGATGGTTTTGCAACAGGGGGATCAACAGCAGCTGGAGCTGGAGTAAACGTTACAGGTGAGTTAGCAACTGGAACTCGAGAAGCTGATGGAGCAGTGTTGTCCAAGATATACGCCGGTTTGACACGATCAAGGCTCACTTGGGTGTTTCTATCACCCACAGTGATAGTGACAGTCTTATCCGTCCTGGCAACAACCTTGTACGGTCCCATGTAGGGTGGCTTAAGCGAAGGCCTGACTGTGTCGTCTCTCAAAAATACGTGAGAGGCAGTCATGAGGTCCTTCGAGACGAAGACTGGGTGCTGACCGTGGCGTGAGGCAGGAGTTGGCCTCAAACATGCCATGTGCTTGCGCAGGTGAGTGGCAAAGCTTGTGATGTCCTCGACGCGCTCTGGAGCTGAAGAAGGAGCAATAAGTTCGCCGGGCAAGCGCAGGGGCTCCCCGTAAACGAGCTCGGCTGGTGAACATTGTAAATCCTCTTTAAGAGCTGCGCGCATGCCGAGTAGTACTACAGGCAGAGCTTTGTGCCAGGTCTCCTGATGACACATTAAAGCGGCTTTAAGTTGCCGGTGCATACGTTCGACGAGTCCGTTCGCACACGGGTGGTAACTAGTGGTGCGAACGCGCTTGGTGCCACACATCTGCATAAGAGCCTGAAAAAGACAGGACTCAAATTGGCGACCTTGGTCGGTCGTTACGATGGTGGGGACGCCGAAACGAGCAATCCAACCTCTGAAGAAGGTCTCTGCGCACTCCTCCGCTGTCATGTTGACCATTGGCCAGGCCTCGGGCCAGCGAGTAAATCTGTCGACGGCTGTCAGACAGTACTGGAATCCTTTACTGGAAGGAAGAGGGCCAATGATGTCAATATGGACGTGGTAAAAGCGCTTGGTTGGACTGGAGAAATTACCAAGAGGTGTTGCTGTGTGCCGAGAAACCTTGCTTTGTTGGCAAGCGACGCAAGAGCGCGTCCAGTTATTGCAATCCTTACGGATACTCGGCCACACAAAACGCTCAGCTACCATGCGTACGGTTGCCCGCGCGCCAGGGTGACTGAGGTTATGCATTTTGTCAAAATATGGTCGACGAAAAGATGGGGTAAGAAATGGACGAGGCTTACCAGTGGACACATCACAAAAGATCTCAACATCAGAACCAGGTATTATAACTTTTTCAAGCTTCAGAGACGAACTAGTCTGCATCTTGTGAAGTTCTTCGTCGGTCGCCTGTTCTTCGGCGAGGGCGGCAAAGTTGTCGACAAGATGGACGGCTTCTACGCGCGACATGGTGTCGGCTACAACATTCTCCTTCCCCTGGACGTGGACGATGTCCGTCGTAAACTGGGAAATGAAGGAGAGCTGGTTCAGTTGAACCGGGGGAAGCTTCTCTCGTTTCTGTGAAAAGGCATAAATCAAAGGTTTATGGTCCGTGAAGATTGTGACGTGCTGTGCTTCCATTATGTGGCGGAAATGTTGAACAGCGTCATATACCGCAAGCAGTTCCCTGTAATAAGCGGGCCAGGTGGTCTGGCGGGCGTTGAGCTTCTTACTGAAGAAAGCGAGGGGTTGCCAGGAATCATCGACGAGCTGCTGTAAGCATGCGCCAACATGGGTTGAGGAAGCATCTGTAAATAGTCCAAGTTTAGCATCGGGTATGGGATGCACCAGAAGTGTAGCATTCGCAAGGTGATCCTTGCACTTCTGAAATGCGAGCTCGAGCTCAGGCGTCCAAGGGACTGGCTGCGATCCTTTAAGTTGGTTGGACGCATAGCAGTCAATAAGTGGAGCCTGGAGTTCTGCAGCATTTGGCAGAAAGCGGCGGTAAAAATTTACCATTCCCAGAAATCTGCGGAGGCCTTCGACTGTCTTAGGCAGAGGGAAATTCCGCAGGGCTTCGATGCGTTCAGGAGGTGGACATGTACCTGTTTTGTTGATCTTATAGCCGAGGAACGTCACTTCATCTGCACCAAGCACGCACTTCGACGGGTTGATAACAACGCCGTAGTCAGAGAGGCGCTTAAATAGGGTGCGAAGATGGATGGCGTGATCCTCGGGTGTTTTGGAGAAGACCAATATGTCGTCCAAATAGGGAAAGACGAAGTCTAGACCTTGTGTGACTTCATCTATGAAGCGCTGGAAGGTCTGCCCAGCATTCCGCAAACCAAAAGACATGAAGGAAAATTCAAACAACCCGAAGGGTGTCACAATTGCAGTTTTGCAAATGTCTTCCGGCGCGACAGGGATCTGCTGGTAGGCCTTGACCAGGTCGATCTTGCTGAAGATGGTACAGCCAGCCAAGTTGCTACCAAAGTCACCAATGTGGCGGACTGGGTAACGATCGGGTATTGTCCGAGCGTTAACACCCCTGTAGTCGCCACAGGGTCGCCAGCGATCACGAGAAGTAGATGGTATCTCCAGGTGTTTGTCCTTGAGGACCATCTGAAGTGGCGAAGACCATGGACTCTTGGATGGACGGGCTGTACCACAAGAAACCATGTCTTCAAAGACAGCCTTTGCAACCGCCAGTTTCTGCGGTGCGAGTCGTCGGGGACGACTGGAGACAGGTGGACCATCCGTCGTCAGGATGTGGTGCACAGTGTTGTGCTTGATAATTCGGGGAAATCCCGGGGGTCTCGTGATGTCTGGGTACTCCTGTAAAATTTTGGAAAAAGTGGAATCATTAGCAATGATGGTCTTGATACTTGCTTGACTAACAGATGCCACAGTGGCGGAAACAGATAAACTAGTGTTTCCGTCTATTAGTCGTCGCTTGTAACAATCTGGCAACAGATTGTAATGAGCTAGAAAATCCGATCCGATTATAGCTGTACTGACATCTGCTATAATGAAATTCCATCTAAAATCCTTTCGAAGCCCCAGATTGAGACGTAGTGTGACTGAGCCGTAAGTTCTGATGACGCTTCCATTAGCTGCGCGAACGTCAAAAGAAGTGGCTGTGTGAGAACCACGAAGGAGTTGGCGCGGGAAGCAACAGAGATCCGAGCCGGTATCGATGAGAAATCGATTTCCAGACTCGATATCTTTTACGAACAGACGGCGGCCAGAATGCTCGCAATCAGACGCCGCCGCTACTGATTGCTTGCTCCGTTTCCCGTTTGATTAGATTTCCAGGTGCAGGGGGCAACGCATTTAGCAGCCTTGATACCAAACTGTGTGTGGTACCAGCAGGAGCTGTTCTTGCCAGAACGTGACGCAGATCTGGTTCTAAAACGAGATTTGCCCTTGGAACGAGAGCGTGCGCGATCCTTACTTAAGGCATCCATCTTTTTGTCTATCTCTTCAATGCGGCGCATGACCATGTTGAGGTCAAGTGGGGAACTGGCAGCATTAACTGAAGCAGACTTACCAGGAGAAGATTCCATCATGGCATCAGCCAGATCAGCAAGCTTGTTCAAGGGCAAGTCCAACTGGGCCTTCAGAATGCGCTGGATATCCTGTGGAAGGTTCATCATCCACAACTCACGCACGATGCTCTCATCACTCTTGCCAGCTAGCGAGCGCAGGTGTCGTAAAAACGACGAAGGCTTGCGATCGCCTATTTGCTGTTCGCCAAGTAACTGGCGTATGCGCTGCTCCCTGGAAATCGAAAACCTCTTGATGAGCTCACTTTTCAGATTTTCATACTTGTTTTCAGCAGGTGGATTTTCAAGGACATCCTCTACTTCATCAGCCAAATGAGTGTCCAAAACTTGTAACAAATAACCATATTTGGTACCATCCTTAGTAATACCTAATAACTCAAACTGTGATTCCGCTTGTTTAAACCAACTTTGTGGTTTGTCCGGCCAAAATGATGACAACTTAACAGAGACTGCCCCAACATTAGGCTGTCCTTTGTCATTTGAATCTTTAATTAATTTAGCAATCTGCTCTTGCAACTCGGTTATCTGTTTCTTTAATTCTTCCTCCATGATAACACACAAAAAACTATTGCTCTAAGTAAAACGTAAAAATATTGTAAAAAAGAATTTTCCGGAACAAAAATGCAAAAAAAAAAAAAAAAAAACAATGCACAAGAAACAGCAAGAAAGTACACAATATTACATACAAACAATTGTTAAAATATTACTGAAAACAAACACAAAATAATTATCTGGAAAAATAAATAAAAATTTCCAACGACCGGTATCAAATGTGTTAAGTTTTCCAAGCCTAGCAATGAAAGTGTTATTGGGTAAAATATTTTAACCTAATTGTAAACTGGGTTAAAATTAAAACACTGGAAAAACAGTTAATTTGGCCAGAATCAAGGCAGAGTTAGTTTGGCCAGAATCAGACAACACAAAATAAATTGCAATTTTGTTAAAAAGATTGTAAAAATGTACACACAGGATACAATTTTAATTTATGATAAGAACTATTGCTAAAATAGAACCTTAAAATGTCCATAAAATAAGCTAGCACAGGATAATTAGTTTGACAAAAGTTCCTTCTCCGCTGAATTGAAAAATGTTAATAGGGATAAATTGTTTGTGGAAAGCACTTATATCACCAAAACTGTTGATAGTTAGTTAGTTAGTACTGCACTGAGTTCACTCACCCACCACCGTGTCGCAGAAATGCAGGCAGAAATCCAGCCAGGGCAAAAAGGGCCCGGCGCAGTGATCCTTACTTGGGTAACTTGGTCCTCCAAATACCTCGACAGCGGGGGAAGAACGCCGGCATGCGCTCGCGTGAGGCGGCCAGCTCGTCCAGCACCGGAGATGGGGGAAGAAACCCGATGAAGGGTGCAATGTGCACCTTGCAAGGGTGGCGAGGAAAATCGGCCACAATCGGTGAGATCTGGCGGAAAAACCGCCCGGATGGTCTGCTGTTTGCTCCACAATGACGCGGGGTATGCGCCGAGCGTGTTATTTGCGAGAAAAATTGAAGTTTTCAGTCGCACAAAACTTTAGCACATGAAAAATTTTCAACGGCTCGGCGTGAATTTTGCACTCGCGTGTTTTAACTCACTAGGTGGTCACCATTTTAGGCTTTAGAAGAGAAACAAGCCCAAATATAATAATTAAAATGTTTATTGAGTGCTACAATAATAAACTCAGCGTACAATACAAAATATTTTCAAAGAAGAAGTTGTGACTTGAAAATTTGCCTCTGTCTGATCATGGCGAACGAACCCGCTTTTCATTGGCCGGCCGAAAACGTCAAGCGCGAGACGCGCGGTTTTGCGCGGCAAGATTTGAATGGAGGGCGGAATCGTTCGCCACAAATACTCGTCATACTAATGCCCAGAAATGCCTCTATCTCGCGATATGTAACATGACGGTCTTGCATTATTAGTTCGCGCACAGCATCAATATTTTGTGGTACAACGGCCGATTTAGGGCGACCTTCTTTAAAATCGTCCGCAAGCATACGACGACCACGATTAAACTCACTGAACCAGTGATACACAGTGGTTTTCGATGGGGCTTCCTCCCCAAAAGTCGACAAAAGTTGATCCATGCACTGTTTTTGAGTTAATCCACGCTGAAAGTCGTAATAAATCATAGCACGAAAATTTTCACGAGTCAAATCCATGATGATGATAGACAATGAATTTTAAAAATGGCGCCACCAAAGAGTTCTTTTTTTAAATGATATAATTTCTTTTTAAATATTGTTTATGTAAGTGGCCAGTTCCGGATACATAAATAGCAGCCCTTGTACGTTCAAGATAATGCATGGATACACACGACCCGTGCTACTATGGCGTGGTTCAACCTGCACCGTGACATTCGATTCATTCAATGGCCCGCTCGGTCTGCTGATTTAAACCCATTGAAAATTTACGGGGGTTAATGGTTCAACGCTGGGACTGACAAAAAGAAAGAAACCCTCATGGAATGGAAAGAAACAATCATGCTCTTAAGATCAGACTGTGCTCGGGTATGGGATATCAGACTAGAGGGAATGAATGATCTATGCGCACGCCTTGTCGCATCAATGCGAGATAGTGGAGATAGACTACGTGCCGTCATAGCTGCTGGGGGAGGTTATACTAGATATTAAATAAAGATTTTTTGAGTTTCTATTTTATTATTTCTTCATATTCTTAGTTAAAAACTTTGGCGAAGGATAGTTTGACGCCTATAGGTAGGCGGAACAAGATGTTGTGGGAAAAGGGTTACCACCCGCTTGGCCGGGTGGTATAGCCAGGGGACCGAGGTCAACTGGTGTTGTCCTTACTTCATTAGCGCGTTTCAGGCCGCGCATCGTGATTGGTCAGTTGCCTTCCTTAGTGTTCCACTGCGAGCATCTATATTGGTAGCACAGATGTCGCTACGAAACTAAAATCTTAGATTTTTTTTTCAAAATAATTGCTCTATATATCAAACCTTGATAGTAGTCAGTCCACCTCCTAGAGCGACCGATTCTCATGTTATTAGGAAAATAATAAGCTATGGTCAATCAAATTGATATGAAATAGACATTTCGACCTCGTGACTCAAATGCGTGCAGGCAATTGTGATACGGTGGTAAACATGTTCTGTCCGCGACACAGTTTCTGTACGTACATACCTAAAAATTACAGCCTTCTAAAATTGACTAAGTATATATACGAGTTCAGGTAACTAGTGGCTCTGTGAGCTGTAGACCTCGCGTCGCGAGTCTGTATATCTTTTCATATTTATTTTAATTTTTTCTCCACAAACATCCCCGACCCCTTGATTTTGTTTTTAAACTTAATTTTATTTTATATTATTTATTTTATTTTATTTTATTGGTAAACAAATGTGACCTGTAGATGAAAACAGCCTCAGCGGTAGACCTTGTAAGCTGGCAACCCCCATAACTTAAAACTACAAAAATATTCCATTAATTTATCGAACCTGCTCACAAAATTTCACGAGAATCGGTTGAGAAACGCGACCTGTAAAGTGAAACAAACAAACCAACAAACAAACAGGTGAACATACAAAAGCAAATTTGGCCAAGCTGAAACAGAGGAGACGCTTCGCTCGCTCGGTCAATTAGTTATCAATTTGATGCGTATAAACAAAAAATTCGACCTGTTCCGATAGAATAAAAAATCCGAACTATCTGGCTAATCTGCTGAAAGAATCTCACAATGGTGATATTGAAATTGCATTTCTGTAGGAAGCACTGTGGCAACAAGCCCTGGACGACATTCAGCGTGAGATCGAAACGAAGCTGGACAAGATGGAGCTGTCTCCGGTGAAGGAATTCTTCAACAACAAGCTGAAGATGCTCCAAGAGAACCTCAAGCAGCTCTCTCAGTTGCGTCGCGAGGTGGAGGCCGCTGGTACCAAGAGGAGACTACTGAGGTGAATACCTGCCGTATTTTTATTAAGTTACTGTCCCCATATTTCCATATTAATAGATGTTTTTTTTAAAGCGTCGGTGGTCTAGTGGCGAAAGGTACGATACCTACCCTAAATTAGGGCGACCAGCCCTTTATTTTCAGCAGTTCTGTTGCTTTAGACCTTATACCTTTTGTATGTTTCAAGCAAAACTCTATGTTGTATCAATTATCAGAATATAACTGGCATAAATTATCTGCTATATTAACATCTATGTTTATTTGATTTTTATATTTTTATACATGAACTAGCTGACCGCACAGACGTTGTCCTGCCATTTTTCCCTACACCTACCCTACACCTACCCAACACCTACCCTACACCTATGACCTACTCTACACCTAACCTACACCTACCCTATACCTACCCTACACCTACTCTACACCTACCCTACCCTTTTTTTACCGTTTAACCTTCCCTGGAATTAGCCAAATCGGTTCAGCCGTTCTCGAGTTTTAGCGAGACTAACGAACCGCAATTCATTTTTATTATATAGATTATATTTTATGCATTTTATATTTATTTATTCATTTATTTTACAATTTTAATCCTTTAATAAGACATTTTTAGTAAAATTCCAAAAGCGAAACTTTTAATTTCCAAATTTCGATGAAGATAATGATTCCACTACAACATAGGTAATTTATTATTCGCACCGTTAAATATCGGTTTCTTCAACAGTTTATATAGGTTATCTCCGATGGGCTCGAGCCTACCTTAGGGTGAACAGGCTACGATGGTCCAGTGCAGGTTGGTCCACTTCACACACAACCTTTGAATTTCTTCACAGGAGTGTGCAAGTTTCCTCACAATGTTATTCTTTTATTTACCGTAGAGCGTTCATGAATTCTTTTAATTAGCATTTTATCGTTTTTAAAATTGTGTACTATTGTGTTCATATTTTAAAGGGTATATCAGGTAGGACACTTGCGCGAAAGACAAGTGCGCGCTGAATTTTTTTAAAGTAATGTTTCTTTTCAGCACTGGCATTAATACTTTCCCTCTAATACCACCTTTTTTTTCAGGGATGTTAATTGCATATCCTGCGATGCCAATGCAGTGATGCAAATGGAAGCTGGACCTAGCTTGCCCGGAAACAAACCTATTACGGCCATGCACTCAATGAAACCTTACTTGACCTATGAACTTGGTATGTACCTTTTAATGACGTGTATTCGCAACGTCTTTGCTTTCATATTTTATTAATATTCTTCTCTAGTGAGTCGATCCCATTCTATCGAATTGCCAGCTCATACTTAGGGCATACTGAAAGTTTCTGGATTCTGATAAATAAGACTAGATTTTACGATACATTTATTGTTTTTCAAAGATATTCCCTCGCAATTAATGCATTTTTGCATTAACTGAAACCACTGTACAAAGCAGTTAGACCAGTCTTCCTTAGGGACCTCTTCAATGTCTTCATGGAACGCATTCACCGCCGATTCAGGGCTCGTAAAACGTGTGCCTCTAAGTTTGTCTTTAATTTTTGGAAACAAAAAGAGGTCGCAGGGTGCGGTGCGAGGGTCCGGGCTGTAAGGCGTATGCGTCATCAATAGGAGATCGGACTGTTCACCATATTTTATGAATTTACCTTATTTTATTAATTATTTTTAAAATATAGATTAACAGCAGACGAGTCGCAAAGAAAAAAACAGAATTGGTTGAAAAACGAATTTACAGTGATTTTTTAAAGTTTCAATATGTCTGTATCTTTAAAAAACGATTTTTTGTATGGAGATTATATGGCGTTACTAACAAATGACGTCACAAGTGGATATGTGCCTCTCTGTCTAATCTTGAATTTCAAATCTTTATAACTCGGTCAATTTTAAAGATAGAGCAAAATTATTTTAGTGTTCGATATCAGAAACTAACAAGTTTGGATTTATAAAATAAAAAAAGTAGTCCGATTCCCTATTCCACATTTGAAGCCTTCAAATTGGCTTCTGTTACCTAGCGGAATGTGAGAAAAAAGAAGCAACCATTTTTTTACCAATGCTTAACTTTCGTCGGCAAATCTTCAAAAAGAAAGACCCACTCTGCAGACTGGCTTTTCTATCGGGTTCAAAGCAGTACACCAGGTTTCGAGCATGACTGTCCTTCGTTACATTTTTTTGTCATTTTACGGCACCACTGGACACGCAGTCGTTTCTGGTCCTCCGCTAAGTCATGCGGTATCCATCGAGTGCAAAGCTACCGAACCTTCAAATGCACATGTAAAATGTTTTGCACTTGGCTCTTTCTAATGCCTAACAAATCAAGAATTTGATGGCAAGTGATTTTTTGTCAGTTTCAATAAGTTGTCGTACGGTGTCGATATTAGAGTCTGTAACCGCAGTCGCCGGCCGACCTTCACGTACCTCGTCATGGAGATGATCACGTCCACGTCTAAATTCTCCAAACCACGAATACACAGAGCTGCGACATGGTGCTTCATCCCTACGAATAAGAACCTTCGTAGCTTCATCCAGAGACTTTCAGTATGCCCCACGTACTTGTCGCTGCAGATCGGACCACCCTAAATAAGGACGATCGCCGATCAGGCCTTAATCAACTCTACATTGGCCTAGCGCTGGCCTGGTAGGCGCTGGTGTCGGTTAGTGGACTTCACGCAAAACTTTTGAATTAATTCACATGATTGTGCATATTTCCTCACGATGTTTCCTTTACCGTGTATGATTTTAGGCAGTTGATTGAAGTTGGAACCGAGCGTATTGGAGGCGCAGACCACTGGTACGCTCTTACGTTGCAGTTCTAAATTCACTCAACCACCAAAATACTCATAAGGCCTCATACATCTTATCAGATGATTTAACCAAAATACTATAAGCACAGAAAATATAAAAGGGGCAATTAGTACTCCAGCTCCATACAAACGCGCCGTTCTGACGCGCTTCGATTTCTCAGTAGTTTTCAGGCTCCCCTAGTCGGGGTTATAACTCTGTGACGAGCAGCCATGTGTTTTTCAGTTATTACAAGAGCGCCATATAAACGTTCTATCGTATTATTTCTTTTTTTATCATTATAAGAGCACTTTCAGCTATACGGATTTTGCAACGTAGGCGACTGTTTACCTTGAATGCTAGTAACGCAGGTGATACATAGTACACACACTGTAACGACTGGAATGTGCAAACCTGAAATCAGCGCGTCTCTGATAACGCCCAAAAACGTAGTTAATAAACAGTTTCCTTTATTTCAATTACTTTAACGTCAATCGTTTTATAGATACTATTCGTAAGACGCAGGCGTCGCACTTGCCGCAGCGTAACATGCATGACTGGGAGAACATAGACCGGCAGATGGGGCAGCAGAAGCCACTACAGAAAGTTCGGTAATCACTTATATTATACTCTACCATTATTTTTCACTCTTAAATTATAGGCGTAGTACGGAGGCAACCATATTAAAGAATATAGGATGGTCCCATAAAAAGCACGCTGGACGAAGTGAAGGCGACACGTGTTCAAAATGCGCAGTGGCCTAAGACGACATGTGTGTCCTACCTAACACCTGACGTATGAAGTATATTCTATTCGAATATACGATAGTACTAATAATGTATGAAAAAAACAATTACATTACCATGCTCTACGGTGCCCTACATAACACAGCACATTTCCTTCATCCACCATTATTTTTACATGACGCAAACTATACTTAGGGCATACTGAAAGTTTCTGGATTCTAATAAATAAGACTAGATCTAAAACTTAAGATACATTTATTGTTTTTCGAAGTATATTCCCTCGCAATTAATGCATTTTTTCATTTGCTGAAACCACTGTACAAAGCAGTTGGACCAGTCTTCCTTAGGGACCTCTCAATGGCTTCATGGAACGCATTCACCGCCGCCGATTCAGGGCTCGTAAAACGTGTGCCTCTAAGTTTGTCTTTAATTTTTGGACACAAAAATAAGTCGCAGGGTACGATGTCCGGGCTGTCATCAGTCGTCATTTGTCACCAGTTCTGCCTTTGAATGTGAGGATGCGTTATCGTGGTGATGGAGGACATTTCTTCGAGGACGCTTTTCGCGAACTTTTTCTAAGACTCTGGGTAAGCAAGTGTTGCCGTACCAATCTGCAGTCACTGTCCTTTGATCTTTAAGCGATACTGTAGTGTAATTTCCTGGTTTGCCAAAAAAAGAAGCAACCGTTTTTTTTCCAATGCTTCGACTTTTCCTAACTTTCGTCGGAAAATCTTCAAAAACAAAAACCCACTCTGCCGACTGGCTTTTTCTTTCGGGTTCAAAGCAGTACACCCAGGTTTCGTCACCTGTCACGATATTATAGACAGCCAATGACTGTCCTTCGTTAATTTTTTTTTTACGGCACCACTGGACACGCAGTCGTTTCTGGTCCTCCGCTAAGTCATGCGGTATCCATCGAGTGCAAAGCTTCCGAACCTTCAGATGCACATGTAAAATGTTTTGCAATAGGTTCATTCTAATGCCTAACAAAACATGAATTTGCTAGCAAGTAATTTTTTGTCAGTTTCAATAAGTTGTCGTACGGTGTCATTATTAGAGTCTGTAACCGCAGTCGCCAGCCGACCTTCACGTGTCTCGTCATGGAGATGATCACGTCAGCGTCTAAATTCTGCAAGCCACGAAACACAGAGCTGCGACATGGTGCTTCATCACCAAATGCCAATTGAAGTCTCTGGCAACTCTCTTGTTGGCGAGTTAAAATTCATTTTGATAGCGACACAATTCTTAAAACGACGTCACAATGAAAAAGCAAATGACAGTCTCGCAAATTAAAAAGTAACTGTTCCCAAAGAGTACCATTTTCGAATTCCATAATTGTTTTTTCATTCTTTTATTGTAAATGGCCAGATCCACTTTCAGTATGCTCCACGTACCACACTTACAAAAAGAGATACTTACTTATAGGTAGATACAGACACACGGCGATTGACTTCATTCAAGAGTGCAGGTCAAATCTAGCTGCACGCTTGTGATGCTGCGATGTAGCAGTCAGTCCAAGGCAATGCTGTTGAATGAATGAATTAATGCGCTAGCTAATCATTTCACTCCAGCAATAGATAATTACTATCCTCGTCCGTGTCATGTACAACTTTTGCAGTCCCGAATACGTATAGAGGATTGTAAGTGGCCAAAAAATGGCTTGAAATCTGATCAGAAGGATATTTTTTTCAGGTCCGAGACAGATAAGCACGTCTGCAATCGCTACTGCGGCGGTTCGCACACGGTGACGACTCCTGCGCAGCGAGTCGCGAGGCTAGGACACTTCGTTAAACAGTGGGGGCCAGACGTACTGCCGCTGAGTAGTGGGCTTGCTCCGGGAGAAGATGGCAAGGTAAAAAAAACTAGGCTATACGTGTAAGGGTCAGTACAGACAAAGGAAAAATGCTCGAGCAATTTACTGGCTCCATTGAAAATAGGACTGTATTACCCCTAAAGTGTCTACGTCGTCGTAATTTTCAACCAACCATGAACAACCTTCTCCATATTTGCTAGCTTTGACGTCGAAAAATTATTATATAAAATTTCGAATCTCTTATCTTTTCATTTTGATTTTGAACTTTTAAAAACTCGAAAATATATTCTATCAGCTGACAAATTGCAAAATAAAAGTAAGGCTTCATAAAAGTTACGAAACAAAAGTACTGGGCTAAACTACAAAGTTTTACGTCAATGGGAGATTTTACAACAGCAAATAAAAAAAAAATTGTTCATAAATCTTCATTAGATGGCGTTGACGATTCGTGGATCCGAAGAAATCCGGCGAGTCACCCAGGGCCATAAAAGGATAAAAAAAAGAATCCACGAAGTACACCTGGCGCCATCTATCGTCTTTTAAAGAGCTGTCAGAAAATCCCCCATTAACTAACACGATCGACACAACCCACAAGCCGAAGAAGGTTACCATGATATACCAATCCTTGACAGACACTGGTGCCACGCCCTGTAATCAAGTCAATATCATTTATTCATCCTAAAACGGTCTGTTGCAGATGTACAAAGTGATAAACGCAGAAAACGCGAACGTGGGTCCAGGCGGTGCAGTTGAGCCGTGCACTCCCAAACCACAGAGAAGGCCATCATCTGACGGAAGACCATCGAAGTCAATCATCATCAGTAACGTAAGTTCTCTTATGTATCATTATTGTACGGAAACAATACCTGCCAGATTTTCTTTTCATTACCTAATTACATTTTAACTAATTAAACCGTATATTATTTTCTAACAGGAATGTCGGTGCTTGGAGGCATCAGGAGGTAATTAATTCATAAACTTATCGTTTTGCAAGATTGCCATAAAGTCCACTAACTCCATCAACTGTCGAAAGGACTAGATAGAGACGTAACGAACAAGGAACATGCCCAAATGAGGAAGGTGTCGAATTAAGGAAAGTAAAACAAACACAATGTTGAAAATTAGCCCATTGTACATAGTAGTTAGGGCGTTGCGGACCCACCACCGTACCCCTCCCGGCCATACCCCTGGGGGAATAAAACGCTACCACCAGCTAATAGTGATGTACATATCACAAACTAAAAAATGTATTATACTCCATTTTATATAACATTGGAAAAAAGAAAGTGACAGTAAACATTTTAGCACAAGTTCAAAACAAGAGTAGGTAGGCTTAGGTAGGTCTTATGAATTATTAGATTAACTTGTTTTCTGTAACGGTTGCCTTTTTATATTAATCAAACCGGCGTTATAATAACTTTAATAACACGAGTAGCTCATAGCAGAACAGACTTCAGCAACGCAAAATAAACACCACAAAAGCCAGAGGGAAGTGAGGTGACGAAATTTTTCAATCACTGACAGTGGACTATAGCCTTTTAGGCCCGACCGATGACGGGAAGGACCATTACCTCTTTAGAGAGCTATGGCCAGGGGTACAGTGGGTCCGTCATGATCTCGGCCGAAAGACGTCCACTGCTGGACAAAGGCCTCCCCAAAGGCTCTCCATAACGACCGGTCCAGCCAGCGCAGCCCGCATCCAGCGGCTTCCCGCGACCTAAATCCTCGGTCCACCTTGTGGAGGCCTACCCACGCTGCGTCTTCCTGTTTTATTTAATTAACCTAAGCACCAATTTTTTTGTTCTGTCCCTTTTCTTTTATATTTTACTTTTTGATTTCCGTATTTAATTCTTATTTTCGCTTTAAAGCTTCCTCTATCTAACTTACTTAAAAAGTTGTAGTTCCCGAACTCAACGCATTAGCCCTTCAAACAAATATATAGATCTTGTGAGGATCCTCGATTCCCTCCGGACGACTCGACCTTTTTTCTAACTTGGCATTTTATTGGTTAGGTCTCTTTTTCAAATTTGTCACTTTCCTAAATTGCCAGAATGAAACAAAGTGGCCGCCATCTTAGATTTGTTTTAAATTATAACGTTGCATTGGTGTTTCGGACGACTCGACCTTTTTTTCTAACTTGTCATTTTATTGGTTAGGTCTCTTTTTCAAATTTGTCACTTTCCTAAATTGCCAGAATGAAACAAAGTGGCCGCCATCTTAGATTTGTTTTAAATTATAACGTTGCATTGGTGTTTCGGACGACTCGACCTTTTTTTCTAACTTGTCATTTTATTGGTTAGGTCTCTTTTTCAAATTTGTCACTTTCCTAAATTGCCAGAATGAAACAAAGTGGCCGCCATCTTAGATTTGTTTTAAATTATAACGTTGCATTGGTGTTTCGGACGACTCGACCTTTTTTTCTAACTTGGCATTTTATTGGTTAGGTCTCTTTTTCAAATTTGTCACTTTCCTAAATTGCCAGAATGAAACAAAGTGGCCGCCATCTTAGATTTGTTTTAAATTATAACGTTGCATTGGTGTTTTTATGCCAAAACATTACCTCAAACCAAGTTTCACCGAAATTGGTCCATAAACGAAAAAATTAGCCACAATCTTGGACTTTTGAAATTTTTAACGTTGCGTTGCGTTGGTGTTTTCATGCCAAAACAAAAAAAACGGGAATAATTTACCATTTTAACTAGACGAGGGCTTGCGTTATATAATTTTTAAGGCGTGCGAAGCCGCGGGCAGAAGCTATTAACTAATAAAAAACAGACACTTAATTTTTTTTGTTATTTAAAGTCGAGTTAGGAAAATGATGACAAGTTGAAAATGCGACGAGTTAGGAAACTGAAGAAGAAAGTTAGAAGAAGGTCAAGTTTAAGAAAGTGGCGAAGTCGTCCTGGGGGGGGCTCGATTGCACGCACTTACTGGAACCGTTTTTTTACAGATCGCCGTGTGAGAGAGAGTGGAGGAGATACAAAAGATACGAAGAAGTAAAGATGCGCCCACACAGTCGGTACCGGAAGCGTTCGGGGGCGGGTTTTTGTAATGTTAGATGCTGTAAATAACTTTCCATACCTGCGTGCCTACCACACGGCCCAAACTCCGTACCGTTTTACATCTGTGCCGCCACTGTGTGGCCTAAGCTTTGTGGTTTTAGATTTGCATTCGTCCACGAACAGCAACGAGATTTTGATTTTTTTTACTAATTATCATAGGGGTTTTTTTTCAATATTTGTATTGTAATGTTTTATACGATTATTAAATAAAAAATCAATTTTAGATATTACTTTGATTTAATGGTAAATAACTTACCATACACTGTTAGCTTAGAAATTAATGTATCACTAGACATACTCTCAATCGAAAAGTTAAAAGAAATGTCTTGAAAGTTCGATGAGTTACATAAAATAACATTTTCATTTTCTGGAACGTCTATCCGAAAAATTAGATCTCATGCTCCGGGGCAGAACCACCTTAGATGATGATGATGAGATATGATGATCTATCCGACCGATTTCGGCCATGGTGACCACCTCTACTCCTAGTCAGTCGGGCGCTGGTGCACCCGAAGATGGCTTATATATAGGAATTGTAAAAAAATCTATATCCAGTTTCGCCGTAAACCGGTGGTGCTTAATGAAATTTCGATTACTCACTACACATAGTATAAGCACGTATATGACATCAAATAATTCTATATTGACCTAAGTGAATATACGACATCACAAACATTTTCTTAAAATTGTTTTCTGAACACCTGCAATTACAAAGAAAGCAAAACCATAAGTTCTTAATTAGTAACGTCTGAAATATACAGGGTGGAATCTTTAATGCCACCTGGAGGGAAAGTACTCTAAATAATGGAAATAGCAAATTGAACTCAAAGGAAACATTCATTTATTTTTAAAAGAAACAAAACTGCATTCAAGCCACACCCGGAAATCGAACTGGCTAAAATCCGAAAAAATAACACCCTGTATTTTTATGGTGTCAATTGATAGAGTCAATTATAAGGATCATGGTAAATTAAATCAAATAAAATTCAGTGAGACAAGATGAATTTTATTTGATTTAATTTACCATGTTTCTTTTTACTCAAGGTTCCATCGGATTATACTTAATTTGAACTATTTAAATAAGATAATTGCAATTATCTTTACACGTGTTTGTAATGCAGTCTCATTATTAGATGCGACATAATTGCGTGACGCATGAGTAAATTAAAAATAAAATGTTACTTTTGAAAATGCAATAGGCAAATAAGCCACCGTGTAACTGTTTTTTTTTTAGTTAAGATTTCATGATTTTATAAAAATACAGGGTGTTATTGCTTCTGATGATTTGATTAGATTAAAAAATTCCACCCTGTATATTTCAGACGTTACTATCGAAAATACTATTTATTTATTGAATGAAATAATAAAAATTAAACAAGTTAAAACAAAAAGGGAACATTACTAACATAAATACCGTATTACGTCGTACCATTTTACTGAATAAAAACTTGTTTTTAATTATATTAGACACATAGTCTTAAATATTTTGAAAAAAAAAATTGCCACGTGTACTGCAGCGGTGTATCCTATTGTGTACATAGTAGAGGTGTTATAATTATAAAGGTTTGTATGCAAGGCTGTTTACATAATTTTTTAAGTCATAAAAATGAATTTATCTTTTTCTGTTTTTCTAGTGTGCACCGTCCCGCAGTATCGCAATCATTCTGTACCCTAAGGTTGTCTGGAAGTTCCTTTCTCCATTTGATGTACGGGAGTATAGATAATTCGTTGACCCGAAAGTTGTCCAACAACGACAAGCTAAGCTCAGTCGCCCAGGTACTATTTAAAATAAGTAAATGAAAACAGCGGAGATAGGTCAATATAGAATTGTTATAGAATTATTTGATGTGATAAAACAAAAAACTTCGTCGTCCGATCGATCGGACAAAGCGGTCGGACCACGTGGCCTAAGGGGATATCCACTTTGCGTATACTAAGTATGACTTAAGTAATGTTACCAGCAAGCGGGGTTCAGGGATTGAAAAATTTGTTCACGAGAAATATGTCCTTTATTATTCACGTATAGAACACAAGCAACGTTACAAATTGCATTTGATCAGCATTCGGGCAGCACTAAACCGAAACTAACTCACACTGAATAGGCGGTCGCGGTCCATACCCCTATGACAGTTCGAGAATATTCCTATTTCAATCTTCTTTTCGTTATTCAATCTTTTTGAGTAGCGACCTTTCTCGAACAGAACTTCTATCCAATTTTGACAGTCAGCTGTTTCGAGTAGCGAATACTTTTCGTAGGGGAATTACAGGAGTCTCGAACTTTCTAGTCGGTTGTCAAAGATTACTGATGACTGGCGTAATATGAATTTCATAGTGGTTCTGCCGAGGAGTATGCTTTGCAGCAGAACCACTTTGCATTAAGGTTTACGGCGAAACTAGAGATATAGTTTTTTTTTACAAGTATGTACTAGAATTTTATAGACATTACATAGATTCCTATAAAATAATATTTATAAAAGCTAAGGTGGTTCTGCCCCGGAATAATAACTATTACTCTAATAGAAACCCAGGCAACCGAACTAAATCTCACATTGTAGTTCGTTGCACATACCGCATCGACTTCATAGGTTCCTTAAAAGTTGTCGATTTCTGTAATAAAATTTTATTTTCTCTAAGAATGGGTAACAATTTAGATTTGATTTTTTTGGAATATTTTTTTAGGTTAGGAAAATTATTTCTTTTTTTTCTGCATCGACAATTTTATTGATTGTAAAGCCTATTTTCAAGTAGGCAATTCTTTTGCTGGCGGTTTAAACAGACTTCATTGATTTTATTGGAGATAGAACACCAGTGGGACAGCTAAAAACAGCTATTAAAAAAATATATATATTGCCAGAAGAAATTTTTTTTTTTAACTTGACATTGTAACATTTTCTTTCGAACAACTTGTTGTTGTAAAATTCCCTCTACTAAAACTACTTAGTAGTTACATTAGTGTAACTATATAATTCGTCTGACTCCATCGTTAATTCTGATGTCTTTGCTGTATTGTCAGTCAACTATATAAGGTGCCCCGTTATCAGTGTCAAATATTGTCAGGGCTGCAAGAAGAAGTCCTGATCTTCACTTTATAAAAAATAAGATCAATTTACACGTTAGTTTTCAAGTAATCAAGCCAAACAAATTGGTTACCTAATCATAAAAAACATCACCCTCAACCAGCTGATCTCTACTACATTTGCATTCATGCACGCACACACGCGATGCGTGTTTACATGTATCTAGAGTAATGTGAGTGCACATGCCGAGGCTGATCTCTTTTTACAAGCTTTGCACAAGCTTGCACTGTATGTGGGTATGTTCGGGCGAAATCTTGCAACTCAATTTTGAAGCACTTGCTGCCGCCATTGGATTTTGCTGAAATTTGGTACACTTATGTAACCGCGATGACAATGCAATATTATGGTACCATGGAACTGGTCTGATGATGGAGCCGGAAGGTGGCCATAGGAACTCCTTAAATACACACCACAATCTAGTCGTGTTTGGGCTCATTGGATTTGTCTTAACAAGATCTTTAGTCATACGTGATGTCCAGGGTCTCATGATGGAGCCAGAAGGTGGCCATAGGAACTCCTTAAATACACACCACAACCTAGTCGTGTTTGGGCTCATTGGATTTGTCTTAACAAGGATAATCTACTCCACGGCTTTAAAAGCTTGTTAAAATGATTTTTAATTAAGCTTATTGTTATATTTAATGATGATTTTTTTTTTAAACTACTAGGTAAGGTGTAGATTTTCGAATTTTTTTTTTCGTGACTATTATGACTATTACTCTCAGCTCTGAAAATATTTGACACTAATTACGGGGCACCTCATATCTTTAATTTAAATCACAACTTCGAAAGAACCCACGACTGATGTTATATTTTCCTTTCGATTCATCTTATGCAAGTTGCAAAATGAGCACTAAAGCAAATCGCAGAATGTGGAGGTAGTAAAACGTGCAGATGGTGAAACGTGCAGGCACCTAGCTGCATTTAACACCTGCTCATTTTGCGACTTGCACAAGATGCAACGGGTCCTTTCCTTTTTCATTAACTACCAGCTCATTTTGTATACAAATAATCTTTAAATAACACACAGTATATTTTTTGACCTGATTTTGTGACAGCTTATTTTTATTAGCTTATCGTATGAAGAAACACGTTACAAATGCCAGACAAAAACTCCCGAAAGGCTAGCTATTATAGTTTTTGCAAAAATGCTATTTAAAGTTTTTTCCGGAATTTGGGTATCAGCAATAAAAAAATAAATATTTCTTAAACTACGTTTATTATTTTAGATATTGTATTACAATTTAAAAGCTTTAACCTCAGGCTAAATTAAGAACCGATCGTGAACAGGCGTGGGTTTCAGAATTTCACGTTAATCGCGAAATTGACAAAATTTTATTAATTTTTTTGTGACTTAAGTTTTTTGCAATTTTTTCTAATCCCAAACTGTAGCCACATATATGGACTACTAACACAAAAAAAGTCAATTGCAAATCTTGCGGACTTTTGGAGATATAAATTTATTAAAGTTTCCGGAAAATTCCGGAAAATCCAGAAATAAAGTATTACTTACAGTGTTATTTTTTTTAATATTTGGCTACCTTTAAGCACTAATATTTATACTTCAATTTACAATATTTAATGTAATTTTTATTTACAGTATTTAAGTTGCAATGAGATCATTTACTTTTCGTCTTCTGCTAAAAATATTTCATTTTCGTTGGTAAGAATGGATGTAAATTCACTTTCATCAGTTTCATTACACTCCACAGTACCTCTGTCATTATGTACATCATCATCATCATCAAAGAATGTAGCCGCTTATAATTGGTATCCGATGACTACAACTTTGCATAAAATTCTCATACACGGACAAAATATAATAGAAAATTCAACACTACCAGTAGGGCTTCTCTCAGAACAGGCAGGAGAGTCAAGAAATAAGTTTTGGCGGTACGATCGCGAGCACCACAGCCGAAAAGATAGTAGAAGACACACTATAGAAGACTTATTTCATAGGGCTTTGGTATCATCAGATCCGGTCGTGTCAAATACATGGCTGAATAGACGACAACGTAATGAAAAAGGTAGGCCCCTACCGACTCAAGTTATTGAAATGTTAAAGCCATTTAAATTTAAAGACGATGACGATGATGTACATAATGACAGAGGTACTGTGGAGTGTAATGAAACTGATGAAAGTGAATTTACATCCATTCTTACCAACGAAAATGAAATATTTTTAGCAGAAGACGAAAAGTAAATGATCTCATTGCAACTTAAATACTGTAAATAAAAATTACATTAAATATTGTAAATTGAAGTATAAATATTAGTGCTTAAAGGTAGCCAAATATTTAAAAAAAATAACACTGTAAGTAATACTTTATTTCTGAATTTTCCGGAATTTTCCGGAAACTTTAATAAATTTATATCTCCAAAAGTCCGCAAGATTTGCAATTGACTTTTTTTGTGTTAGTAGTCCATATATGTGGCTACAGTTTGGGATTAGAAAAAATTGCAAATAGTGAAAACTTAAGTCACAAAAAAATTAATAAAATTTTGTCAATTTCGCGATTAACGTGAAATTCTGAAACCCACGCCTGTTCACGATCGGTTCTTAATTTAGCCTGAGGTTAAAGCTTTTAAATTGTAATACAATATCTAAAATAATAAACGTAGTTTAAGAAATATTTATTTTTTTATTGCTGATACCCTAATTCCGGAAAAAAACTTTAAATAGCATTTTTGCAAAAACTATAATAGCTAGCCTTTCGGGAGTTTTTGTCTGGCATTTGTAACGTGTTTCTTCATACGATAAGCTAATAAAAATAAGCTGTCACAAAATCAGGTCAAAAAATATACTGTGTAACAGTATGACTCTTATTTTTGTAAAAATAAGTAATTGCCATGAACTATCCAGAATACAAATAAATGGGGAATTAGGTATAATTTTCACTTAGTTATTATCCTTACATAAATGCATAGTAATTATGTTATGCTACCGAACTAAATATACCTCACTCCATGACAACAATAAAAGTAAGAAAAAGTTACAATTTTTTCTTACTAATATGTCCAGATCACAAGATAATACTAACAGCCAGTCCAACAATCTTCCACATCGAATCTTATGAATAACGGTAATGCTAGTATTTACAGAGCAACTTATAATTACCAGCATAGTCTTAATTTACCCAAACATAACAAAAAAAGCTGTTGACTCATAAGAGGAACTGAAGTATTCAAAACATTTCGCCAAAAAAACTTCAAGGTAAAACTAATTGAGGCCTTTAAATTACAGCACAGCAAACAGGAATTAAATCTGTCCAAAATCATACTTATCCCAACAAATCCCACATACCTCATTTATAAGCGTCAGAGTAATTCACTTAAGTCAGTAGTTAGTGAGGCGTGGCATGTACAGTTGTTTTCAGCGATGTCTGCTCCTGGCGGAGTAAGGTTTCCCGTCGCGACTGTACCGCCGCTCTTTGCGGTCGCGGGGAGGCTTGTCGCGCGATTTGTCGCGTCTCTCGCGGTCGCGGTTGTAATCTTTATCGCGAGAATTCCTGGAACGACGAAGAAATACTAAGTTACGTTTAAATTTTAGGGTTTAAATTACAGAATAAATTAAAAATAATAAGGTTAATAATGGAGTTATAAGCATCGGTGGTGGTTCGAACCTTACCACGTACCAATGCAGTCAGCCTCACGACGCCTGCTATGCACCTACTACGTAGGTGGAGCGTGCTAAAACTGCTGTGCGGGTAAACCCGCCTCGTAGGTGCATAATTTGCTAATGTGACTGCGCGGCTCCTACGTCGTAGGTGCGCTGTTACCAAATTCCTCAAACGTATGCGGCGCACCTCCCGAGGCGGATGGGGGTGCGCATGGCTGTATTATTAAATTATTTTTTTAGCAGCCAGTGTTCAGGACAGACTCAAGCACCTCTCAAATGTGACTCAAATGTAGGTAAATGCTACAGATGTATGTATATAGGTAAGAACAAAGAACACACAAATAATTAAAGAGTAAGTTAAGGCAGAATGACCTGGATTCTCCGGCGGAGCGGCTGTCGCGTGATTTCCGCCGGGTGCCGCCGGGGCGCGCGTGCGGCGAGCGGGAGCGCGACTTGCGCCCGCGCGGAGAAGCCTCGCGCTCGCTGTTCAGGTTAAAGTCGTCGAACCTAAACAGATATACATTTTACTTTTGTTAACAGACACTTTTGGACAGCGACGATTGATTAAAATACAATTTGTTAAGGAAATATTAGTTTTCTAAGCAATAATAGGGATAGCACTTAATCCTTCCTCAATACGTTACACGTCCTTAGGTTCAAGTTCTGCTGTTCTTCCCGTCTTTTCTTTAAATTGCGAAAAAGACAAGAGAATTTCTTCAAGAATGGGAAGCACAATAACTATACTGTACATAATGTTCCCTACTCTTACAGACATTATTCCCAAATAGGTGAGCAGACCAGTTGGCAAAATTGTTGGGTTGTGTACTTACACAAACCAGGGGGTATGGCACTGGTAACTCTGATCCTTTAAAAATATCGGTCTTACTTGTTATTTGGCGCTGATGATGTCTGACTGGAGCTGGAACTGGAAGAGGAACTTGAGGACGACGACGAACTAGACCTGAAAAAAAGTAACATTTTCATAATGATTTGAGTCTATGGTTTACATTTATTAAGCATTTAGATTTATTAGTTGAATTGAAACCTACCTTCTCTTTCTACTTTTGTTTTCGGGCGAGTCCCGTTGACCGTTTTTATCTTTAGCACCAGAGTCCTCTTTGGAGGTTCCTTTTTCCTTGTCTGCATCTGTGAAAACCCACCAAAATTATTATAATCCTATCCCAACAAGAATTTTACACAATTTATACCTTTTTACAGCAGTAATATTCAAGTTAATATGTCGTACGTATAGATAAGTGCAAACCTGTTTTGGAAGTGCCCTGTTCCTCATCACTGCCGATCAGATCATATTTCGAGAGATCAGCTTCATCTCCTGACTCTTCCTCTTCATCTTCTTCCTCGCCATCCTTTGAAACAGGCTCCTTACTCTGCAACAATAATAATGCATTATTCTCGTCAACATACCCGGCTAGCAAACGACAAGCTGTGTAAAGTGAGGTGTGCATACAAACCTTTTTGTTCTTCCCGCTTTCCGACTTGTCAGGTACTTTCATGGTCACCTTAAGTCTATTTAGGAGGATCGGTTTGGGCAATGCAAAACTTTTGAAATTGCCTATCACTGGAGCATTTTCATTAATGTGTGGTGGATGCTCAGGTTTTTCTTCAGGCTTTATGAGATTCAGGTTTAATTTATTTGCAAGATGTGGTGGAACTACAACGGGACCAGGATCGAAAATATCACTTAGAAAAGGAGTATCTCCTGTATTTCCGTCGAGTTTTTCCAGCTGTTTTTCTATGCTATAGTCTGCATTAGACTCTTTCTCCCACTCTTCATCGTTGGTCAAGTTAATTGTCTCTACAGGTGCATTATCTTCTCCGATTGCTTCGGTATTTTGCATGTTATCTGGCTCTTCTGTCTTGCTTGTATCAGTAGATGGATTTATTGAAATTTGTTGAAGATTTTGAAGAGCTAATAAAAGAGTATTTGTATTTATTCCAGATAATAGGTTAGATAAATCTAATTGTGGTGTTGTTATCTGTGAAGGCTGAATCGGGTCTGGAGGCACAGGAGTAATCTGGAATGTTTCTTCTGTTGTAGTTCTAATAGTTTGTGGAACATTTGATTCATTAAAGTGGTGATTGAAATTCTTGTCTTCATTCTGCTGAGTGTACAAATTGTTTTCATTGCGTGTAATTTGTAAATTACCATTCGGTTTTATAGTAATAGACTCAATGACATGAACTTTTTTAGATGGGGTAATTGTTTTCGAAGTAGGTACTTTTGTCGATTTTGCTTTTACTTCTGACAAACCTATTATTTCATTTGAGATCTGAGTTGGCATCTCAGGTGGTTTATTCAACAAGCTAGCTTGAATATCCTGTTTTAGAACATGATGTGTAGATGACATTTGTAAAGATGTTGTTGGAGGGCTGGTGGGTGGAATAGGAATGTTACTAATATCATGCTCTCTAGTGGCTTTAAAGTCTTTCAATGTGTCTAGAAGTTTATCCCGCCTATCTCTGATAATGTCCATCGTAATTTTTCTTGGAGTAGAAGTAGATTTATCAGTCATGTCATTTATTTGATTTTGCAACATGTTTGTAGGAGGACTTTGAGCTCCGAAAGATGCAACACTAGGAGACGGCGTGCGTTTTATGGGTTTCGATATTCCATCATTATCATTTCCATACAAAGCTTCATCGTCATCATCCCATTCAGTTTCGTACAACCTTCTGACACTATCATATTCTTCCAATTCATTTCTATTCTCAGCACATTCCTGGACTTGATCTGTTGCGTTAAAAATATCCATGATGCTTTTATTTTTACTTGTATTATTTGATTGTACTATATCGAAAACACAAGATGTATCCTCTGACGACTTTTCAATACATGATATTTTTTCAAAGGAAGTGCAAGGTTCTGCTATGAAATTATTAAAATTATCTGTAGCAAATTCGTCATCTGCAAATGATGACACTGCTGAAATATATCGTCGATTATCAGCTTCATGAGGGGTAGCACTAACAAAAGTAGTTAATGGATCCTTGGGCGATATGTCAGGTAAATCATTCGGCATTTTTTTATATTCTTTCTCTGACTTAGACCAATATGAACTTCTGCTGTTTTCATTAGTAATTGTATCTGCAAATTCCTTTTGTTTTTTAGATTGTTCCAAAACACTATTCTGCATTAGAATGCAGTGAGCCAATTCTGTATCAGTTGACAACTGTTTAGAAGTTATGCTTTCTTCATCAGATCTTGAAGATTCTAAACCAAGATTCTTTAGGACTTTAGACAACTTTCTTTTCTTTATTGGTACCTCTGTAATATTTGCCCAGAAATCATCTTTTATAGGAGATTCCTGCAAGCGAGGTGTGTCTCTTGCATTTGATCTAAGTTTATTTGCTTTAACTCCATCATCAAGCATAGTAGAATCCATATTTACCGCATCTGTAGTCAGCTTGCGTTTTCTGGCTGGTTCCCCACTAACCTTAGCCCAGAATCTGTCTTTATTGGTCATATTAGATGAGTCTTTTTCAGATGAGATGATTTCTTCAGATGTTAGAGTGTCTGTATTAGTTGGTTCTGATTTGTTATAGCAATTCATTTTGCTAGTACCTTCGTCATTGAATTTCGTCCAGGTATTCATTTGTGAGCTGCCATGTATGCCAGACTTTTCATTTGAGACTGGATCATTTTTTATTGTTTTTTGGCCTACTCTAGACCAAAATGAGCCTTGCTGCTCACTAGGAATTATAAAGTCTTTATTTTTATGTAGGCTACTTGAATTCTCGTTTGTACTGACTAACTTTGTTTTTAAAGCAAATTGGAAACCAGGTATTATGGAGTTGTTGGGTTTTTGTTTGTCGCAAACATATTGACTGGCTTTTGACCAAAAGGAACCTGCATTTATATTATGGGTAGGTTGAATCTCCAAACTGTTATTTATTGTCTGTTTCTTGGACATTGATTGGCCATTAGCTTTAGCCCAATAGCCTTTCTTCCTGACATTATCTTTGAATGTCTGATAGTTCTTTTGTGCATGAGAGCCAAGTTTAGTTGGCACATATTCTGTTGAACATATGTCTATATCTATTAAAGAACTATTCTTACATTTTGTCGTCATATTCTGCACATTAGGGGCATAGATATTGCCAGTTATTAGTGGAGATATTTCAGATTGTTTAATTGTACTGTAACCTTGGAAATTTTGATTTGCTGACTCATAATTAGAGTTTTTAACAGGTGTGGCAACAGGAGTACTCTTTCTTTTTATTTTACGTTTTTGTTTTTTGCCTTTGTAAACCCTTGACAGAAAATCATCCTCCTCGCTGTCATATGATACTGAATCTGAATTAGAGTCATGAATGGATTGCTTAACTGGAACACTAGACTTAGTAGGATTCTTGTTGTTTGTTTTTGAGTCTTTTTGATCTGAATCTGTGTCAGGATAATCAGATTCTCGGCTATCGCTTGATGAAGATCTATCATGCCTTTGTGTTGACCTAGAATGTGTCCTACCTTGTGAAGTTCTTTCATCGGTCATACTAGCAGAACTACCTGCTGTTTGAGGATTGTTTTCAATACCACTTATCAATAATGTCTCAGCACTTATGCTCCTTTCTTTAGAAGACTGCAATTTTTGTGCTTTCATGCTTTTATCTTCATCTACTTCACTATCAGAAGATGCAGATATGGGTATCTCATCTGGATTAGGAATCTTCTGCACTATTTTTGGTGTAAACATGGGAATGCCATCTCTCTTGGCTGGGACATATGGACTTGGTTTTTGCAAAATATCTTTTTTTGCTTCAACATGTAAATCATTTAAGCAACCAGTGCTAAGCAGCCTTTGCCTCCAAGCAAAAATTGTTTTGAAGTCAGGAGCAGGCTTATCATACAGATTTTCAAATTTACGTGATGTTAGTTTGAGATTGCTATATGCTATCGCCAAGGCTGCAGTTCGAACTCTTTCCTCTATAGAATAAGTTATTTCAAAGGTTTCTGCCTGTGTAGAGCCAGTAAATTTGTAGACTATATCATTGTTTGTTGAAGAGACCCTATTTTCCATAACAGGGTCATAGAGTGTTGCACTATTTTTTGATGCGGTTTCATAACCAGAAGAGCCTGTATGATCTCTGTCACCAGTGCTGGAATATCTTTTGCGGGTTTGGAAATTGCTCGACTTGTAATTGGGTAACATATGGTCTTGTCTGTGATAATTTGTTTGATTCTGGATTTGATATTTCCTGAAAGCCATTTTGCTTAAGGGGAATTCACACACTGAGCCATCACTGAGGCTGCCACTGATTTTTTCAGTTGGTCTAGAGTTTGGTGCAGATCGTGACATTTGCTCCATCTTTGTTCCATTCTGCAGCATTGGTGGCAACATTTTGAAAACTGGTCCTTCAGTGGTGCCAACCTGAAGGCAGGAAAAATTATCTCCACTTTAGTAATTTGTGCTTCAAAATGTGCACTAACAAGATAACATCAAGTCTTCGCAGCTTTAATTCCATAATCCCCTGAATTTTGACACTAAATACTTCACTCTATAGTTACAGTAGATGCCAGAAAATGAGGTTTAATAAATGCAATATAAAAGTGTAATCAAATCAGAAATCATAATAAGTTACTGTGCATGCTTGGAAAACCGTTTTAGCAAAACAAAACTGGGTAAATGCAGGTAGTACATACCTTATTTGGAGCATCAGATTTTAAGGAATCAGGCCGGCGGGTTTTTCTCTTTTTCCTTCCGAATTCGTCATACTCATCACTAGACGAGGAATCTCTTCGCCGGTACTCCACCACGCCGCGCTCATTGTAACCGCCTCCGTAACCGGTACGGGCTTCAACCTAGAAGTATACACATTTATTACAAGAGTTCTTTTAGCTATTTTTGTAATAAAGAAACTAAGAATGTTTTGTACATACTTCACCAAACTTCGGCGCATTGCAAACGTTGCAAGATGTTCGCCGGGCCCAGTTGACATTCGCGCATTTATTACATTGCCAATCATCAGCATTGAACAGCCCCCGCGACTTCTCTGCCGCAGACTTCCCAATTTCTGTACCAAGCTTCTTCTTCGAAGCACTCCCTGTATCCGGCTTTTCTTTATTACACCTATAGCACGATGACCGACGTGCAAAATTTATATTTCCGCAATTAGCGTCGGAGCAAATCCAGTCGCCGTCGTTCATTTTGTCACGGATAAAATAACTGCGTCTATGACAATGCAACCATCATCAACTCGCGGCCACAGCTCGCGGCGCATCCGCGGATTTCCTACAAATAACCAAACATTGCACGAAATTTTCTTTTGAACCGTAAATAAAAGTACAATTTGCTGCAGCAAATAACACTTTCAAAGAAAACCAAGCTCTCTTTCGCAAGAAAAGCAATCAAGCTTCTTGTCTGCCATGACATGAAAATGTTTCCTAATCCGGAAACCTAACCATAAATATAGTACCTATTGCACACAAGTCTATGGTACGTACAGACATTTCCGGTTTGCAATGTTACCAACTTTACTTACATAAATCTACTCCCTGCGTTCTGAGACGCGCTGAAATCGATTTTAGCGCACTCAATCAAAGTCAAACCCAAACAATCTGTCTCCGTCTAGTTAGCAGCCTCACCATCGATTTTGATGGTTTTAACCATGTCAAAAAATAGATTGGAATTTGATTAAATTTGTTTATAAATCTCAGAAAAAGTTTAATTGTATTTTGGAAGATATTTGAGTATCTTACTGAGGCTTCTAGATCGACGTCTAGCTAGCAGCCTCACCAAGATAGACTGGCTCTATCATTATGATTTATATGTCAAAAATTAGATTGGAAATTAATTATCTCGTAAACAAGGTTTCAACGAAATTGGTCCAGTAGGAGCCAAGATATTACACCCCCTTGGTGAGGCTTCCAGCTTGACGCTTGACGTGAAGACGATTCCCGTCAAACGGAGGTATGTCTAAGCAAAGTAAATATACCAAAAAATTGGTTGGAATTTGATTATCTTATTCCAGAAAAAAAACTTTCAATTCGTTGAGACGTTTAGTCAGAAAAAGATTCTAAACTTCTACATACATTCAGTTTTAGGTACAGTCAAAAACAAATTTAAATTAATCGTATATGTATTCAGAATTCGGAACTGAACTAGGTGGCTAGGGGCGCATTCCGAATCAGTCTTTCAGCGCTGTCAGCGATCAGAAAAGTAAAAAAATGTATGGCTGACAGTGATTCGGAACGTGATTACGGGTACTTTAATCGATTTCAGCGCATCTCGGAACGCAGGATAGATAAATGTATAAAAAATGCCCCATACACGTCCCGGTTGCGTTTCAGATAATACATCGCACCATACGCCGTCGCCGGTTACCGTTGGTAGCAAGTCGTTGCAAGACTGTGTGAATGGGGGGCTTCAGGAGGCTTACATGAGCGGGATCGAAATAATGTAAGAGTGAGTAAATAAGGTGCTCGTCGGTCGGCGCGATAATCTGAGCTGCACGACTGTGTATGGGGGTGACTCTAGTAATTTAAACTGCTAAGAGATGGCGTGATTAAGTAATGGCGGTAGTGCGATTGAGACCGACGGGGATTATCTTTTTTCTGATCTGTGTTTTGATTGTGTTGATAAAGTGCGCAGAAGAAAAACAGCAAGTTGTGTTGTGTGTTGTATCGTCATCACAATTGAACAAGTTTTGACTCATGATGATTTTTTTGTAGCTGCTACTGGCTTTCAAGGCGATTTGTTAAGTTAAATCGTATCAATTAATCGTAAAATTATACTTTTGTACCCCAGTGTACCTGCTATAGCCTAAAACACCAATTTTAACCTTATTTCTACTAGCAGAAAGTTCAAAATTGATTGACCGTCGGAAAAATAATTAGTATGTAGGAGTTTAGGATCATTTTCTGACTAAACGTCTCAACGAATTGAATGTTTTTTTGCTGGAATAAGGTAATCAAATTCCAATAATTTTTTGTGTCCGTCAGGACCGCTGGACAAAATGAGATATGGTTATGCATTTATGCGCATTATTTACTACCTATTTGCTACTATTTACTACCTATAATAAAATATTTGCTACCTTTGTACTTCCGAATATATTCAAGAAACAAAGAAGCCAGGCATTCTGACGTCAGGCTGGCTGACCAATTCTATTTTCTCTTAGTTTTAATAATGTATCAACTACGTCGTCGATGTTAATAATTACTACCTAAATGCTACCTAAACATAAAATTATTTGTACAACTCCTAGAAGCCCCTGTAAAAAGTTAATTAGGAAAGTAATTTTAGCGCCTGTTAAAAAGCATATGGCAGTTGTCTTATCCATGTAATTGCTAATGTTTCCGCTGGCGCTTACTGGGTTCAATTCTAGACGTCAAGTATGGACAATTTAAAAAAGGCTCGAGCCCCTCGATGGGGACGTATATGAGCTGTTGATGATGAAATAAAGTGAAATTGAAATGAAGTAAAGTAAGGTAAGGTAAAGTAAGTTTAGGTAAGGTAAGGTAAAGTAAAGTATAGTAAGGTAAAGTAAGGTAAGGTAAGGTAAAGTAAGGTAAGGTAAAGTAAGTTTAGGTAAGGTAAGGTAAAGTAAAGTATAGTAAGGTAAAGTAAGGTAAGGTAAGGTAAAGTAAGGTAAGGTAAAGTAAGGTAAGGTAAAGTAAGTTAAGGTAAGGTAAGGTAAAGTGAGGTAAGGTACTAGGTCTACAACTACTTCGTTTGGTGTTGTGTTATTTTTTGCCCAAGCATCCAGCTACTTGAATATTGTCTCCAATGTATGACTGTCAGAAATTAGTTGAGTTAATGGAACACTGCTCTCATTGTATAAAGACTACATCACACAAGAATATAAAAAGATATGATTCGATAAAGTTAAACTGCTAACTCCGACTGGTTTAAAAATGCTTCCTGTAGCATCAATGCTTAATATAGTTCTCGTGATCTTACTATACTTTTTGTAATATTCATCTTGCGCAGGTGTCCAATAATATACATTTAGAGGCAATGCCGATAAAAATTTCATAATTTCTTTATAGGGTGCTAGTGTAGTCATAATCCACAAAGCCATTATTGGATTTGAATCATAATACGAGCTCTTACGGTTCTCGTATTTTATTTGTCGTAACGAGCCGACGGTAGGTAAATGAGTAGGTTCACTGTCTTTTAAATCCATCACAGATGCCATTCTATTTTTAACTGCAATAGCAGATTCGTATTTCAGCTCGTCAGCGAGTTCACGTCGTTTAACAGGAGAGAGCTTGATCTTTTTCGACAAATCATGTTGATACTCTGGATTATAACCACGTATTGTACAAACACATTTAGCAATTTTTTCGGTTGGCCAGTTGATAATTACTTCAATTTCCGCTTGACACTGCTTACAAGCTCCAGTACATATAACACGTTCCTCGTTCTTAATGGAATAATTCTTAAAAATCCAGCTACATGAACTTCGATTATTCTTCCAAATTTCTTCCCGTAACCAACAAGCTCCACTGATGTTTCGGCAAAACAGTTTTTTTTCTAAAATTCGATAATAAATTTTTATTTGTGTTTACGCACTGGACGATAGGCTGAATTTTCTGCCATTGGTAATAGTCTATATGAAAATCAAATGTTTTAGAAGTGGAAGACACACTTGGGATCCTCGCCAGCACTTTACTCTCTTCGACTTGATCTGGTTTAGGACTATCGAAAAAAAAGTCGTAATTCTTTTTAATTGATTGATATATAGCTTTTTCGGACATGTTATGTTGTAATAGTTCACTAAGATTTTTGAACACGGGATCACAGGAAAATCATTTTTATCTAAGAAATAATCTTCAAACTTAGAAAATGCACTTTTTTGATCTTCTAACGGCACTGTTAACTTTCTACCTGTTTTCATCGTTAAAACGCACTTGTTTAGTAAGATTATTAATAATTATTGTTAACGTGTTGATGTTACGGAAGCAAAAATTGCATGATCATTAAAATCACATTTCTTGTGAATATTGTGGGTAGGCTTAAATAATGTTCAGTCTTAAAATAATATTGACAAGCGTCAGCAGAAACATTAGCAATTACATGGATAAGACAACTGCCATATGCTTTTTAACAGGCGCTAAAATTACTTTCCTAATTAACTTTTTACAGGGGCTTCTAGGAGTTGTACAAATAATTTTATGTTTAGGTAGCATTTAGGTAGTAATTATTAACATCGACGACGTAGTTGATACATTATTAAAACTAAGAGAAAATAGAATTGGTCAGCCAGCCTGACGTCAGAATGCCTGGCTTCTTTGTTTCTTGAATATATTCGGAAGTACAAAGGTAGCAAATATTTTATTATAGGTAGTAAATAGTAGCAAATAGGTAGTAAATAATGCGCATAAATGCATAACCATATCTCATTTTGTCCAGCGGTCCTGACGGACACCATTTTTTTGGTATATTTACTTTGCTTAGACATACCTCCGTTTGACGGGAATCGTCTTCACGTCAAGCGTCAAGCTGGAAGCCTCACCAAGGGGGTGTAATATCTTGGCTCCTACTGGACCAATTTCGTTGAAACTTTGTACACGAGATAGTCTATTTTCAACCTAATTTTTGGCATATAAATCATAATGATAGAGCCAGTCTATCTTGGTGAGGCTGCTAGCTAGACGTCGATCTAGAAGCCTCAGTAAGATACTCAAATATCTTCCAAAATACAATTAAACTTTTTCTGAGATCTATAAACAAATTTAATCAAATTCCAATCAATTTTTTGACATGGATAAAACCATCAAAATCGATGGTGAGGCTGCTAGCTAGACGGAGACTACAATCTGATCGCTGACGTGACGGCGCTGGCAGTTTGATTCGAAAGTGATACCAGAATTTCAGCACTGTCAGTGATCAGAAAAGTAAAAAATGTATGTGTTTCGCCCGCTGACAGTTTTTCGGTACGCGATTACGGGTGTTGTAATCGATTTCAGCGTTCCCAGGAACGCAGGGAATAACTTATCCTGTAAAATTAAAGGCAGCGCAGCGCTATGCATGCGCCAGCGACCTATAGTGGGTGTGTTCTGAATCAAACTGTCAGCGCTGTCAGCGATCAGAAAATCAGAAGATTGTATAGCACTACATTCTCGTCCGAAGTTCTTCGACGAAGTGTCGAAGTGAAGTTAGCAGAAGCGAGGAGACACACTACACACTCGTAGGACTTCGAAAAAACTCAGTCGCTAGGCAGGTCTTAAAGATGGATGACATGCAAATTGCAGCTGCCGCAGCTTTGTGCTCTCTTGCTTATTTCAACTTTATATGAATACATACTACAAAAAAAAAAAAGAAATGGAGGTTTTTTTTTATCTTTATGTCCCGCATGTTTAGCGTCCCAGATAACAGATTCCCCTTGTAATAATTCTAAGAATAAGAGATAGACATAGACGACATGCGCTAACAAAAGCTTTTATTAAACTGAAGAAGTCGAGTAATGTATATAGTGTGACACTTCGTGCTCGAACTTCGGGCCCTTTGACTCCGACGCAAAAAACCGACACAGAACGGAAGTTGCCCAAAGCGAAGCGAAGTTGCACGGAGTGCCTCTCCCTCTCTATACTCTCGTCCTAGGCTTACTTCGATCAACTTCGCGAGTAGCGTAGTGGGCGCTTATGGGTTTCGCCTGGTAACAGAGGTATGGCTGACAGTAATTCGGTACGCGCTTTGAATGTGCTAAAATCGATTTCAGCGCGTCTCAGAACGCAAGGAGTATTTAAGTTGTACTAGTAACAGACCTACCAACTAATCTGTGAAATGAACAGCGGCACTAATAGTAATACAAAATAAGTTTTCAACCAATCACGACTCTGCTGCAAGTTGACATTCTTACCCTGCGTTTCGAGACGCGCTGAAATCGATTAAAGCACCCGTAATCGCGTTTCGAATTACTTTCAGCTGTCAAAACTCATACTTTTTTTTTTCTTTTCTGATCACTGACAGCGCTGAAAGTCTGATTCAGAATACGCCCTTAAAACGTTTAAAGCTCCAATTTTAGAGCGCCCACTACACTCTCGTCCGAAGTTCTTCGACGAAGTGTCAAAGTGAAGCCTGAAACGAAGCAAAGTTGCACGAAGTACTCTCGTCCTCGGCTCACTTCGATCAACTTCGCGAGTAGTGTAGTGGGCGCATTAGAAATTCACAGATACAATGGTAGGTCTGTACAGTAAGACATGAATAAAATAGTAATAAGGTGCGATGCGATCGGGCGGCGGCACTGTGTGCCTTTGTAAATAGCGAGCTATTCAGTATTCTTCGTATTAATCTCTACCTGGTTGGGTTATCTTATCACCTCATTTCACATACTGACTTGTTCAGCTCCTTTGACTGATCTTAAAATAAAAACTAATAAAATGTCACGGCATAGGTATACCCATGGGTCTGACCGACGATTTTAGCTGAAAATAACAAAAGTTCTATAAAAAATTACAATAAATACTGTGTTTTTATTTTTTTATATCTATAAAAATGACTGAGTTACTAACGATCAAAGATTAGTAGCTGTGACGTCATATGGGCCCCAGAGACGGTCTTTGAACGGTTTGTCAAACGGCTCTGCGCAGTTTGATTCTGTACGCTGTCGTAATTTACACTTCTGACGCGTCAAACACAACAAATTTTATTTATTTATTAAAAACTAATAATTACAAAAGACGTCATCATTACAGGATTACTCCCAATACGATGACGCCAAATATGAAATTGCATGAAACGAAATATATGAAATTGCATCAAACATGCTTCAAACACGTAAATCTTTGACAAACCGTTCAAAACACCTTTGTAAACGATCAAAATGGTTTGAGTCAAACCAAACTTTACGTGTTTGAATCAAACCGTTTGACCGTCTACGGGGCCCAACCGCCCGCAAACACTGCTACACTGCATGCATATGACGTCACACGCTGGACTAAGCGCACGGAAATTTCAGAACTTCTTGCGGTCTTAACTTTGGCAATATTGCATATATTGAAGTGAAATAAAAAGTAAATCAAATCAAAAGTAATGTAATGTACATGATATAAACTTTAATATAGAGTAGTGATAATTAGAGTGAAATAAGTTCTCCATTGTTCACTTTGTTCGTCGATGACAGTTGGTGGAAGATGCCTTGCTGGCACGCTATATTATGATATGAGCCCTAAAAACGAAAATTGGAAGTATAAAATAGTTTTGTGTAACCTGCTTGATGATCCCCGAAAATTGCAAATTAATTGAGCTTATGCACAGATTACAGAATTAATATAGTAGGGTAAGATTGGCAATACTAAATTGTGGTCAGATATTGGTTTCATAGTAAATTAATACTTTATTATGAACTGATATAATTAAAAAATATTTTAATAATTTAACAAAAAAATACAAGTAAGAACAATACATAATATAATTTTAAACAAAAATAAAAGTTGTTCAAAGACTGCCAATATGTATTTTTTTAAATCACTCTTGTTAGGCAAAGACAAATCTGTAATCAGCCTCTTAGTAAGTGTAATGTAAAAATTATGGTTTTAATTGAATTTAATTACTTTTTTTTCAATTAATTTTCTTGTAGCTATTCATAGATAAAAACTTAACACTGAATTATCTATTTTGTTGGATTTTTAATTTGGCGCCACAATCACAGAAACCGCGGGGTAGGCGCGCGCGCTCTTATCTGTCAAAATTGTTTATTGATGATAGGTTACGAAGTGAATTTTCAATATTTTGTAGATTTAAAGGGTTTACCCAGATTCCAAAATGTTGAAAAAGACTTTGTGCGCTTTAGGCCAATGATTTTTGTACTATTCGAATTGGATTCTTGTTATAAATCATCGGCCAACTGGATTTGTGTGAAGACTGTGCTGTCAAAAAGTACGCGAATATCTTTTGGCAGAATTTTTGCATGATGTTATCACACGATGTATGAAGATGATACCAACTGTTTGACTCCAAAGCGTTGTGCGCTTACTGAAGTTACAAACTCTACAAATTATATATCTCCGACTGCTAACCTCAAACTACTGACTAATGTCGCACTACAGTATCCCACGCCCCCGCCAAGTGCGGCACACCGCAAAGAAAAGTCTCTCCAGATATTATGTGACCGGTAAGTTCATAATTCATTTATATTCTGTTTTGGAAGGTATTGATATATAAAATTAACATCTCATCTAAGGAATTTGCTCTTTTGTAGATTTTTAAACTTGTATCCACTTCACGGAAATGGCCCCGTGGAGATTCAACTGGATAGTACCGCAGCCCGCCTGGGTGTGGAGAAACGGCGCATGTATGACATAATCAACATTCTGGAGGCTATGCAGTGTGCTGTTCATAAACGGAAAAACACATACTTGTGGCACGGTGGTACCAGACTTAATTCCTTCCTAAAAATGCTCAAAAAACAAGGAGAAAATTTAAGATTATCTGACGCACTGAGAGGCAAAGCTCCAAAACCACCTGCTCCTAAACATAAAACACTTGGTGTTTTGGCACAGAGATTTTTGATGCTATTTCTAGTGGAAAAGCCAGTAAGTATAGATAATTGATACTGTTAATAAGTCCTGTTTATGATAACAATCTCTTGAACTGTCCTAATAATTTGTATATTTAAATTTTTAGAACACACTTATCAACTTGGAGATGGCAGTTGGAGTTTTGATAGACACAACGAGCAAGAATAAGTTGGGACTTACGCCAGAGCAGCGTGACCGGCAGCACAAGTCGAAAGTCCGGCGACTCTACGACATAGCTAATGTTTTAATTTCTATTGGCCTCATTGAAAAGGTGTCTGGTAACTTAATTCTGAAAAAGCCTGTGTTTAGATATGTTGGGCCCAATAAGGTTAAAAAAGGTGAGAAATTAATTTTAACTACTCCATCACCGATGACTCCAATTTCTTTAGTTGAGAGTGAGACAAGGACAGTGCCTTGCCATGTGTTTGCTGGGAGGTCAAAGAGGAAACTGGAGTTCACCATGCCCAGCTCCAGTAAGGATCTGGGTGTGACCACCCCTCCACACACTCCTTCACACAAATGGGATGAAATCCTCTTTGTGGCCGACATGGAACTGACTAGAATTAACAATGGCACATTGTTGTGATTTATAATTTAAATTTATTAACATAATAATATTATGATTTCATATTTTAGATAGATTTTTTTTATATTAAGTCTTCCAGAGAATGTCTAGACAGTTAATAGTAGAAAGTGCATTAAACAATGTTCCTATTATTTAAATTTTATTAGGTTGTTGATCAGAGTAGATTTTATCATGTCACAGACAGAAAAACTAGTAGGTAGTACTAGAGAGTTATTTTAAAAGTTAAAATATGACAATTATTCCAAAACAGCATAATATAGATCTGGGGTCCTTGAAGTACCTACTAATAGTTGCATGATTTGCAATGCAACAAATTTATTGTAACTTGATAAATATTTAACAGAGTTGTATAAGGGTATGACTGATTAACTAACATGATGACTGAATGTACTCTGTACACTTATAAAATATCAACTTAATCTAAAACTGCAATATAAAAATTGCAACTATTATTATTATAATATATGTATGTATCCCTGACTCATGTAATATAAAATAAAGCATGAAATTATATATTGTCATCCTTGTCACATTTGCTATAGTTGATATTGTGGATTTTATATGAAGTTGCTTTTATTTGTATTTAAGATAGTGTATTAAAGGACATGAATTTATTCATTTTTGTTTTAATAGCATAGCACCCTTGCAAAAGGAACTACTATACATTGACAAGAGAAATCAAAATCAAAATTATTTTATTCAAATTAAGATTTTTACAAATCATTTTTCGACGTCAAAGCTATCATGGATGGCAATCATTGGCAAAGCATTGTATACTACAGCAAAGAATACTATAGCTAGGTCATAGTCATGTCTAGTTTAATAAAAAAAACTTTTATTGATTTGATTTTAATAAAAACAGATTAGTACATAATAGATATTTACCAAATATTTACAAATGTAATATTTATGTATACAAGATCACAATGGAGCACAACACTCAAGGCACTTAAAAAAACAATTTTGCATTGGAAGTATAATATCTATCACATTGCTTTATCTATCTAACTTTATTATCCCCTTCAATTAACATACAAATAGTCTAGCCAATCACGGGGTGCCTTGGGTCTAGAATGAATTAAAGTAAAAGAAAAAATACAGCCGAATTGAGAACTTCGTCGGTAAAAAGGCGTCAATTTGTACTAATAATTCTGCTTCATATTTTTTTAAGTTAGCCGTCGTATTTCCAGAAAGGTTTTTATTTGTCAGACCTTTGCATCAGAATTTCCCCTACATTACATAATAATGATAATAATTAATATTTTAAAATACATTATAATAAAAATCAATTGACTGACATACCTAACACTAGTTACATAGTTTAATTAGTTAAATAATCTCTTACAGTAATAATCTAAAATAATTGAGAATATCCTACACCATTTGTTTATAGTTGATAAATACCTACTTAAAAGATTGCGATCTAGACAGACATTATGAACGAAAGCCGTGTCTCCTTGCTTTACTGTACACAATACACAGAAAACATCTCAACAAAACAAAAAAAAATGCATGTTTATCTATGGTTCGGTTCCAATCTCAGCACATTCGGTTGTGTATGTGTGTGGTCGACTAAGGCCCATTCGCCCTAATTCTGGGTAAGCTCGAGCCCCTTGGTGGGGACGATGAGCTGTTGATGTAGACGAATTTGTGTAGAGTGTAGACCAAAACATTCGCAGGAAAACATTGCACAATATGCCTTTATGATTTAATTATTCGACTAGCCAATTACATTTTGAATATTAAGAAACATCATCTTATTATTTTTATTATAAATCTGCCTTAAAAGTTAGTAAGAACTTACCAAGGTGCATTCTACCCGTTGTAACGGTTTAGGCGCAGTTTTTGTGCAGGCTGCATTTAATTTATAACGATTAATAATGCCGATAGTAAACATACACTGCTTACGCGGTTGTGATGAGTGCTGTGAATAGGACGGTGCGAGCGGTGCCCTGGCCACAGGCCCTCGAGGGGCACAAAGAGAGTCACTGCAGAGATAATTCAATACAAAAGTTGCAGAAATAACCAGGATCAAATAGGGTTGTATACGCAAAACTATTTGTAGATGATGAGGCGCCACCGTGTTAGGCAGTAAAAAAAATGAATATATCCGCATCGGCAACATTGCTGTCAACTTCAATTTTTTAAACAATATTTTAAAAATGAACTACCATTAACGTCACGCTTAAGTGGCGCCTCTAGCGGGAGAAAAAGGTAGTAAGATTATTATATTAGAACATTTTTCAAAATGGCGTTGTTTTATAGTTAGAAAGTATGTTGGTTAAAACTTTACTGAGCAAATAAACACATGCAACTGTTGAGTCTGGTCATTTTTTTAGTTTTTTTGGCGGTGGGCTAGGCGCGGGCACAGGTGTGAGGCGCCCTGGCGGCGGCAAAAAGAGAGGCAAGTAGCTCTGTCACACCTGCTCGATCTGAGGGAACTGTTCGGGATCTTCGGGCGGCGGTAGCGCTTCTGCGTCGAAGAAGCTGGCATGCAGAGCCACCACGGTTACTGTTGCGCCTATCAATACAGATTGATGATAATTTATCGGAAATTCTTCAGATACGTAAATATACCTATACAAATATTAATACCGTGGTCGAGATTTCGACGCCCATTACGGAGGTTCCGGGTTCGATTCACAGAGGGAACACTGTCAAGCAAAAATCTCTTTGTGAGACTTTCCCCAGTTTGGTTAGGACATTGCAGGCTGAATCACCTGATTGTCAGGAAAGAAAGATGATTCCGTGCTTCGGAAAGCACATTAAGCCGTTGGTCCCGGCTATTATCTAGTCGTTACATGAGCTAAGTTTTGTGAGATCGGTTATCGGCCTTACGACCCACATGATAAAAAAAAATATATTAACATTCTTAGGACACATTTTAAAAACCATATTTTCGTAACATAAAACAATCCAACAAGTTAACAGAGACTATTTTTAAGTGCTCTCTACAACAGGTTATAAGAATAAAAGACAAAAGGATCAACTTACCAAGCACCCAAAAGAGGACTGCGCCTGCGCCGGCGAGCCAGCAGAGTGCCATCGACCCGGCCGCGCCCACCGCGTACTGCTGCGTCTTCGTCAACTCCCACCCACCGATCTAGATTACGACACGAGTGGGTAGAATAGAAAGGTGAAAAGAATGTTACTGTGTCTATTCTGTCTATATTTTGTTAATGAAAAAGTAAAGTTATATTATAATACCTTTATTACTTAGCATAACAATTTATAAGCAATTTTTGCATGGAAGCTTAAAGCGACAAGGCCGCCATTGCCTTTTCTTGTGGTTGTATTTACATGTCTGTTCTCATGTGCGATAAAGAATTGTATAATTTATTAGAAAAGAAAGGCAGTAACAAAAATTGGAAACAAAACTTACTCTCGCCTGGAAATAAACATTATTTTTTTTAGTAAAAAAGCTAAGAGATATTAGACAACTTAAGAAGTGGTATGTTACCTTCCAAGTATTGGGCCCAGCTGTCAACTTCTTGTAGCCAAAGAAACTTGCAACCATAGCAATCAGGAGCAGAGGAGTAGTTATTCTGAAATTAACACCAATTTAGGTCTTTAGTTTAACATTTTTATTTTCTTTTTGTTTTAAGCACATTGTGTAATATACTTACAGACAGTATGCAAACAGTCCCAGGAAAACAATCAAGTAGTTAGCTTGGAAATATTCCACATTACGGTAGAAGCGACGCGAGAGTCGAGGCACAGAAGCCGGAACCTGTAAGATAAAATATGTTGATTTATTTACTTTTGAAACTTAATTCTGTATGATTTTAATTTAATTATAAAAGTTCTCCGTTTCTTTCAATAACCAAATATTTTTTAATGAGCATATAAACAGCTTATCCATCTATACTGTGATATATGAATACCACATTTATCTGAAATAATATTTAATCACACAAATAGGGAAGACCTAGCTTTTATAAAAACTTGAAACTGGTGTCGATTCGGCATACGCCCAACTAAACTAAACTTAAAATTAGTCCTGTCACTTTCTATCATTTTCTAACTGTCAAATTTAGCCTTGTTTTAGTGCCTGCTAGGGAATATAATCCCGGTCCTTTTTTACAATCGCGGGATCACGGGATTGAACTTATTTAATCCCGGGATCATTTCGGGATCAAGGATCACAAATAAAAAATAAATCAATTATATAGAAATTTGCTATTTAATTAAAATAATTAAAAATTAACGTATTTACGGTATACATACAATACCTAGCTAACCTTATCTGACTTTCAGTCAATTTTCTTATTTAAAAATCACAAATCAATTTTCTCAGTCTCTTCTTCAACTTAAAATCTGAATAATCAGAAACTTTAGTACATAAAATGCAGAGAAAATACTTAAAATGTAAAAAACGTTACAATATGCTTTATGCATAGCATAGCAAGCATAATGCAAATAAACTTCAAAAACTAAAAACCTTCTTTTATAACATAAACTACCTTAAAGGCACGTCTTTCATGTTACTAGTAAACTTATAATAAACCTATTTGAAAACAATAATTAATAATCACATCAAATAAAGGAACATTCTATTGAATGGCGAAAATACGATCTAAGAAATAACAACGCATCTAGTGTCTCGTCACCAAGCCTGCTTCTCAATTTGTTGCACATATATGCAGCTGCTGAAAATGCGCGTTCAGGTTCGATGGAAGTTGGAGGTATTGTTAGTAAATACTTATAAGCCCGCTCCAAGTTATAACTCCGAGTGAAGACTGAAGGTTCGTAAGGTTCATTTCTTTGTTAACAATTATAGAAAAAATATTTTCATTGAATGCTTCAGGAGATGACATTTTCATGCTGTTTCCTATTTCCAATGGAAGCTTTTCTTTGAGCGTTAGATTAGTTTTTTCTGTATTAGTAGACTTCGGCTTTTCTAAAAGATGGCGTTTAAAAGGCTAAGTTACTTTGATGTAAAACGAATAAAACCGCTTTTTTTAGTAATACATACATACATACATAAAGTCACGCCTTTTTCCCGGAGGGGTAGGCAGAGACCACTTCCACTTCCTTTTAGTAATAAATGAACAAAAATGACAATCCCGAAAATCCCGGGATTAGGAAAATTTTATCCCGATAATTTCGGGACTGGAAAACGGCCGGGATCCCGGGATTGATCCTCTAGTGCCTACCTAACACCATGACGAATAAAAAGCTACTAAAATTGACAGTTAGTCGCGAAGTCAAAGACAAAAACAAAACCGATGATCTTCAGTCCCTTTTCAATTAAAAATGATAGAAAGTGACAGGACTAATTTTTAGTTTAGTTTAGTTAGGCGTATGCCGAATCGACACCACTAATAAAAAGTCAAAGTCAAAAATTTTTATTCGAATTAAGATTTTTACAAAACATTTTAACTAAGTACATCATATGGGAAGACACTGGAGCTTGTAACACAGTTTTTAACTAACACAAGCTTCAGGGTTTAATATTCTGAGACATTGTAGTTACAAATAAAAAAAAATCTTATTTCTTATTCTTATTTTTCGACGTCAAAGCTATCATGGATAACTAATCATAATGGTTATTTGAAAATTAGCCGCATACTACGGCAGTCGAGTCAACTCTGTGTCAAACTCCCCCAAATACAAATTATAAAAATTAAGAGAAGTCATGCAGCCAGCATCAAATTATTTGGCCAACATGCCGACCATCGCGGCCCGATGCTACAATACTCTACCTCAAAATCCACAAAAAAAAGCTATTACCTACTGTTATGATCAAAAGCGGGATATTTACAATTACCTTCAAAAAACCACGACTTTGACAAAAGAAAACTGTTTTTCCAGCAGTTCATGTATTACCTTGAAGTTGTCTGTAGCTACGAACTGCGTCCACGGCCTGCGAGTGGCCAGCACGCCCATCACCAGCGCCGGCGCCGCTCCGCTGCGTACGGTCTGGAGCACCCTGGTAACAAGTTCGCTTTATACTCTAGTGTGTGGCTTGTAATAGTTGGCACACAGTTGCGCGATTGAAGGCAAGCAACAGTATAGAAGTTTGCATTTGCAAAAACTTAAAAATATTAAATGAGATGCTAAGGTTTCGTCAGCAATTTTTTTATCAAATAAGGCAAAACCCCTTAGGTGGTTATTCAGCCCATGAACAACTCGACAAACTTGAACTTTTCCACAAATGAAAAAGTGACATTTCACACAAACTGATTAGCTGCTGCCTGTGTCAATTTGTTTCAAAATTCAAGAATAAATTTAAAGTATTTTGTATTATAATTTATGTAATTTCAAAAAGTTGAAACAAAAGCTGTTAGTTAAGTTTAATGAATTAACATTAAAATATTAAAAATAAATTAAAGAAACAATAATGTTGGTTGCTCCTGCAATATTTTTTTGTAATCAGATATATTAGGTATATCTCAAAATTAAGCAATTCTATAGTTAGTAAAGCTCAGTAACTAAGTGGTGAATCCATTGATGACATTTATTGTAATATATGCCTTACCATTGCTGTATTACTCAAAAATTATAAAAAATATTGTTTGTAGAAAGCCATTGAAGTATAATGTACTACGTACTAGAAAAGACGCTGCCTACAAAATCTGTGCAACAAGCGCGGCAGTGCGGTGCGCGCGGGGGCCGGCTAATAAGTCATAGATGCGAGGTCACCGTCATAGACCCGACACTTTGTTTATATTCTGCCTATTCAATTGGGTGGGAACATTTAAAGATGTCTGACAAATAAATTTAATTATAATATTTATTTTAGTTATAAGTACTGAATTTACTCTGCGAAACAAACAATATTCGATGAACTTTATAAATTTTTCCCTATCTTTACGGCCCAGACGTGGAAACCTTGAAGTAATACAATGTTACAAAATATCTCGTAATAAATCAATAATATCTACTTGTACAAATAATCAATCAATGAAAACGATCAATTAAAAAAACAATTGTTTTTCATCTTTCTTGATTTACTACTAATTTTATTACTAAATAATGTGTAAGATTATCAGTTTCCACTGTAAAAGATATTATTATGATCTACTCTTGTTACACACCCAAATGTCACATCTTAATTGTTTCATCTATGACAAATGACGCAACATGGCGTCCGCTAAATATTTTGCTCGAATTATGTTTAAAAATGATTATCTAGTTTTTCACCACTGGAAAGTTGTTCCTTTGCACTTCGTTGTATTACTAGAATTATTAGTGCAACATCATAACACACACGAGGGCATATTTGATGATTTTTCACGTTTTTTCGCTTTGAAACAAACAAGACTGAAGCGCTCAAGAGCTAGTAAGCAACTGAGTGAACTGTGGCCAGCTGGCCACAGTGAACGGAACGCTTGAGATGGGGTGGTGTCTTCTCTATACGTAGTAATAATAGCTCAATGTAGAAAGCACAGCTAGGCAGTAGGCACTCTGCAAAGTATATTTTTTTTCTCCAAATTATCTTATTATAGGTATTATACAACGTGTTACAAAAAATACCAAACAAAATAATATTTTTATCAAAGGCATTTAATTGCGATTTTCCCATCTCTAGCGATCAGCTGTGTCAAAGAATATTCGGACCAGATATGTAATTTTAGGTCAATGTGCCTATTTCTACTGCTATGGTTAAAAATCCCTTCTACCGTCCACTTCTCGAGACCAATGTTTATGTACTACTTGTACCATAACATTCACATTAGAACAATTGAAAAAACTACAAATAAATAAAAAAAGCCTTGTTAAATAATAAAATGAAATAATGAATTAAATATTCCAAAATAATATTTGTTTGTAAATACGTAAACAAAATAATTAAGGCAAAAAAGAAAATGTTTTCTAACATAAATTGATTTAAATACATCTCTTAAAAATGTAGGCACAAATGGTGTACAAATGCTTTTCCGTTCTGAGAATCGATAGTCTATATTTTAGGTGTCAATTGATACTAGAGATGGGAAAATTTTAATTAAATGCCTGTGATAAAGAATATTCTTTTTTTTGGTATTTTTTGTAACACGTTGTATATATAAATATTGTTTGCATGGTGTATGTTGGGTGAGGTAAATATAAATGAGATTAATCTATATAATTTGACACTGGAGTTTTATTATGGTTTGTTTCATAATCTTAGAAACATGCATGGAGATGAAGCCAGTAAACGACTTATTTCGTTTCATTACTAATGAATTTGGTCGGTGAACAGAACTAAAATACTCAAGGTGTTTTACCACCTGAGTAATGAAACATTGATTTTAATGTAAGATTAAAATCTCATCACCAAGTTTAGCTTGAGCAAAGTAGGAAGAAATTATAGTCATACCCAGCCAATTGTACCCAGCTGTTATATTATAAACACTAAAATCTACAAACTTTTGGTAATGGCTCAAGGCAGGGGGCAATAAATGTTTGTGAAGTAAATAAAAAAACAATGCGCGCAGGCGTTCATAATAATATTGATAATCTACATGTTGGTGATAAGCCCTCGCAGAGTTACAAGCTTGGAAAACACCACGTAGCATAGTAATTGTTTTGTTAGTACACTTACAGTTCCACATCATTCACATACTTTTGGAAACCTCTCTTTTCCGTAGTAGCATTCATTTCACCTGCTAAATGCGATAAATCTATATTTACATTATCTGCCATTTCCTAGGTTTCTTTTTACTTTTAAAGAAAAGAAAACAGAAAAATAAATAAACAACACAAATCAGCGGAATCACACTTTCCGACGACCGAATGAAAAAAAAATGTGAGGAGAGGAGAGATTCTGGAGAGACCCCGTTCCTAAACTAAACGTGTATCGCAGTGATAGCCTTTTCATTTTCTCTTCCTTCAAATCTCATACGTGCAAGTGAAACATACTGTTGCCAGTTGTCATGCATGAATGAGTGTTGAAGAATTAATGAAAATGTGAGTGAGTAGATTGATACAGTGTAAAAGAAAAGTGTCCCTCACACTGTAAGCGTCATGCGTTTTCACATTTTTTCGCTCAAACTTATTTCTCTATTACATTTTAACAAATAACCTTCTATGTACGCCAGTTATATTTTTATTTTATGTATAGATATGTTACTTAGCGGCTGATTGGTAGCTTGCTAATCCCTCATGAAACTGGTGACTTCTAGTACTACAAAATTGGCTGCATCTAGGTTTAGTCAACCTCAAGTGACTTGACTACACCTAGGATCTAGGATTAGCGCACTTCAGGCTTACGGGAAGTTTCACAACAACGCCACATGAAGGGAAAACACGAAAAAGGTTTAGATATGAAATGTTTATTGAACGAATATTTCTCCTCGTTTTTATAAATAATCAGAATGCATCAAGAATTTTAAATACGCATGCCTGAACCGGGAATCACATGAAAAAATCAAACACCTGTATTTTATGATACTGATCGATCTAAAGAGTCATAAGGAATAAAACTGGAACCATATTGGGATAAATGGTGCAACATGAGCAGATTCAATACAAATTGTCAGCGAGCGAAACCCATTCATTTTGTCTGATTCGAATGATCTATCATGGTATTTGCCAACTTTTTGCACCCTTAGTTAAAATATTATTATCTGCTCTAAAAGTAAACCATAAGTACCTAGGTATAAAAACAGAAATTAATTTATTATAGACTAATTTTATACACGTTGATCTTACATATCGGAATTAAAATAAACAGAATAACTTTGCTAATCCTCTCAATAAATTCTTCAGCTTGGCTCCAGACACCAAATTCAACAAGAGGCCCGTATCCATAGTCTCTTCGTATTTATACTTTTCGTTTGGAGGGGTAGTCGTTGCGGCATTTCCGGGGGTTAGAGTGCTCAGCAAAATATAGAGGACGTCAAAGTCAAAGTCAAAATCATTTATTTCCATAGGATGTTATTACATCACTTAGATCCGTCATTATATTTTTTTGGGTGAGTTCACTAACACAGTGGCGGAATCTGTGGAGAAAAGCTCACCGAAGAAACTCCACAGTCGTCGCATCTTTTGCGTTTCCTGACGTTGACTTGTAACTAAAAGACGCAATATATGGCGTCTCGTATTGAATAATTGCGTGCTCGAAAACGCATAACGCTTATGGTGTAAATGAGTCTTTATCCTCAGCTGATTTCTGTCACTTTTGAATGAATGACGTGCTTGCCTGACTGACTGTCCCTGCGTTCCGAGACGCGCTGAAATCGAAGCACCCGTAATACAAAACTCATACGTTTTTTTGCTTTTGTGATAGCTGACGGCGCTGAAAGTCTGATTCGGAATACGCCCTGTGTTCCTTGGATTTCGTACGTCGACGTCGACGTGTCGTCGTGGTGGTGATTAAAGTTAATACCATTTTAGGTGTCTTATTTGGTAAACAAACCACTCACCTCGACAAAATCTCAAGTTTACGTGCTAATCACACTATAGAACTAGCCCAAAATATTAATACACCTGAAACAAACACTTATCAAGCATTCACTCACAAATTCTGTTAGAATTAATCATCGAAAATTTAAGTTTTTCGCAAAATTATCAATAAATCGCTCTAACCTCAAACCATGGCTGTATTCCGAATCAGATTTCACGGCTCAAACAGTCCCTCACAACTTCATACAAAACAAAAAATGTATTAATAGAGATACTTTCTGATGCCAATATATAACCTATTGCCATTTTAAACTAAAACTGCAAAAGGTTTAAAATAATTACAATTGAAAAAAAGCATCTTATAAATATTTTGTAACTGAAATAAATAAAATATATTATTTTGTTGATAACTAAACTAAAATAAACTCAACAATACTCTTCAAAACTTATTTATGATAATCTTTTGTATTTATGCAAAAAAACTTTTTTTTGGTGGCAACACAACGAGAAAATGTCGGCCGACGCTTGGTTATTGTTTGGGCGAATTTCTTTGTTTTGTTCTGTTTATAACTTTTATCCAACAGTTACGTTGCGTTAAGACTACTCCGCCGTATTATTGTTGAGATATTGTGCCACCTGTTATATCGAGATAGGACTCTTTAGAGATATGTACTATTCGAGAAAGTGACTCTTAAACAGTGTAAAGTGTTTATAAATGATAAAACTATGAGTGCTGTGCAAAAAAGACACCGCATTTGTGAAATTTGTGGTGTAAGGGAAAGACCACTGAGCAAGTAATCACTACGTTTTGAAAGACACAAAGTGGATAAACTTTTTTTAGCGAGATTTCCCTTAGATGAATATCGGTAAGTAAACATAACCTAAACCTTATAGTTACCCAGCCCAATCTGGCGATTATTTATATTAGTACAAAGGGCACATGACGTGAAAGGACCACTAGCGTGGAGGCTTTAGAATGCCGAATTGTGCATATAAATTAATATTCTTCAGCTTTCATTCACATTTGGCTTTCTAAAAAGGGGCGGAAAACTATGCCTGCATGGTCAAAGACGACCCTATGTATAAGTGATAAGAATGTGTTTGGATATCCATCTCAATGTTGTTGTGTCCAGTTCATTCTCACTATTGATTTAGATGGTTATGTCATGTTAATAGATAAATAAGCACAATATTGTATTTGAAAAAAAAAAACAATGATTTCAGGTGTAAGGAGTGGTTAAGAGTTGTTGGTAACCAGGATCTTGTACACCTCCCCATTGAAAAACTGCATGACATGAAATAATTATGTTTGCGGAAGACACATTGCTTGGAAGGACTTCACAAAGACAGGAACACGTGCTACATTTTAGCTTGGGTGCCACCTGAGGCTCTGCTCACCCCGTGCGGGTTATGAGCATGATCTTATGTTAGTATGAATGAGAACTCATTCATAACATAAAATTGATGAAGGTATTTAGTTGTTTATATTATAAAGTTCACGATAAAATTGAAACAATAAAATAGAGTTATTAAAAGTTTTTAGTAAGAAAATATCTTATTGTAAAATACCTATATATTTCAGATCCTGTCCCCTCTACATCTACACAGCAAGTAGATGCCAACCCTACCCTGCAATCTTCAGCTACAATTTCATCACCTAGATCAAAACGAAGAAATATTTTGGAAGTAGTTGAAACACCGAGTGAGTAACAAAATAATACTTGTATCTCAATGTTAAAACTGGTTCTTACTGCAGTATTTATTACACTTCATAGAGGGTTAGAGTGTGGTTAAAATAAACAATCATAAGTCATAAGTGAAGAAGGCGAAAAGATTTGCAATAACGGAAAAGTAATAAAATTTGAATTATCAGAATCCCATGGAGTTGAATTTTACTTGGATAATTATTTATGCTTTAATATTTGTTAATGTGACCCTAATTGCTACCCATTTTATATTACAGATACTATTGTACCTTCTAACTCTGTGAGTACAAGACAAGCAGATACTACAAATCTGGCATCCTCAATATGCACACGGACAATTTCCGTAAATGAAGCAAAACAAAGGATAAATTCACAAGCAGTTAAAACACAAGGTGAGAGAGAACACAAGAAATGAAATCAGTCCCGACTTGCCCCTGGGGTGCTCATAAAGGGTTTTGTGAAACAACATAAAATGTTAAGGGTCTACTAAGCACATGTTGCACATTTAAAGTTTTTGTGTAGTTATTATCTATAGTTATTATTAATTATATGTTAGGTAGCCCATGCTAACTAACATATAATTAATAATAACTATAGATAAATAAATATTAGAATTTCTCTTTTTTACAGTTGTCAAAATAGATATTAAGCCGATGTTGATGTTTAATGGGTGCGTTCAGAACCAAATATTTTTTTTAAGTCAAAGTCAAAGTTTTTTATTCGAATTAAGATTTTTACAAATAATTTTTCGACGTCAAAGCTATCATGGATGGCACGTTTATTTATGAAATGTTGAATATGTACTCATCTTATTTTATAGAGCAAATATATAATATTTATGTTTTGTTTAAGTTTATTGAAGTGATAACAATTATTTATTGGTGTATTTATTTTTTATAGCACTAGAATTGTATTTAATTTTTTTTTATTATTATTATATCATTACATAATCATTATTTTATCATAAAATAATAATTATTATTATCTTTGTTTGAATATTCTAAATTAATAATTACAATTTTTTTTTTATTTATGAAATGTCGAATATAATAGATACATGTCATTACTCATCTTACTTTAAAGAGCAAATATATAATATTTATGTTTTGTTTAAGTTTATTGAAGTGATAACAATTATTTATTGGTGTATTTATTTTTTATAGTACTAAAAATGTATTTAAAGGAATTTTTAATTATTATTTTATCATAAAATGATAATTGTTATTACCTTTGACTATTCTAAACTAATAATTACAATTTATTTTCAGACCTTGGACCTCGAGAAACTGTACAGAAAATGCTGAAGCTAAAAAAGAAAATACGTATGACAAGGAATACATCGAAACTTACCCTGTATTGAGCATACAGGATACTATAGATGCTGTAGAAGAAGAATTGAAAAAGATTAGATCAATATTGATATGCAACCAGTTGTATATTTAAGTGGGTATCTCGTACATTGCATTTAAAAAAAACATTAATGTGCTGCATGCTCTGAAGCATTATTAACTAAAGATCCTACAGACTCAATCTATGAATATATTAAACTGAGAGAGTGGTGGCAAGATAAAAGGTGCCATGTTCAAGAAAATGTAAATGCGTTTGAAAACAACATAATGACTTCATTGCATTTGATGAACATTTGAACTTTAACAATCACTGTTTTTATGGCGAACAGTGATGCTTCATTCGTGAAATGCACTGCACACCACGACAAACTTGTAAACACCATATTGTCACGCTTAGCCCTCATTTTGATTAGACGCCAGTGTGGACGGATAAATAAAATAATATCATTGAATGAAGAAAATATTAAAGACATGGAAAAAAATCACAACAAAAAGGGGTCGATAAAAATATTTTTTCAATTGTTTTTAGTTCAGGTAGTATTTAAGTGTGCGTTACGCCAGCCAGAAAATGTCGAAAATCGTAATCTAAGTGCAATGGATAGTATTTAACTTCTGTAATTGGTAAGCAGATTTTTAAATTTGGTAAGCTGATAGTCTTAATTTTTCGATAAAAACGGTTTCGGCTGAAGTAACCTTACCCCAGCCAGATCTTTTTTTGTCTAATGGGTATATTGAAAAAAAGGTCAATTAGATATCAATTTGAAATAAATGTTAAAACTTAATTTGTGTTTGCTATGATTGCGAAGATATTTAAAATCCTGCTGTGGTAACATTCCTTTGTAACATAATATATGATAATAAAATTTACAAAGTATGTGTGTGGTTTTATTTCACTTATTAAAATAAACTAATTCGACTAAGGGGTAGAATAAAGTGTCGATATCAAGGTCCCTCCCTAGTAGTAATATCGACAAGAAATTGTCGATACTGGTACATCACTAATAAGCTGTCAAGCGTGAGGATGGCTCAAAAGAGTATCCGAGTTCACACTATTTTTGATTTCTTTCATTTGTAAGGAAGTTGGGTCTCTGAACCCCCTTATATCCTCTTTGGGCTCAAAGTACTGACAGCGATTACTCGCGTACCGATTCAGAAATCGCGATAATACGGCTCATGAGCGAAATCAAAACGGAACGGCGTTTCAGTCCCTCACAACTTCATACAAAACAAAAAATGTATTAACAGATATACTTTCTGATGCCAACATATAACCTATTGCCATTTTAAACTAAAACTGCAAAAGGTTTAAAATAATTACAATTGAAAAAAAAGCATCTTATAAATATTTTGTAACTGAAATAAATAAAATATATTATTTTGTTGATAACAAAACTAAAATAAACTCAACAATACACTTCAAAACTTATTTATGATAAACTTTTGTATTTATGCAAATAAACTTTTTTTTAGTGGCAACACAACGAGAAAATGTCTGCCGACGCTTGGTTATTGTTTGGGTGACTTTCTTTGTTTTGTTTGTTGTTTTGTTCTGTTTATAACTTTTATCCAACAGTTACGTTGCGTTAAGACTACTCCGCCGTATTGTTGTTGAGATATTGTGCCACCTGTTATATCGAGATAGGACTCTTTAGAGATATGTACTATTCGAGAAAGTGACTCTTAAACAGTGTAAAGTGTTTATAAATGATAAAACTATGAGTGCTATGCAAAAAAGACACCGCGTTTGTGAAATTTGTGATGTAAGGGAAAGACCACTGAGCAAGTAATCACTACGTTTTGAAAGACACAAAGTTGATAAACTTTTTTTAGCGAGATTTCCCTTAGATGAATATCGGTAAGTAAACATAACCTAAACCTTATAGTTACCCAGCCCAATCTGGCGATTATTTATATTAGTACAAAGGGCACATGACGTGAAAGGACCACTAGCGTGGGGGCTTTAGAATGCCGAATTGTGCATATAAATTAATATTCTTCAGCTTTCATTCACATTTGGCTTTCTAAAAAGGGGCGGAAAATTATGCCTGCATGGTCAAAGACGACTCTATGTATAAGTGATAAGAATGTGTTTGGATATCCATCTCAATGTTGTTGTGTCCAGTTCATTCTCACTATTGATTTAGATGGTTATGTCATGTTAATAGATAAATAAGCACAATATTGTATTTGAAAAAAAAAACAATGATTTCAGGTGTAAGGAGTGGTTAAGAGTTGTTGGTAACCAGGATCTTGTACACCTCCCCATTGAAAAACTGCATGACATGAAATATGTTTGCGGAAGACACTTTGCTCGGAAGGACTTCACAAAGACAGGAACACGTCTTAAAAAGCGAGCTATTCCCAAACTTTACCTCACAGCACCTAGCCTTGCTGATGACTGTTTTGCAGAGTTTTCTCTGCATATTTCAATGTGTAGTGAGTATTAATTTAATTATTTTTTAAGCTATTTATGTGTTAGGTTAATAATAATACTAATATAAATAATAATACTATTTTGATATCGGAGAGAATCCTAAAAACACTATTTCAAAAATTTATATTTCAGATCCCATTCCTTCTACATCTACACAGCAAGTAGATAATGCTAATCCTGCACTAGCATCTTCATCACAACAAGGAAATTATGGTAATTTCTTTTTTCTTATATGAGTGAGAACCTTCCTTCCATGCTTTCCACATAACTTCCATGCTGGTCTAGGACTGAAATAAAAACATAGAATGTACCAGCTGCTTTTCTTCCGGTCAAGTCGTAAAATCCGACTGAGGGAAAGGGCTGTGTAGTACATCTGTTTTAGGTGAAGAGCTGGCCACTTGTCACTATTCGTGCTACATTTTGGCTTGGGTGCCACCTGAGGCTCTGCTCACCCCGTGCGGGTTATGAGCATGATCTTATGTTAGTATGAATGAGAACTCATTCATAACATAAAATTGATGTAGGTATTTAGTTGTTTATATTATAAAGTTCACGATAAAATTGAAACAATAAAATAGAGTTATTAAAAGTTTTTAATAAGAAAAATATCCTATTGTAAAATACCTATACACCGTGAAATTTAACTGGTTGTTTATCCGCAGCAGAACCACTTGGTATCAGTAGGACTTTCGATTCGCTAAGTTAAATTTTAAAAATAAAATATTTTTGTTTTCGAATAATCAACGAAAAATATTCACCAACTCGAAAGCGTGAGAAACAATAGTAGACTACCGCACAACGCGCGCGCGCGCGCATTCGTTCTAAGTACAAAGATACCTATGCGCCGTCAGCGCCGTGTGAAATCAACTTGATATAGCAAAATAAGCTCTAGCGCGTAGTACGTCAGTACCTATTGACCGCACATCGACCGTTGGTCGTCGCCGGTAACGTGTCGTGACACGTGACACGAGCGGCACCCTCGCCCCGCCCACCTCGCCCGACACTCACTCACTCACCCCTTCACCCACCCCTCAGTTGTCCTGCGAACCCGGAAGTGTCGCACGCGCACTGCGTTGCGTAAACGTGCTCGCAAAATGGATCGACACCACAACTTCACCAATTTGGAGTACGTTGCCATGGTGCAGCTTTACGCTAGGGCTGATTACAATTCCCATGCTGCCCAGCGACTTTACGCGGAGCCACAACATCTGGAGTCGCTTCGCCTTCACGGGATTCTGAACCCTCAAGTTCCAAATCCCCGGACGATCGTACAGGCGACACAGCGGCTACTTGATCATGGACAATTCCAGACACCAGCACACGCACGGGGCGGAGGTCGACCAGCCGTTTATTCGCCAGAACTTGACGAGGAGATCATAGAGTACTTCGAGCATATCCTCGACGTAGTACACGTATGGCTGCGGTGAGGTTTGATGTGAGCCAATACTACGTCTGGAAGTTGCTGCACAAAGAAGGGCAGCATCCTTATCATTTTAAGAAAGTTCATGCCCTTCACGAAAACGACGCGTCGGCCAGAATGACTTTCTGTCAGTGGTTGATAGAAAATCAAAATTTAAACATTTTGTGGACGGATGAAGCGACGTTTACGCGAGTGGGATTGTACAATCAAAGAAATGAACATTTTTGGGCTTTTAATAACCCACATGTCATTCGGGAGTGTGCACATCAAGTGCGTTTCAGTGTAAACGTGTGGGCCGGCATAATTAATGGCCATCTAATCGGACCGTATTTCGTGGAAGGACACTTAACGGGTGCGTCCTACTTAAACATGCTGCGTAACGTTATCCCGGACTTTCTAGATGACGTTCCGTTAGCGGTGCAAGATGATCTGTTTTATCAGCACGACGGGTGCCCGGCTCATTATCAGCGCGCTGTGCGAGAGCACTTGAACTCTGTGTTTCCCCAGCGCTGGATCGGACGCGGTGGCCCGGTGCCATGGCCAGCAAGAAGCCCGGATCTCACTCCGCTGGACTTTTTCTTGTGGTCAGAGCTCAAACGCCTGGTGTACCGTGAGGAACACTCGACTCGTGCAGCGTTAAAAAGTGCGATAGAGGACGCTTTTGACATTGTTAGACGTGATAGGGACACTTTGTTGAAATTAAAAGACAATCAAATAAAGCGTGCGCGATTGTGCATTGAACGCAGTGGCTTGCACTTCGAACAATTACTCCGTTATCGGGAAGTGTAAGTACCTAAACTGTATTTTTTTTAGATAAAGAACATTAATAGTAGGTTAGATAAAATCATTGTAAATAAGTTGATTCCAATTTTTTAAATACGCCTTAAACACTTTAACGACCTAAGTAAGATGTTTAGAATTTTTTTTTTTATTGATAATAAAGTGTTTACGACGGTCCTAAGCCCGTAAAAGTATGAAGGGAAAATTGGAATAACTCTTCGGATTTTCGGTAGTTAGTTATCTATCAGCTGACCGCGCGTCGCCGCGCCCCGCCGCCGCCGTTTCTTTTGGCCCGGCGGCCGTTCGCGCCGCTCGCACGCATCCCCCGCCACCGCTCTCTCCCACCCTGCCTAGGTGACTACAGCGCGGCGCCCGCGCGCCTTGGTACGATCAGCTGACGAAGTTTCATTCATACAAGTGATTACTACTGTTTCTCGTCGATTTCAAGTCTCATTTCTCACAATTTGTAACTCAGTCATTATTTGACTTTCAGGACAAATGTGTTTACAAATCGATTGTAATATCGAGACCAAATCTTTTCGCTGCGGATAAACAACCAGTTAAATTTCACGGTGTATATTTCAGATCCTGTCCCCTCTACATCTACACAGCAAGTAGATGCCATCCCTACCCTGCAATCTTCAGCTACAATTTCATCACCTAGATCAAAACGAAGAAAGATTTTGGAAGTAGTTGAAACACCGAGTGAGTAACAAAATAATACTTGTATCTCAATATTAAAACTGGTTCTTACTGCAGTATTTATTACACTTCATAGAGGGTTAGAGTGTGGTTAAAATAAACAATCATAAGTGAAGAAGGCGAAAAGATTTGCAATAACGGAAAGGTAATAAAATTTGAATTATCAGAATCCCATGGAGTTGCATTTTACTTGGATAATTATTTATGCTTTAATATTTGTTAATGTGACCCTAATTGCTACCCATTTTATATTACAGATACTATTGTACCTTCTAACTCTGTGAGTACAAGACAAGCAGATACTACAAATCTGGCATCCTCAATATGCACACGGACAATTTCCGTAAATGAAGCAAAACAAAGGATAAATTCACAAGCAGTTAAAACACAAGGTGAGAGAGAACACAAGAAATGAAATCAGTCCCGACTTGCCCCTGGGGTGCTCATATAAAGGGTTTTGTGAAACGACATAAAATGTTAAGGGTCTACTAAGCACATGTTGCACATTTAAAGCTTTTGTGTAGTTACTATGCTAACTAACATATAATTAATAATAACTATAGATAAATAAATAATAGAATTTCTCTTTTTTACAGTTGTCAAAATAGATATTAAGCCGATGTTGATGTTTAATGGGTGCGTTCAGAACCAAATATTTTTTTTAAGTCAAAGTCAAAGTTTTTTATTCGAATTAAGATTTTTACAAATCATTTTTCGACGTCAAAGCTATCATGGATGGCACGTTTATTTATGAAATGTTGAATATGTAAATACTCATCTTATTTTAAAGAGCAAATATATAATATTTATGTTTTGTTTAAGTTTATTGAAGTGATAACAATTATTTATTGGTGTATTTATTTTTTATAGCACTAGAATTGTATTTAATTTTTATTATTATTATTATTATATCATTACATAATCATTATTTTATCATAAAATAATTATTATTGTTATCTTTGTTTGAATATTCTAAATTAATAATTACAATTTATTTATTTTTATTTATGAAATGTCGAATATAATAGATACATGTCATTACTCATCTTACTTTAAAGAGCAAATATATAATATTTATGTTTTGTTTAAGTTTATTGAAGTGATAACAATTATTTATTGGTGTATTTATTTTTTATAGCACTAGAAATGTATTTAAAGGAATTTTTAATTATTATTTTATCATAAAATGATAATTGTTATTACCTTTGACTATTCTAAACTAATAATTACACTTTATTTTCAGACCTTGGACCTCGAGAAACTGTACAGAAAATGCTGAAGCTAAAAAAGAAAATACGTATGACAAGGAATACATCGAAACTTACCCTGTATTGAGCATACAGGATACTATAGATGCTGTAGAAGAAGAATTGAAAAATATTTGATCAATGTTGATATGCAACCAGTTGTATATTTAAGTGGGTATCTCGTACACTGCATTTTAAAAAAACATTAATGTGCTGCATGCTCTGAAGCATTATTAACTAAAGATCCTACAGACTCAATCTATGAATATATTAAACTGAGAGAGTGGTGGCAAGATAAAAGGTGCCTAACTTATCCTTCTTTGAATGTGTCACTATGTTCAAGAAAATGTAAATGCGTTTGAAAACAACATAATGACTTCATTGCATTTGATGAACATTCGAACTTTAACAATCACTGTTTTTATGGCGAACAGTGATGCTTCATTCGTGAAATGCACTGCACACCACGACAAACTTGTAAACACCATATTGTCACGCTTAGCCCTCATTTTGATTAGACGCCAGTGTGGACGGATAAATAAAATAATATCATTGAATGAAGAAAATATTAAAGACATGGAAAAAAAAATCACAACAAAAAGGTGTCGATAAAAATGTTTTTTAAATTGTTTTTAGTTCAGGTAGTATTTAAGTGTGCGTTACGCCAGCCAGAAAATGTCGAAAATCGTAATCTAAGTGCAATGGATAGTTAAATACAGCTTCTGTAATTGGTAAGCAGATTTTTAAATTTGGTAAGCTGATAGTCTTAATTTTTCGATAAAAACGGTTTCGGCTGAAGTAAGGTAAGGAAGTAAGGGAAAGGACCCCAGCCAGATCTTTTTTTGTCTAATGGGTATATTGAAATAAAGGTCAATTAGATATCAATTTGAAATAAATGTTAAAACTTAATTTGTGTTTGCTATGATTGCGAAGATATTTAAAATCCTGCTGTGGTAACATTCCTTTGTAACATAATATATGATAATAAAATTGACAAAGTATGTGTGTGGTTTTATTTTACTTATTAGAATAAACTAATTCGACTAAGGGGTAGAATGAAGTGTCGATATCAAGGTCCCTCCCTAGTAGTAATATCGACAAGAAATTGTCGATACTGGTACATCACTAATAAGCTGTCAAGCGTGAGGATGGCTCAAAAGAGTATCCGAGTTCACACTATTTTTGATTTCTTTCATTTGTATGGAAGTTGGGTCTCTGAACCCCCTTATATCCTCTTTGCGGCGTTTGAGCGCGCTGAAACTGCTTATAACTCAGTCTTGCCAGATGTTGATTACCGTACCAAAACTGGCAAAATTCTAAATTATTATACGTATTAAAAAAGTATCGTACAGCTGTGAAAACAGCACTTTTCGCATAGCTAGTACCCAAAATAAGAAAAGGTATGCGAATTTTTAAAAATGGAGATGTAAATAAGCACATGAAATTAAAAAAAAACAAAAAAGAATGTTTGATATTTATATTTTATCAGATTGCCTATGATATTATCTTATGTATGTATGTGCCTGAGTCAAAACTATCGTAATATATACGTCACCTACTCGATACTTTTACTATCGAACATCTGGCAACCCTAACCTACAAAACTGATTGATTTAAAATATTTCAGTAATTTATCTCCATTTCATAATTGAATAACGTGTTTTTAATTTTGTTCAACCAAATAAATATAAGACACGTTAGTTTTACATTAAACATTTAACTTTTGAAAATAAATACACAATATGTCAAAGTCGAATTTGACATTACGTTTACGTGAATTTCGCTCTGGAGCATGGGCGCCGTTAGCGAAAGATGGCGGCGGTCATGACGCAATCCGTGACGTCACAATGGCTGCCGTAACGTAATCCCAATGACAGTGATTCGGTACGCAGTTTTGGGTACTCTAAGTGCTGTCAGCGCGATTCGGAACGCAGGGCATATTTCAATCGGGTATCTCTACATTATCTTTGGATTTTAGAGATGAGGTATATCACGCACTCATACACAATTCAATTATTTAATCGGAATAGACAAAGGGCGTATTCCGAGTCAGACTTTCAGCGCCGTCAGCGATCACAAAAGCAAAAAAACGTATGAGTTTTGACAGCTGACAGTAATTCGAAACGCAATTACGGATGTTTTAATCGATTTCAGCGCGTCTCGGAACGCAGGGTAGTTGAATCTTTAAAAATATAAGTAGACAGAGAAAAATAGATTACACAAATAAGTGGTCAGATGTGACGTCTCTATCCATTGCAATTAAAAAATGTATGTTAAATGTTATAATGAATGAATCACGGGCGCGTTCCGATACGCGCTTAAGTGTCTTTCGAATCAAACAGTCAGCGCCGTCAGCGATCAGATTGTATGGGTTTCGCCTGCTGACAGTAATTCGGTACGCGCTTTGAGTGCGCTAAAATCGACTTCAGCGCGTCTCGGAACGCAAGGCACATCGATTCCTTTATTTGCGCGACCGCTTATATCAGGGCTGCCAGGTGAAAAGTTTAAATAATATAATCGTCTTTTTATCACCATTATATTTTTATTAATTTACCTAGTTTATATTCATTCTTACTCACTTATATTTATTTTTAGGTCAACATTCATAGGTCAATCAATCAATCGTTCAATTGCTTGCTACAGCAACTGACGTGTTTTACGGAAATAGGACATAATTTAAGGGAATCTATGGCCTACGACAATAAATAGTTTTTTTATTTATTTTATTTGCCATGCCACCAAAAATGGCAGTAAAAAAATTGTCGCTGGCAACACTGCGTTCAGTGGTCAAATGGTCATTCGTTTCTTACGCTTCGGTTCGGATGTCTATCGTGTGTTACGGGTTCTTTTGTCTCGACTCGATGGAAGTCGAATAACGTGCGCGCGCACTTCTAGCAAGTCACACTCACGCGCCGCGCCCCGAGTCGAGTCAACTCGAGTTGGCTACCATTTCAACTCGACCTACTCTAGACAAAGCGAGTTAGCCTATCGCTACAATAAATACGTCAATGATTACAAATTAGATTAGAGTAAGAGATATACGAAGTAGGATATTCCGAAATGCTTGTAATCACCAATTACAATTAATCACCAATTCAATTACATTCAATTAAATCAATGAAATCTATTATTTGGAAGCACTATTTTGTGTCTATGGTTACCTGATCGCCATGTTTGTTTACCAAATAAGACACCCAAGGTGATACTAACTTTAGATTTACTTTGCTTTTCTTTCTATTTATTTATGTGATTTAGTTCACTCACTGTTCAGCAACTGTTCAGTTCAGTAGGTACACGTTCGCGTTTGTGCTTAAATAATTAGATAATTTGTTTCGGTGTAATGAATTGTATACTTCTTATAGTTTTATCATTGACTGTCAGTTCATTGGAAGAAACAAATATAGACCTTGCAGATACCGATATAGATGGTAAATTCACATTTTATTATAATTTGTAATAATTTTACTTAGGGTTTCGTATGCCCTTGTTTTAATTAATTTCTCTCTTTCAGAGTATATTTTATGCCGCCACTGCGGCGGTGATATTTCTGCGGCGAGATATTTAGTTTTTATTTCAAGTCCAGTATCTCATTATGCTTATAACGATACCTTGTTCAAAAAAGAGCAGGTGTTGATTCAGGCGTTATCAAGTGGTATAATCTTTGATTTACCCATCATCACGTTGGCCCATTCTGATTGCGTTGGCATAGGCGAGGTAAAACTCTTAAGAAAAAATATTTTTTTTTATCTGTGATAGATAATTAAATTATAACCTATAAGTTTGTTTTATATGAATAATGATTTTACAGTGGGAAGAGCGTGATTCTTGGTTTCCTGGATATAAATGGCAAATCTGCGCTTGTCCTAATTGTGGCGATTTCATTGGCTGGCTCTTTCAGCCTGTAGACCCTGCTCAGGAGCCAGAAAAGCCCTTTTTTGCTCACATCTTATCAAGTTTGATAGGAGAATCTTGTAAATATTATTTAATAGGTTGTTGGTGTGCGATCTATTTGTTGTTCTGGGAGTCATTGTTGTTGGTGAAGTTCCCTTTCATATTTTGGATAAGGTCTTGTTTATCATTTCACCAAATAGGGTAGGTGACTGTTTGGTTGTTTTAAATCTGTATAACCTAAGGTGTGATGTCAAGTTTGAATTACTTATACTGTAAAACAAACATAAAAAAAATTGGTTTAGATATAAAGATACTAAATAATTTGTTTTGAATACATAAATACATAGGCAAGTCATATGTTATATTCGAAATATTCATAATTGCGGTAAACTTGCTCTTTTGGTATGTTGTTTGGGTCCACCTAGATAGTATTTATCCAGATTGCAGCAGTCTGAAATTCTCGCGCGCTGAGTAGATGTTGAAAAATAACCAAAAACGACATTGGTTTGAAGTGTACAAAATTCCTGACAGTTTAAGCCCTAATTCAATTGAGTAGGTCTAATAGGTCACACGATACAGGGTTCCCAATATTCACTATTTTCCCCAAAATGTTGAAAATTGGAAATGTCTAATTTGTGACCTACACAATTGAATTAGGGCTCAAACTGTCAGGAATTTTGTACACTTTAAAAAAGTAGTAGTGACCCTTGTCGTCAGAGCCTTCCAATGTCGTTTTTGGTGGTTTTTCAGCAACTACTCAGCGCGCGAGAATTTCAGACTGCTGCAAATCTGGATTATTACTATCCAGGTGGACCCAAACAACATACCAAAAGAGCAAGTTTACCGCAATTATGTTTATTTCAGCCTTTTTATTTGTACGATATGACTGGCCTGACAGTCATTTACAATATTATGTGCAGTTTGATTCTTTGTGTAATCATGTTGCTGTTTGAAAGTCACAGGTGTCAATTCCCGCAGCGAAACTTAAATTTAATCTTATTGTCACTTTCTGACCAACGACCATTAAAAAGGACGGGAGATTGTCGGCTCTTGAACATCAAATTTTATGTCATGAATGTCAATTTTAAGCAGGATCCTAAAACAAGCCATTTAGAATTACATGGCACACGTCAAAACTTGACATTTGCGCCATAAAATTTGGCGCTCACAATGGTTGACAATCTCCTGTCCTTTTTCATCGTCGTGGGTCAGAAAGTGACAAGACTAAGATTGAATTTAAATTTAGTTTCGCTGCGGAAATCGACACCACTGTTGATGCATAGTCATAATCATCAATCAAAAATCTGTGTTATTTCTGACCACAAATCACACTACTGTCTGTGCTTGTTACCTTCACTGGGTTCATATCATGATAAGAAAGTTCTCCCATATTCTCAAAGGTATTGTTTTTTATTAGTTACAGAATCCTTGGCAAAATACCCAGTAATTGGAGGCTCAAACTAAAACTTAACTGCCATGGATGCTCTTTCTGCTGAAGACAAGGAATTTTTGGCTAAGTGTGAAGAAGAACTTAAGGACCGTTACACAGAGAATGATGAACAATTTATGAAAGTGTTTAATGCTGAGCCTTCAGTGCCGCCCATCATAGACTCGTGGTGGGTCCCTCAAAATTCAGGGCGCAGGAGTGACCGCCGCCACAACAGACGCAGCCATCCATACGAGAGACAAGGCAATAGAGACAGGAACTATGACAGAAGAGATGACCGGAGGGACAACTATGAAAGAAGAGGGTACAATGACTATGATAGGGGCTCTCAAGACAGAGGGTATGGCGGCTACAATCGCAACCAGCGACCCAGATATTAATAATTGATTTTAATTTTTGTTACCTACTTAGTTTAAGGTGGTTTAAGGGCATGAAAATAAAATAATAAACATTTTCTCAAAAGAATATATTCTCAATTATTATGGCTTGATTTTACATTTTAACAACTTAGTAATGACATAATAAATCACCAATAAAGAGCTACAGCAATAATAGTAAGATGGAAATCATAACAGAATATTAAATAAATGTTTCTTACTGCTACTCAACGATTTCTAATTGTTTATTTTGTAACAATAATTATGCCAATATAATTTTAAAACCTAGTTTCTGAACCTAATCAATCAATCCTGATATAAATTATAATAATATTAAATATTTCTGCCTGGACAAACGCACGCTTATCAGCTTAACGACTTTTTTCCTCTAATTGGTAATCTGATTACATTTATAGTTTTCTTTTAGCTTTTCTACCATCAATAAATAACTTCATATTATTTGCGTGGTCATTCACAAAAATATATATATCTAATCTCAAATAGGAATAAGTTGTATGTACACAGAAAATAAATTATGTTGATATAGGTCGCAACGCTAGCTGTCGTCTGCTGACGGGACAATAAATATACACGACCTCAGATGAATAACATCATGCTAAGTGACACGATTTCTAAGCACAATGACGATTACATTCATCAAGCTCTCTAATATAACTATTAACTTTCATTACTATTTAATTATATTTTTAAATCGGCTACTCATTTCTGTATTGAAGCATCACAAAAATAATTTTGTTTACAATAATTCACATCAACTGACATATATTGTTATATTCGCCGTGTGCGCCCAACGACACGAGAGACGGAGTTGAGCGCACAGCGTCAAGTATAGCTCCATATTTTGAATCTGACCTACGAATACATGTGACAATGCTTCAACAATATAACACAATGTAACCATAATTAATCAAATCACAGTGTAGTGTAACGAAATTATGCTCACTAACTTAAATATTATGACTCAATACATTCAAACACGACAACATAACATACAAAATTTACTACTACACAAATTAACAACATATTGATAGTGGCGGTGCAGCCCTAGCGGCCGAGCCTCGCTCAGCCTCACACTTCAACTATGCTCAACACTGGGCAACACCAATAATGCGGCGCCTAAACACATAAGTCGATACCGATTTGTTAAATATAAACGTCTACGTAACATTATACAATCATGTTTTATCGTTACAAATATGTTTTTTTTAGTTTTCTTAACAACAATGCACAATATTAAATTGTATGAATTGACACGTAATCATTGGCGACGGTGCGGGCGCGCGTGACAGTCGCGCGGTCGTTTCCAATTAGTGCATAATATTGAAACCAGGTATAGTTTAGAACAAACAAACTCATCAAACGTTGAAATTAGCGAGGAATGTTTTGGCATTGAAATGTAGGAACACTGAGTTTGACGTAAACTATACTTGGCGTCAGTGGTGCAGTGTTTGCAGCCGCCCGTCGCTGTTCCAGCTCCTCGCCCACCAGCTCGAGCTGCACTACAGCTCTGCCGTCTCCTTAACACAATGACAATTGACTAGGATGCATGCGCCCGCCCCTCGCCCCGCGGGCGGCGGCGCCTCCGGTCACCGGCCGAACACGCTTCTAAATTCGGAGAAGATCAAAACATTGGTCGGTTTTCAGTACGTTTGACTAGAATGCGCGCGACGGATCGCCGCGACGAACAGTCTCGTGTCACGACGCGAATACAAAAATCATCAGACTCATCGGTACTAAAGTTGAAAAGACTGACTTGTAAAAGTGTCGAGTCTTCATAGCAAATTTTCATAAGATAGTCTAAAGCTTTTACTGATGTGAAATAGAAACGTGGTGCGTTAGGGCGGTGCCGGTCGGAGTGTCCTGACGACTGGGGAGGGGGGGCGTTCAGATGAAGGTCCAGCACTCCATGATCTTGACGATGAAGTCCTCGCGCGTGCTGAGCGGCTCGTTGCCGTACGTCGTGCAGCGCTGCGTGCGGCCCAGGTACAGGTCCCCGTCCAGCCACAGACCGAACTTGCCGCTGTAATAGACAAGCAAGCGTTTAAACCAGCTGACAAGACAAGGTTCAAAAGCAAGGCCACACTTTGACCAGTGCGTTCTGAGTTAGAATCCCGATGAACAAATTAACAATCACGGTCGATAGTATTTTTTTTATAAATGGCTTCACGCCTCGGATGCCACCAAGAAATCGGTACTATCGATGGCCTATCTATCGACATCATCGTGTGGGTTGTAAGGTCGACAACCGACCTCACAAACCTTGGTGTCAGTATTATAGAGTCTCCAAAGGCCGGGATCAACGGCTTAACGTGCCTTCCGAAGCACGAAATTATCTTTCTTTTCGGACAATCAGGTGATTCAGCCTGCAATAACCTAACCAAACTGGGGAAGTTTCACAAAGATATTTTTGCTTGACAGTGTCCCGACCGGAAATCGAACCCGGAACCTCCGTAATGAGCTACGAAATCTCGACCACTCGGTCACGGAGGCTGTTATCTATCGGCAACACTAGAAGAAACACTGTTTATGAAAAATCTTATTCTTATTATTTTGACACTTAAAAGAAATGATTTTACTTTGGTAGAGTTAAATATTGTAAATCGATCGTTGTAAATGCATGTATATTTATATTATTATTATTTTCCAATATAATGTAATTTGTTTAAGGAATAAATGATTATGATTATTAAATCATAAGTTTGGTAAGTTACTCACTCTCCAGCTCCAATAGAGATGTTGTCGGTGCTCCCGCGGATGAAGTACATGTTCTCGCCCGTCCAGCCCCAGTGCTTGAACTTGGTCCGCGCCGGTGCCGGCTCTGGAAATAAACAATAATTTATGAGAATGAAATCAACACAACTACTTATAGTATAGTATCCGCGTTTATGTCTGTGTAAGTTTCGCGAGTTCATCAATAGAATCCGGCAATAATGTAAACAAGATAGTTTTTTGACACTAACTTTCCAAAGACAAACCAGACTATGATGAGTAAAAAATTAATATGGCAATTTTACTTTATTGAAAGTTTTGTCGTCCGAGTTTTTTATTAAAATAACTATCATAAAGAAGTTAATAGGGGGCGAAATGATTGTAAGAAGAATGTATGGTTCCTTGTTGAAGTGAATATGATCAGAAAAAAATAAAAAAGTAAGTTATTACGGAGCAATCGTGTTTAAATTGGTTTGTTTACATTATTGCCAGATTCTATTGAAAGGCTCGTTATGCTGAGCCTACAGGAATGTTACAGTTTGATAAAAAACAGTTTGACGCGGTCTAACGTAAAACTAAATATTGAGTTTGAATGAATGAATATTAATGATTCATTTGATACCATTAATGCCCGCTTGTTTACTATATTAAATAAATATGTGAGGACATCTCACACACGGCCATCTGATCCAAAACTAAGCAAAGCTTGTATATGGGTACATTGGGTGCTATGCGTACTTGTATATTGCTTCCTTATTGATCATTCCATTTTCGTGTTTATTTTTTATTCATTTAATTTATACAATAAGTATCCAAATTTCCTTTGTTATTTAAGTACGGAGTGGCCTGGCATATGCGATGGAAGCGCCCTCATTTTTTCTTAACTCTACCTATATGTAACCAACTATAAGTTGACAGCTCTCTCTTTCCTTTATTTTCTTCAGTTATTCTAAGAGTAAGGGCAATAAATATGATTAAAATAATAAACATTTTCTAGACGAGCTCCATCATCGACCACATGCTAGTTTCAATCAGTTGGGACAATGATCAAACGCACGCCAAATCTAAACTATAGTGGCTCTGTGAGCTCCTCGCGAGCTGCTTTTTTTTTTGAAGTGGCTGAAAATTTTTTTTTTTTTTACGTTTTCAATTTCCATATGAAGATATGAAAAATCCACTTGAAAAATTTCGAAAAACTGAGTCGCTGAAAACTGCTCACAAAATTTCATGAGAATTGGTGAAGAAATGTAGGGAAGAACAGAGGGACATCCGCCGACATCCTCCGGACATACGAAACGGAGGCGCTTCGCTCGCGCTACGCGGACGAACAATGCTCGCTATGGTCTTTTGTCAGCATCTGACAATGGCGGACGTGCCTTCGTTTTAATTTTTTAATTTTAGTTTATTGAAGTGTTTAGTGTATAATTTCGAGAGTGTATTATCCAGTGAATGTTTCGGGACTATAAACTTTAATAGAACAGTTGAATCGCTTAAACTTTGCTGACATTTTTAGATGATGCCAAGAGGCCTTGTGGTGGCTTCAGTAATTGTACTATCACATTACTGAGCCCAATTCACCGAATAATTATCTAAGGATATATATCTTACCTAACCTACAAATATCACTCGACACTGGCGAAATACGTGTACATAAGATGTGTCGCCATTAGTTAGGAAGAAGAAAAAAAAATGCTCGCTATTTCCGCTCACCTTCCTTCTTCTCCTCGTCTCCCCCCTTTTCCGTCGCGATCTCGTCGCCCTTCTCCCCGGGGGGCGCGGCGGGGGGCGCGGCGGCGTCGTGCGAGGCGCGCCGCGAGTCCGCCGCGCGCTGGAACGAGAACAGCAGGGACTCGCCCGTGCCGTAGAAGTGCTCGGAGGGGTGCAGAGCGCACGAGGTCAGTGCACCGAATACCTGGAAACAACAATCAAATAGGTGATAGGGGCTTTCGGTGTATTTTTGCATAAGAACACCGTGGAAAAGATAGAAAATTATCGCGAAAAAAGTACTTAGTTATGCCTAAAGAATCTGTTAAATAAAATAAATGTTGCTTATCGAATATTCTTATTTCTTTTTATATATTGCTGCTAACAATATCGAAAAATCATCATCAATAGAAATTGCAAAATAGACATCAAGACAAATTATTGCAATTAGTTAGTTCAAAATCCACAATCCTTTGAGTCGTTAAAGTTCTAGAACACTGAACGGCTCCCATGAGGTTCTGCGTTATTAAGTTACTAGCTTCCCGCCCGCGGTTTCACCCGCGTTCAATGAGTTTTCCCGTGAAAATGAGGTGTTATCCCGTGGTAAAAAGCAGCCTATGTCCCATTCCAGGACCCAACCTATATGTTTGCCAAGCTTCATCCCGATCAGTCCAAGCGTGATTCGGCAACAAGCATCCTAACTTTCGCGTTTATAATGTTAGCAGGATGTGGCGTCCTGTCTACTCACGTTGTTGTCCGTGTCCTGGATGACGAGCAGCACGGGCGAGTCCACGCGCTGCATCTTGCGGTACATGGACGCGAGCGAGAAGCCGTGCTGCGACGTGCTGAACGCCAGCGACCACATGTAGCCTTGCGCGCGCGCAGGCAACACCGCGCATAGCTTCTCTCTGCAAATTGTTACAGTGATATATGAGTAAATATAGAGTAACATTTCCGTTTAAAAATAAAATGCTCCAACAATTTTTCTGAGATTTGCCGACTGCTACAGTAGCACGTTTGGTTGAATCGCGCGTTTGCGTGAATATTAATATGAGTAATACAAGCCAAACCTAATTCAAGTCTCTACCGTCTCATAATTTATATACATTTTATCCGTGTCTGTTGTTATCTTCCTTTGTTTCTGTCTTGGGTCTGCTGGAAGATATTTCTTTAGAAATAAACTGGCCTGTTGTGTATTTTACTTGTATTATTGTTATTTTCATGTTTATTGTGTACAATAAATGGTAATACATACAAGTTTGAAACATTTTCAAAGATAGAAGGATTAAAACGTTTGCCCTGGGCGGGATTCGAACCCTGTGACCCTGTACTTCGAAGGCAGGCGTACTACCAACTAGGCTACGAAGCCGTCGAAGCCGTTATAAGTGGGTATAGGTATAGTAAAGCTATAAACTTTTATGCAGGTATGCATTTAACGATAGGGCTTATAATAATAATAATAAATTCATCTATTTTCAGGTACAAAGTCCCATAGAATAGCAATTACAATTACAATCCACTGCACATGACGTCACGTCTTCAGTAAGGTGTGGCGAATTTTGTTACCAAGGCAGGTATACAATTGGTAAAACAAAAGTAATTGCGTTATAATAACAAAAAGGTATATTAGAACTAAATATATAGGTATTAGTGTTATAAATAAGCTTATATAGAAAGTAATGACCGGATAACACGGCTTTCACGTCAGATAGCTGAAAAATTACTAAAACAATGTATGGTGCGATTGTTATTTCCTTTAGATAAGTATTTCTTTCTCCAAATTAAATTGCACCATACCATTATTTGTTTTTCAAAGACAAAACCTGTTTTTTCTTGAGTATATTGTACGTGCGCCTACCTAGGGGGTTTTTTTTTTATTATACTGTGGTCCGACATAAGTAGGTACACAAAATCTGTTCTCGATTTATTCCATTTCAGCCTTAGCTCTTTACAACTTGTTTAGTAATAATACTAAAATAATTTTATTCATAGTGTTTTTAACAATCGCTTCATGACGTCATACATAACAGAAAGCTATACATAACTTTAAGTGAATAAAATTCTTAGTGCTCTTAGCAACAAAAAAGCTGCCAGACTGCTTTAAAACTTAAATAGTTATATTTTATGTACGGTCATGTTTATAAGCGGAGTTGCGTGCACTATACTGTTCGAAATAATAATAAAAAAACAAGTGGTACCTGATTTAGGACTAAGGGTAGGAAGCACCCGATTTACTGTACCTACCAATTTTATATACAGAAGCGCGAATATTAATTTTTAGGAATAATACGAGTATTGACTTAGTGCTTACACCGTAAGAGTAGGATTTCTCGATAGAGGTACTATTCAGTGGTAAGTTTTTGGCGACGCCTTTATTACACTGACATCAGGCCCTCGCTGCATGACCACCTTCGATAAAATAAACCGCGCGACATATAAGTGACCGCCAATAGTATCCAAGTGTATGTCGCGCGATGATAAGAACTACGTTACTATTGGCGGTTACGTTTTCTGTCGCGCGGTTTATTTTATCTACGGTCGTCATGCAGCGGGGGCAGCGCAACGAATTGAATTCGTTGGGGCAGGGTTTGTGAGGTCACTTGTCAACCTTACAACCCACGCGATGAAGAAGTGGTAAAGGATATTATGGATGGTTTACCTGTGTTCCATGGTGAATATTTCGGAAGTGCCAATGAGGTCGGGCGGGCAGAACTCCATGTCGACGGAGGCGCCCGACGAGTACAGCGCTCGCCGCAGCTCATCGCTCATCGACAGCACCTGATAACCACAACCACGTCTTAGTCAAACAACCAGACAACGCCGCATTCCGTTGAAGATCTACCAGCTTCAATCTGGCTTAATAACAACACATTTTCACATTTCTAGACAGAAACCATGCCAGGGATCTAGTGCTATGTGCTAGCATACCGCTCTGTGAAAGCAAACATTCACCAATTGGTTTCTAACATTAAGTATAAAGTATTTTTGACGTCATCGATCTTCAACCTAATGCGGCACAAATTACGAATCTAATTACTTTACAAAAACAGTGATAATATCAATAGACAGCATTCAGAATGATAGTGCTGATTCTTGCAAACACGAAATTTCGTACGAAATACAAAATAATTGCAGTGCCTAATAATTTTAGTTATTTTTGCCAAAATCGTGGGCTTAGTGCTGATCAATTTAGAGAGCATGCTGTGCTAAATACAGTCAGTGTCAAAAACGTATCGCCATAATTCCGAAGTATTTCAACTATTGGTTGAAGTGATGACCTACATCAGTTATTAGGCAAAATTAGGTCAGGCATTCTTCTTCTGTACTGTAAATTTTCAAACAAAATACAGCCAGTAACATTAATAGTGAAATTTTATTGACTCTACATTTTATTATAAGTTTCTTTACTAAATGTCTATGCTTTGTTTTATATTATAGACAATATGGTTTCGTGATGTGATATCACAAAAATTGAAGGCAATGGTGCATACAAGGCGCTATTGTAGTTGTAGAATAGAATAGACTAAAAAGGTAATGTTTACGAGTATACCTATGGTACAAATATTCGAATTTGCAGTTATGGAACATTTTATGCTCACCTAAGGCATACATTTTAGGCACTGACTATATATAACTTATTATTTAATAAAATGTTATTGATTTCATATTAACAAGTGCAGATAGAACATGCTGAGAACAATCTTATTCAAAATTAATTCGGATAATAATGGGAATGAATTATAAATGTATGAATGAGTGCTTTGATTAGGTAGTGGACACGGTTATGGAAATGCATGATGTCGACAAGATGCACTAATGACGCATTCCCGACTACAGTTCACATTCAACAAACATCGTGTGAAATCGTGCGTTCTCTAAACAAATTCATTCCAAAAGTGATATAGCTACTAACATTAACATCTAGTGATTACATTTTCTTAAATCTAACAGTTTTTAAATTCTAGATAAAATACGTTGTTTACATGTCTGTCATTCATTAAAATGGGTACTAAAATTATTTTAATGACTCATACATCAAAATACACAAAGAGATACTTAAGTAATGGTTAGACCATAAACTACGTTCGTAAACTACTTAGATACACAAACCAACATGCCTGATAATTAGATATATCCTGAACTATTCCTAATGAATTGTAGTTCGTAGACATCTTGTTTGTGACTGCAATTGTAGAAATTAACAGCCCATAACTAAAACATAAAATAATGAAGTTTCTAGACGTTTTTTCGTGGAAACTTTTTTGTGAAATCTACATTTAAATTGCTTTAAGTTATTTATTTTGGCAATGTGCCTGGCGTATCAGATATTTGTTTTACTGCCTGAATTTAAAACGAATGGTAATATTTCGAGTAAGTAGAGTCCTGTGCTTTGGACGATCACCCGGCACGCTTTTATGGTTTCTCATCCTCGAACTGAAGTAGTGCGTAACACCTTACTTCGTTATTAAGCAAATCGATTTTATGAAATAGCTCTGTTGTGGAATAACTTTGGACTGTTCCAGTTACTTTACGAAGCCAGAAATATTTTTAAAGTTTTGCATTTCAAGTTTTCAAATGTTATGTAGAAACAATGTTTGAAATGTTGTTTAAATTAATGTTACTTTATTGAAAAAAGAACCATTTTTTTAAATTGGTGTACCTCACCTCACACAGTGAATGTATGGTTGCCCTCCTGCGCAAGTAACGTAGCGTGTGTCTCTTATTAGATTGACATATCGAGTGTATGGTGCCTCGTCTCTGCATGGTCACCACATTCGCCATGAAAAGCTCTATGTTTCTTATTTTCTCCACGATCATACGGAGCACACGACGCACAAAACCGAACACTTTGGTTGTTTTTACTAACGCCATGACGCTCAATTTTAGTATTACGATTTATAAAATGCACGTTTCTTTTTGTTTTGAAATTATATCGGTGCAATTTCACAAAATCTGCATATCACTGTTGATGTTGCCTTCTTAGGTCGATCGCTGGTGGATAATGGTGCGCGGATGTTATACAGCTTTAAATAAGTACTGGTTTCTGGTTTGCTTTACCTGCAGAATTTACGGCTGTATCCCTATAATGGCCATGTTGGCCTTTAGTTATAAACAATTATTTTCCGAACACTGTCATTATGCAGATTTTTCGATCCAGTTCCCTCATGTGGACAGGAAGCGCTTACAAAGCGAACTAAGGAGTGCTAGAGAATTTAGATCGAAGGAGGTTCTTATCAGCTAATCGAATTTATCAGCTCTCCAGTTGTAAGTATGAAGATCAAAGGATTAGTGTAGGATTACCGACTTTATTACCTACCTAAAAGCGGTTATAAAATAACGTCACTGATACTTTCAAATGTAGAGTGAGCAACACCCTTATTGCGGGCCAGCGGTTTTTTTTTGCTTAGTTGTTGTTGACTTATATGAGCTGTTGATGATGAAATGAATTGCTCTCGTAGGGGGGGGGGGGGGGGGGGGGGGAGCTCGACCTTAGATCAAATATAGGCCTCGACCGACGACGTCCCCCATGATCGTATATAAATAAAGTTAAATGTTTTGTTTACATACCTTTAATTGAATAGTGAAAGACAATACACATTAACTTGCTATTAAGTAAAATTGCTTCCTAGTTACTAGATAATGATGATTCAGTATATTTTTTTGCTTTTATTAAAGACGAGGTTAATGGAGCAGCGTTCCAGCTACGTAAGATTATTTTAAAAAATGCACACATAAGAAAATACTCATTGAAATGTTGCAGCTTAAAATTAACATGTTGCATATACCTATATAAACAAAGAAATACCTACAGTATATTAAGTACACACAAAGTCGCAACTTTATTGACCATATAATAAATAGAGATTGTGTTTTTTATATTTTTAATCTATATATAGATTTGTAGGGATTATCGGAAAACAAATTGACTAGTAATATGAACTAGAAAAACATAGCCCGTCTCAATCAAACCCGTACCACGCGTGGTCGCCCGTTGTTTTACAAAGTAAATAATACAATCTATGGAGCAAGTCACGTTTAATAAAACAATATGTCTGAGCGTCCAAGCGTGAAGCTAGCTGATTCATGTCGAATATTTTTAGCGACCCACGTATTGATCCATGTTTCGACACATTTAATAAACCAATCGAGTGTTACCCGTTATCTTCTGTAAACACAATAATCAGACGTGTCTAAAAGTACAATTCAATTAATCCTATAACCCTTTGATAAATTACTAAAATATCGAAATAAATCATTATTTATTACGATGAAAACATCGTAAGTAGTTTTATAATAAACATTATAATGCCAAACATGCATTTGAAGTATAATTTCGAGTAAACGCGCCGCGTATCACGCGTCTTGGACCTCTGGCCTTGACCTCTCTATATATCTATGACAATCAAGTGTATATGAAAATGAAAATAGATTTATTTAACCATTTGCACAGACAAAATCACATTAACAACGATCCCCGCACTAGGATAAACCTGTATCGCGGGAAATCTTACTTTGGTTAAACAGAAATATTGACAATTATGTGCTATATCAAGAAAGATTAAACAATACAGTTTGGAGACTACAAAAAAAAAGAAGAAATTAAATCTAATCATCGTAATTGCCGACAAGCCCAAATTACATGCATAGACAAATAAAACAATATAAATATACATGCATAATAAAATACATAATATAAAATATATATATATATATACATATCAAAGAGTTTTGTTTGAACTGAGCTATATAAAACGAAATATAAGTAATTTTCAAAAGCACAGTGATATACACAACTTTAATACTAGAAATAAAGACAAGTTGGTTGCTTATGTTAGCCGACTACATAAAATTAGTAATTCTTTTAAAGGCAATTGTATACGCTATTACAAGTTTAAAATAATTATAAAACAGAAATTGTATAAAAAAGGTTACTATAGGATATCTGATTACTTAGAGGACAGATGTCCATGGGAATAGATTGCTTGAGTAGCAGGTTTTTTCGATATATAATAAGCAATAATTTTGTAATTGACAATATTTTACTTAAAAAAGGAAACGCAAAAGATGCAACGACTGTGGAGTTTCTTCGGTGAGCTCTTCTCCACAGATTCCACCATTGTGTTAGTGAACCAAAAAAAAAAAATGTAATGACGGATCTAAGAAATAAATAATTTTGACTTTGACTTTGGAAACAACCCATATAATATAAATATTATTATCATTTTTGTTCCTAGATAATGCGATTATGTTTTTTTCTCTGTTTAGGGCACACGAAGACCTCGAAGCGTTAGTGTCGTCGACGGTCATTCGCCTTTTTCTCTATAAATAGGCACTTGGATTCATTCCACTTGAGCTAGGAAGAAAAAAATAAGACCAATTGATGGTATTGAGTACAAATATTTTATGAGCGATTATTAATTAGGAGCACGCTATTTTTCTATAAAATTAATACGATATTCTAGTCGAGTCGAGAATCTTTCTATCATAAAAACAAAATTATATGCGACGATTTTTAACTAGGTAAGTACTTTATTTGTGGCGAAGTAGTTTCAAGTTATATAAAGTCCTACCTAAGCTAATTTCTTATACCGCGATAACCCGCTCGGTGAGAAGGAAAACAGTGATTGTTTTACATTACAGCTTATCAAATAGCGCTACATAGCGATTACGCGAAACTTCATCTAGCGTACAGTATCGATCGGCTACACAGGATTGTTTTTTATGTGCGCATATTTATGTAAAATCAAAGAATATAAGGTATAATAGTACTGATAAATATAGTATTTAGACTACATAATATATTTGTATCAGAGCGATTGATACCAATATATTATACGTACGGCAAATTTCCCAAGTAATAGAAAACAGGAAAAAAAATAGTAAAAATAAAAGAAGTAATAATAAGAACGAAGAAGTTACCCCAAATAATAATAATAATAGTAGTAGTAAAGTAAGTTATTATAGGTACTTATAATAAGATAGAAAAACAATAGAACAAAACATCAAAAGCGCCTGTTTTTATCGAACTAAATATTTATGTATATGCGCAGGCGCACAGATATAAAATGCGCTTGGGTTGATTGATTTCGTACAATGTAAATGTAAATAATTGCGGTGCTAAATATGCGAAACGCAAAGGAAATGAGCAATACACCGACACCGACTGGGCCTGGCTGACGGACGTGGCAGGCATCACCAAGGAATCTCCTGACACAAACGAGCATTTAATGAGTAATGCCGGTACTGGTTTCTGGTCAAGGTTAATCAACCAAAGATGGGCCGTAAGTAGCTATTTCGAATAAACTAGAAACGTTCATCAACATCATTAACAGTTCATATACGGCCCCACTAGAAACAATGTTGTGGTGTATTCAGGGTATGTAGAACCTGTTGACGTTTCTTTAACGGTACCAGCTGTAGGCTCACCTTCTCGCTTTCGAAAGCGGGCTCCGGCGACGACGCAGGCGCAGGCCCGAGCCGCACCATCTCTATCCATTTCATAGTCTGCATTTAAACACTGAATGCTACACGTCAACAATAGTTTGTTTTAATACACCGCGATGCACAATAAGAAAAACCACGTCCACATCACATTTACGAGTGTTTAATTTAAAAACACCCACGCGATTACAAGGTTTCGCAAGCAAACACTGAACTGAGCACTGGCGTCGGCCGCCGCTGCTTATAACAACAAATCGTTTGTATTGGTACGCCGGGTCCGGGTTATGGGCGGGTATTTATCGCGGTTACATTCTTGTTTGTTATATTCTTGGGGCCGATGGTGTCGATGTTCGTAATGGCAGTAACAGCGCGTGCGCGAGGCGAGTGGGATTGAACAGCGCTGCAGACTGACTGCCGAATGTAGAGACGAAAAGAAAGGCAGCCAGCACGCGTCGCGACTCCGGCGCCGACCCCGCAACAACGCGCCCACTATTCACAGTAAATGTTTAAGCACATAAGTGCGGAAGCGAAACCACAAGCCAATTAAAGGCAAAGATTTAATACCGCAAGTTGCAAGTTGACAGGTGAACAGGCCGCGGTCGACATCTTCGGAAGCTTGTCGCTCAAATGTGCAGGGTATCGTTAATGCAAAGCTATAATAGGAGCTGATTAGCGCAATCGCATATAACAATTTAATTAGTTTGTTGTTGAAAGTGGTTAGTTAGGTTATAAAATAATATATAAACTGTGTCCTCTTCATTAGCATGGTATTTAGAAGTGAGTAGTTTTGGCGTATCGCCCCCCCCCCCTCGTATCTTCTATTTGCTACCGCAATCTGTCTGCTGCGATGTAATTTGTTTGATTATGTCTGACTGACCAGCCCAAGACTTGAAGGTGAGGCGCGCGACATATCCGCACTCCCAAATTAACGACCTGACTGAATTAAATTAAAATTCTTTTGACAACTTCTTGCACATTAATATCTGCTCATTTAATATAATAATGATAGTCTCCATTATATTGAAGCTGTGAGTCAAAAATATTTACTTTAGCTATGTAAGCATATTATTATGTCTGTCTGTCAGAAGATAAGCTAAAAATAAATATTTCTCGCTAGACAGACGGGTGTATAATTTCTACCAGCAAAAACTGGTAGTGTCTATAAATCTAGCTTGCTTGTAATTAGTGTTTAATTACGGTCTACCATTTGCAAGGGGGTTCGCTTTTTCTTGAATTTTTTTACTTCTATGTCATACATCACATCACACTAATATTATAAATGTGAAAATATATTTACATGTTTGAATGTTTAGATGTTTAGATCTTTGGATGTTCGGAAGTTTGTTCCGCCTTCACGCTTAAAGTACTCAACGGAGTTCGATGAAATTTGGAATGGAGATAGTTTGTAACCTGGATTAACACATAGAATACTTTTTACGGACAAAAGTCTTATTCCCACGGGAAAATCTTACACGACGCGAGCGTAGCCGCGGTCGGACCGCTAGTATAATTTATGAATCTCGGAAACAGCTGCAACGATTGGGTTTCGGGTGCGATAAATCGATCTAGCTAGGTTAACTTTTTACTAAAACTGGATTTCCCCGTGTTTTCAGGCCTAAAAGAATTGGTACGCCATATCATTAAAATAGAAAGGTATTTTCGCCGTCGTCAAAAACGCTACGAAAGCTCAGTTGGAAAACAGCAAGTCTGCAAAGTATATTTCGGTTCTTTGGATCTTGAGTTCAAATCTCGACAGATATTTTTTGTTTTTATTTTATTCATGTTTCTTTTTTATTTGTTATTTGTTATTTACTTTTTTATTCTTTCATTTAGTTATGTAAATACAAAAATGGCAGAAATTAAAATTCCTGTATATTTTTTCGTAGTCCGAAGGTTTTCCAACAGATACACCATCGAATTAACAAATGCATGCATTTCAACATGTTCTTATTATAATATAATATATAATATTATAATATTTTAAGTAAGTAGTAAGTGTTCTAAGTAAGAATATAATCAAACATCGATGCATCGATATATTTTTGAATTACTCAAAACTACATAAAAGTGCAATGGACAAATTGGATATTGCAAAATAAAATTTGCGATAAGAAAACTACTATTACTATCAAAGGTTATTTCTATTTGCAACGAGTCAAGTTCAATAGAAAGTACAATAGTATAGTTCAGTAGTATAGTTGTGTATGTATAACATAAACATGAGAATAACGTGATTTCCTTATAAAAATGTTAATTTAGCAGTAGATTATCATTTATCATTTACGAAAAACTAAATATCTATACTAAAACTCAGGCGACGTAGAAAAGACAGCAAAGCAAAGTTGAAGAAAAGTGCAAAGATCACAAAATCAAAATGCTTCATATTTCCATATTTGAAAACTAGTCTTACCCGCCTAGCCGGCCCTTCCGCACTGCATTTAAAGACCACATTCAGGCTGCATTTTAATTAAGAAACCTCATAAATCAGCAGTAAAGTGCGTCTGGCGTCAGCAACAATTAGCGGATAAACATTTAGATTAGTCAAGGCGACACTTGGCGACAATTGCTGCAGACAGACATGCAAATTAATTGTAAGACTTTGTTTTAATCTTAACCTTGAGAAGGGTAGATGGTTTTATAAAAGTTAAAAAGCTAGAAAATGTGGGTTGGTTCCATTTCAACAAGAATAACTAGTGTAATAAATGCTATAAATGAAGACTAGCCTCTTATCGTGCAGGCATACAAGTGGCAGATGCATGTAGGTAGACAACAGGGCAGTGTACTTCGGGACCTTCAAATGTGTCCCTCAAAGTCATAAGCTCCGGTCATCTTACAAGGACTTATAAAACAAACAGTATGTAAATGAAGTGTAACGAGGGTAGGATTTATAGATAAATAACATCTCCAACCGTAATAAAATTACAACAAATTCTCTCATCGAATAGTACCCATGTCAAAAAGTACTTTTTAGTTTTATTTACAAAATATCAAAATGCATCTGTCGTCCTCTTGTGCTTTAAATAGCACAGTCAGATGTAGAAGTTGATAGCAAGATAAAATCTTTATTGACCGACACTAAACACAGTAGGACAAGTACATGTAAACAGTAGAAGATGGGTATATAAACAAACATCCCTGACTATATAGTAAATTAACAATCTAGTACATAGAGGGACAATCTACGTATAAGTAGAGGGATAGCTTATAATTTAAAAGCAACGGATTCTAATGCTTGTTCTTTATTTATTTGCTACTCGTATCGTTGGCAGGATAAGAAGCAGTTTGAAATTAGAAATATTTTCAGTGTGTGCATTAATTAGTTATCTAGTAAAAAACTTAATTATTATTATTAATATGGCTGGCTGGCTTGGCTAGTCAGGCTTGCCAAACTTGGCTTGAACTACAAATACCTGCCTACACGATATTCATCTATCCATGACGAAAATGACTCAACCCATTCTATTTATAACTCCTTAAAACTGATATTTTCAAAACATGTTTTTATTTAGATGCGGAAATGATAGGTACGTATTGTAAAGTACGTTAACAGAGGTCGTGATCCTGTCATGTATCTATGAAAATGTTTGATTTTACGGTAGAAAATCATCAGCACTTAAACGTACTCATTTGCAAGTTGTATGTTTTGCTCATGCATGACAATCAATCTACCTTTGACGATGATAATCAAAATGTACAGTCGAATTCAAAAGTCCATCCATATCACGTGCGTATAACCCTCTTCGTATTTTTTTATTCTTGTGCATACAGTCTCGTACACTTCATCTATAACAGCAAAGACCGAAAAGAAAATACTTTTAGGAAGTAGACGCACGTGATATGGATGCACTTATGAACCTGACTGTACAAGAAAAAAAAAGGGTGCAGTCAATTGAGATGGATATCTCTATGTATTTTCTTTATACCGTACACATTCACTTAAGTGAATCCTGTCTAATCTGGCTTTGGGAAAAAGAAGCCGGTTATACAAACTCTTATACGAGTTAAAACGAGAATCATCAATTAAGTAAGACTAATTTGAAAAGCCGGTTATATCTAAAAACCCAATACGAGTTAAAACGAGAATCATCAAGACTAATTTGAGAAGAAATTATTTTATCAAATTGCGCCTCCCGCGTTATTCCCATTCACGAACATTAGTATAATGGCTTTTCCAAAACGAATCTTTATAGTGATGATAAAAAATTCAAAAAAAGAAAAAAAAAAGGTATGTAAGCGGCTCTTTAAGTTTAATAAAAAATAGTATAAGATGCAAACATCGGAATAATCCCAAAATCGAGGCCAAGGTCTTACCGGCAAGCGGCACCTCGCTTTAATAATTTAATTCTAAACCGGTTGACCCCTGAGCTCTATAAGAGGTCTCTACTCTACACTAAGCTGCTAGATTGTTATTAGCCGGCAATTGACTTCCATTATTTCGTCATAGTAAAACCCTTGTAAAACCTAAAAAAAAAATATCTACGTGCAGCGTTTTTAGGGTTCCGTGATCGTCCGTCTGTCTGTATGTCCGTCTGCGGTTTAGCTCAGAGAACCTTAGTACTATAATTTGGCATGGATACACATATTAATCATGTCGACAAAGCTGAAAAATAAAATCTTTAAGAAAAAGATTTTTAGGGTTCCTCTGGTACACGTGAAAACCCTCACTTCATTTTTTTTATTATGAGGTATCGTTGGATAGGTTTTTTTTTTTAAATGGGGGTTTGCTAAAACCATTTTTCGATGTTAGTGTACGTTTCAGAAATATTTCGTTTTAAAGTGGTAAGCAAAACCGTTGTATTTGAAAATGTGAAAAAATTCACGGTGGTAGTGTATATGATGAATTTAAAAGTAAAATTATCAACATCAAATAGGCTTTACAGGTTATCGAATAATAGACCAATTTATAAAAATCATAGAAATATATTTTGATGAATGTTAACTGTCTTAAACAGGTACCTAAGTAGTATTGGACAACTACGGAACCCTACACTTTGCGAGGCCCGGCACGTGCTTGGCCAGTTTATAAAAATTTTCAACTTTTGTTTTATTGGATATCACTTACATGCGTTGCTAGTAGAGCTGGTGGCACACGGCTTTACCTTTGTATTGTCATCTTGCGTATTTTATCTTGTAATGGCTATATTATTATCTAATAAATATTTGTTTAACTAGCTTCCACAGTGTAAATTCTCTGTCTACCCCCCTGGGGCTTTGTTCTAACAGTATTCTATTAGCGTCTTAGACCATATACTCAAAGACTAGCATGGGCATGAACTAGGGTTATCCGAATCACAAAATTCTTTTGTTTTGTATGATAATGGTGTAGATTCCCGCAGCTAAATTAAATTTAAATTTTATCTTAGTCTTGTCACTTTCTGACCCACGACGATGAAAAAGGACAGGAGATTGTCAACCACTGTGAGCGCCAAATTTTATAGCGCAAATGTCGAGTTTTGACGTGTGCGATGTAATTTTAAACGGCATGTTTTAGGATCCTGCTTAAAACTTACGTTTGTGACATAAAATTTGACGTTCAAAACAGCCGACAATCTCCCGTCTTTTTTCATGGTCGTGGGTCAGAAAGTGACAAGACTGATATAAAATTTAAATTTAGTTTCGCTGCGTAGAATTGACACCATTATGTCAATAATATTTAATCTTTTTTTGTCCTAATACGTACTAAAGTACTTTAAATTAAAAAAAACAATAGTTGTAAAAAAATCTTTACACTCGTATCTGCCTGCCGTGAGTGCTATGAAATACGGTGTATTGAATGTCCAGTATGTACAACACGCGGGCACAATGAATTCAGTGAAACCATGGCTAACTAGCCATGAAGTTAAACGCTTCATCACGCAGTTGTATGGGTTCTGCTTTCTCTGCCGTGACTGTCCATGTTTTTAATTAAACGTTTTATACGAAAGAAGAATAATTATCGTGAGCTAGAAGTTATTTAAAAAATGAAAAATACTGAAAAGAGCATTAGGTGACTTGTAAGTCACCACCAAATATAATGTGTATCTTTTTTAGCATATTATAACTGCATTCTAGGTATAACTAACTCTACTGATATAGTTTCAGAAAGTTAAGAGGGAAGAATAGCTTCGCGATCCTAACGAAATAGGTATTTTGGAAAATATTTGCTATCACTTGTGCGCTTAAGCGACCCCCAATCGTGCGATAGAGAGCGTTGCAGCTCGCGACTGACAATAGGTACTTTACTTGATGAAATTCCCATTTCGGGAGAAAACTTCAACAAATCACTTTGATTTTGATGTCGATCGTTTCAGCACAATATATTCTAGGTTTATAGGTTTCGCTTTAAAAAAAATACATTGTTTTTGTTCAACAAACGGCTTAATTCGACACAGTTTTAATCACAAAAATTGCGTTACTTGATGTGCCTCTAGGTTTGAATCTATAGTAAATTTTGAAAAAAGGTAAAACTATAAACCTAGTCATTTATTGTGTCAATAACATACTAAAAAATCATGAAGATTGGAAAATATTTAGAAGTGGAAAAACGTTTTCTCTTTTTGTATGGACGAGCACGTACTATTCTTCCCTCTTAACTGGTCAGCTGTTAGAAAGTACTTCACCATATCATCAGATAAAATAAATTTGGCGTGTAGTAAAAAGTTTAAACGCATTTCATTTATAGTATTAAGAAATTCAAAAAAATATTTTGCATAACTTTTTTTCTAAAATGTAGCTAAAGGCAAAACTCGGTGTCATCATCAGCTATCCACCTACTGGGAGGCGTGTAGAGGCGACCTGGGCATGTGGCACATTAAGCTGTCGGACACTGCCTGAATTCCACGCGCCATTTAGTCCGTCTCTATCGGCTTCGGCGAGCTGACAGACAAATGACCCAGCTTCACTGATTTTAATTGGATAGCTCTGTTGTAAAACGTAAACCATGGGGATATAATTGGAGAAACGATAGCATACTCTATAGAGTACCTATAAATTCAGCTTCCCTTTTTAATAGATACTTTATACGTGAGGAAGGCCCTGGCCTGTTGTTATGGAAATCCTTGATAATTTTATATTCAACTAGGAGAATGTATTTTTCTCACCGAAAGATTAGACTCCATCACACAAAAATTCCAAAACAAATGGAACCTAAACTCGAGATTAAAAAAAAAACTAATCATTCAAAAAACGTTGAATTCAGTAACTATACTATTGTCCTATCCACTACGCAAGTAAATAAGTGCAACATTGTTCGTGTCCTGCGATTTTCTAACAATGATGGAAATACGACTAAGGACAAGTTATTTTGGACAATGCCTTTGTTTTGTTATTTTTATCTGCCATCAATTCGAAAACTTGAAGAAGCGATTCCACTATGATCCATATTTAGGCCATATTGTCAGGTAGGAAACGCGGCCAGTTCAGAGAGGAAACACGGCCAGTCTGCTGGGCACTATGTCTTGCGGAGACGCACTGGAAGTTATTATCTTCTATTTGTAAACATTTTGTATATTTTTAATTTTTTGTTTATTAATAGTTAATTAGTAAGGAAGATTCAAAACTGATACGACGCACGTCTGCCAGCAACAGATGCAATTGCAATAGAGACAGGAATAATTATTAAGTATTCAATTTCCACTTGTCGTGTTTTCTTATTTACATTAAATTCCAATTAATCAAGTAATGCATTCGCATATTTTTCCGCTGCACTGGTTGACTTGATTCAGAATGTTAAAGATTTTGTAAAGATTACACGAAAGCTAATCACACAAGTATTTGCGCTGGGCGAGATTCGAATCGGCGACCACGAGTTTTGTAGGCAAGCGTACCACCAACGAGACTACGAAGCCGCAATCTTGTCTCTCTTTGCCTCCGAATTCATTACGTGCACGCATTTGAATTAAAACATCCGTAGCGCAGTCCGCCACGGCCCAAACGTTTGTAAACATATTGATAAAACTTTCCACGAATACCAGTTCACAAATCGTTTTACAATTTAAATCAAAGTCGGTGTTGCTTACCCCGATTTTTAGTTGTAGACTTATTTATATATCGTATACTTAATGTTTTAATTTATAAAACTTATGATGATTATTATGTCTGATCTATGATGTCTCGATTGACTGCAAAGTTGACATAAGCCATAAACACAGACCAAGACCTTTCTGTAATTTAAAAAGTTTCACTTCTCTGAAACCTGAAATTCTTGATTTTGTGGACAGGCTAGCGTCTTAGATGCTCTAAGGCTAGCGTGCAGAATTTTTCGTGCTTCGGAAAGCCCGTTTAGGATTTAAAATTATCATCTCAGAAAACAGTATTTTTTTTATTTTATCTTCTTTTCTTTTTCTTCTTCTATTATATATATATTTTATCTCTCATAGATAGAGCGATTACTATTATGTTGTAAGTATATCCATAATAATTTGCAACATTAATATCAACCATAATTATGGTTTGTTTATCACGCTTGGACCATAAAGGTATTGTTTACGATTTGTTCAGTATGACGACAAATTAGATTGCATTAACCATACGCCATAGGCACCTATTCGTATAATCCGTAGTAGTTAGCAGTAGCATATACCACAATGCTGGGAACTATTAATTTTCTATTCACGTATTTAAATACACGTTCGCATACTGTTAAAAGGAAGGTCGCCCGTATTAGTCCTGTTTACGCAAGAGCCACTAACATGCAAATTAGGAACATGGGCCTAGAAAAAAAGGTCCAAGACTAGGAATTAACATTATAAAGAAAAAAGTGGAAACATTATGATTATCTGAGCCGGATTTGGAGCAAGGCGCCGCGCCGCCGCGCGCTCCGACGGCCACTGACTTCGATATGCAAAACATTTTGAATATTTTATACCCGAGTCGAATTTGAACATTCTTTAGGAATAGATTATTATTGTTACAGATAACGTTTGTTAACGAAATATCTAAGAAGTATAAAGCAGAAAATGAAAAATTTTGTCGATGTTGGACAGGACTCGAACCTGCACTCTGAGCATTAAAGTAAAAAGCAGTGTTCAATTTCGTCGACCTTTCACAGAGCTGATAATGCGCCATAATTGATAATGCGCCTGTGTCTGGCCCGGATAGCCAAGGAGATGCAGGTTCGAGTCCTGTCCAAGATCGACAAAAGTTTTCATTTTCTGCTTTATTCTTTAGGTAGTTGAGCAAAGCAAAAAACTGTACAAAAACTACATAAACAGTGTATTTCCAGAATAATTCAATTATGGATTAAATTGGGTAACTATGAATAAATCGAAATCAGAGTCACATCCCTTTTGTATTTACTTTTCCCACACTAGCCTTAATTTTCGATATTTTATAATCATGTGTATTGGAATTTTAAAATGTATTAAAATCTGTATGGCTGCATGGATTAGTTACGCTCCCCTTTAATCCGCGTTAAGCTGAGCGCCGTTGCATAACTGAAAAGGTAAATATTACGCAACACAATGGTGAGGACGGTTACGAGCGGCCATTGTTCCCAGGCTAGTGTACGCTATTCACGTTACATGTCATTCGACAACGCCGTACTTTTTGCCGCCAGAGCCGCAATTTGCCTAACAGTACAGGGGTAATGATAACTCCAGGAGTATGATTGATCGGTACAAAACACTGAAGGTACATTTGATAACACTAAGTTTGTTCTTATAGGCAGCACGTGAGTGCGTGCACCTTAGGGTGCTTGTTTGGTATACTTAAATACAAGTAACTGAAAAGTTAAGTAAGGGTAAAGGGCTTATTTCTGTTATGGCAATGTCAAATTCTGTCGAGATGACGGTTACAGTCAGCGACATTTTACTCATAATAAAATTAAAGTGAATGTTATCTTTTAGATCTCTAGAAGAACCTATATAAATCAGGCATGCTTAAAATACAACAATCCTTCACAAAATGTTTTAAACTAAAAAGCTACTAGTCTGCAACTTCACAACCTATCCATGAACTAAGAGCATACAATCCACTTAAAATCTATTTACAAGTCTATTCTAGTCCAAGACGCATAATTGATTTTAATGGTGCAAACATCAAACGTAATTCTAGCCTTATTGCAGGGTTCCAAGCTAGGCTGACAGATATTCAGGGCTGCATTCACAAAAACGAGTAGCTACACTACGGTAACATTGGATCTAAGATTCCGACTATTAGGAGTGCTTCTTTCTAAAGTGATGCAGATAAGTAGGGCTGAACACGAAGTGGACTGGTCTCTACCGTTATTTTATTGGCCAATAAATTTCCGTTCTTAATCGAACCAACAATGTTTTGGAAACGCGTGATCTGTCACGTAGACGCGGCGGAAACTTTTTGTACGACGGAAAACTTGAGCGCATCTTTCAGAATATTAAGTGTTATTGATATAAATGATAATGGTATGTATTATTTGTTAAAGGCTGAGTCATTTAGATGGCTGTTTGTTTATACTTTCATGGGTTAGCCAAACAATCATGAACGAACCATGAATCATGAATCAACAACGAGCGCTTAAAGAATCCAAACAATGCTATTATGTGGATGAGGGCATTTTGTTTATTCGGGTTTAACTAACCATTCTTCCCTGATTATTTGCATAAATAATTGTGTACAAAGTCAAGTTACAAGTATGTGCATGAAATTACGTTTACTTACTAAGTACTTCAAAGTAGTAGTCATGTAAATGAATATCTAGACATTTTAAAATAGTTTCATTTAGAGAGAGATACAATTTGAATTAATTTCGCTGACGGCATCGAAAGTTTCCAATTGCGTAACGCGTCTTTAGATAAGAAAATTTCAAATTTGATTTGACATTCATCGAGTTTCGTCCAGGTCGTGTCCAGCCCGCAACGGGCGCCGCAGTACCTCCGGGCGGGGCTCCTCGCCCAGCGAGTCGCCGAGCGCCTCCGCCTGGCTCTTCATGATCGAGTATATTTTCACGTAAGGCGCCTTCAGCAGCTAGAGTACCCACACACCATGAACAAGTCAGTTTATATTGGTATACAGAAGATACCCCGACAGTTATTTATAAGCCTCTACGTAAATAGTGTATAACCGTGTGTTTCAGAATTTCGATATGGTATTATGTATGTTTATTGTTCTTTATGTGGCGATGAAAACGATATCGTGAGGAAACTAGTAAACGCCTCCGAAGAAATTCAAAGGCGTGTAAACGGGCCTGCCTGTTTTGGTAAATTTAGGAAAAGGTTAGATTGTCCATGTGTGTGAATGGTAAATTCGAGCCCTTCCATGGGCAAATATTATGGTTATTGAACAGTTGTGTCAAAGGTATTTCTATAATCTTGCACAACATGACTTTATAGTTATTGCACCATATTATTAATTTCACATGTTAGTTTATTATTCAGCCCACATGTGGCGCCAGACGGATCTGTTTGCACAGACAAGCGTACAATATTATATCTATAATATTAAGCTGTTGGCTCAAGGATGATCATTATAGACTAGGTAAATGTGATGTAAATATATGTAAATCTAAGACTTTAGGTGAGGATTAAGTTTGTGACTATGCTGACAACTTTCACAAATTATCTCACACTTCTGGAGTATTCTCTGTTTGCATGCGTTTACGGATCATAATTTCGCCGTTAAACTAACCGATGTGTGTATTCAGATATCTAATTTTAACATTTGTGTTCGAAATATTTGTCGTAAATTCTTATTTAAAATTAACATAGCTGAGAAACAAAATATCTAAAATTACTAATCAATAAATAAGTTCTATTAGGTTGTACCAGATTTAAAGCTATAAATATTGGCTGAAGATAATTGTGTTCTAGAAAGATTATCTAGAAATCAAGACAATTAATTGAAAAATTACTCTTAACGATTTTCCTTATGATTTACGTCTGATCCTATCAGCGTAGCAATTTGCTTATAATAATTATATGAAGATCACACCTCTATAAAAGCCAGGCGGTTTCATGTCAATCTGCAGCCAATATCGACAGCTTTAGATATCAACTGAAGAAGTTATTGTGGAGGATCAACATATCACTTAGTTTATTTACAACGTGTAGGTAGATAATAGTGTTGTTTAGACTTTATTATACACACTATCTGTAGATAATGAATGCACCCAAAAGTTTCTTGTTGTTGTAAAAAAAAGAATAAAACCTAGGTATGTCATAGATATTTTGGTGTGAAAAACCTTATGAGATGAAACATCGGAGATGATATTTTACTGATAAGGGTAGGTATAATTGTTTTACTTGTCGCACAGGCGAGGCGTGCTAAATACCACGTCACAAAATATTTATAAATATGTATATTTGAAGAAAGAATGAATGAACTGTTTGAACTAAATGATTGTGATCAAAACTTCCTATCGGTATCACTTAATCGGTATCCCAATAATGTAAAAATACGAACAATAGTGCATATTTTAAGAGTCAAAACATTCATGTTCAATGTGTACTGTAATGTGAATGTGAGATGCATTGTCGTTAAAACGTGTGTTAGAAGCGCTGTATAGAAAACGAAGTGTTGATAAAAAGAGTAAATGTATTAGAATAGAAAAGTTAGTAGGATTGGAATGTTTAATAAGTGAAGTCTTACCTCCCATGACTCCCTGGTGATGTCGGAGACGTCGCCGGTGCTGCCGGTGCGTTCCTGCGACAATACAGTTGATTAAACAATCCGCTCACACAAAGGACAGAACACACTGAGAAATTCTCATTGCCACGAGATACGTACTGCATTTCTGCGGATTATTTGTATCATCTGGACGGTCGCCAACCGTTTGTTGGTGCATCTTATAGAACCCAACATTATATACAGTTAATTTCAGAGAAATATTATTCGTTTGCTGTTCTTGCAAGAAATTAACACCAAAACTAAACTGCGCAGTTCGCAGTGCGCAGTCTCTAAGTAACGCACAAAATCGTCGTATGTTCTTGAAACTCAACTGATTTTAAACGTGCATTTTATTTCAAGACCTTAATTACCACTACCAAAATCTTGGTTCACACTTCCGTAATAATGAACGGTGCCACTCCATAACATTGGCTACCTCTAAAGGCGTGGAAAATACTGATATACCTAACCCATAATATAGGTATTCGTTGTATTGTAGCCAGTATGTGTTTGGCTTTAAGGATTAATTAGTTTGCTTGATGGGAGCGGTCGTAATCGTAAATACGTCGGATCGCATCTGATCTGTTATCTTGATGAGCGATGATGGCGGAGATAACTACTATACTCATAGGATTATAATAGTCCCAAGATAGTTGACTGTCTACGTTAACGTGGACTAAATATCGTGGACAACGGGAATAGACCTTCATTCGGCGTATGAGTACACCATTGAGAAAAACGTTGGGGTCCAAATGGATTATTGTGGCAGTTTTATTGTTATATTTTTCTTAATCATAATAACTTTGTAAAAGTAAAATAAATTGCTGAAGGTGTAGTTATAGTTTTGTTTTAATATCATATTATAGTACACAGTGAAATTTACATCGTTTTGTTCCCGCCGTGTAGTGATAGCACTCGTCAAACTGAACAACTTTCCCCGAAAAAAAATATCCTGCGACAAAAAAATTTTTGGTCTCTCCATACAAAGTGAGACTCCCGACCGACCCATTTTGTATGGAGAGTACAAAAATATTTTTGTCGCAGACTACACGGCGGGAACAAACCGATGTAAATTTCATGCTGTATAGAACGAATATTTTTCTGCTGTCCAACGTATTTAGATTTACCTAATCTAACCTAACTTAGGTTAGGTTAAATAAAACTAGACTTAAACTTTGAGATAAAACTACCCTTATACGATACTATGATAATCTGTGAACGATTTTGGGACTTTGTAACAGGGCGTCTATCTAACATACCACTTGGCCGACTAAAAAATAGTCCATGCTAGTGGCAGACAATGTGTTTGTGAGTGTTTTATAACCCAGGTAATTAGTACCACCTATATAATATAATGGTGTGACTTTCATCTCGGTATCTAATGACGAATATTTCTAAAAAAATTATCATTCATTAATTTCCCTGCCTCTAAAAAATACAAAGTTAGGACGAGGCAACCTAATTGTTTCAGCGCTTCCTGATGACCTTTATTTAATGTTCCAGGTCACAAGTCAGTAGTCAAGAAAGTAAGTAATTTGTACCAAATTACTTTCTCCACAAAACGTTTCAGGAATAATAAAGGACATGCAGCATGCTGATAGTTCCTGTACAATGTTGGTTATTTGAAATTAAAACAATATGTTTTAATAATTAAAACGATGCACATATCATTTTATTAAATCACACTAATATTATAAACTAGCTTTCCGCCCGCGGCTACGCTCGCGTTATGTAAGATTTTCCCATTGGGAATAAGACTTTTTCCGTAAAAAGTATCCTGTGTGTTATTCAGGATAAAAACTATCTCCATTCCAAATTTCATGTGAAAGCGGAACAAACATCCAAAACATCTAAACAGCCAAATATATTTTCACATTTATAATATTAGTGTGCTGTGAAAATATAATAATATGATGTTTGTTCGGTGTTCACGCCTAAAGTACTGGACAGATTTGGATGAAATTTAGAATGGAGATAGTTTGTACCTTGGATTAACACATAGGATACTTTTTACAGGAAAAAGTCCAGTTATTCTCACGGGAAAATCTTAAACAACGCGAGCATTCACATAGAAATACAATTTCATTATATTATAAATAGGACTAGGACGTACGTGTGTAGCCGCGGGTAGACACGTACGTCCTAGTCCTATTTATAATTAAATATTGGATTGTTATTTTTGAGCTTGATTATTATATTCAATGACATCTACTTAATGAAATTGTATTTCTATGTGAATGACATTTTTATATATATATATATATATTTTTTTAATTAGTAATTTAATAAAAATGTGACTAGATGAAATTTATACTGATATGTATTTTTTAAGATATTATTTCGAACATAATGGCTGTATTGGAAATGAACGAATTAATTTACAACTGTGGTGTGGCCGCATATTTGTGTTACTCTTGTCTTAAATAAAATACCAGGAGAAGAAAAAATAAACAAATAAACATTGAATGCTTCGTTTATTCATTACAAGTTCTTCTAAAGTTCACACTGGCCATTAGTAAGACTGGGTGCAAGCTTATAAGACATACCATTGCAGCATTGTCCCCTTTTAAACAAATTACATTTTTGACCAATAATTTTGCATTCTTCTCCATAAACAACGCCAGTAAACAACCCGATTATCACCACCACCAGGAGACACCATAGTACACATTGCTTCATCATTATTTGTTGTTGCTACGTTGCTAGTCGCGAACCGAGAATCGAATGAATTGGAGTCCGATAATTATCGTTTGGTAACACAAGGCGAGATAACAAGCAAAGGCGATGAATATTGAAATATCAAGCCTCCCGTGCGATTGCGAGATTTTCAAGTAGCCGAGTGACAAGCTCGAGTACTATTTATACTTTTTAATTTATCAAAGTTTAACCTTATTTGATGTTGATGTTGAACCTTAGTTAATTTAGCTAGAACAATCGATTCGAAAATATGGCGGGGTTCCGTAAACCATTTTCGTTATAAAAGACTTTTGTAATAAGATTTTTCTAACTAGACTCTAGCTAGAGGATCACATTTGCAAAAAAAAATGTTTACGGTAATAAGATTCAATGCACCTTGCTCGAAAATTGAACTTACGAAGGCAGTAAACTGTGCGGTAAATGCGTTTTAGCGCACTAGTGCGATTTTATTACAATTTTTTTTTTAATTCCTACGGTTTTCAAAATTATTATACAGCCAGGATCATTCTGACAATAAAAAATATTTAAATAGATTCATACAATGAGAAAAGTATTTTATATTTTTTTATTTCAACAAATTGTATCAGGAATATTATCAGCTAGTAATATTTTAATTATAAAAAATAAAATTATCTCGATTTAACAAAGAATCAATTCGTAGAGGCTGAACGTCATTTATACATAATTATGTTTATAAAAAAGAAACCTATTATTTAAAGGTTGGCGTTAATTTTGTAAAATTTTCATTGTTGTTATTTCATGAGTGGTAAAGTGGCGGCTTTGGTGTGTATTGCGCTGATTTGCGTGTACTATTCCTTTACTTGTGCTGTAAGAGCTTGTTTTTTGCCAAATTTCTTGATTCTAATTCAACGCGAAGTGCTCTAGGTTTTGTGAGTATAGAAGTTTGAATGAAAACATAACTTTAGATCTTTTGATTGCGTTTACTTAGAAGCTTGAAAATTTTAGAGCTCTTTAATACCATAAAGCAAAGTATTTATTATTGTTGTTTTTGTTGTATTTATTATTATTGTTTTTAACATGATACCTCTACGCGTTCCTAAATAAATTGTCTTGACAGACGAACAACAAAGTGATCCTGTAAAAGTTTATTTTTTTCCTTCTGAGAGACGGAACCCTAAAAAAGAATTGACGTGATGAAATAACGCGTGACATAAAATATAAGACAGCCGTTTAGGTCATCGTGTTTTGTTGTCACAATTTTTTTTTTTAGATATGGACAATCTCTTTTAGTTGAAAACGTCGTCGTCACTATCCTAGAATTCAATATTATAAAACGTTGTGTAACAGCGTCCATAGAATGCTCGAGAATAATCATGTCATCTTCTACTTTTATGATGTGATCAACATGTACTTTCTTCGACAAAGGTTCACAATATCTGGATGTGGCCAGAAGGATAAAAACCAATTATCACAATTTTCCTTCCAGAAATTATTATATGGTGTACGTGAATTTTTATTGATTTACTTTTATAATTAAGAATGAATAAATATCTCTGAATTAATGAAATTGTTGATAACAGGGATCTTTTATTAGCTATAATAAAAAAAATACTACTGTATATGAATATCAACAAAAAACAGACTTTAGACTAGTATGTACAAAGTAACAGAAACAGGTATAGAGATGGTAGAGTATACTGTCGAATCTACCAAGTCATTCTGTTACCCTGGTACGTCGCCCAGCGCGCGGCCTGTATCGGTCCGGGACCAGTGCGTTAGAAACAGACCCGTCATCCTGTCCCCCTGGTGCTACTGACCTTCTGTCCAGGTTTGGCGTCGTCGTCGTCCCACTCGGTGTCGCTGTCGATCAGCTCGAAGCCCTGTGCGGTTACGTCGCCCAGCGGGCCGTACCGGTCCGGGACCCAGTGTGTTAGGAACTTGAATAGATCGTCCACCCTGAAATATAAAGGTTTTCTTTAGGTATGGGCTTCCGTGTGAAATAAAAGTTTTGTACAACTCTCTCGAAACAGGGATCTAATTCAAAGTTATGTATGGTGAAAGTATGCCGTTGTGTATTGGGGAAACCTTCATGACCGCCCCTGGTTTTGTACGCCACGTTTTTGATGTACGTGGTTTACAACGAATACGCATTCATTCAATACGAGGACACCCACACTCCTCGCCCATACACCATGGACACTTTTCATGGTGCGCCACGATCGTATTTGTTATTATAACTATAATCGTGATAATAACCGTAGTATCTAGTTATAAGGTCCCTATTGATCTTTATGGTTTCAACTGTCCTGCTCTGTTTTTTTTTGGTGATAATAAATACAACCAATCAATCAATTAATCAGCCTATACAAAAAAGGGTATAAAGTATATTTGTATTGTTGTATATTACAGTTACCTGTTGCGGGGGATACCGAACCAGTACTCGGGCTTCATGCGCTTTCGGCCGTAGGACATGAGCGGCGTGGTGCGCGGGAGTGGGCGGCCGGCCGGCTTTCCCATGCGCAGGCGCAGGTACAGCGGCGGGTCGTCGCTCGCGCGCGCCGGCCGCGGTATTAGCTCTGCAACGGGGTTTATATATATATGGAGATTTTTTTGGCGGACTAATCGCTATTTCTAACATGCAGAGTGGTAATATAGCGTACCCCTGATCAATAAGGAGATTATGATATTAAAATTGGCACAATTGAGGGGTTTGTAACCACGGTTATATTTCGGAACGGTTGCACGCTCCATGGTGAACACTTTACTACTCCTCCTCCATGGTCATGCCATGTTTGAAATTATGGTTACAATCCCGTAAGTAAATTGTGCCAATTTAGATGGGTTAGTATGGGTTACTCTGAAACTACAAGACATAGAAATCTGCTCTAAGCAAACATGTCATCGATTTTAGTGACAAGAAAAACAGCATTCATACATTTAAAAAATAATATAGTGTGTATTATCATGCTAAAAAGTTCAAGAAGGTGAGTTTCTCAAAAAAGCATACAAACTGATATATTAAGTTTATCATTTTTAAAAAGTTGAAGAAGGTTATAGTAAATAAGGAATTCGTGTTTCTGTTATCTGTACAGATAAAATAAAAATAAAAAAACAGAAGAAAAAAACCGGGTAAAATTCATTAGAATATAATTTAGAACCATGGGCTGAATGTACTCTACACTTTGTAGAGACCTATCACTTGCATCCTGTTGAGAACGGAGAAAGTGAGAGCTCAAGAGAACCCTTCAAAATGATCATGATAAATACTCACTATCAAAAGAGGCGAAGAGATCAGGCATGTCGTCTACGGAGACCATGCTGCGGTAGTCCAGGCGCGGCTGCGAGGGGGCCGAGCTGGTGGACGAGGACTTGGTCTGCGAGCGCCCGAACCCACCCAGCGAGCTCCGCCTGTGCACACACGCTTAATGTAGCCTCGTAAGGGTTTTCTGAATCAGTCTCGCCAAACTTATCGACGTAGATCATAATCGTAACTGCTTTCTGTCGCCCTTTAAATGGTGTCTTCCGGTATCCGAAGACCGCGATAGTCACTGAACTTAATCCAATTTGGCATGAATTGTTTGTCTGAATTACTACGCGACCATGTTTAGACGAAAATTAGGCGTTTTGAAAGCAGTGGTTTGACTCGTATGAGCTTTTTCAATGAAGTTAGAATAAATTATTTCAATATAAAATATTAAATTTTGAATCATTCAGTGTATCGGGTAACCAGTCTATGGAAAGCTGGATTAGGTGACTACCGCGCTTCCCCGCGTTTTTCTGCATAAACAATGTCTTAAAACGATAGAAGGATAAGTCGATATGTTTGGCGAAATTGTTAAACCGTGCACTATTAACTTATATACGAAACTTAATTCTTAATTTGTTGACGTTTAAACTGAAGCATAAAAAATATAGATAAAATGAAAACGATGCACTCATTTCGTTACATAAGTACAGTAGTGTAGTTTTTTTTTTCTATTCTGTGAGACAAAGTTAGAAGGAAATAATTCCTATTTGTTTTTTTTTTAGTATTAAACAATACAAGTTAAGTTACACAAAAAAAACTAAAAATGACAGCAGAGTGACTGATTAGAAGTTATAAGCTGCTGCACATAAAGACAGATAAAGATATTAAGGTAGGCATTTAGCTATTTTACATTATGAAAATAGTACAGAGTGGACGAAAATAGACGCGCCTGTGGAAAAAGAATAGCAGTACATTGATAAGGCAATAAATATAACAAATATTAGTAAAGTTAGGACAACAACAGTTATAGACAGCTCAGCTTAAAGCTAGACATGCTTAGAATATTTCAGATAAGTTCACAAAAGTGCCAGTAAGTTAAAATGGTAGTGGTATGAAATGAACGACAATGACTATATCTAACATATTGACATATTCCAGTACTCCTATCATGTTGTCGAATGACATGGATGATGATGTGAAATTCTACCTATATACAAGAAATTACTATCGGATAAATCTATTTTCCTAACACATATACAACATGCCATCCAGCACAACCAGAGAAATTGAATTTGACCAATTATTTATAATCTAATTAACATTTATTGAACAAATAACAATAAGAGACAAGACAGAAATGACATACACATCGGTGGAAGAGACACCTAGCTAGAGAAGTGGGTACGGGAGGAAATTTTCGATCATAGTAACATCTGGAAAATAATACTTAGATTTTTATCACAAAATTTAAACAGTATAACCCATTTAATTCCCTATTTTAACTAGTTTTAGATACTACAATTAAAAAAATCTAAGTAATAAGTTTCAGAATAAATGCCACTATGATTTTTAAAGGTCTTTGTTATTCTTCAAGGCGAAGGTGCATTAAAAACAAAACCTCATTGAATTGCCTACACAGGACTTTTATTTATGCGGTCGGTGACGAGACATGCCGAAAACAGAATTCAGAGTAGTAGTGAATGAAATTACATTGAGAGCATCGTCCTACAGCCACCACTACAGGAATATCGGAGACGGACGATGCTGCAGCAGTCCAAAATTATAGGATATTCCTTTAAAAATGTCATGTCATATAGACAGCAAAATAAGGTTCAATTTTCAATACTTTCTCTTTCACGGAGAAGAACAACCGGCCATAGACAAAGAGGCTGGGCGGTGGGCACATCGAGAGGCAATGCGTGCGCGCACGTACCCCGACGCCGAGAACACGTCGTGCGGCGTCTCCTCGGAGGGCGTCTTACTCAGGAACAAGCCCGTGCCCAGCTCCACCAGGTTCATTGGCGAGCTATCAATCAACCCGGCGTCCACGGTAGCAGAGGAAACATTCCAACCCAAGGTTAAGGGGGTTCGCGCGCTAGTCAGCTACACCGTGACTACTGTTCGACAGACCAGTCAGATTCACAAGCTGTGTCGTCATTTACAGCGTACAAATTACGCCGGCTTTGAATATAGAACACGCTATGAATATAGTTTGTGAATCTACTACTATTTTGACTGTGTTCTTTACAGTAGTAAGGCTAAAGGACTTAACGACCAGTGGTCGTGGTTATAAACTAAAGCGCTAACCCCCAAGAGGTCTTACCAATCGCAAGCTGTCAACATCGTCGAGCGTTTCAAAACTTTATGATATGTTTTACATCATGCTTATAGTAGTATACATATTATGTAGTATTTTTTCTTATTTCAATGCCAAGCGATATTGCTAGCTCGCGAGAGTTAAGAAGCCTTATCTTCTAGCATGTGTATATGTGTGATTCAATACATCGCTGTGGTTATTAGTGAACTTATTCGATTGTTGTTATGGTGAACAATCGAGCGGTATTTAGTCAGTACAGTTTCAGCCACTAGTGTCACACTATTATTAGTGCTATCAATTTTATTTGCAGTTTAAGTACAGGTGCCTTCAGAAAGTATTGTTTTCTGATTAACGGCGCTAAATTTTGCATAGATGTCGCCACTACTGCTGTACATTCTACACATGAATAAGCTTTCATACAATTTGGCAATGTTAGTTTTCTTGTTAGTAATATATCATTTGTGATTATCTATCACACAGGTTTTGGAAGTAGCTTTTCGGGTGTTGAACATATAAAGTTGTACACACACGTCACACGTTATTCTAAGGCACTTGTTTTGGGCCATTTTTCTTTTGTTTTATCTAGTTTTCTGGTCATACCTGTTGAATACTTTGGAGAAGACGCTGGTAGAGTTGTGGCTATCGGCAGAGGTCGGGAGGGAGTCGCCCTGAGAGCCTTGCGAGCCCTGCTGGCCTCCCTCACCGGTCAGACCTTCCACCCAGGACAGCGGGTAGGAGAGCCTCTTTAGCATCTGAATAGAAAGGAAACAAAGAGTTAGGGGATGAAAAATAACTATGAAAGAGGTACTTATTTATAAGCCAGCATTATCTGATATGCACATAGGATGTCCCGAGTAAAAAATAATATGATCTTGGAAAGAGTAGACAAAAAAATATGGTATTTGCTGTGACTTGACAACCTATTCAATCTTCAGCCAAGTACTTATACTTTTTTATGTAACTAAAAACTGCTAGGTGTTGCTATAAAATTTAGCTTATCGCTATTTATTTTTTACTTCTTTTTTCAAAACGTTCTCTGGGCCTTGTTAAGATACAGGTGTCGTCTAAGCAATAGGCACTTACTTTATTTTTCTTATCGGGTTTATCCCTGTCTTCCTTCTGGTTGTTGCCGCTGCCGTCAAGCGAGAAAGAGACAGCTGCAGGTTTGCGAGCTTGCACCCTATCGTTCTCTCCGAGCGGTGGTGCGGAGAGCGGAGGCTCGGCGCGAGGCAAACACACTGGGGGCACCCAATCAGCTGACAGCACTATGTCGGCATCGCTGTATACCTAAAGACACATTGTTTTGGTTATTTACTGATCAGTCCACCTTTCCTTTTAAAGCGCATTGACATGAAAATAAGCACAGATAAGATTCATTTGAACACTGACTGATATGCTGACATTAAAAACTTTAAAATTGTTAAAAAATTAAATAAGTTATTAAAGTTCATTTGTTCACCTGTAATGTAGTCTTGCGGGACTGCAGCCACCATAACAATAAAGTACAAATTAGTTTAGAAAATATAAAAACAGAAATTTGAGGATATAGGAGATAGAAGATAAATACTGCATCAGATAGCAAGAGCGAAGAAACTTGCCCTTCCGAAAATAAAGAAAAGAGAAAGATTACAAAACAAAAGAAGACACCTTATTCAAGAAAACGAACGATCAAGAGTAACCATAGGCGCAACCAAAGACCATTCCATCATTTCCCAAGTTGAGGCCACATATCCCTCCCCCGGTGAGGGCTCACCTCCTCATGCGACCCCAGCGACATGACCTCGACATCTCGGTCGATGTCGGACGGTTTCCGTTTCCCGCCATATTGCCCCGCGTCGTGCGTGACGTCACAGTGGCACGGCGGCCATTCGAACATGGACGCCTCCGTCTCCGGAGTCTCGGGAATGGGTTCGATCTCGTGATAGAGGAAACCGTAATCGTACGAGCCCTAAAAAAGCGTGAGGGTTAATTTGGTGCTACGTGTTTGTTATTCTATAAATAAATAACAGTAAAAGGCAGTGGGTTGTAAATACGCTCGAAACTTAAATCATTTTCGGTATAGTAATTTATGGGAAATTATCTAATACCAGGTGTTACAAAACCGGAAGGGTGTGAATCTGCTCGTAAAACTGAACAACTTTCCCCAAGGAACATAGGTCGAAAAACGATTTAAAAAAATCGCATTCCCATACAAAATGTAGATGGTCTCCATACAAAATTTACTCGTCTTTTTGTAACACCGTGTATATATAAAAATTAATCACCGAAATGTTTGTACGCGCATAACTTCCAAACGACTGCACCAAATTGGATAAATTTTTCTTTTATGTGTTCCTTATTGTCAGGAGAAGGTATGTATGAAAAAAAATGAGGCTTTGTATGAAAATCAAAATAATAATAATGGTAGGTGTAGGGTAGGTGTAGGGTAGATGTTGGGAAAAATGGCAGGACAACGTCTGCCGGGTCAGCTAGTTTTCTTATAAATATAAATCGATCGATACTTACGCATTGGGAGATTAAAACGACGCATCTTGGTTCTAGCGTTACTTCTAGGATCGTGAGCTACGTTACGAATAGCATTAAAATAGTTTCAATAAGCTTTTATCACCTTAGAAATTAACATTAAATGACCTAGATTTTATACCACCTAATAATAAGGGTCGGTATCAGATTGTCTAGATAGCAGTATGACTACACTACACTGTTATAGGGTCGGGCCACACTTATCGACGGCGATCGATGGTTTGCCTATACAAAACGCGCGCAAAGTATGGAAATCCTTTCACATCGACGACGCGGCGAATGGATTTCCTACGTCAAGTATTAATCTGATCTTGAAATGTCAAAAAGATCATTCAAAGTACCTTATTTTAATTGCAATTTGAAACGTATAGTAGGACAATTTGATGAGATGTTCCCAGTTTCTTTTATATTCTCTCTGAGCTGGCTTAACGACTAACTAGAATCCCACCTTATCATAATGCAGATAACGCTAGTTACTTTCTTGGCACAGGATATCGGTTCTCGATGTCGGAGTTTTGAAGTAAAGTTTTCCCCTTTCGACCAGCGACTCGTCCCTTATTTATAAGCAGATGAATTACCTTCTTAGAGTTGGTGGGAATGGAACATGAGGGATCCCGGATATCAATCCAGGAGTCGTGGTACGATAGCTTCACGAGATGTTGAGCGTCCCCCCCAACTCCCTTATCAGCCGACTCGACTTACAAATCCTCCCTTTATCTTATAACAGATATTTACCTTCTTAGAGTTGGTGGGAGTGACATGCAGCACGGGATCCCGGATGTCGATCCCGGAGTCGTGGTACGATAGCTTCACGAGGTGTTGAGCGTCCCCCCCGACTGGCTCATCCCCCCCCTCGGCCGACTCGGCGACTGACTCCGCCCTCTCGCCCGCGCCGACCGACGCGACGTCCAAACTCTCGTCTTTGGCTTGATCTGTGGTCGAGGACACCTGTGGAAGGATATATGTTAGTTGATGTTTAAGAGAGGATAGAAGGAAGGGTTTAGTTGGTATTGTTAACAAGTTATCATTTAGGTACGATATGGTTTATAATGATTAATTTATATTTGATTGAATTGATAATTTATTGATTGCTATTTATTGGGTATTTTATCTAAAGACCATAAGCGCCATTCCTTTTAGAGATTTTTCAATTGGATTTTTGATGATTTCTTATGACACGTTTGTTTTTTACGCTCACCATTTTAAATCAAATTACTATTGGTTTGTAGTTTGCTAATGCCAAACAACAGATAAACCGATTTGTATAAAAATGGGATAATGAAATAATAATTCGATCCAGAAGATAATCTTCTTCTTTCGTGTCGGCAAGAACACGGGCTAAATCTTACTTGCCCAGAAAGCGGCTACCGTGGTAGCCCTCTGGTTACTGACAAGTATGTCCACACGCGAGCAGGTGGTCGGGCACGCGGGACAGTTAGTGAGGTGTACCATGGTTTGCAAGGGTTCTCCACATTCACAGCTGGCGTCTGCGCTACTTGAGTACCCCCACCGACACAGGTTATGTTTGCTTCGGCCAACCTGGGTCCTCAGTCTATTTAGACCTCTCCAGGTTGGCCAAGGTTCCAGAAGATAATGATTTCTTTGTATCTATTATTTTAGAAAATGTAAAATCCCCAATGATAAAGTGTTAACAGACGACAGTTATAGCTGAAAGTAAGGTCGAGGAAGGATATCAGTCAATGTGTCGCCGTACCTCGCTGCCTTGGTCGATGGACATTCTGTCCTTGCTCGGGATCGCCCAGTGATGGTCCAACAATGACTTCCTCCTATCTTCTGTGGTTTGCTGCTAAAGCGAACAGATAAATGAACACTCTATTAAAGCACCAAACATTGGACATTGCAACATAATATAAAAACAATTGCTTGCATACTTTTTAAATGTGCCTATAATAATAAAAGCCCCGCAGATGTTTTACTAAGGATACAAAACTGTGTCATGCATTACTACAACCCAGTGAGCAGGTAACTCATTTGATGCAAAGTGAAATTTCATCTATGTTGAATGAAACATGAAATAATTTGAACATCACACACGAATAGAAATTATACCTTCGAGTTCAATGTAACCAACACATTGCTAGATAATAACTTGAAGCTTTTCAATTAAGCGATATCATTCTGTCAATTTCGTGCTTGCTCTATGCATGTGATAAACTAACTTCATTTGCCAACAACTGCGTAGTATTTTAGGATTTCCGCAAAGAAGATATTACCAATTTCGCATTAAATTCTTGACAAATGTCATTTCCGAATATGCCCAGTTTCTGTGCAGATTCCGATAAAAAAAAATAAGGACTTGCACGTTATATTGCGAGTCTAACAATTAACTTTTTTACGCCTTCTATCCTATAACGTTTCAAAGTTTCTATTACTTAATCATCGACTTTACTATAATGATGATTACAAAGTTCGCAACCACAATAAATATAAATATATAAAAGTAAGCACGGAACTGACAGACGGATGCTACCCATTCTACTATGAAGTGGCCATATTTTGCGTCGCTACATTATAAAGTTCACATAGAGACACTAGTGGGCAGACTAAAGCCAAGTCCAGCACAGTACCTGCAGGGCGGTGGGCGTGACGAGTTCCCGCTCGAAGGCCTTGGGGAAGGCGGCGCCCCCGCGGTCCTCCTCGGAGCCCGGCCGCTCCTCCCCCTCCGCCGCCTCCGCTCCCTCCCCCGTGGCCGCCTGCAGCTCAGGGAAGGTTTCATCCTGGATTAACGTACACAACACTGCATCCACACATCTCTCTAAAATCTTTAAATGGAAGTGGATGATTGGAGCAGACATTATAACCATGTATACCATGCTGGATGGATATTATTTCTAAACGCTCTCTTATAATATACAACTGGGAAACTAAATGATGCGAAATTGAACTGCTTTTGTTCTAGAATGTTTCCATATTCGCAAATATCTTCTTTTTTTTACAATCTGTGCAAAAATCAATCAATGTTTTTGTTCTAATCAATGTGTAAATGTTAATAATTTTAGAAAGTATCCCATTATTATATATAAAAATAAATATAGTATAATAAAGACACGAACTAGTTAAATTTGATCATCAAATTATGTTTCTTGATTTTCCAACAAGTTACTTGCAGTTTTTAGTACGTCTACTATTTGGCAAGGTCTATTTTCTAAGCAAATTAAAATAACTAATTTTGAAAGGCTGTCTAAAAGTAGTAAGCCTTGCATCAATTGTCCAATAACGTCTTATAAGCATATGCTACAATGACAATTGCTATAATTAGTCTGTCCTCCAGGTTTAGTCACCCGAGCCATTAGTCTTAATTACAACGTCGTAAAGATTATATATGACTTCAATGTATACCTAAGATTAGTGGAACTTACTTTGACTAGAAGTGAATCTTTGCCGGGTGAATGTTCCTGTTTATTCATGTAGTAGATTTCAGCTTGCTCGGCTCTGAAAATAAATAAATGTAACCTTTAGAATCAGTCGAAATTATTAAGAAAATGAGTAAAACTAAAGCTTCCAATTTGTTCCTAAAGGGCTTCACACACGGCAGCTATAATGTACATTTACCTGCTGCGTGTAAAGCTATACATCCCGGGATGTAAAGCTATACATCCCGGGATGTATAGCTTTACACGCAGCAGGTAAAATAATACATCTTTCCCTTCACAGGGTGTTCTTATTTTGATGTTTAATATTATGGACCCCTCGAGTTACTTAGATTTATTAGATAGTTCACGGCACATTAATAACGTCAAGGTGCAGTGATACGCAATAGTTTTCAAGTTTCGTTAGACAAGCTTCGGAGACTTAAGAACTTTTTAGCCCTCTTGAGCCTATGGTCCTTTTTGGTCCTCGGAGAACTAAAATTTTGCGCAGAGTTTTAGAGCTCTTTAGCCTTTCAGCCTCCGCAGTCCCTACAAAAAGCCTGCGCGCCGTATAAGACAGCTAAATAAAAAGACCATGGTCCTTTGGAACAAGCCATCTCATTTATGCAAAACTACGTACCTACCTGAACATACTGTTTTGTTAAATCATTTTAAATAGGAAGGTTTACTAATATAACGCAAATAACGATAAACAACAAACATAAATAACCCGATAGAACTAAAAAACTAACAGACCAAACAAAGACAATACATAAAAATATACACTTTCTGTTGATTAATTGATATTTTACTACGCCCTACCTAATCTCACTCTATTTTGAGGTAAGCAAATTTAAGTGTAACCAAAAATTGTTGTAATTTTGCAACAATAAAGAACAGATTTAAAATACCCAGCAATTTGGGTATTTACCCGGTAGGGTATACAATGGGTATTTACCCACCGCCCATCTCTAGTCCTGATTTACGCGGGACGTATCGATTTAGAGGGGTCTGGGGACCTCTCTAGTGTTTAGTACCTACTTTGTGGTGTCTCTGTCTATCACAGAAAATCACTGAAATTTTTGAACACCCTTTTCGAAGCGAGATGTATTGACAGGTATTGGCAGGAATTGAGATATATCGAGATATATCGAGATGTATATTTTCATACCGCTCGGTATCTTTGATGCGAAGATGTAAAAATGTATATTACCTGCGCCGCGTGTTGTCTCCGACGATTTCTATGGAAAGATGTAATGAGATATATCGACATGCATGCTGTGCTATAATGTACATCTTTACATTATAGCTGCCGTGTGTGATGCCCTTAAAAAGTATCGTCTACGAGGGTGTATCTTAAAAGTTTCTGTTGCGAATTTAAGATTTTGAATATATATTTAAAAGCTTTATCAATGAAAACTAAATGTATGATAAAATAAAGGCTTATCAAAGAAAATTTTTTATTTTAATTTCTGTTACTTATTTGTGCTCTACAAGCTAAAAGCTTATATCGCTTCACAAGCCAATTCATTCTCAAACTTTCTTGAATAACAAACTAGGCTCTAGCAACTTAACAAACAAGTATTCCTTAGAAGGGCTGACGTCAGGCGGTCGATCGCAGTCAAAACTGGAAAGAAACATGTGCCGTCTCCGCGTAACGTATACACAAGGGCAGGAAAGACAAGGTTTACTCACTTTTGCACGCTGTGATCAGTGTTGTGAGTGCGCATGTGCGCGATGTCGTAGAAGATGGCGGCGTTGACCACGTACTCCATGGGCGCGATGACGCCGTACGACTCGGGCCCGTGCTCCATCACCAGCGTGTCCGACACGTTCGGGTCGAACATCACGGCGTTCGGAGTCACCAGCAGCACACCCGACACCACGCCCTGGAATGTGTACAGGAACGTCTGTGACAGGTCTTTGGGAGGCTTTTTGTCAGAGGACTATTGGCTGAAATTACGATGATGATATTACGGATCCTTATTTATATAAACAAAATGTTACTAGGCTATCGTGATAGATATAGGCCTGATCGCTTTCATTCAGAGCAGCGCCTCGGTAGGGATTCAATAAGCTGATGGATCTTCTTCTTCTTTCGAGTCGATGGCTCGTCAAAGATTTTATATTTTATTTGCCCAGTATACTGCCACCCTGATTGCTCCATCTGAGGCCTCCATGAGCTCCTCCAGGGAGCACGAGTCAGGACAAGCAGGACACGATAGAAGGTGGACCATTGTCTGTGGAGTCGCGCCACACTCGCACCGAAGGTCCGCCCCGTCTAAAAAACACCACCTGAGACGGTTTTCTTTACTCCGACCGACCTGGGTATGGAGTCTGTTCAAAGACTTCCAAAGAGTTCTTGGAAGTTCACACCCAGTGGGGAGACTTTCCAAGAGCGGGACGAATGGAGGAGACAGCGAAGTTTTGCGCCCGCCAGAGGTCACATCTGGCTTGAGAGGCCTCGCCATGAATCGGAGCTGTACATTTGTAAAAGCTTTTGCGGCTTGATGGATGATGATGAGATACTATCTACGTGACTAAAAGCTGTCTCACATGGTAAGAGTTTTGCTACTCCATTCAAGATAAAGGCTCATGAAGCTTTCTGGCGAATTCAAACTAGCCGGCACGCTACCTATACTCTAAAGTAAAATATGATCTTTATATTGTGCCATCTTTTGTACAATTTTCAAAATGAGCAAAAAAATGACAACACGTTTCAATGCTTTATTTTGAATGGAGTCGGTGTGGAGCTGATACGGCGTGCGATGACCTCAAGTTATTCAGAATCAGTGTCTTCGTGGTGTCATAAATATTCTAATAGATTAATTTTCTCATAACAAATCTGCGGTCATCGGCTTATTTTCACTATTGAAAATGAACAAATTTCTTATCTTATCTTAAACAATGTACGTAAAATAGTATTGTTCCATAGTCGGAGAGCATCGAAAGAGGATATATCGGACGAAGTATGTTATACATATTTCCACCTCATGTGGGAGTGCTGCACGTTATATTTTTACAAATAAGTACGTCTGTTGAATAGTATTTTTGTAAGTATGTGATCTTATTTTATACATAAGAACATAACGCGGTTCTCTAGAACGTATTAATACCTAGGTATTTAGGTTGGCTAGCCAATATACGCCTTATTTTTTAATATTCACAAATAAGTTTCAAATTTTGAAACCCAAAATGGGTTAAAAGATTTTTGAAAAAAAGATTTAAGATATTTGCCAGCTGCTTTTGCGTGCTATATTTTTGCAGATAATATTGTTCAACATCGAATATTAATTAAACCTGCATTTTAATTTTCTTTCCCCTTGACAATATAAGAAGTTTCAAGAAATTTAATGAAATACAACTGATATATAACTTACCTACAATAGGTAGAAACATATTTTTACCGACGAAATCCAAAGAAAATATTTATAAAAGGCTTGCATGGGATCAAAGCGTGAAATTTCGAAATACAAAGCCATGTTATACTAAACAATAGGCAGGCCCAAGTAAATAGGCATATTCCATATTATACTTCACGACTAGGACAATGCAAGGTCTCTGAAACAGCGCTGTAAACAAGTATTAAAAATACAATTCTATACAATTTTATACTTATCCGTCACATTTTTCAGTCGACATAAGTTATTTGCATAGTTACGCAAAGTTTACAGCTCATAAATGTCTTATTCATTCTTTTACTAGTTCAAACAATTGTTACAAGTATTGTATTGTTCTACAAAAAAATATGTTCTGTTACCAAATAGAATTTCTTCGATTGTTTACGCAGCGAGCGGATTGAATTACTTTATTCACTTACTTATCTTTACTGTGGAGTGGTACTCATTTATATCTATAAAATACTAGCTATCCGCCTACGCTCGCGTTATGTAAGATTTTCCCGTGGGAATAAGACTTTTTCCCGTAAAAAGTATCCAATGTGTTAATCCAGAGTACAAACTATCTCCATTCCAAATTTCATCCAAATCCGTTCAGAAGTAAAGGCGTGAAAGCGGAACAAACATCCAAATATATTTCCACATTTATAATATTAGTGTGATTATACATATTGTTAAGAAATAGAGAACTACAAGTACCTACTACAACTGTCAAGATGAAAATTACGATTAATAAAGTCCATATAGAATAGAGGCAGACGGATATAAAAGAAGTAGGTAAGAAGAGCAGCGAAATTGTAATCTAAAACCTCAACACTTTTACAGAGCAGGGCATGTCAGACAGAATAAATGTTTGCTTTGCCAAAGATTGAGTCATTTATTCAAACGAGTCCTAATAAGGTCAGGGTTTGTTGAGATTAACATCAAAGGAACTTTACTGAACTCTAACAGGCACGAACTAAAGAAATAAATTGCATTCACCTTTTTCTTTTTCTGTAAAAGGAGAAAGGCAGTAATATTTCATAGATCGGTCGGTTTAGTTTGTAGAAAAAAAACCAGCCTTATTACCTATAGTCTCATCTTGAATGACGATTTGGTCGCTGATAAGATTGAAGTAAAAATGTTTACAAACACGAATATGCATTGCGTCCAGTTCAACAATTAAACTGAATAAAATAATAAAGATACTACTTGAAAACAATATTAAATAGCTAACGCAGTCTCTCCTCCTCTTCAGTGTTCTTTCTTCAGTCCTAGTTGAAGGTGTGAAATGAATATAATATGTTTTATTTTATGTATATATTTAATTTATACTATTTTAATGCCAGCCAGGTGGACTGATGACGAGGAAGGTCGCTGGTGGTGGCTGGATGAGGAAAGCGGGTGATCGTGCTCTTTGGCGTACCCTTGTAAAAATGTAATGACGGATCTAAGTGATGTAATAACATCCTATGGAAATAAATTATTTTGACTTTGACTTTGACTTTGCCATATTTCTTGCAATAGGGAATATGCATTTTTTTTTAAATTCATTAATCGAAATATTTCAAGTACTAGATAAACACAAAAAATATTTTTTCAAATATCTTGCTCAGAAACAAAGTTATAAGGCTTCAAAGTTGATGGTTAGACAGAGGTCCGACATGACCATTGACGTCATTGGTCATGCGGGCCATATATCCGCCATAGAAAATTTTGTTTTCGTTGATGATGAAAAGAGGGGCAGATATATTTGTTTTATTTAGTTTGAAGAGCTCACCTGTCCATCAGTGATATGTCTGACATTGATCTTGAGGAAGCGCTGCGGCGCACTGCTGCTGGTCGGCGCGTCGGGCGACACCGGCCGCAGACTGTCCAGGATCTCTGCAACACAAGCACACTAAAGTATATAACCACTGACGTAATAATACATCACAATATGACTGATACGACCCACCGAGGGCTTTAAGCCCTTCTGAACAAAAGCGAATGGAAACACTTCACAATCTAATAATTTTTCTTTTTTTGCAGACTTATCCAGATTCCCTCGCGACGTTTTTTACACAATCAGTGTATTGAATAAACGTACATTCAATCAATCAATCAATCAACGTACATTAGGTTTCTTTAATTCAAAACACATTGATGCTGGGTATTGGTCAAGATATCCCTCGTCAAGACACTAAAATTGGTCACAACCTTGTCAATTGTCAACCACGAAAATCTTAAAACATATACTCCCTCGTCAAGAGCCTTGAGTCCTTAATCTACTGAAAATTAGGTCACACACTATTTCGAGTCACGGTCATATAAATATTAGGTCAAAAAAGGAGTTAATTGGAGTTAGTTGTCTATGTCTATGTAATTGGACAAGACAATAATAATTTATACCACGAAGGTTCAACAGACTTTTAATCGAAATTTATAATAATATTAACTTACTTCTCCCCACGTTCTGCATTTTCTTAAAAATAATAAAAAATGTACCGCTCCACGTCATATCCCGTACAAACTGTGATTTTAATTAAATAAACTATAAAAGTAAAATTCATCTAACTATCTTTGTATAAATTGAGATAAAAATGCGACAGATCAGTGACACTTTTCAATCAAATTGTAATCTTAATTTTATGTCCATTACAGGGGTATTTACCAAGTGACAAGGTATACTAAAATAAATATGGAAAACATTTGAGTATGCCTTCATTAGAAACATCTTTTACTTCATCCCACATGATGTGAGGTCAACAGCCGACCTTACAAACCTTTCCTTTTCAGACCCGCATTGCCTTAACCAAACTGGGGAAAGTTTCACAAAGATATTTATATTGTATATTTGTATTGTATTGTATATTTTTGTTTGACAGTACCTCCACCGGGATTCAAACTTGAAACCTCTGTTAAGAGAGTGAAACGCTCGACCACTTGACCATGGAGGCTGTTAGTTTTACAAATTGAGTCAAATTTTAAAAGCAATGTTTTTTCGTAGGTTATAATATTGGCTAACGGCCAAAGATAGAAGGGTTGTAAAATTGATCAATGAATAACGTATAAGCGAAATCACGTGGGAATTCGTAAACAAAGAGTTGTGTCTTATGATATTATAGGAAAATATTAAATAGTACTTAATCAAACATAAAATAAACAAAAATTACTATAGCATTAGATGGACAACGAGCGACATAAAAAATAAAACAAGTTTTATAAGGAAGGAATAGAAATTGCTTATGAGTAAGTAACAGAAATATATGCCTAACAGATGGTTGGTTCTGATGCACATACAACTGATATAAGGAAAAACTCGTACCGAACTAATTAAATACTTGAGGCATTATTGCGACCCTCGACCCATTTGCATAGTCTAGCTAATTTCTAATAAAATATTAAATTCTATTGGTGAGGCGGGATAAAAGTTAACCAAAGGAATCGTTGTTTCTAGCCGTCTGCCCGCGACTTCACTTGCATGATCAAAGTATTATATACGAGGTTAACTTTTTTTGCACAAAACTGAAAAAAAAGGATAATTCGGTTTCAAGGTAAACAGATAAAACATGCTCCAGTTTTTCCAGTTTTTGCATGCTATTAGTATTTTAGCAAAACATGAATGCACGATCTTATAATTTTTCATCTTTATACCATGTTTTTGGCAAATAAATATATCTTTATCTTTAAAGTTGAAACTCCAGAAATACAACTTTGAAAACCGCGTCCAATTTCGTCCAGTAGTTTCTGCGTGTTGAGCGTACAAACATACAGACCGACAGGAAACAAACAATAATTCTAAAATTAAGTGTTTTTCCTTAAATGTCTTCTATGTACAGACATTGGCCAGTCACACTTTATTTCACTATATGTATATAGTTAAAAATTACATGATAAAAGCCTACCTTTTTCCTGTGCGGGCTCACTCGAAGCCCCCTGCGTGGATTCGGAAGTGTTATCACTGCTCTCGGACGGCCCGTCCGACTCCTTGTCACCATCTGCAAACGATACACCGCTGTTTACTCACGTCACAACACAAACAGACACACAATAACTGCATTACATCAACACGCACCATACCACCGCTTCAGAAACTCAAACCCGAGCATTGTAGACTGAAACCACGTGAACCATCATTAACTTATCGTGTGCGATAAAATGAGTCTATGTTTTAATTATCTTTGCCTGGAGCCCAGCTGACGGCGCCGGGTGATGCGGACTAAAGTGGACTTTTATGCGACGCAATTAGAAGCAGAGTTATTTATCGCGGTTGTATAAATAGTTGTGGAAATGGCGTGGCGTTCGCGCGGCGTCGCTCCGTGCACTGTTCTGTTCAGTGCGACGCGACAGCTGTAATGTCGTAACACTTGTTTCATTTATTTGCGGTGTAAATAGAGAAAAATGAGCTCTTCACCTACGTACGCCACACGCGAACGAGTACCAAAGCTAAATGTTTGTTTTTCTTTATACCAGGACAATACTGAATCAATGATATTGATATACTGGATTATTTATTATAATGGCTCATGTTTACTTACACATATGTATGTAAGCCGTAGCACATATAATATGAGTATCACGTTAGAACCGCTCTGGTTTTAAAACTTTATAAATGAATCAATATTTTGATGGAGCAGGCTGTTCTGGAAATAATGCATAAATAAATTGCATTTTAATATTATAGGTATATTTTTCTTTCTGCCATTGTCTTTATGTTGGTCGATACAACATGTTTATTTCGAATTTATGTTATAGGAGTTTTAGTTTAAATGTTTTTACGACCCCAAATTAAAAAGTCAAAAAGAATAAGTACTAAGATTTATAATAACTACAGTCTAAGTTTAATTCACTTGAAATACAAATTAACATCCAGTTTTCTATGAAGTGGAAGCGAAACATTTTGCGTTTAACAAGTTCACCGTTTTCAATTTAACGTCCTTCGTAACGTTTACGGTTGCGGTGGGATCGTAAACCGTGAAAATAATTGGGCAGTTAAACCTCCGATAAGGAAATAAATATCTTGGAAATTACGAAATTTACGTTTCTGTACACCTGAACTCCCATGACAGTGGCAATACTTAGAAACCGGTTCCTGCAAAAAGTACTTCGTGCGATCTTAATCGACCAGTAAAGTGTTTATTTTATTCAGGATATATTTAAAAGACCATTTCCAGAATGATATCCGTTGAACACGAAGGACTAAATTAAGACAAAAAAAGAACACGTAGCATACTGTTTGACGGCTCCGTAGCCCAGGTGGTTTTGTATCCGCCTCCAACGCACAGGGTCACGGGTTCGAATCCCGCCCAGGGCAAACATTCGTGTATTTGCCTTGTGTCTGGTTGTTGTTTATTATATAAGTATGTATTTATCTATTTATGTAATGTATATCAGCTGTCTGGTACCAATAGTACAAGCTCTGCTTAGTTTGGGATGAGGTGGCCGTGTGTGAAGATGTCCTCACATATTTATTTAATTATTTTATTTATCAAGTTTCCCTGTGGTCGGTTGTCGACCTTACAACCCGCACGATGAAGAAGAAGAAGAAGTTTCCCTGTGGTTTGGAGTCGAAATAAAAACAATGCTAAACTGTCTGTTATTATATTGCGTCTCGATCGCATGTTGTTGACTTTGTTGTGAGCAATCAAACCAGGGAATTAAGCTTAAGAACAGAATACATAACATTGCTAGCCCACTCAAGGCGATGTGTGTGAAGTGTGACAATAATTTGTATGTACCTGTAATATTTCTTACTTGTACGAAACATTCTTGAGCAAACTACTCCACAGATTGAAACGATTAAATTTTTCACTTATTATTAATGACACAAACACTTGTAATCATCATCATTTTCAGGTGTTGTAAAACTACATAATTTATTACAGAAATAGAAAAAATCACTTTGTAATTGTAATTCTGGAGATGATTTTGTCTATTTCTGTAATAAATTATAAAGTTTTAAAACCCCTGAAGATGCTATAAAGCGAAACCGGTCGGGTTCTATGGAGTTCCACCAAGTGCCGACAATCGTAAGTATGAATTATAAATTTTTCACAATTAGTGCCTCGTTCAGATGCTAACTCGTGATCTATATTCCTAACTCACAGTTGCACTGCTAACGAATGACTAACATCTGCAAGCTAACCGAGTATTGCAATCGCTGTGTAACCTCTACTAATTTCTCGGTCTTAATTGATTATTGTTACTTGGTTTTCCTTTTCTTTACAAAGACGGTATAAATTGATGCCAGATAAATAACTCAACCCCCCTGCCAGGTGGACTGATGACTTGAGAAAGGTCGCTGGTGGTGGCTGGATGAGGAAAGGGTGATTTGGGGAGGCCTACGTTCAGCAGTGGACTGCAATAGGCTGATTGATTGAAATAACTCAAAATATATTTGTATCCCAGTTCTGATTTTCCTATAGTGGAGCTGAGCTGAAAACTAACCGAAAGGGTCGAACTAATTTCGTGTAAACCTTCCAGTTGCAACACCTTAAACTTGCAAAAACGCAACTGAATGCATTTATACTAAGAAATGCATTTAGGCAGTACAAATATTGCCTTCATTCATATCGATATAGGATAAGTAAACGACGGTATTACGGTGCGGTAAGTTAATTCACGCGTTTCCTACGTACAAATAAAGTAATATTACGTTTCTTTTAACGTACTCACATGTCGTTTTACACAACCCATCCTCCACATCAAGGAATATATGATCCACAGACTGCAAGAAGCTATTAATAGATTCACTGACCATTGTCCGAAGCTTTACAACCAATAAATAACTTGCAGTAAAATGCTTCTCACAGTCGTTACAGTAAGGAACTAACGAGCAGGTATCGCCGCGCCTATTGCAACCAGCGAGTGAAGGTCGTGTTGCGTAAGTGAAAATGAAAACTAAACCGAATATTTACCAGGTTTTGAGCAAACTTGGGAGGATTTCGCAATTTTATTATAACTGGATTTTATTTTATTCATGTACATTGCCTTATCTTAAAAGAATTATATCTTTCTTGGATTTGAATTTCCAGTTGATGATGATAACAGCTTTGCAAGGTTATTAGTAAAGTAGGTAATATTTTTAAACCTTTATAACGAATATGATTACAGACCAAGATTAAGTGCTACTTACTGATTTCTAGATATTACTTTTACAGATAATTAAAAGTTTCCCAAGTGATTGCAACACGATATTATTATTTATGACCTTGACAACAAATGATTATAATTACATTGCAATAGAACAAAATCCGTTATTAATAAAATGAATCAGCCAGACAAATAAATAATAACATTTGGCTTTATAATATTATTAAATATAGAAGTTATTATTATTCCATATCTACCACGAATAATCATAATTTATAACCGTTGCCATAAAGCAGAAGAAAAAGAACAAATATATATAATTTTACTTTCATGTTTATTTTTTTACTCTGTCGAATGTATAAATAAGTTTAATAAACACCAATATAATCTAACTCCTTACATTTAATTCATTTACTAGTTACGTAAATTCGTGATTAGCCTTACGTATATCGCTTTGTAATCAATCGAAGTCACAAGCAGGCTACAACTGACACGTGGCATAGTCCATCAATCATGCAGCCATCTATCAAGCAACAGTAACTAGGGCACTCCATAAAACAAGCAAACATATCATAGTTCCTACTATACTAGTTTCTTTACATTGCAAACAGTTACAAACATTTGCGCAGTACTAAATGTCAGGCGTACTGCTGTGTTTTAAGTTTACGATATTCGTGGTGATAAAGCTATATACGTATGGTATGGTACGTTTCTGTCTACAAGGTGGAGATAAATTATTATATTAATTATGCTTGATCATATTTTCATCGAGTTGGAAATGTATTGTAAGCAAAACTGTCGTCTACCAGTATTGAAGGATAGTTTTGAAACTTTCCTTAATAATGAAGATCGACTATCGGTAATAGTCTTCTTTGAAACGGAGTAATGCCTCGAATAAAGAAAATTGTTGATGCTTAGCTAATTTATGCTTACAAACAAGACCTACTGACCTACCTCTGCTACGGCGTAGCAATCAAAGCGTAGAAACGCTACGACTGGCTACGAGTCGTAGATGTAGAAACGTGTGGTTCTACGAGCACATTCTAAAAAGTGTGATGAACCTAAGCTCAGGATGCCCGTATGTGATTTTCATTTGAATAAAATCGCTGAGCCCGTACGTTAAGCCATCCGGCCAACATCGAAAATAGAAAAACTAAGCCTATACAACGATGCCGCCAACAGGCAATAGGCCTACAGGATATCCATCCATACATTCATGCCAGTGCTCGTGTAGAATAAATATATAATATATCTATAGAGTCGTTACCTTTTCGCTTGTCGGGCACGAGCAGGTTCTGTCCGGGGAAGACGAACTGCGTGGCCAGGCGGTTCAGCTTGGCCAGCTCGGAGGGGGTCGTGTCGAAGTGCGCGGCCACTGAAGTGAGCGTGTCGCGGTCGCGCACCTGCACACAAATGTTACGTTAGTTTAACACCATAGTCATAAAAACAACCTTTGCTTGCATAATATATAATAATCTCAGTTATATGAAATTTCATAAAGGTAGTACTATGGTTTATGGCGCTCGGCTGAAAGTGGTGGGAGATATTTAACATTAACAGAGTGAGGAAGAAAGATACTGTCATATTTCAGCGATCATAACTCATTGTAAAATAAAAATTTAGGTTTCTTGGTATCCCTACTTTATCAATACATCAGAATATAAAAGAAGAAACAGGTTTTTATAATAATATTTACATTTAACGCATTACCAAAGCAGGTAGGTACTTCATGTAAATTTTAAAGTTTTTATTTGAATTATATAATTATATAACCATGACCTACACAGTGTCCATGACCTACAAAGTGAAGAACAACATTTCACAAGCTACATGGAGAGGTAGTTCTTAGCATAAACATTTGTTCCAAAGTAGGGTTTGTGACCGCCCTTAGAAGGTTTAGCAGGCTAAGGGAGGACACGTGGCCCCTGTGAGGAATAGTTAAATTAGTAAATGTCAATAGGGGATCGGACTAATTTTTTTTATTTTATAAATCCTAAAATAACTTTTGCTCTATCTTTAAAATTGACCGAGTTAAAAAGGTTTGAAATTCAAGATTAGACAGACAGAGAGGCACATACCCACTATTTGTTAGTAACGCCATATAATATCCATACAAAAAATCGTTTTCGAAAGAGACAGACATATTGAAACTTTAAAAAATCACTGTTAATTCGTTTGTCAACCGATTCTGTTTTTTTCTTCGCGAATCGTCTGCTACTAATCTATATTTTAAAAATAATTCATAAAATATGGTAAATTTAGGAACAGTCCGATCCCCTATTGTTTGTCGCCTTAAGGGGCTGGTGTGAGCAAATGGCCTTGAGCGTTCCAGTTCCGCACCTCCCTTCATCCCGCACCGTTCCCCGCGCTGACGGATTATACGAGTTCAACGAACCTTTTTAAGTGACGCCATCTATTCACATCAGATAGAACTTTTACGTCCAGCACCATCTGTGCCATTCTTAAAACAATTTCTCATTCTTTGCTCGTATCCCAACCCATCACTAAACCAAACTGAAATACTTTTGTATTTTGTAATTTAAATTTGATTATTCTCTTTTTTATTTGCATAGAAGATTGTTTTTATTGAATAAAATATAACAATTGACAAAACTTTTGATTTAGCTACGTATAATAATTTTATAAACTAACAAACGTGAAACACCTACTTTACATACCTACTTTACCTATTATTCAGTGCGTATTTACACTATAAACAAGTAACAATATCTCAAAAAGTAAGACAACTATAGACTTGGGTGTTCTGAAAAGCCGGATGACGACCGACGACAGTTAACCATAATAATATACTATGTTATGACAGAAATAGTGGTATTTATATTTCTATTTTAATATTTATATTATTATTTAATGATGTTTATATTTATATTTAGTTTCTTTGAATAAAACAAAATAACTATGATGGGTAATCAAAAGTATAATTTTCACAATATTGAGAATATTGAACATGTTCTCATTGCTTTCGAGACGTCAATTTTTCTTTCTTTTTTTTGCTGCTTCTTCTATGGAATGTGGGTCCTTTATTGGCATTCCTCGTGGATGACGCGGCGGGTCAACAAGCTCAGGTAATAAACAATCCATGTAAAATTTTACCAACTTCTCTTTCATGTTTTTTTTCCCAGAACTCGTCATCTTTGTAAATGGTCCCCGTTTATTTCATCGAATTTCTGTAAAAAAATATTATTATTAGAAAAAGAAAAAATAACTATCGAACGACAAGGATTGAACTTCTACTCTGAAACCAATAATCTGGATTGATTACGACGACGCCACGGCGGCTTACATTTACTGTGTGAAATAAGGATACTTACCCAAAGCAAAGACAATAATAATATTTTCGATGCCTATCGTGTCGTATTGCTAATAGTTTGCTAATAGATAGGTAGGTCTCACTAAAAATAAATACACACATCTCATGAACGGGAGTGGTTGTTTCACTGCCTTTATCAATGTTATGTTCTGCATTTATGTCTTCAATTACATCACACGTCCGTTTTCTGTAAAAATATTTAAAAAATCTGTCATACCTACCTTCTTAAAAAAATAAATAAAAATAAAAATGAAACATCCATAGTAGGTGTAAGGATCGAACCAAGTACCACCAAAACAGAAATCGTTACTTGAAATTCTTGCGACTTTCCCAAGACGCCATAGTGTCTTGGACTAGACATGCGAAATAAAGATAGACTAACTATTGTTGATCAATGAATTTATAAGCACTTTTTCAATAAATATTGCAATTAGAATTCGTAAATTATAAAATAATAAATAAATCACACCATTTCTTACCTTTTCACTTCCAACATGTGTAATGCATGATTTTTTGGCCCTTTTTGTTGTTTTTTTCTTAGCATTGTCTTTGTGGCCCATTTTATATGTTTATTCACAAGTCTTACTTTGTTTTAATATTAAATAAAAACATACAGCACATCACAAAACGAAATACACACGAATATAGGAACAAATCTCCAATCATTTAAAATATTAGTCGTGAATTGCGCGCGAGTCGGTGGAGGATGCGAGCGACACACGTCCGCCTAGCATCACGTTTCGGCCGTCACTGTCAGGCGCTGCGAATTAGTGAAGGAGACAAGATTTGAAGTCGCTCGGAATTATTAGCGTAAGTGACAAGTAACAATTTTTTAAAATTTTGAATTAAAAATGGATCAATATCAAGAAAATTTACCTAAACGGATGAAGTTAATTATGGTTAACATTTAGAGACAAATTTCAGTTGGTTCGTGGCTTTTAATAATCATTTAAAACATTTTTAAAATTTTGTAAGACTGAACTTTATGATATAATTTTATCGAATGAAATTATTTCCATCGTGTTTTCATTTTTACCAACGGACTATAAATATCATTAACATTACTATATACATAGTTCAGCTACAGACATTGCGATTTACGTCAAATATAGCTTAGATAAAACATGGAAAATTCGTGACAAGCCCCTTAAAACACACACTCCAACTAACAGCCCTCTATCTTGATCTGTCACAGAGATAATGTCAAAAATGACATTTACCAATTCAACTATTCCTCACAGGGGCCACATGTCCTTCCTTAGCCTGCTAAACCCTTTTTGTCAAACATTTTCAAAGTTCGACGTATTGTACTAGTTTATTAATTGTAATACACCACGCAACCTATGCACTGCACACGCAAAGTAAACATAAATCCATACAAATTAACAGATTAAGAATTTTACTGAAAGGCAGGTAAATAAAAAGTTTCACTGTGATTTTTGTTTATTTATTTACTCCAAGGTTCGTATAACCAAATTATAGTAGTGTGTTTCGAAATAAAAATTTCCCTGTTCTGCCAATATATTTCTCGAATAGACCGTAATGTCTAACTTGATACTTTCCTGCAGGTGATAGGATATGCACATGAGTAAGACCGTTAGTACTGTAGATAGTCATAACAACAGACATTTTAGTTACAACACTAATAAATTGATTTAACCTCGTATCCAAAGGACTAAAATGCATCCTAGGTTTTCCCAACTGTACACATTCTGTGTTCAAACAAGGATAAAATAAAGATTCAGAAAGCAGTTAGATAAATCCAAGGGAAGGTCAGAATACAAAATGCTTATATATAAAAGATAAACAGAGTCTCAAGCTCTGAGCACAGCACTTATATAACCATAGACGCATGAAGGTTTATTCTAGAAGAGTTCTATTTTCCAGATTATGATTGCCTAAAAAGACCACATAATCCGGTCGGCTTTTCTGACTTGGAAAGAGAGAGATAAGCATGTAATCTTCTATCATACGCCTATTGAAATGAATTCGATAGTTTCATAAATAAACTGATTTAATAATTCGCTACTTAGGCAGGAACTTTCAGAGTGGAAGGCAAACACACTGCAACAGTAACTATTCAATCATTAAGATTTTTTTCTTACCGTGTAGGTCATTGTTTTGATAGGCGGTGGCGGTGGTAGCCTCTGTTTTACTTGTTCGTCTTGTTCATCTGTAACAACACAAACAAAACCAATTATAATAATATTCTTATGGTTTCAACATCCTAAGAAAAAACACAAGCTATACGCCTGCAATTACGCTCGCATGAGATTCTATTTTACCCATACTCTGTGCCCATACTCACACATCTTGTCGTGTGTCGTAAAGTCGACCACCGACCTCACAAACCCTCCTGTTAGACTTATGGAGCCTCCGAAGGCTTCAGACATGACAAATATAACGACTATTTTCTAAATATACTATTCGACTATTTTTCTATTGTAATTTTTTTTTCAATTTCAGCTTGATTTAGCTTTCAAGCCATTGCATGTTATTCAGGAAACAAAGTTACGTGAATCATTACATAATAATATTCTAGGAAAGATAATTTTAACGATAAAAGCAAGGTTTTCGTTGATAATGTCAACTGATCTAAATAGGTAGGTGAAATTGATATCTATCTGTAAGTGTAGTGTTGCCGACGAACTTTTTAAAATATGAGCGGTATGAGGTTTCGTTTTCATTAAAAACTGGTTTAGTAATCAAACTTCTTGTGACAACTTCCCAAGTTTTTTAACATCTGTTATTTTAGCGCAGTAGTGAAGAGGTCGATACCCAGCAGTGGGGATGTAGGCTGAGTATGATGATGATTATAATTTTCTGCTGATTAATAAAACCTTTTCTATCCTATCCTATAACTGGACAATCAACCGTCGTTCTAAATTAATTGCTGGGATGTGTGTTAGGAACAAACTAACTTATTATCATAATCGTATGAAATAGGGGATCGGACTACTTTTTTTATTTTATAAATCCAACCTTCTTAAATTCTGCTATCGAACACTAAAAGAATTTTTGCTCTATCTTTAAAATTGCCCGAGTTATAAAGATTTTAAATTCAAGATTAGACAGTGAGTCACATACCCACTTGGGACGTCATTTGTTAGTAACGCCATATTATTATAATCTCCATAAAAAAATCGTTTTAGAAAGAGACAGACATATTGAAACTTTAAAAAATCACTGTAAATTCGTTTTTCAACCGATTCTGTTTTTTCTTCGCGAATCATCTGCTACTAATCTATATTTTAAAAATAATTCTAAAAATATGGTAAATTCATAAAGTATGATGAACAGTCCGATCCCCTAATTGTCCACTGCACGTAGACGTAGGTAATATAATTAATTTGTTAGCTGTCCACACGGCTGCCAACTGATGCAAATGAGCTAACTGAATATCAAATTTCACTTAAATTGAGCATACACGACCCGAGTTACGTAATTAATAATTACCAACTTCATCACTATTCTCGTAATACGGATTTCACACAAAAGTTGAAGTGAGGACTAACGAGTTACATAGTCAGAACCACTATAAGTAGATGCTACTGACTGACAGGTTATACCGATAAAGTTTGTAGAACAAGACTGGCTCATATAATAAATAATTGTTGCAATTATTTTCTCTTGCCTTTGACTTTTCTGTTTAATTATAAAAAAAAGTGAATTAATATAGAACTATTTGCTCAACGCCAAATATAAGCTCTTTCGCTGCTCTAGTCCAGAAGCTGAGGTATGGAAGGAAGACCACAGAAAGAAAGAAATAAATATTGAAAAGTTGATCACTTACAAAGTGGCAGGCTTCTGTACCTCAGCTCCTACAATCGCCTATAAACAGATACAATAAGTTAACTTTTTCAAAGACTTTTACAAACGTATTACATGATCTTAATACCTAGCTCATAGCTAACGTGGTCATTGTGACGTTAACCCTTCTCCTATTATTTCAATGGAGCCTACCTCTTTCCATATAAATCATAATCGTAACTAAAAGTAGGTAATATAGGTAAATAGAGCCTAGGGCTGTGAATGGGCGTCATTAGGAGGGTTGTCCCTAGTAACCAGTTGCCGCGACTAAGCTCGCGGCGTTAACTTTATGGCAGACGATTAAACATGCAGAAGCACGTCGTTCTGCAAATTAAGCCGCTCGTAATAAAATCTCTACACAATAACACTCCTAAATTACTCCATATTTACCAGCTTGCGAAAACAACGATATTACTCGAATTATTATGCGAACCTATTTTTATTCCAACTGCATTTAGTATTGTTGCATCTATACATATTGGTGGCGATTCAGACAGTCATGCTCTAATCCTTAATTTAAGTGCGTCAGTCCTTTTCACCTTTTGAATATTAAAAAGGGACAGGAGATGGCCATTCTAATATTAGAGCTGTTAAACATCGAATTTTAACCCTAAGGACGCGTCGACTGCACAATTTTAGAGAGCACGTAAAACATCAGACTTAAAAATTTCTTAATTTAACAGCAATGCCCTTATTTTAATCTTCTCTTCCATTGGTCATAAAAATGAAAAAGATAGCTGGATTTTAAAATCAGAATTAGAGCATGGCTTCCCGAATCGGGGGCATTATATATTATATTTAAGAAGAAATAATATGACGGGTCTTTATAAGACCAATAGAAGGCAAATCAATTATTTTAATATTTTTTGTCTGTATGTTTGTACGCGCATCACGCAAACACACTAAAACGAAATTGAATGCGGCTTTCACAGTTGTACTGCTGGAAGTGCTGGAAGTCTTACTTGAAACGCGGAGTACGCTTTATCTTGATACGCCGCCAAGAAGTGGAGTTATCTTTTTTTTATCATTTTTGTGCTGAAAAGCCGATCACGGAGATAAAACTTTGATCACGCAAGCGAAGTTGCGGGCAGAGCACTAATCCTACTAATATGATAAATGCGAAAGTTTGGATGTTTGTTGCCGAATCACGCTTGAACCACTGGACGGATCGGGATGAAACTTGGCACACATATAAGTTAGGTCCTGGAATAGGACATAGGCTACTTTTTACCGCGAGAAAACACTTTATTCCTACGAGAAAACTCATTAAACGCGGGTGAAACCGCGGGCGGAAAGATAGTGTTTTTATAAAATCGGAAACTTCTTGAAAAAAATATATACTATTTCTCATTGAAATAGCATTACTTATAAAAATTGTTCTAAAATTTTACATTAGAATATTTATTATGGGCTATGAATAAATTAGTCAAAGGCTCTTTCAAAGGCAAAACAAGAAAGCAAGTGAAATTACAGGCACATTGAAGAAACTTGATTATAAGGGCAGACAACACTTTGTCAAAGGAAGAGTAAAAGGAACGCTATTTTCCATGTAAGAACCGCAATGCGCCTGCTGCGGCATGGTCCCAAAATGTAGTTAAAAACGCCGGGACAACACTTCTATTAAAAAAAAACTTTTCACCTCTCCACCTCGGAAAGTTGGCTTTTAATGCCCGAAAACAGGGTCGAAAATCGCTTATTCATTTCTAGACATGCAAACCATTCTCATGTCTAGAGAGGAGAATTAGTTTGAATTTCGAACATTATCTTACACAGGAAAAAAGTTTTCATATATCCGTAAAATAATTGACGTAAGCCTTATTTTTTTTACTGGGTGTATTCCGAATCAAATTGTCAGCGATCAGAAAACCAAAAGATTGTATGGGTTTCGCCTGCCTTTGAGTGCGCTAAAATCGATTTAAGCGCGTCTCGGAACGCAGGGATAGGTTTTCATACAATTTTGGAACGCACCCTAAAAAAACATAACCTAAAAGTTTGTTTATTGTTTTGGTTGTTTATTTTTATCTTATTAAGTAACTGAAAATTTAAAAGAATTATGATAAAATACAATAATTTAATCACAACTTATAAAATTATATCTAAAATAAGAGAACTCTTGTACATTTTCAAGTACCAATTTACGTAGGTAAGTAAATAATTATAAATGAGATAAGTAAGTAAATGATTTCCTTGCCGGCACAGGTGAAAAATAATGTGTTGGGTTTGAGAGGAATCTAATTCTCACCTCGAACCTTAGAGTCCCTCGCGAGCTTCAGGAGTCTATTTTTAGAAACACTCGCTACGCTCGTGCTTCTATTACAGACTCCTTCGCATGCTCTGGATTCAATATCAGTTCTCTGAGGAAAAATCAACATTCCTCTCTTGCCTAACAAATAACTATTTTCTATCTAAGTCCCTTTCAGTCACTCTCAGTGACTTTTATCACTTTTTTTTTATTCGTGAGGCTGAAGTAAAGCACAAACTAATAACTTGTGAAAAAGCACTAAAGGGTTTCACGCAATAAAGTTCCGGTAAATCGATTCGGAAGATAAGATAAGAGCGTCGGTGGTCTAGTGGCTAGGGCCGCTGCCTCCCGTCAGGAGACGCGGGTTCGATCCTCACCACGTACCAATGTGTTTTCGAATTTCGAATTCATATGTACGTTTATTCGACGCTCTTACGGTGAAGGAAAACATCGTGATGAAACCTGCACACTCCTGCGAAGAAATTCAAAGGTTGTGTGTGAAGTCGACCAACCCGCACTGGGCCAGCGTGGTCGACTAAGGCCTAACCGCCCTAAATCAGGGTAGGCTCGAGCCCCTCGATGGGAACGTATATGAGCTGTTGACGAAATCGATTCGGTCTAAGCTGTGAAAAAACGTGATTCCAGTACATCTACTACTACGCTAGAGGTGCATCTTACATTTTGTAATTAAAGTTAAATTAAATTCAAGTTATAATGTCGGTTCTAAACATTTTAATATAAAAAAGAGTTGCACGATAACCCTTATATTATTCTCGTATGTGGAATCTGCGGATAAGTGAAGAGGGAATATGCATAAAAAAAAAAATTAGTTTTTTTACAAAGTTCATCTGAAAGTACACAAAAATAGAATACAACATTATTAACAAATATAATGTCCCTCTTACGAAAACAAAATATTCTATGGCGGATGTATGGCCCGCGTGACATATGACGTTACATGTCACTTCGGACCTCTCTGTCTAACCTTCAACTTTGAAGCCTTATAACTTTGTTTCTGAGCAAGATATTTGAAAATTATTTTTATGTGTTTACCTAGAACTTGAAATATTTCAACTAATTAATTTTATAAAATGTGCATATTCCCTATTGAAACTGTTTTGATCGCTCAAAGCTATCAATAACATTTATTAGTAGACATAGCAAGTTGTAACGCCACTCATGTATTAATTGCGAATACATTAATAGAGTCTAATCCGATTATAAATGGCGCTTGTTTGAGTCATTCAATATGAACAGAAATCAAGGTTCAAGTAGCTGGGTGGGTAATTACATTTCTCATTAGTCATTCAGTGGGAATCCAGGGAGAAAATTCATTATTCCTGTTGGAATTATTCCGTGCTGCGAGCGGATCGCGCTCGTTCACCCAAGGAATGGTGTTCATAAATTTTCATCGCATTTAATCCTAGTAATCAGTCAGACGTGATAATATTGAATACTGCAAACAGGGGCGCGTTTAATTTTCTAGAAGTAAATTCTTGAATAAGTGTCCAGAATCTTCAGTATTGGGAGTTAAAAACGATTCAAATAAATATTACTGAAACTAGCACTTGACTGACATCTTGGTTATTTTGAAGAGCTTCAGTGGTACGTGTGAGCTCTAAATATCATCTATATCAAAATAAAGTGCAATGAAGTTACATTTTACAGTTTTTGTTTATTATTAGAAATATATAAAAAAAAATACAAATAACAAAAAGATATGGAATTTGAAAAGTAAATAAACAAACCTTTCACTGACTCCATCGTACGGAATGCTAATTATAACTGATTTAGTCACGCTCTCTTGTTTATTTTGAAAACATCTACGACGCTAACAGAACCGCGAGGATGCGTGCCAAAAAGCAACTCTAACAAAAGTTTCAATTAGGAGCAATGCGTCGAAATCTTTTGTTACAGATTTTACTGCAGGCCTATAAATTTTATTCTAGTATTTGTTCAATTTTAAAGAACAGCTTGGTTGTTAACAGTAATGTAAGTTTAATTTTCATATCTTATCAATACACATAACATAACTAGGTGGCGTCGTGTTGCGTACAAGGATCTTAGGACAAGGTCTATTTCAAGCACAAGATAGTGCCGCTATCTGGCCTACTCACAGTTCTGTAAATATTTTAACCTTTTTACTTTGAATTCTGATATGAGTCAATGTTGGTTAAAATACGAGGAGGGATCAAAAAGTAGTGAGAACGACATACTCCTTGGTAAGAAAAAAAATACTGGCAGGCATAGCTCAGATACATATTTGTAATATTAATAAAGAAAAAAAATCTTCGATTCTCTTTTGTTTTTTTTCTGAATGTAGTCATTTGTTTGCTTCGTGTCGGAACGTGTTCTCGAAAATGGAGAAAAACGAAGTGCGAGCCGTTATTTAAATACCTCTGTTTAAAAAAGTTAACGACTCAAGAGATTCATTGCGATTTGGAGGCAATATTAGGAGAGTCTGCTCCGCCGTATTCTACTGTCGCAAGGTGGGCTTCTCAATTTCGAGTAGGGAGAACGAGCACGGAAGACGAACATCGTTGCGGCCGTCCATCGACGTCAGTCACCCAAGAAAATGTTGCGAAAGTCGAGAAAATTGTATTGAGCGATCGAAGAGTTACCATCCGATACTTAATTCAAGAAACGGGCATTTCATATGGAAGTATTCAATCCATATTGAAACAATCTTTGAATATGAGAAAAGTTTCCGCAAGATGGGTGCCGAGAATGTTAACCGACAGTCAGAAACAAAATCGACTTGACATTTCGAAGATATTGTTGGACAAGTTTCAAGAAGATTCTGAGAACTTTTTGTCTCGTTTCGTAACAATGGACGAAACATGGGTCCATCATTTTGATCCTGAGACAAAACAGCAATCTGCGCAATGGAAACGGCCATCATCACCGACCCCGAAGAAGTTTCGTGCCGTGGCATCGGCTGGCAAGGTTATGGCCTCAATATTTTTGGACTCAGAAGGGATATTGTTGATTGATTACCTGGAGCGTGGAACCACAATTACAGGCCAATATTATGCAGCTTTAATTCCCAAGTTGAGGAATGCTATCAAAGAGAAAAGAAGAGGGAAACTTCGAAGGGGCGTGCTGTTTCATCACGACAACGCACCCGCGCACAGGTCGGCAGTTGTGATGAAGCTGGCTTCGAATTGGTTTACCACCCCCCTTATTCACCAGATCTGGCGCCTAGCTATTTTTATCTGTTCCCCAAATTGAAAGAATACTTAAGGGGAAACAGGTACGAAGACGATAATGAGGTGATGGATGCCGTGGAGAGCTTTTTGCTGGACCGAGACAAAACTTTTTTTTTAAAGGGATTGAAGCCAAAGCGCGAAGGAAAAGCGCTGGACTCGGTGTGTAGAGAGACTCGGAGACTATGTAGAAAAATAAATTATTAAGTTATCAATAGTCATTATATTCTATTTCATTCTCACTACTTTTTTATCCCTCCTCGTACATAGACTATATTCTGTGCAATATTTGTTGCAATACTGTTTATGCCTATGAAATGTACGATCAGCTGCAAAGAGACCCCTCTAACACACTTACGGGGTTCTTGTTTCTCCGCAGCTGACTATACACATACGCTTTGCTATTCCTACATTTGCTTGGTGTGATTTTCTGTCAGCAATGGATTGAGAATAATGGAATTCTATCACAGCTCCCACCCTTAAAGGTTTACTGCGAGAATATGTGCGTATATGTGTGTGTGTGTGTATATATATATGTGTGTATGCCAGCAATGTCAGCCAGTTTAGGAAGGCAGTGTAGTATTTTGAACTCGGTCAGCTGATTTAAACCTTGAGTTTGCCCTTTGAGTTTGTACTTTATTTGATTGATGTCGTTAGCAAGTTGTTTAAAATTAAATTACTTCCTAATCCTCAAGGTACTCCTATAACATCGTGATGGAGTAGCAAAGTTTCAGAGTGGGGATTATAAACGCGCGGGGACTTTTTTGTTGTGTTTTATATGCAGAGCGAGCAATTTAATCTATAAAATATATGTAGAATTTTGAACGGTTCTTCCCTATAGTAAACAACTTTTGTCTAAATATTATTTTCTGACAAATGACGGCCTTATTTCTTTACAATAAAATATATAATAAAAACGGGTATACATCAGTTCTATTTGATGATGTACATCGACGTTAAGCAGCGGATACCCTTCCTGAACAGATATTTCATCATAAGTAGACACAGTAAGATCAAGAGTTCTATTATTTTTATTTAAGATGCTATTAAATTGGGAAAGATTACAAAAAGCCATTGTATCTAGTAATAGACTGGAACGAAAATCAAGTGAGACAGGAATAATTGGTGTCGTCTTGCTTACTGTTGGAGTAGATACCCACTGCAAATGGGGTAAGTTAAACTCACCTACTAATAAACTAATTGTATTGTCTTTTTCAGCTAAAATTACGTTATTGGTGTTTTCATAAAAGATTGAAGTTCTTCTTTTTTTAAGTAATCAGGTAAATAGCATACACGTAGATTAACTGTGGGTTCAATGGGAGAGTCAGGGATAATACTAATCCATAAATCCTCAAATGAGCTTTCCCAGTTATGTTGGCGCACAGCATTAAATTTATTCTTATAGCTATGACTGGGGACAGATTTTACTACAGTTAGATCAACTACTGTAAGATTGTCTTTCTAGAAAGATTAGTCACTCATATCATTACTCGCTAGTTCAACATTAGCTTTAATATAAAAGAAAATCTTATCTCACCTCTGTGGACAGCGTCGAACCTGCCCTCGACCTTGGAGCGCAGAGCATCCAGGTCGAACGGGGCTGCGAACCCATGATCCACCGATCGGCTCTTAGACCTGTAACGTACAACACCCTAGATTAGTCCTAAAACCACTTAAATAATTCACAAATTCTCATTGGCTAGAAGGAAAGACATCACAGGATATATTTATGACGTAAAAGATAGGAATAAGAACTCACTGACTTAGAAAATTAAATATAAAATAGGACATTATTATTGGCGTTTAGAACACACGCGTTGACGTCGAATAAACGAAACAAAGATAAAACTGGGTCGGTTATTGAATGAGCAATAACAATACTTCAATTATTTTCTTTTTACATAAAATAACTTTCTAAACAGCCAGTGTCTGAGAAAACGTGTAACACTCGCGGGGTCGGTGACCTAATGATTGTGTCCACAAAAGTTATGCGTCCCAAATAACTCGACGTAAATAGACGATGCGACTTGTCTACCATCGATTCAGCGTTTGGTAGGAAAATTGGGAAACTGGATCATGTATATTTTAAGTCGGCAAAACACACAGTAAGACTAAATTAAATAAGTACAAATTTTTATTGTTAATTTTAAAAGACCATTAGGTTTAAATTAGGCGTTGATTTGGTTTAAATGTGAAAACAAAAGAACAAAAATTCAAACTGGGAATTTTGATGAAACGCCCACAAAGGGACAATCATTGGCAGCGAAATAAGTTTTTGCCAGTTTCGTAATTAGTAACGAAGGAGAGTGAGGTAAGAGGCGCGTGCCGTTATTTCTCCAATATCAGAGGTCTTATCTCGGATTATTTGGATTACGCAATCTATCCAACGCTCAACAGCGAAACAGATTCTTGTCTCATCCAGAATTATTTATTATAAGTGATGAAAGAATAACAAAATATAAATAAATCAAAACGGACACAAAGGAAGGAAATAATAAGGATAACAAAACCTGTTATGTGGTTTATAATTAGCAGGTACTATTTCTGTTATGCTATTTCCTTCGTAAACAAACTCAATATAGTAATTTTAATATTTTAGCATAAATAATAACCGGACAGCGAACTACGATAAAGTTCGTAGCGCGTTTACAAACAACATTCCGAAGTTGGCAACCAGTGGGACGGACCATGTAATGTAACGAATAAACTTTCTAATGGTGTACTAACTGACTCTACTCTACATGAGTGAAATAGTGAACATTAAAGGCCAAAAGGGTATATAATATAGCGTTCACTTGTAGGCAGATTACCTGCAACTATGTTTGAAACTAAAGTGGAGACAAATTCTATTTAGATTGTAATCAACCGAATCGAAGATCATTTGGCGGATGATATCTCTGACGAGGTGGCTATAGGTCCGGCCGGCCGTCCTATAAAATACATAGATGCATCTGTACTATTATTTTTTGAAAAGTGTGCCAAATAATGCCAAAGAGTGAACGCTGAATAAGAAATCTTTTGTAAAGTGCATAGTTACCTCTTGAAGGAGTGGTCGATGCTCTCAGCACTCCTCGACAGCTGTTGCGAGGCTCGCCTAGACCTGCATGCAACAGAGACCACGAACTACAGCCATGCAAACATAATGCAAATTAAAAAAGAACATTGATACCAAACTCGAATGATTCATTCCACGAAATCACACTAATATTATAATAAATGTAAAAATATATTTGGATGTTTAGATGTTTGTCCCGCTTTCACGCCTAAACTACTGGACGGCTTTGGATGAAATTTGGAATAGAGACAGTATGTACCCTGGATTGACACATAGGATACTTTTTACCGGGAAAAGTCTTATTCCCACGGGAAAATCTTACATAACGCGAGCGTAGCCGCGGGCGGAAAGCTAGTATTGAGTGAAGTCAGAATCATCCGAGTGGAGACGATCGTTTCCGCACCGGTCATGCTATGCTCTGTTTATTTTTAACGTAAACGTCTTTATAATATTTTTAATGAAGATATGATAAATAAACATTTTTTTAAATCTTTACATGCAATTCATCCAAATATTTATATTCAACCGGTGTGAAAACGGTCGTAAAAGTGGCTGGCAAACCAAAATATGTATTTCTGCGTGATAAAAATAAATAAACCGGCGAATAAAATGAGTTTACCACATCGATTCATGCGATGGGTCTACATCTATATGAGCGACATGCAATGCATAATAATGAACCAAATAAAATGTTACATTTTATAAAAAATATGTAAAAATATGTCATAACAACGTATTTAAATGATCATAAATTGTAATGGATGACCAAGTGACCCAAAAGAATCATTGCCTTACCTTTGTCTGCCGTCTTTGTTTCGAAATAAGACTAAAATTGAATATTATTCAAGTTAACTGTTATAGAAACAGCTGTAAATCGAAATAGAGCGGCTCAAACGAAAAAGTGGCGTGTTCATTCTCATTGATTATTTCCTATTAAAACAAAGCTCTATATTGCAACAATATCCAAAGTATAACTATAACAGTTGTGTAGGATAATCTAATAAGGAAAAAAAACAGCTACCGTAACGTGATAGTATCACAAACTTATTTTATTGCATGTCTTAAAATGATTGTTTACGCTAGCAAACAAATTAACGTCAAAGATAATTTGATTGATGCTGTTGTTTATGGCTGAATACATCAAGATAAGCTTTGTTTAGCATTAGCTCTTGGGCAGATGTTACTGAACTATAAACGTGTGACGACAGGGGAGATTTACTACACTCCACGTTAAATTTTGTTCTCTTCTTTTACCGTCCTGATTACGTCACTGTTTTTATTTTTCCTTATCTCGAATATTTAGAAATAAAAAGCTTTTTCTTTTTTCTTATAACCATGCAGACCACCATTTTGTAAAAAGTGCAAAAAGTATATTTTGTATGTTCCGCTAAAAAGCTATCATCGGCGCATTACCGAATGCTTCCTAAGAAGCACCGTCATAATTTAAGGGCTCGGCGTAATCCTCGACCTGCGAAGGTCCCTAATTACGTAAATTATTAATACGAATTTAGGGAAGACGTCTAAGTTAAAGCGTTGTGTGCTATGTAAACAGTATGCAAGCAGGGTGGGCCAATTTGCATTGACCCTCGACGTGTATTCTTTTGTCTAGTCGTGAAGTGTGTGCGTGGATGTGGGGGGTCAGGTTAGGCTGGGAGTGTGAGGTCGCTAAGAAGGGGGGCGCGTCCTTGACACTGGGCGGCGGCGGCGGGGCGCGGCACCGCCTGAGTTGCGTATTTACCAACACAGCCGCCATGTAATCTCCGTCTGCTTGTTTACAGATTCTCAAACTCCATGAATATTGCGAATTCAATAATTAACAGTTGCTCATAGTCAGATTGTTTGTTGTTATGATTACGAAGCTCAAAGCTAAATTCTATTTATCAATGGGTTTCAATTTCGATATCAATTTGCGATCGAATTCAATACTTTGCCTTTACAAGCTTAACACTGTAAGTTATTCCATCTAAGGCATTGGAAACTGCGCAGCAATCAATCGGAGACAGATACGAATGCCTGCTCGGGTTTCATGGATACGAGCATAATACATGTAGAGTAGGTGGATACTATGCGAGCGTAACGACAGGGCCGGTGGTGGTGTAACTGGATATTCTGACACTGAATAATGTCCTGCCCGTGGAAGCCTCAACACATGTTACACACAGATTGTAGCGAGTACATACTCGTAAATGGTGTAAATTAATATCCTTGTTGCGCACTCCGTGGCCGCCTCTAAACGCTGTTAAAATAATATGAAAAAGTGCTCAGGGGAATAAAGTACAATTTGTAACGTTTACGTTGAGATTTTACAAAATTGCTTTTCTTTTGTAGCAACCTAGTTATGCATAGGTGTGATGAGTTTAGGTAGGTACTTCTGAAATTGTTTTTTTTTTTTATAATAATTACGTTAGGAAATAGAAATAAAAATGTCTGATCTGATTCCAAACTAAGCAAAGCTTGTACTATGGGTATCACAAGGCAAACACAAGTGATCGTCACACGAATGTTTGGACGAGATTCGAAACCGCGACCCTATGCTTCGTAGGCCGGCGTACTACCAACTAGGCTGCGGGGCCGTCAGGTAAAGTCAAAGTCAAAATTATTTATTTCCATAGGTTGTTATTACATCACTTAGATCCGTCATTACATTTTTTTGGGTGAGTTCACTAACAAAGATTTCCGTAAATGTACTAAGAAAGATTTCCATAAATGTATACAGCTCGGTAACAAACAGATTAAATCGGTTTACTGGAAAACTGTTTGAAATATCGATATCACATGAAAAATAATCCTCAGATTACGGAAGTTTCCTGTTAGCGACAAATCTGTACCTATTGATTCGATCTTTAGGTACAAACATCATCCGAATATAGCCACGGCACGTGTATCTAGCGAAACAAAATGTTATAATTTAGGGATTTGTATAACTACAACCAACAAGCACCTTTAAAGCCAGGAAAGCTTCCTGAGGCTTACTGCTGCCGAATACGATGACCCGAGATTGGCAAGAGTCAAATGTCCAGCTCCACCAGAATGCACTGAAGTCTCAGAAACTCTGCCACCCAGTCACAAACAGCAGTGCCCTATTTGGAAATCATAAAATCGCCAAAACCGCTGCTGCCGGAAAACCTGGCAACAACAGGCTTCATAGAACAGATTGATCGTACTGATATTGTGAATCTTATCTCATGCTCTTTGTGCCTTTCTATCTGTACAAAGGAGAATATGGCGTTCGATAATGCAACATTTAAAGCGACGCTTGAACGACATTTGAAGCGAAGTAGAATCTTTATTAAGAAAAACAACATAGAAGTGGCCAGTGCCTTAAGGCGGGGTTATGTGGTAATAGCGCCCATAGTCGCTACTTTGACGATCAAATACCAGCACTTCTATTAATTCTATAAATGTAAAAAAATATATGCTAACAGAATAAATTCTTAATTAAATTTTAAATCGAGTAGAATTTTTAAATACATTATAATAATTTAGAAATAAAAAGCACAAGTATTTAAAAAAAAGCAGCAATAAAAGTTTTTTGGTGTCCTAGATCTCGTAACTTAAAGCGATAACCATAGTTTTTTTTTCGTAAATATAACTTACCAATTACTGACTTAGATTTTAAATCGATCACATTTTTCATAAACTCTGCCATTTTCTGTTAATAAGCAAAAGAGTTCAAGAAAAACGAGTTTTTCGCACGATTCCTACGCAGTGTCGGACGTAACCACCGTGAAGCATCGCACGCTAATATGAACGTTCTTTCAGTAATGCGTCGATTGAACTTTCAACTAAACCGCGTTGAGTTGCAAATTTTTGCAATAACCCGGCCTTAAGAGTAATTGAGCGGTAGGTTATATGTTCGTTTTTAAAACTAGATGACTTACTGATCAACTAAGTTGAGCAAAAATAGTTGATCTATAGAGCATAAAATATTCGGTAATACAAACTATGTACTACTGATCAACTGCTAGTTGAGCAATCCAGTTGAGCAGTCTTCTTCTTAGCGAGTCGATGGCAAGTCGAAACTTATATTGTTGTAGTTGAGCAATGGGGAAGAAGGGAAAATCTACACGTAGGCTACAAGTTACACACAGTAATTTAACAGAATTTATCTATGCAGTACACAGAAATAAGATTAAATAAAAATGTATGTTTATGTATTGTACAAAACACGAAGCGTTTAAATAAAAATTGCTTATAATAAGGTAAACAGGTCGTCAATGATGGCGCAAGCGCAATCGATCAGCGCCTACATTATCCGAGCACTATAACGAGATAATTTATAGTATAATTATGTTTATGACTATATGCACTTCAAATTATACCACGTTTACAACTTGTTCCTTATAAACAGGAAATATTAAGGGATAATAGAGATCCGCTAAGATAAATCGCGAGAGAACTTTAAATACTAATTCAAATAATACTTAGATTACAGTTACACCTTCGTTTCTGATATTTACATAATACGACGAGAGCTCAAAGATGGAAAACTAAAGACAATTACCGTTTGCTACGGCTGCGTAGCAAAATTGTAGCAATTATTAACTAACTATCTGTAAAGAGATAATAATAGCGCGCGTAGAGCGAATTTATGATTGCTACGGCGTAGCAGACACGTAAAATGATATAACGCTTAGGTCGTAGCGTACGTAGCGCGTGGTTATTTAAGTTTGCTACAGCGTGGCATATTTATAGCGACCAAAGTGACACGATCTGTATTAAAACAAACTGCCTAGAGCGAGGTAACTACAAGACTGCTACGACGTAGCAGACTCGTAGCAATCGAGTTAACATGTTCTTTAAAAAGATGGCTGCAAGACAATTATTCGCAGCGCGTTAAAATTATTCGAATTTATTATTTGCTACGGCGGCGTACCACACTGGTAACAATTCAATTAACAAGTTTTCCAAATGATTGAGTATAATAAAATTCGTAGCACGCGTAGCGGGTGGGAATCCTAGTTTACTACGGCGTAGCAGACTCGTAGCACTCGAGTTAACACGTTCTTTAAAAAGATGTCTGTAAAACCGTAGCGCGTTGGAATTTTTGGAATTTATTAATGCTACGGCGTAGTACATTTGTAACAATCCAATTACCAAGTTTTTCTAAATGGTTGATTATAATAAAATTCGTAGCATGTGGGTATCCTAGTTTGCTACGGCTGCGTACCAGACCTGTAGCAATCAAATAAATATGTTCTTTATAAAATAACGATCTATGTTTTTAGCGTGCGTAGCGCGTGGGAATCTATAGGCAAGTCGTGTGAAAATATGTTATTAGTGTTATTACAGTATTAATTCACGACCGGCAGCCTAGCGCAACCTTCGGGCGGAGCTCACGGTATAGGTCAACCGTTTTGGCATTATACTCGAAGCCATTTACTGTGCCGTTGGGCCGGAAGAAGGGTGCGGCTAATTTTTACAAGGAACTGTAACAACAAATCTAAACAAGGTTAAAGTTTTAGAATCTCTGACGCACTATCTGGTAAGCAATCTCAATAATGCAATAAATCAACGCAGTTCAAATGCTTTAGTCAAAGTAAATACAGTTAAGCCGAGCCGATCTATACTAAGGGTTTAATCAGTTGACATCTTCCACCGATGATGTGTGGTTTGACACAACAACAGATAGACAACTGAAGTGGATTTACTATTATCTATTGTACGATAACGAATTCAGAAGTGAGGAAGTGGGAGTACTAGCCGGCTGCACGAGGTCATCGCCCGGGATTGTGAAACGGAGATGCGTGTACGCAGACACGTAGCAACTGAATATTACGAGGAAAAAAATAATGCAGTAATACGTTTAACAACAAAAGTAATAATTGGATAAATTAAATTAGTATATTTAGATCGGGTGCTGAAGCATATAAGGTAAAATTTGTTTTTTTTCTTGCTTTAATTTAATTTTAGACTACTTTTTTATATTTAAATATCTAATCCAGTGCGTTCATTGGATTTAAAATTGACTTGAAACAAACAGTTGTAAAAACAGTAATAAACATAGATAAAAACTCAATAATACGATAAACCAAAGGCATGACAATATTTTTTTTTTATTTTTCCTAACTAATGGCGACACGTCTTATATAGACGTATTTTGCCAGTGTCGAGTGATATTTGTAGGTTTATGATATATCCTTGGATGATTGTTCGCTTAATTGAGCTCAGTAATGTGATGTACAATTAATGAAGCCACCACGAGGCCTCTTGGCATCATCTAAAAATGTCAGCAAAGCGTGACAATGTTGCTACGAATCCTCAACCTACTCAGTTAAAGTACAAAAAAGTATTAATTTCTGTTATGAATATGACCTACTTGTCGCCGTGTTCATTATCCAATTACCAACTATTTTCGTTTTCGACATTTCAGTCTGAATGTTGACGTGCCATTATCAAAATAAATAATGGTGATTAAACGCGGTGAGCACCCATTTTTTGTATGATTGTAGGCTGGCAGATGTGATGTGACAGACACTTTTTAGACCGCGCGGCGTCTGCGCAGTCACCAGTACTCAGAAGTGGGTGTGGCAACTTGCCGGGGCGAACCTCGGGCGTGCGCAGGAGTTACACAACGCAGTTTGTTCGACCGCAAAGAGTTCATGGGAAACAAACATTCATCGGATTGCACTCTTATACCCGTCATTTACTTAATTATACCCGAAACGATAAAGGAAAGCAGTTTAAAGTAGACGGATGTAATTGACCTAGATACGAAGACAGATGGTGGCTTATCTTGAAAAGTTATATCAACAGCTGTGACACGATTTATCTAAAAAAAGTGGGCCAAAACAAACAAATAGCAACGTTGGACATTAAAGAGTTATCGTATGACAAGTTTTTTAGGTACCTACTTAGCAGTAAATAAAACAATAAAATGTAGAACGCAAACACATACTTGGACTCGTAATGCTATTAATCATTCCAAGCAGATCGCGTTACAGATTCACATACCGTTGCGAATATAGAGTTACAAACCTTTTATTACTAAACTGTTGCTTTTATTTCATTCATGCTTTTGAAAATATAATTATCATAATATTAAGTACTGTAATTCAAGTTGCATGTAGTGAATAACTAGATTAATGCAATTTGCTAAATAATGTGGGTGTGCAATGTGCATTGCAAGTTGTGAGACGTAAACGAGATCACATTAAGACCGGCGCAGCCGCCGATCGATCTAGTGCATCTAGTGTTAATGTTTTATTACATACAAGTACGGCAATAGGCAGTATGACGTGACATAACGCCATATTTAATTAATTTAATTAATAATACATAACTTTACTACTTTTGTACAACTAAATAGTTCAACATTTTACAAAGAGCTCAACAGCTACAAGACGAAAATAATAGGGGATCGGACTGTTCCTAAATTTACCATATTTTATGAATTATTTTTAAAATATAGATTAGTAGCAGACGATTCGCGAAGAAAATAACAGAATCGGTTGAAAAACGAATTTACAGTGATTTTTTAAAGTTTCAATATTTCTCTTTCAAAAACGATTTTTTGTATGGAGATTATATGGCGTTACTAACAAATGACGTCACAAGTGGGTATGTGCCTCTCTGTCTAATCTTGAATTTCAAACCTTTATAACTCGGTCAATTTTAAAGACAGAGCAAAAATTTTTTTAGTGTTCGATAGCAGAAACTAAGATGTTTGGATTTATAAAATTAAAAAAAAGTAGTCCGATACCCTTTTATAAGACCCTGTATGCAAGTGTGACATGAGTGATAACACTGATCACAGGAGAGCCGCCAGCGGTGCTGGTTGACCCTAATGACGACTGTGGCCTTCTAATGCATCACATTACGAACGTAAAAGGCCTGACAAAGAAACGCAGTCACTGCGCCAAACACTCCTTACCTGACATCTTTGTATATAAGAATCCAACTGATTTCATTGTCATGCACAATAGACGTAAGCTTCTTTAAAGATTTATCAGTATATGAGTAGGAAACCACGAAACGGTAATAAAATAAGTCGTAAAGATAACTTTGATATTTGCCTATTCGTAAGTACTTCCTATAAATAAGTTGATATTTTACTGAGGATTACAAGATTCTAAAATTGCAATAGGATAAATAAGAACTCAAACAATTTTTCCTAAGAACATTATCTCTCTCGCCGGAAACATCTCGAGAAGTACAAAAACTTTTCGGATACCACGCACTAAAAGCTAAAGGATAACCTTATAAAAGTTATGACATCCAATAAAACAAAGTTTATACGTGTCGAATATAACTGCGGGATGAGAAATGTAGTCCCTTGACAGGAGAGGAAGAAATGGAGACCTGTCAGCATAAAAACAGATACAAAGCCGTTAGGGGTTTGCGCAATTCTGGCCTTATTACCTTCGCGTGTAATAAATAATTATAATTAAAAGGAAGTGTAGGAAATCAATCATGTATGGGTTTCGCCATCAGCTATTTGTTAAGGCCTTAGAGATGTCTGTCAAGCAGACGTCATGTCGTCGGACATGCAGCTGTCCGCGACACACCGTCAACTGTCCAGCAATTACTAACAAACGTGCAGTCAGATAGCATCTTGATTCATTAATTTATAAGTACAAACAGGGGTATTTTTATTTTTTCCAGAGTAGGTATACAATTTCTACATGAACTGTTCTAGAAAGTTTGAACACATAACTATTTAAGTTTAAGCTTATGCGTGACATATCAAAGATTGATATGTTCATTAACAAATCTGACGTTAATAAGCCCAACAAATGTCTTTCGATTTAAACCGACATTGGAAGATAAAACGGTCGGATTATAAATATATAGTGGACATTTCAAGAGCATAGGCACACCGCCAGGGTCTTAGATTAGAAGGTAGAAGAACAAGTTGGGACAAGTCATTGCTTTCTTCACTTTTGTCGTCATTAGAGTATTCTTCAAAATATATAATTAAGTTTAAAGATGTAGAGTAGATTTATACGTTAGGTCAATAGTTCAAATTTTTCAGGTTAGGTCAATCAATAGTCAAAATATACGCCTTAATGGCTGATAAAAACAAAGATTACACAAGTAAGAAATAAAATATTTAAGTATCTAAAATTGTTTATAAATCCCTTTTTATCTATTCCACTTTTTCTCAGCAATTTTAATATTTTAGAATACCTCTTCTATTTACTAATTGGTGATTCTGCAATATTTTAACTATAGAAACTTATGTCCAATAATTGCTGAACACCAAAAAGCTTTATACCGCACCCATTTTCCATTCTAATCGTAATCACGTGTACGGTCGCCGTCCCGAGGTGCGCCTGCGTCGTCCGTCACTCGGCCGCTAATTGTGAAGCCCCGTAATTAGTCCAGTGCCGGCAAACGAGCGCAATTGGCCCAATGGGGAGGAAATGGTCATCTGTTCTATAGGTTTCCATGTATTTCCGAAGCTCACAATGACGTCGATAGAGCCATGTATTTTCCATATCCTAAGCTACAAGTACCTACCAGTGAAATAAAAACAACTGAGGTATGTCTTTGAAGGGTAATTAATTCAAAATAAGCTCAGCGTTTACCGAAAAATTTTTGCCGTGTGGTGACGGCAGAGTAGAATACATTTGTCACCATCCCCTACTCTTCCCGTGGGTGGCGTAAGAGGTGACTTAGGGACTACACATTGAACAGGGAACGGGCAGCAGCGCTCTCTGATACAGTAACCTTTTAATCTGCGATCTCCAACCCGCCTGCCAAGCGTGGAGATTATGGCAAAATCCTCTACTTAAGCGGAGGAGGCTCATAGTCCAGCAGTGGACTGTAACGGGCCGTTGATGTTGATGTTACCGAAAAATGCTTGTATTCATCAATGGGGAAGAAATTGTTATCTATATTATATATAGATTTCTATGAATTTCTAAAAGTCACGACGTCGATGCCTCGATCATTGAAAATAATCCCTATTCTCTATGACTTTGGAAGGTAGTTAAAACAAAAATGCTTGTATTTAGAAAATTTTCTTACGTATCTCTTCACATGAACCGTAAATCGGAAATATATATTTTTCTCGAATTCTAGGAGATAAATCCCAGTGAAGGACGCATTATGTTCTCACACATTTTCTCGCGGAATTTACCAGATTTTTTTTTAATCTGATCATTCCTACAGGGAACACACACCACAATAAAATTAAACTAATCGTGCAATTATCAAAATGAGTAGAAAAATGTTGAGGGGTAATGTGGGACCAGTTTACCATCATGTATTTTCTAGAAGAGGATACTGGCCCCCTAGCTTGCGGACAGATTTGTATGGGACGAGCTGCCGTCTAACCGCCTGACCCAAATTGATAACACTACAGTCTACTCTACAGGATGTAACAGTCTACCTACGTTAATACATATCTGATTAGCACAATTGTAATTATTGAATCAATATTTTATCATGAGTCTCGCTTGAACATAAAAATTGATGTGATTCTAAAAAGGCGAGGAATAGTTGAACAGTAATAAATAGCAGATAAATAACGATCACTTTACGCAGTGACACTTAAGGTTGCGTTATAGCGTTAATGGTAACACGTTTTAAAACGGTACAGTAGCGGTTACGCGAAGTAATAAAAATAAGAAATTATTTGTGCGAGTGCAGGCAGTAAGCACAAGCCGCCGCCGGCGCAAGTAGGCGACCAGCAAGCCACATGGTGGCCGCAAACGTATAAATGTGCAATAAAATAAATGCGACTACAGCACACATACCTCGCGCAACATACACGAATGCAACCGTCCTTGCGAGAGCTACACTTGCTGCACATTACTTAGTTGCACTGATCCTGTATGTGAGTCACATACACCTCAACCATATCAACGGTTTATCGGAAGGAAGTAAGGATACAGAAATGTAGATAATTTATTAATAACACTAAATATCATGCAGAACACGGCAACAGTCTAGAAGCCTGTGTTGGCAAACAAATCATGTTAAGAGAATCACTAGTAACGTTTTGAACAAACAAACGCTAATGTGCGCCGTGTCTTTTATTATTTATCTAATTACCGTATCCAGTGTGTTTAGCGAGCACTGTAAATAGTAATATTATCTTCGGAAAGATAACATGACGAATTAGTTATCTGTAGTCAACAACTAATAAGTTGATAACAACGTGTTGTCTAAATTTTGTAAATATTTTCAATCGGAAGCCATAAAAGTTCCAGCTTACGAGGCGAGGGCATTATCATAAAGGAGATAATGGGATTAAACTGTAAGTGGCCGGTTGGGCCTTATTATACGAAACTTGGATAACGGTTTAATTCGGGGTGGCCACAGAATCCGCACATAATGCTTTCTATAGACCATCCACAGCCCACTCGTGTATGGATACATGGCTACTATGGTTTACTGTATTGATCGGCCGGCGGGCGGCTCGATATCGCCGCTCCATCGCACGAATAAGGTCTAGATTAGACGTAGCTGGCGACGGCGACGCGGGCTGGTGACCATTGTATGGTGCGGGTGTAGGCTCCAAGCCCACCTATCTTCCAACACAATAGAGGCATCGACGCAAGTGATACTTTAAACGGATTTATAATCATCAATGCTAACCTTGCCACCCAGTTTCAATCTCGATTGTATTATAACTTTGATGCTATTGGTAGCTACTTCAATTTAACGGGAATTTCTAGGAACGTCCGGTTAACACGAACTGGGAAATAGTTCTCGGATTCTCGGAATACAACCTGCAGTGAGCAGACGGAGTGAAGGCGCAGTATAGGTAGTATCTTATATCTCATATAATACAGATTTTCTCTTATGTAAACATGATAATCCTCGCTTTGGAAACGGTTATATGAATAAATGTAGCGTGTTTAACTGCATCAGAAAACCTGCAACGAAATTGCTTTAAAATTTGAATCACAGTTTATTATTATCGCTATACACCATTAGGAGTTAATTAGGAATGTGAACACGAACGAAATGAATCGAAATGTTTTGATAACACGAAGCACGACTACGACTGCCGACCGATCGGATCGGTGAGCGGTGCTGATTTTGATGTCTGTGAGAAATCACGGACTATTGTTCTATTTCAAACTTGTATTATTTAAATGCACATGTTTCTCAGGTTGCGAATCAAAGGATGATCATTCAACAGCAACATTCAACGGAGTAACTACGCGCAAATGAAATACAAACCACGACCCACGTTGCATAATTAAACCTCATGTGAGGTACTCCGACTTTACGTTGTTTCTGTCTAAAACATAAAAGACGGTCCATGTGATTAAAATCGCGAGTAGAGAACGACGACATGGCGTTTGGGATGATTTATTTTATGTGGAGGATGCCGAAGCTGGGCCAGGGTCGTAAACGTACGAGTATATCTGTCTGTGTGGCCCGCGGACCGGCGCGGGCGCGGCCGTCCTCTCGGGGACATCTGCGCTCTTTACGACGTGGAAAATAGAACGCCTCTGGACATTTCCTTCCGATCAAACAATACGAGAAGCTAAATGTAGATAAAAAAATGAATATCACGTACTTAGTTATTCTGTCACGACTGTTATTGCATGTGTAACATAAATGATAATTTTAAGAATGACAGTTTAGATATTCATTTCAAAGTGACTACATTTTAGTTCACGCTCGCTACTCGTAGAAAATATTATCTGTTTATGCTAGGGAATTGATAAACATAGCAAATGTTTATGAAATTAACTGACCCTAATAGAAGTTAGCAGTAAAGATAAATCATAATCAAAATACGCATTATTTATGTAAAGTTAAACAGTAATTAAGATATATTATAATATAAAGTTGAATATCTTCACAGGATGTAAACAAACATCACGAGTTAGATTATGGGTCGAGTTGTGGTTGAGTTTTGTTAAAATCAACTTTCCTGATTATGTGTTATTTTTAACCAAGACCGCAGGTGACTGATCTTATATCTGTTGATGCCATCGAGCTAAATAAATTCATATCTTAGCTGAGCTCGCCCCTTATAGGAATCAAATTTATTTTTAACACGCTTTTATTAGCTTCACATGTATTTTTGTTTGTTTGTTTGTAACCGACTCCTTTGGACTCCATTTTTCACTTTTTAGTTTGATGTGCTTTAAAAGCGTGTTTTTTAGTTTTTTTAAACTACATTTTATTTTTATTTTTAATAGCCCTTCAACACTAAATTTGTGTATAGCTACGGCGCACTGTTTTAGGTTTATCTACGAGCAAAGATTATATATCGGATTTAATTACTTGCATTGCAACTACTTACATTATCTCCTTGTTAAGCTTATTATTGCATTAGCTATCCGCCCTTGTCCACCACAGCATTTAATTTAACCCGCGTAAGTAAGATTTTCAAAACACACAAAGTAGCCTAAACTCTATCTCGATGTGAAAGAAAGACTAGCACTTATGTGATTATAATAAATATAAAATTTTGTCACTATTTTTGTGGTTATGATAAAGTATTAAGCATATTAACGTGTTAAACTAAACTAAGTGCAACTTCTGGGATATTCTGGATAATCTTAGAGTAAACAAGTGAATCGCGGTCGTGATGTCGTACACAGCATTCAAGCGCCATCGGATTGTTAGAAAAAAAGTGATGAATGGTTACGGAATCAAAAAACTAAACAAACGTGGCCATAGACAGATGCGAGACACTACATTGTTTACGTAACGTTCATCATAATATAATGTGGTATATTATTTAATTCGAGTGGAGAAACGCGGTGTGTCGCTGGACGCTTGCCAACCTTGAAAACATTTTGTCTAGGTACGTACACGGCGTACAACGCATCCTGAAATTAGCACTTGTCAAAAATAACGCGCGTAATCGTCTATTTTGGTTCACGTTCGTAAATATAAACATTAGCGGTGTTTGATGTAAATGGCCGGATTCAAATAAATACGATAATTTAAATTAATGATTGGTTTCAGTAGCGGATGCACAAATAATCATAAGATTGGTAAGATAAACAGCCCGAGTCCTGTTGGCAGCAATCCCGAGACTCGTTCCCGCACTTGTAAAATAACGACACGTTTATTTCTATTAACTATAAATTATTAAACTGACATCTGGGAATAACATGTGCTGTTATTTAACAAATAAATACTCTCGGTCCGCCCAAATATCATACTCATAAAAATTTGAAACATAACATTCATATCATAACTCTGTTTTCGCTGCGAAGTCAGGTTGTACGAAATACGTACCTAATAAAGTATTTAAAAATACTATCATCTAGTAGCTTTTTTTACTCTTCCTGTATACAAACTGCCGTTCAATTTCTGCACATCTCAGTTATGAATTAAAAAGCTTTTTCCAAATTCATTCTTACATAAATGGTCATAAATCAAATGAACGATGATAGGTATTCCTTTGTGTAGAAATCAGTAGCTATAGGTATATTTAGACGGATCTCAAAGGGTCACTGCTCTGAGTGCAGATATCGGGTGTCTGGTCGAGGCGAGACCTCGGTAACTCATTCTTAGGGTCTTTGACTTGGTTGCATTGTTAGCCCTAACAGTACAGGATCATCATTTGAAAAAATGATTAACCCTAACTCAATTCTTTATCGATACACGGCAAGAAAAAAGCCGCAATATTAAAGAATACGTGCGTTCTTGACCGAATTTTCTTTAATTTTTACGACGTTATAAAATAATCTTTCACATAGTAGTAGACGATGTAGTAAGCCTTTTAAGTGTATGTAAATCTTTACTTGTTTACTTAAGAAAGGAAAGGTATATTCGTATCTTATCAAGGCTTAGTCCGATTTGAGCACAGGATTAAAACCATTATTTCAATGCCTGAAGCTGTTGAAAGTGATGAGAATTGTGTGTGAGGGAGGCAATATTTGCATACATGCTACGACTTCTGGTCATAAACTCCAGTGGTAGGTAGCTCCAGCGAACGTTGCCAAAACACTACATGACTAGACAATGTATTTACGTCACCTCAAACGTCATTGTTTCGACTATATGCTTAAAATTGCTCTATATAGAAGTAGAAGACCGACTTAGTAACAAAATATTACGGTTTAAAATTAGATATTCGCATCTCACATTATAGTTGAAAGTGAAACCAATCAGGCAACAGTAGCTGTAGCTGTGTCGTGTTGTTCTATAGAAATTGCAGAGGTGAACGCTCGATTGCGGAAACAATCGCGAGGCCGCGCGAGCCGGTGCGATGTGACGAAATGTTGCGCCCCATGATGACGCGGCAGATAGGTGTATCGTTGCTGCAACACCACAATCGCTACTTTTACTTATCCTTCGTATACGCGCTCACGGCCGCGCGGCCAGTTGTATGTACCCCACAAGTAAACGTATAGGTAGTTAGTTGATTTCTCTATTTTACTTAGTATCGAATAGAGAGAGGTATTTGGGAGCAGGTATAGCTATTACTGATATTAGTCACAAACTTCTTACGCACGTCGAAGTCATAACTATTTATCACCAAAATAAATCGTTACCGGAAGAGCTTCATCTATCCGTTTCGATTCTCAGGTGCATACTATGACCACATTAATAAGTCACAGTGTGGTCATAATATGACATTTCCTGCGCACCCAAGATCAGATGTAATCTTCGCCCACATGCCGCAGATTTATGGTAAGTCTTCAACTTCTCAAATGCCATTTTGGTACGCGGAACTATTCGCAAATGGACTGCTGAAGGTCGATGCAAATGGAGTTCAAGCGGATTCAAGTTCACTGGCGTTCCAACATCATCGTAATAAGACTAGTCAGAAGCCATGTTGACAATTTGCAGAGAATGACATCTGCGTCATTATCATCTGGCAAGCTTCACAGTTTATAATTCAATAATTTTTTATTTGAAATATTTTCTCCGACACGTGACATTGGCGGTATTGTGACTACACAAAAGCCACTTTAAGAAAAATCCACTTTTTGAACCACCAAAAATTGCAGTCTATAAGAATACAACCTATCTATCTATCTACCTATATAGGAGTGATTTAATTTAATTTTCTAGACAGCAAACTCAGACAACCATACTAAAGAACAACTAACAGTTTTTTGCTAGTCAGTTGACATTTTACTCTTTGCATGACGTTCTTGTAAACAGGCACCAGTCGTAATAGGAATGGATAAAAAGTATGAGATCCATCTCCTTTAATGGCTTGTAGTTATTTTTTCCTGCTCATCTATATACACATGTTTTACGTGATTAGAAACATGACTCGGAGTTTCCTTAGATGAGATAGCTAAAGTGTCAAGACGAAAATAGTTTATTTTGCAAATCGGACACAAATAAGTTTCACACGCTCGCTTAGGATGCTTAAGAAATCGTGACTAAATATTTTTATCTAATAGAAGTGTTAATGCCAAGAATCTGGTTAGCGATGAACTGTTAAGTTCACTGATTTGGAATAAATAGCAAATTAGTTTCTGTCGCAACTGTAGGGCAACCTTCTAGCTCTTTATTACATAAGATACATACTTGATTACCCAAAATAGTCAACATGTTAGTATGTTCTCGGTCTCGAAATGGGAGGGTCTGCGGTTTAATACCGACAAATCCTTTGAAGTTGCCACATTAACGTTATCTGGCCGTCTGCTGTCTCCCTAGTTCGACATGGCGCTGAATTACTTGTTACATATTCAAATACCTTAACTTGGATACGAGTGTTCTATAACTAAGAGCACACGTCGTCGTCGTCGGCACGCTGCATTATTTCAATGCTGCTTAAGAGTTAGCAAGCGGCCAGCAACATGGCGAACAAACGATAAAATCTGAATTGAATTTTCGAATTATATCGTAATGTTACATCGGTTCCTTCGATAACACTACGTTATGTTTTATCATCATTTCTTCTCGTTACATTTTAGGTGGAACTGTTTTTCGCAAGTATACGTAAACTAGACGTCGTCATTATATCCATCACACATCATCACATTTTAACGGAAAAGTACCAATAATGTTACATATTTAATTCGTCAAAGTGAATTTTGATAATTTTAATGAAATCTCATTAAGTCAAAATAAATACTCGTCATCATTTAAAAGAAGATTTTTTATAAAGTAAGCAAATATTTTGGCCGAATTCACAGTACAAAAAATCATTGGGCAGATAAGGAGTAATTCCTGCATAAATCTAGATAGTGTTCGCGACTGATTTATCAAGTCCAAATCGTAAATATGTCACGTAGGTACACAGAATGCTGTAATCTGTTCACGTTTTGGTTACGGCTGCTACAAGATTATATAGCTCATGGAAAATTTTATGGCTTATTTATTAAAACGGGTTCAAAAACACAGGACGATAACGATATTCTAAAATGGTTTAAAGAAAAGTCGAAGTACACCGCAAGCTTATCTGGTAAGAATTCTTTTAAACCACGTGATGATTATCATTAGGTTATTATAATAACCATTTCTTCTTCTTCATCATCGTGTGAGTGGACTGGTAAAGTCGACAACCGACCGACCAATGGCATTTACATTTAAATAAGTTATCAGCAATTTTGTGACAAAAGATATAAGTGTTGACAATGGTGATACATAATCAATCATATCAACGCACGGAAACGCGTCGTGAATTTATTATTCTACTAATTGCATTGTAGGTGGAACGGAAGAAGGAACTACACATTTCGCAAATGTTAATCGTCATGTGACGGATTCAAATTGAACATTAGATCAGCCATGCAAAATATACTCAAGTATATATAGGAAAACTAATTGGTCTCGTGTACATATTGACCCTGAAGCACACCCAGCTTATTCACATCAACAATCGGAGTCGGACTGGAGCATTTCGAGTCAAGGAAATCCAGTTCCATGGTGTCACATTTGCTCATTTCCATTCCAATCCCATACAAAGTGAACATTATATAGCATTGCATGATGCGAGTCGGATAAACAATGGAAAATTAATACAGTAATTGCTATTGATGAAGATTGTGAAATGTCTAACATACAAAGGTAATAAGACACAGGATATTAAATGAAATAACATGCGCAGGCGCAGTATGTACCTGTTCTTCAGCATGTTGTCGGGGACGAACACGTTCCACCAGGAGGGTCGCTTCTGGCGCACGTATCCAGTGGGGGTGTCGCTCTCCTCGTCGGTGTCGTTTCCCCCCGACTTTCTCCGCTTCTTGCGCTCGAGCTGCAGCCTGGCTGCCCACGAGCGCCGGCGACCCTTGTCTCCTGGACTAAAGCCCTCTAACCCACCAGGCACTGCAAGAGAGGCGCGCCGCGGTGCTTCTGGCGGAGGGCCATCGAAATCATTCAACTTTCTGTATCGCTCAGCGAATGTAGCGGCTGAAGCTCTACGTCCATTGGAGAGCATCAGACGAGGCGGTGCGTTGTTGAAGACGATGTCGAGATCTGTGAAGGTCTCATCGTCATCATCGGTATCGGGCGCGGCTTCGAACGGTTCCTCGCTGTATCGGCGAGGAGTCTCGTCGACAGCCTCCTGCAGGCTGGCCAGGGGCAGGCTGGGGCGGTGCGTGCGCCGGGGTACGCCCGGCAGGCGCCCCGGGCGGCCCTGCAGCCTCGCCAGCGCCAGGGGCACCGGAGACTCCGTCAACGTCGGCTCACCTCCACTCATTGTCACTGATTCACAAATACTTGATGAAACTCGTAGTTCACACACAACACTTTATTTATGGAGCCCGCATTAGGTACGATTACGGCTCCACCATTTTCGAATAATAGTTCGATACTACAAGAACACTAAAAATACTGTTTACTAGTACTTATTGTTCTCTGTGATTCGTTCAATGCCTAAAATGAGTGGCTTTGTTAAAACATGTTTTAAATAAACCCCATTGAACTTGTGTGGCAAAACAAACCATATCAGGAAAGTACTTAAATACATAAAAGACTACGAAGAAAAACACTAAAATAAATAACAATGTTTCGGTTCCGGAAAGCTCTCAAAGAAAAGTAGAATAAATTAAATTCACCGTTATGTTAGAAAGAAATAAAAGGAAGTGGAAAAGAGAGTGGAGGTTTCCTAGTTAATTAAGAAAGGATTCCGCACAAAGCGCTTTAATATTCCAAGAAAGTACGGTCATTATATACTAATAATATAAATCTGAAAATATATTTGGATGTTTAGATGTTTGGATGTTTGTTCCGCTTTCACGCCTTAACTACTGAACAGATTTGGATTTTTGGGATGGAGATAGTTAGTAACTTGGATTAACTCATAGGATACTTTTTACGGGAAAAAGTCTTATTCCCACGGGAAAATCTTACACAACGCGAGCGTAGCCGCGGGCGGACCGCTATTTATTTCATAACTTCTTTACTTTAGTAACATAATCCTGTGACATTCACCTTGGTTGGTGGTACCAAAAGTTGGCTTCGACGAGCATACAAATGGTCCATTGCACTACATATCGTCTGAAACCGGCCGACTGCCAAAATCTAGACGTTGCCGCTTTTGTTCGCGATGACCGACAAATGAGCTCATTTTCCCCACAATACGTTAACTAATACACCTGCTAATCGACTTGAATGGACAAAAATTTAAACCATAACGCTTGATTAATAACTATATGTAGGTAGATTGTCACGCGTGCCAGTCAATTCTGTGGAGATTTATACACCCTCTTAATGACTTCGATGATGTAAGGGCACAGAAATAGCTTGTGAATGGGTGCATTATAAAAACAAAACGACGACTTTATTGGAAAACCGCTCGGTTTCTATTTAAAGCTCTTTAATGGGTTGTAAGAAATCGTAGTAACAAGTGTCGGCGCTAGGCCATATAAGCGAGCAGGTGTTGCAGCTTTCGTAACTGCAGTCGTCACAAACACGCGGCGGCGCGCGGCGCGGGCGCAGCGGTCAAAAACCGGGGAAAGTTGCTACCGTCTTGCATAAAATAGCAGACTCGTTTTACTAGGGCCGCTGCTGTTATCGTTTGATGACATTTTGATGACACTTTTGATCTTTAAAACACCGGATCTTTTACATCTGGCTGATGTCCGGAATTTACTAGCACCTATAATAATATAACAAAAATATTGCTCATTGATGTTACAGTTTTGCACACTTTGAACTGACGACGGATCCCGAAGCTGTTTCTGAACACTAGTTCCACTTGTGTGTGATGATATTGTGTTTAGTTGAGATAGGCAGAAAACAATCTGTTTTGTCGTCGGACATTCGTTATCAAGGTCGTGGAACAATTGAGTTTATTAATTGACACTCATTGAGCTTATAGTTTACATTAATATAAATAGTAAAAGATCAACGCATTTGAAACCATTGAACTGGTCATGCATGATATTCCCCAAATTCTACCAGCACGAACTCAATCCCGAAATGACGTTTGTTTTTCCGGAGCGGAGTCTATAATTAAAAGTCCTTGCAATATTACCGCGCAATACTCGATATTATTTTTCGCATTTCTCAGCTCTATCTTAAGTAGGTCAAGTAAAAACAAGCGCGTAGTTAAAAGCTTTAGGCGCGCAATGAATGAGTTTGCAAAAAAGGCAACTTTAAAGTGAAGCGTAATTAAGCTTACTCGGTGCGGTTGGTGCGAGTAAGGCAACCCACATGCATGCGTCAATAAGCGCGAGGAACGGCCTCCCAATGTCGCCGAGGAGATTAACCTCCCTAGAGGGCCTGCTTCTCGCGACCCTCCCCGCATCACGATCTCTAACGAACTACACCAGCCACACATAAATTATAAAGAACAAGAGTCGCTATCTTAACGAACTCGCATCGAACACGACATACGAATTTATTGCGAACTTACAGGGATTTATCGGTGGTAATACATCGCAGCCGATGGATTGGCTTGTTCGGGAGCCCGTAAACAGGTCTACTTTGCTATCAGCTACAATAAAATAATCATCATTGTTTATAAATGTCAAAACATGAAAAAACATTGTTTGTTCACACTCTGTAAACTAATGTCGTTCTTCGCTCGCAAATGAAACGTCGTAACTCGAAAAGCTTTTGATGTTTCAGGACGTTTACGTTTCGTTTGAAGTGAGCTGGGAATTTTTATTTCTGTGATTAACGTTTTCTCAATTCCCTCAAATAATGGGTTCTTAATTTTCATCACTGCGAATGATAATTGAAATAGCTACACATAAAGACATGATTTCTTATATATATATATATATATAATTACGGCCCTGATGATGATGTCACGTACAAATCGCGCAATGCATTCTCCAGAAAGATAAACAGACTGAGAGGAGCATTGAATACATTTGTCAATATGTTTATAGGTATGAGTAGCGCTAGCATCATAGTCAACCATAATAAGATATGGATGGAACGGACGAGGAGCTACCTGTGCGGACTCCCGACGAAAGTATACGGTGTCAGACAACCTTGGGACCACATAGCTACGGTCATATTTATAATGGAAAACGTTCAGCTTCTAAATCATTACGCGGTTTATGGCAATAGGCTGAATAGTGATAAAGCACGCACAATAGCTCGTAAATGTGCTGGCACCTCTGCCCATACGCCACCATTTAACGCACGTACTGTACATAATACTTCTAGTTTCTAGACTCAACTGATGCAACAGTGTAATCCTTTATCCAATAAGTACGTGCAAATATCGCAACAGACATAAAATATTTCATTAATTTAGACACGATTAAGCAAGCAATAAAAAACGCGTCATATCAAAACCAAGCTGTTTACATGCATTGAAATCATCATAAAGTTAGACGTCTGCTAATATAAAGTCAAACTTATTTCGGTAAACAAAAAGGTCGACGCTCGACCTCTGGCACACTCAAGTTTCTGTGTAACTACTGGTGATGACACCAAGGAGACGGACTCTTAAAAGTGCACTTTCTTTGCTCAAGTTTCTGTGCAACTACTGGTGATGACACCAAGGAGACGGACTCTTCAAAGTGCACTTTCTTTGCTCAAGTTTCCCACAACACAACATTGTAACAAATATTTTATATACATTGGCAAATTTCCAGAAACATTAGTGACATGACGTTATTAAGTAAAACAGGAAATGAAGCCATAGTTTATCAGAACAAAGATTTAATGAAAAGAAACTTCGCAGAAGAAAAGTTGATGATTTGATAAATTAACACGATAAAGACGAAAGTGATTTGATTTGGAACGAGGACACAATTAGATGTTTGGTAGAATCAGCAAGAGACTTGATGCGTTTTTGATGCGGCCGAAACACATTAAGTTGTTTTGATTTCTATCTGAATTGCTCTTTCATTAGACACATGAATGTGCGAATTGCCTGAACACGTCAGAGACGCCAACGCTCAAGACCTATTTAGAGTTTTAATTTTTTAATACATAAATGATAAATCCAATGCTCGAGATTAATTTAATTTGCACAGTAATAAAAAATAATAAAAAAACTATTGACCTAATTATTAGCATTGATAAATTAAATCAAGAACGGACAGCAGATATCTCATTAATTCTAAACGTCACATAGCAAAGCTTTATAAAAGCTTCTCTCAAAGCAATGGTGAGAGACATAGTTGATATCACGATAGGATATTATTAGACATGCAAATTAGGTGCAATGGGCGCTGACGTCATGCCACATGACAAAGCTGGTCATTTCGCTTTTATTCGTAGGGAACACATTAGCTAGAGCGGGCCGAGATACAATGACATGTCAACGAACAATGATTGTCCACACAACACAAACAAGGCGTAGGTAATGAGATGCCGGTGGACGCACACGGCATACAGATTAATTGTTAGCAAATACACTTATAGGACAAAGAAGATCGCTCTCATTAATTCAATGAATTAAGAAGCCACACGAGCGTGCTGCCGTCGTCGACTGCAAAGGAAATCGTGAAGTAGGAACAACAAGCTGGAAATGAAAAGGCCTCGCTCAACCAACTCACAAAGAGTCAATGATATCATACGTGTAGGATACGTACAAACTGTATTACATAAAACCGGACAGGCATTCGAAATACCTTCATACAAAGATAATAGCATCTGTCAACAGAAAATTCACGAAATATCGATTTATCAAGACGGTGCTACGTCAGCACGAAACTAACAAAGAAATTGTTTTGGGAGCGAGGGGGACAACGAGCAAGTGTCTCACTGACAGCAATAACATGATCTGGGCCAGCGCAGCGTGACGAAAACCATTGATCTAAATTATTTTTTAAACACGGAGCAGACAATGTCTCATTCAAATGCAAACATCTTAAAGTACTGACCCAGTAATATTCACTATCCGTTGCAAACGTGGGCAATCGCTTAGAACTAAATAGAGGTAGAATTTTAATCTTTACAATATGACATAAAATCGTACATATTTTATGTTGAGTTACTCTAACCAGATCACGTACACAGGACATAAGATGTTGTTTACTCATAAACGATTATCCTTTTCCAGTACAAAATAAATTATCCTTTTCCAGTACAAAATAAAATTATCGAACAAAGACAAATTAAGTATGTTATTTTTATTGAAATCGACGGGAATAATAGGTAGGAGGAAAATGAGATTGCGGGGTGTTTTATGGCGCTAATCAGCTTCAATTACATCCAATGAAGAATAATTGCCCCACGTCGCATTATTCAACTAGGAATAGTCTCAATGGGCGGAAATTGATCGCGTTTCATGGGAACAAACCCATGTCGTCCGACTAGAGGGTATTTTACCCAATAAACAAAGGAAAAAATTAGTAGCTGAAAGAAGGAGTCACAGGAACTATGGAACCGACTATTTCAGTAAAGACTACAGTATATGTTATGGGTATGTATAAATAATATTGTTCTGTTTCACTAACAAACACTACTAGTGAGATATAGTTATGGCTGTAGTGTTCTGCATTCCAGTTCCGGAGGCATGCAGACAATTACGACATAAATGATGAGAACGACAACCGATTTACATCATGCACTGGCCATGTTACTAAATTAAGAACCGGTTAAGCATTATTTATTCTCATTCCTGTCTTGTTGACGTGAAACTTGCTGGACCGAATAACCCGGGTGTTTCGGCGCCAGTAATGAAGTGGAACATGCCCAGTAATATCCGAAATCTGGTACAAATAATGGTTCATTAATCATCGCCGCCGCTTGCAGGCAGCCGGCACGCGGCGCGGCGAGCGGCGCAGGCGGCGGCCCGATTCAGATCTGCGCTGCGACTTCAGAAAACGTAGCGTCGCTTTAATTATTGAACTGACGGCATCGAACTCTCCAGTCTTCCGTGTCTCCAGCTCATTAGAACACTCTAGCTCATAAGTCTGTTAGTACGAACGAGACTATTTGAACAAAGTATCTTCGCTTAGAGAAGTGGCACCCATAGTGGACAAGTTGAGGAGTAACAGGCTGTCGTGGTATGGGCATGTGATGCGAAGAGAGGAATCCCATACTACCAGACGTATGCTAGATATGAGAGTGAATGGAAAAGCAGGTAGGGGTAGACCCAGAAAAGTATGGATGGATTGCGTGAAAGATGATATGTGTAAGAAGGGAGTGAATAGTGACGTGACGTCTGACAGGGATGAATGGAAGAAGAAAAGATATTGCGCCGACCCCAAATAAAGGGAACAGGGCAGGAGAATGATGATCTTCGCTTAGAGGGAATAGGGGAAAATCTGACAAACTATATAGAATAAAAAACAAATAAAAGTTGTACCTGTTGTAAATGCAGTAAGGGTCAATTTATAACTAGGTCAAGTTCCCACGAGCGTCAAGCAATGCTAGTAAGGCCGTTTGTAACCCGGATTGCACTATCTATTGCATTCCACATATCTTAATTCTAATTCAATGTTCTAGGCTCTAGGACTAAAATGAGACCTTGAAAAAATTAATACTATATTTCAGTGCCAATTTTACATCGGCCATCATGGAATTACACTTTACTATCTTTAAGGACTTCGCGTCAAGTCTGTTTACGACAATAACAAAATAAATGGTATTATGCGTTCAGAGTATTAATTAAATTGCGGCACCTACTGACTTTTTTAAATTTATGATTTTGTCAATCAACATGACTTCCATGTGGGAAGGCATTTTTAAAGTTTTTTTTTTTTTAGATTTAAATCAGTCAAGCTATAATTTTGCGACTGACTGCATGTAAAAATAAAATACCAATGAAAAACTGATCTATTAGTGTTTTTTTTTTTTTTTCATATCTTGATTTTTTTTAAAGGAGTTTTCGATTATCGAGATAAAAGGATTTCTTTTTTTTGCTTGCTGGAAAAGTTCCATAATAAAATTAGTTCAGTGCCACGGCCTGGAACAACCGCCCGAGAGGTTCTGCGTAATTTAGTTGACACGTGGTATAAAAGTATACGTGTTTCAAACGAGCTCTAGAATGTGGTGTTTGAATCGACACTCGGTCACATGCTCGGTCCGCTGTCCGAGCGCAAACCACTGCGGTGCAAGGCGGTGCTCGAGTTACGATCATTGCTAGAAAAATGTGGGTCGGCTCCGATTTCAAAGCATAATACTTCAAGCGCTCGGCTGGCACGTATGTAGATAATACTACGTAGCTTGCGATTATGCTGGTTAAGCAACAATGCATTTAATATTAACCAAGAATGATTAAATAGCGCGTCCAGCGAACAGCGATTGTATTTTCATTTTTCAGAATATACGCCAATAAAATAGCACAGCAATTTTGACTTAAAACCTACACTCGAAAATAAATAGAGATGGACAACAACACTACTGCAACAGAACGTGCATTTGAGTGCATTTGATGTACACCCATATCTATCACACACGCTCTCTCACGCATCTAGAATTCCCATCAGAAGGCACACCCACTGCCAAGTAACCTGTCATCCAAAATGACTGTTGCATCTCTTACACTGTCATAGAATTGCAATACATCTGATAAAAATTAGAGGAGTTAGAAGATGAATAAACATGAAAGAAGCACATTAAATTGTACAGAACTGATCGAGCGCAAATAAACACACTGCAATTTCAATGACATTCAAACAATCAACAATCTCCCAACGTATTACAAGTCTTTTAGATAAGATAGCTTTGGCACTGTTGTAGCGGGTGTGGTGATTTTATTCAATCACGTGTTTACTATCAGAAATGATATTTTTATCTTTAAATTTTAATGAGCATGACTACTTGCTTGTACTTTACGTTAAGAACTTAGTCTGGAGGATTTAGTTACTTTTATTACTATTATTATTAGCCTGAGGTGTCCCACAGTAGGGCAAAGGCCTCCCTCGCTTCCTTCCACTTATCCCGATTCTGGGCCAAACTTTCCCACTCGCCACAGTAGGCAGCGAGTTCGTCTCGCCACCTCTTGCAGGGCCGACCACGACATCTTGCTGCGTTCTGGGACACCCAACTGTTGGTCTTTTTAGCCCACTTTACTTAAAATTTTAAAATAATTATAGAAAATTTATAATAATTAAAGACACGCATATGTAATTTTGTTCCATTGAAGTATAATGTACTACGTACTAGAAAAGACGCTGCCTACAAAATCTGTGCAACAAGCGCGGCAGTGTGGGGCGTGCGGGGGCCGGCTAATAAGTAAAGATGCGATGTGACCGTCATAGGCGCGACACTTTGTTTATATTCTGCCTATTCAATTGGGTGGGAACCTAGGAACACATTTAAAGATGTTTGACAAATAAATTGAATTATTATATTTATTATAGTTATAAGTACTGAATTTACTCTGCGAAAAAACAATATTTGATGAAATTTATAAATTTTTCCCTATCTTTACGGCCCAGACGTGGAAACCTTGAAGTAATAAAATGTTACAAAATATCTCGTTATAAATAAATAATACATATGTACTTGTACAAACAATCAATCAATGAAAACGATCAATCTAAAAAACAATTAATTGTTTTTCATCTTTCTTGATTAACATTACATTATTACTAAATGTGTAAGATTATAATTTTCCACTGTAAAAGATATGATCTATTCTTGTTACACACCCAAATGACACATCTTAAATGTTTCATCTATGACAAATGACGCAACATGGCGTCCGCTAAATATTTTGCTCGAATTAAGTTTAAAAATAATTATCTAGTTTTTCACCGATGGAAAGTCGTTCCTTTGCACTTCGCCGTATTACTAGAATTATTAGTGCAACATCATAACACACACGAGGGCATATTTCATTACTTTTCACGTTTTTTCGCACAAACAAGACTGAAGCGCTCAAGAGCTAGTAAGCAACTGAGTGAACTGTGGCCGGCCGGCCACAGTTGAACGGAACACTTGTGATGGGGTTTAGTTCCGGTAATTTATGTAGAATAACGACATGCTCGTAGTTATGTATTATGTTTTTAAGAAATAATGACTAGACACTACGAAGTTAAATTTAACAAAGCTATGTTATCGTATTAGGTTTGGATCAAATACTGAAAAGGCTTTTGTACTACAGACACCATCTATTTACAGCTTGGCAAAAAAGAGTTTGGAAAAAATGAGGGCGCTTCTATCGCACTTGTTGCACGTATTGTAAAATTAACGAATAACAATCAACATGGCATTCAAATGGGATAATAAAAACTACCCAACATGAATGGCAGCAAACTAAATATTTAGTTTCACCTGTCACCGCTCCAAACTCTTTTTTGCCAAGTGTGTCTACACACTCGAGACCAAAGAACACACCTGAAAATCTCGGAAACTAAGAATGCTAACTTAGTGAAATAAATTGTGTTTAATAGACAAATAATTTATTCTTTGAAAAACTTATAAAATGTGTCTGTCACTTGTAATTTATTTTTCAAAAATTACACAAAGAAAAAAATATGCCAACCTCATCTTATGAAAAAAATTAGAAATAGCAATTATTTTCTACAGCTTATTTTTGTTAATTGTTTATTTTTTGTGTTACGTGATAGGCGTTGTTACCGCGGTGATGCGGTTTGTCTTGGTTAGCGGCAGATCCGCTTAGAAAAGTCCCATTTTTTATTATTTTGCCATTTTTGATGGCATAAGTTAACAATAACCAAGAAGTCTTATTGCTATCATTTTGTCTATTAAACACAATTTATTTTACTAAGATAGCATTCATAGTTTTCGAGATTTTCAGGTAACTATAACTGTCTTCATATGCTCTCGAGTGTAATATACCAGAATTCTACCAATACAAAAGTCAAAATTTATAAATAATTTTATCAAGATTTTATGATTACCGAACAAAATTGATTTTTCTTGAACATGATACCTTATTTATTCCTGAAGATGTTTAATTGACTAAAGTGGAAGCTAATTATTCCCTTCAGGCGTTTTTTTATTAAAAGCTATTTCCACAACTCCTTTCGGTACGATATCGTTAAGTAGGTAGAAAATAGAGAGCTGCTAAGGGATTGGAAATAAATTTGGTTAGGGGTTAGGGATGCGATCGTCTCAAAAGGTCAAAAAGTCGGCCAAAGACTTGTTAGCAGCTTTAATATAGAAAAATATATCTTATTCAATATCTACCTGACCTGCTCTTTAGATTCTAAGGAACAATGAAGAAATAACATTGCAAACGGTAATGTTTTTGCTTCACACCGCCTATTTGAATAGGTGATACCTAGTCCACAAATTGATTTCATTGTATTTAATTACCTACGAAGTATAAGTGATATGATATTGCAATGCAATGCATGTGAAATGCCATCAGGGGTCACGGTCGCACGGTTATTTTTTGAACTACTGTATGCAACTCAACTTCGACCGGTTAAGTGGGTACGACTATCATTTTAGCTTTGCATATTTTAGATGTTAAGTACAGTGCTTCGAAAATTTAAGTTGCAGCGTGTTTTTACAACTGTTCGAACAGAAATAATATCGGTCGTAGTACAGAGCAACTTGCGCGTGAACAACCGTAGTATCACGTAGTGGCTGCACGAAGTTGGTAAACTTGTGTCGTTGTTGGACAACGAGCGGCAACGTATCGACATGACAGCGCGAACTTCCCGCAGTTCATTTCGGTAGTTTTGATAACTTCTCTTGCTGTAGAGACATCTACGAACTTCGTAGACGCTCGTAGCAACTCAAATTAAGTACCTATTCATACTAAAAACTATGCTCACAAGATGTCTCAGCTGTTTCGTTGAAAAGTTAAAAGCAATTTAGGGCAATGTTTACAAAATTATTCGTGAGGGTATTTGGGGAAAATACCGACATTGCAATCAAAATAAACAGGTTTCGAGACTCGTTAAAAATAAAGTCTTGGAATAATAAAAACGTTTTGTGGCGTCAATAAGAATTTTGGGACGGTCGTATTTTTTTAAAAAGAAAACAAATTTAAATACACAATAATAAACCTAGCAACAGTAAAAAACGTTGGGGTAATGCCACACAAAAACAAGGGAATCAATTTAAAACTCGTGTACAACGAACGCCGACGGTGTTCTTACGGGCAACGGCCAAGCACCGACCTCCTTTCGCTGCACTGGCGCAACGAACAAACAGAATAACTAGACGAAGACGTCGACGCACGAAATCGTAGCGGAACCTGCGCGCGCGACTTTCACTGCGGAGCTGCGCGTGCGCGATATCGCAACGTGCGGTGCGCTCGGCGCTTAGAGTGCTACTGCCGGGCCCGCCGCCCGAGCGTCGCGCGCGCACCGCCTTCTTCACGCACTATCTTTGTCACCTGATAACAACACCCCAACCCCCCTGCACTACTTACCATACAACCTTATCAATCACAACCAAAAGCTGTGCCAAAAAGCCTACTTTCCGAAATCTACTAAAATAAATGCTTCATCAAAAACGACCTCCATTCAAAAGATGAATACAATCTTTAAGAATTCAGTGGTAAACACAATTTGTATGCGACACCATACTGCAAACAAGTACCTAAAACTAATTAGAAAACGTTCAAACACCGCTGTGGGTGTACGTGATATTTCAATTTGCAGCTGTCAAAGCGGAATTTCACTTCCTACGTAAAGCTGCGTTTATTGTATTCAAATTACGCCTACGCTGTATTTCTGGCTTCCTATACAGGTTGCATTACGAAGTTGTAAATAAATGGATAAGTACAAATGGAATCATTCGACTGATTCAGCCATTTAATAATGCAAACTAGGAAATCATCGACCTTTGTTGGTGCCCGAGCTTTCACCACTCGGAGTAGAATGCAACGTTCCACGTTGATGTTTTTTCTCCACAGTGTTATTGTTGTGACTTATTGTTGGATGTAAAATGAATAGAGGTCAGTGTTTTTATTGGTGAGTCAATAATACCCAGTGACATGATTGGTTTGATAAAAATGTATCTAATACGGTTATCGATTTGGGTAAAGCGATGATTTATGATATGTGTATGACACTTCGACAAGAAAAATACAAAATAGATTAAAAACTCACAGCACTGGAAAAGTTCTTAGTTATATAATATTAAGTAAGCAGAGGTGTACTAAAAAAAAATTTTTTTTTTCATTAAATAGTGCCTGTTCCGAGGAATTTTTACAGCCTTTTTCTGAAACCTTATAATAACGTACAATTCGCAAAGATTTTGTTGGTCCATATGAATGTAGCAATGTTAAAAATATAAAGCTCTACTTAGCAGAATAGAACTACAGAAAATTTGCAGTACTGCTCGCATGAGAAATGTCTTACCGGTCACTAGGCCAGTGCGTGGCTAGATTCGACCAAATAGAGCTTAACCCAGGGTTACAGACCATCCGGTCGCTGTACATTAGTTAGTGTATGCGCTCGCGCGTGTTCTTAAGCGTTTGCACAACATCCGCCCTTTCTGCACGCTCTTGACATATTACCCTGGCGCATGGCAACGCAATCGCCGTCCATATATCTTTTTAATTACGATACATATACTGTCGTTATAATCAAAACAATAATTTACTCTGATTAAGAAAAGTAATTGCGTCGCTACTAAGCCATAGGGAGATTTTGCAATAAATATATCTACTGCACTACAGGTGTCTGGTGAATATTTTGAAGCCGTTAAATGGGCTTATACCTACCTAATCAACATATAACCCATAAAGAAATAAATAACAATATGAATAGATGATATAGGTCAACCCGACAAATCCTTATTTTCAGAACTTTCAAGCCGCCAAAACGGCTTTACTAGCCAGCCTCCTTGGCTTAAATTAAAATATATAGAATTTATAGAATACCCACTGGAAGAGAAAGTACCTGCCTATTCCCAGCAAATTACTTTGAAGTCCTTCAAAAACAGCAATCTTAAAAGGCTTCTTATATCAAAAGAATTAATTCAATTCAATTCTTTAATCCCAAAAACAAAGTTTGGCCTTTTCGCGGTACGTTTGGTCTGGCTGGTCCTAAGCAAACATACAATCTGAATGTTAAATCGGTTCGCTGGAGTGTAACGGTAGGCCGGATGGAAGAAAGTGTTTGCTGTGTTGCCAACACACACTAAAAAAAAAACACACACAAAAAAAAAACCCTAAAAAAAATAACAAAAAAAACACACTACACTACACTACACTTAAAAAAATAACTTCTCTATTCGTAGACCTCAAAAACGTTTGCCTATAAGCTCACTGAACATGCATGTTGTACTCAGAACTTTTCCAAATTATAGGCAAGAAAATATGATTGATCGTAAACATGGTTATATCTTTTACAGGAGGGGGGAGAGGGGTGGCTGCAGCCACTATCAGCAAAAAGACGGCTTCAAGATCTAAAACGTCTAAAAGAATGAATTACCTAGTACTGATGCGAATCTCTTCTCTATCAGAATATGGAATGCTAGACAATATACAAAACTTTATCTATTTACACATAGAAAAATAACAATCTGAGAGAAATGTCCATAGCGTGGCAGCATTACAACGGTATTAACAATGTAACAAAACTTCTCACTAATGAGGTCGTCACGGCCCAACGAGCAATTTGTGTAAGTTCTCGCCTTCGCGTCATGAGCCATCGCTATGATAATCGCCTACTGCGAAAATTAGCCACAGTCCGACGATGTAGTTAATGAGAATAATAAGATACATGGTAAATGGATTGAGGCATTTCGCCAAGGCTTTAATTTCCAGTTCTTATCATCATCACCAGGCCTTGTTATGTCACCGACAGACTCAAGCTTGCTATTAAAGCATTTAGTGCAACCATTCAGAGAGCGCTGATTGGGGTATTCTTATGGACATTTACAAGTTTCTCGCCCTTGATGAATACATTTAATTCACTGTTAAATTCACCAGATAAACATATTACGGACTTAATTTCAAAATATAAGAACGTGGCCTATAAATTTACCGCAAATAAAATATGTAAGAGCTTCTTTTCTTCGTAATGATACTTTCAATAAATTCCTGATAAAAATAAAATAAGACATGGAGGTTTAATGTTAACGGCAGAACAGCACGTGAGGTAGAACGATAAGGAAAAGCTCATAATTGCGAGAATTATCGCCTCGGGGCGCTGTGTTTAAGACCAATAAACCGCCTACTCCATACACCGAACTTCAAGCTATTGAAATCCACGCTCTAAAAAAAGGATCGCATCGAGGTCGTGAAATTCAATTGTTGTTGGGATGGCCACTCGCGTTAGACGCAATGGTTTTATCGATATTACACGTTTCTATTTGCGAAGCTTGACTATTTTACAGCACATTTAATTATGTTAATTCTTAAATCTTACCTTCTTAAATTTAATTCAGTATACTTGTATCCCGACTAGGTATCAAATGATTTACCTAACAGACTACCGCACATCAGACACTGCTTAATATGAAAAGCATTTATGATAATATAAATTAAATAATGAGCTCCTAGCCTACTTCGGCTGCGGCGACTGCTTCAGCTCAGATTTTGGCGCTCGTGTGCTCACATGTGACTCACGGAGCCTATTTGTGAAAGATCCTCGGACATTGCGGACACAAGATTAATTATAAAACATTTTAGGTAATAAGAGTAATACAAAGGTGTCAACATCAACAACATCAACGGCCCGTTACAGTCCACTGCTGGACTATGAGCCTCCTCCACTTAAGTGAAGTGTTTTGCCATAATCACCACGCTTGGCAGGCGGGTTGGAGATCGCAGATTAAAAGGTTACTGTATCAGAGAGCGCAGCAGCCTGTTTCCTGTTCAATGTGTAGTCCCTAAGTCGCCTCTTACGACACCCACGGGAAGAGTAGGGGTTGGTGACAAATGTATTCTACTCTGCCGTCACCAAACGGCTTACAAAGGTGTATAATAACGTATTCATCAAAAGTAATATCACGCAGACGCCTGATAGCACAGAATATTACAAATAAATACTCTGATTTCCAAAATTGATGGTTTGTTATCAGATACGAAAACGAACGTATGACGACGTGACGAACAGCATAGATTAATGCGGCTTGTCGAAACGGTAAAGGGCATCAATTTTCACATTACCATAACAATTACAGTTTTCGATGCGCACTGACCATCACCTTTATGTGGTCAGGGGCGCAGATGATAAAAATGCAGAATGCAAATGCACTTCAATTTATCATACAACGTAACGTCAAGTGCAATGGAAAGCTTAAATGCAATGACTGAAGTATGCTCAATAATGTTAATTGAAGAGCCATTATACGTTCGTAAACACGAAACACAAAATTTTTCTTTTTTCATTAATTATTTTCTAATAAAATATTACCTCATATATAACGTAGAAACATATTTGATAACCTTGTGACAAAGGATTATTTAAAGTGTCTATAAAAGGAACCATATTTTCACAAATTAAACATTAGGCAATACTTGAAGCTCGTAAGAATATGCGTTATTTTTAACGTTTTGGAATATAAACTAAAAAAAACTATATTTGATCATAGATAAGTGTGTTTGATACTTTACTGTCCCTCCACCAAACAGGAAGATGAGTGCAATTACTCCTGTCCTAAAAATAATAGATTCCTAATTATTCGCGCGGCAACGGAATCAAGTCGCAATAAAGTTCACTAATTAATTAGTGCGAATTAGTCGCCAGCCTCATCAAAACTCAAGACGTTTTGGCTAAGCCCCAGAAAGGTTAATCACCGACTGAACATTTTTGAACCCTCTGGAGAATAAATGAGAGATCTGGAACAAAATAATTTTAACTATACAGGGTGTCCCAAAAAGAAATGTTAAGCGGAAGTCCTGAGATGAACTGTGAACCCCCCTTGGAGCATAAGAAACACCCCCATGTATTTTTTATACTTTTCGAGAAATGTTTACTTTGTTATCATATTTTGAGCTATTTGTACTCAGAACTAAAGTGTTTAGTATTTCTTCTGATTAGTACACATGTTATCCAAAATAAGTAAAAAAAAAAAAATTCACAGAAAAAAAATTATAACAATAAGATCCTACAATTTTGAGAATTCTGAAAAAACCACAAAAAAATTATAACTCGAAAAGTACAAAAAATCACGGAACATACATGACGGTGTTTCGGATGCTCCAAGTGGTGTTCTATCTCAGGAATTCCGCTTGACACTACTTTTTGGGATACCCTGTATAGAACGGGAGTTCACGCCTACGTTTAATTTTTGGAAGGACTTATTTACGTCAAATTAACGTCACGTCAAAATTTCCTCATTTCATCAAAACATATTTGTTTGAATTTTGGTACGGAAAGTGTAAACAATTCTTAATGTTATCTAATATTGAGTATTGATGGATAAGCGCATTTAGATCTAATCTAGACTTTCATCACGAGCTATCTATGAAGGGTGCACAACTACGCGCAAATGTGGCGTCGTTGACGAGCGAGTCGGAAGGACATGCTTGTTTGATAAACAAACGCCGGCTGCTGGTCATCTGCGCTCGTTCTTGTTTACATTCAGCTGTAAACTTACCTTTACAAACGCTATAATCCTAGAAATTTTCCAGCCGAGTTCTTTTCATATTCTCTCACGCAATTTTCGGCGTAATTGAAATAAATTTTCAATCTTCCGCATAAAAGCTAAAATGTACGTATAAGGTATTTACAACCTGCCCAACCTGTATCCATCAATGTGTCAGAATGTCTGAACCATGAATGCTGTGATATTGTGAAGTGAATGTTAGAAAATGCTGGAATCACGTTTAGTATGCACAGGAAATCAAATTATGTCACTGAAAATACATACGGTTACGTAAAGAAAATGATTTATGGTGGGGTGGCAGTGTGATTGGTATGTTTTATTCAATTTGCTGACAGTATAATTCCTTCACCTAGTCGGTTTAAAGCTTGATGATATGAATATTCATAGAGTGCGAACGTACACGACGACGGAAGAGCGGCGCAACCACGCCGGTGGGAACGGCTGCGGCGTGGGCGGCGGCGACAACGTTACGTAGCTGAAAATTCAACAAATTTTGATTTGATAGAGCGTTGGTGGTCTAGTGGCTAGGGCCGCTGCCTCCCGTGAGGGAGCCGCGGGTTCGATCCCCACCACGTACGAATGTGTTTTCGAATTTTGAAATATGTATGTTTATGCGATGCTCTTCGGTGAAGGAAAACATCGTGATGAAACCTGCACACTCTTGCGAAGAAATTTAAAGGTTGTGTTTGAAGTCGACCAACCTGCACTGGGCCAGCGTGGTCGACTAAGGCCTAATCCCCCTAGTTCAGGGTAGGCTCAAGCCCCTCGGTGGGGACGTTTATGAGCTGTTCATGATTTTGATTAGATTACTGTGGGGGAGAGGCGCAGAGGAAAAACACCAAATCGGAACAAAAAAATCACCGGATCATCACCCAGAAACGGTAATGTGACACACAAACGGAGCTGCTCGAATGACCTACAGGCGAAACGGGCGATCATCATCGGCCTGACGAGCGTGTTAGATGATAATGACAAAACTGAGTCATCTCTCAACCGTGAACAGTCAATAAACGGTACTGTAATGTGTGCTCGTGGGTACAGTCAGAAACGGGCCTTTACTATAAGCGGTAAACTGAGTTGTAATAAATTGTTGTATAAAGAAAAACTGCTCGACACGACCGACGGAGCCGTCCTAAGGAGCCCCAACACACAAATATATCACTTTTTCGAGTGACAAAAAATATGAAGTAAACATTATCTCGGAAACTGTTTTCGTAACGAGGCTAAAATAAAGTTGGTATGCCTGCCTAGTCCCCGAACAATGGCGGCGCGGTTCTGCAAACATTTCTTATCTTGACACGTTTACTTACTTCACAGTGTCACCGGCAAACACGTTTCCGAGAAATATGTTAGTATATTGTTAAATTGGAATGGCTAACACATCAAGCAGGTATTTTCTCCTCTCATGAGTTTATAGAAAGGTGGTCGGTCACTAACTTTCGTCTCACCGGCGCGGCGCGGGCGACGTTGATTGACAGGCATGGAAACGCGACGTCCGCCGTCGTCGTCTCCGCTCCATACATTTGTCAGCGTCTAAACGAAGGTGAAGGGCGCTTTGCTCCCACGAACCTCGTAAAACAAGAAGTTTTAAAGAACGAATAGAAGTAAGAGTGACAAGGCAAACTAAGATCAAGCTTTATTCCTTGAAGGACTTTAAGAATGCACATTTTGATTTCCAAACAAATACGTTCCCTTGAGATGTTTCCCTTCGCGCCAAATCAGCAAATAATCTCGAATAGAAAATTACAGTAGAAAATTTTAGTGGAGCAAGTTACTCACTCGATCTCGGTACTCCAAATGTCTTCGTCATCTTCGACAATTTGCATTTTAAATCAGCTTTCAACCTGACGAAATGTGTCTGGATTTTGTCACAAGTACTTAACGAGCTACCTGTAATATGGCACCATTTCAGGAAAGTTTAATGTGTTTAATATAAAATAAAGAGAACATAATAATAGTATTCGAAAAAAATCAACAGTGAACAAGAAACAAATATACGAGTATCATTAAATTACTTTAATTTTAAATGACAATGAGGCCATCGAACTTGTTTGTATTTTTTCAACACAATATAATTTAAAGCTTGTGGTAGAAACCGCAACTCTGTAGTTTATCATGGAGTATCATCCTTATTAATTGCAATAACAATTTATTGCAATTTACTGCTTAATTTCAGATAGAAGCTAAATCTTCGGACTCGAGTGCATAAAACAACAATTAAGGAACTTGGCACGTTGCAATGCTACATGCTATCTTGTTTACTCTAAAATTGGCATCTCAAGATTGTTGATTATTTAAAAAATACAGAAAGAAATCGAAACACTTACGTGAACCAATATGTGAAGTTCATTATTATATCACAATATTAAAACTACACTTTATAACAAAACACTAAACAAAATAGACAGAACAAATCATAACCTTCAAACAATGACTGTCGCAATCAGCTGCCAAAATTGATAATTTACTTATCGGAGATATCGATACCAATTAAAGCATTACCAGATAGATAGCGAAAATGTCACGTCAATATTTAAACACCCATTTAAGTTGCGACACCAAGTGGAACTAATTAATATGGAAAATTAATGCTACAAGAAGGATAAAAAGGATATATAAGTGGGTAAACAAGATAGCATGTTACCACTATAATGGTACCAAGATATTGTTATTATTGCACATATTATATCTTATTCCGAGTTTTTAGTTCATATGACTGAAGATTAATCTACCACAATGATTGCGGCTAATGGATATTTATAAAGGAGAATTAGAAACTGTGAATAACTACGGAACTAGGATAGATTCTGATTTGATCTAGGATCGTTGTATCTGCATTTTTAAATCCTGAAGCTATATCATTCTGACATGACATCTGACATGACATCTAACATGATAAGCATCTTGAAGTAAAGACCTTCAACTTTCTTACAAATGGGAAAATGAAAAAGCTATTCCTGAACGGAAAACGACTATGTGGAGTGTCATCATTAAACCATCGTCAGAACAGGGACCACGAGCTCTCTACGCTGCCATTTAAAACAGATCTAACTTCGAATGTTCCTATTATCGATGTAAAATGCTGAACAAGTAGAGTTAGTATTGCGACGTACTTATAGTCACGTTTTAATATAAAAGTACGCGCAAGGATAATTTCCGATAATATTACAGTACTAACTAAAACAACAAAAATTGACTGATTTTCCAGATCAGTTCAACGACATTCCTTCTTTACTTTTGTAGCAAAGCTGCTATCCTACCTTCTTCTATTTAGTACTGGCAGTTACATCATCCATTTCCAAATTTCAAATCGATCCGTTTCGGGTCTGTGCTATAAGTGCTATAAATCTTTCTTATTTTAATAAAACCCGTTTGTGCAACAATTATACGTTTGTACGTTTATTCTTGACTGGACTCTGTTACCCTGCCACGCTACCATTCTTCTAAATCATCACAATCATCGTACGGCCAGCAGACCTGACGTGGCCACACTGGCGCCTGGACTTCAATTCTCATCTTCGCAACGCTCCATTATCTTGATCATCTTCATCAAGACTACGTCCACACGGCATCATTCAAGACCCGGACGGCGGCCCTTATACCCCGGCACACTGGCACTTTGCTAAGTTCAAGACCCAAGAAGAAGAAAAAAGAAAAACAGCAGCAGCAGCAGCAGACCTGGCGTGGCGGCTGCTGGGCTACACTTTGAATAATATTATGTGCAAATTCTAAAAGCTTCTGCAGAATATTTTAAGAGTGGAGGAGTTTGGACTAAACACTCGTGGCTCGAGTGGACGAATGCAAGACGCAATCGGTTAATGGATAACGACGTGTTGCGTGGCAGGATGCCTGCATCGCATCGTCTGGAATATCCGACGCCTTGAACAATCGCTCAATTACTGCAATTGAATTCGAGTATGCACCACGCGGATATTCGTGCCTGATAGCGTTAAGTCCTCTAAATAACATTGAAATGCACACACATGTCAAGTATCTTGTTAATTTTTCACGAATCTCGAGAATAGGTGAACGTAATACCGTAAGTCAAGTAAGGTATGGTTCTAAAAGTATGATTATTAATAAGCGAAAATATTTGAGCAGCGTCAGGAGCCTGTCAGACGTCAGAAGTGGGATAGGCTATTATTTTCCGACTTATCAGGTTCTTTGCTGACTACACAAAGACAAAGAGACAAACAGAGAGACGGAGGCTCGTCCTCCGTTATCAAGAACAATATCGCTTATCTAATTACTGCGCAATAGGTACTTTTCAAATGGCGATGAGCAGTTTTGTACATTGTCCAATATGATTGAGACGAAATAGTGTGTTAACAAAGATGATACCACGCTGCAGTAGAGAAAGTTTAAAAATTATGGCACGACGACCCTGATATGGTAACGAAAAGTGAATAAAAGAAAGAAGAAAGAAAGAAAAGAAAGAAGAAATTTATTTTCAGTACACAAAAACAATACAGAAGTAACAGATGAAGGAAGCGAAGTGGGTACATAAAAAAACAAAACAATAACAACAAAAAAGGGACAGATCGGACCGCCAGCCATGCGCCTCGCCGCGCCACTGCAATAAATTATAATGGCCCGGAGTAAGTACAACGAACTATCTAAGATCTGGATACAAATGTTTTTTTAAAGACAATACCTCTTGTAAAAATTCAGTCGATGTCAATCAATACTACGTGTATACACTCATGAGTCGTGTCATGTTTCAACATTATGAAATAGGATAAGACTTTTACATTGTGACGTGAATCCGGATTAACGATTCATAAGTGTGTCATATCCAATAGATTAGGTATGCAGACATTTCCTAAGAATAAACGTACAAAAGGTTTCAGAGAAATTTAATATTATCATCGTCATATTTAAACACTATTTAGTTACAGCTGAGTGAGCTTTCGTTATTTAATAGGAAACTGACAGGTTAGATAGAATCTCGTAAATTACAAAATCATATTTGACTCTTAGCTACCCAAGTAAAAACGTATTAAAACGGCTCTAGGTTGACTTCTGGAGGAGACATCTCTATTATAGAATACTGATGGAAATCTTAATATTTACGTTGTCATTTTTCAAAGAACACATTTTTTAAGGCGCTACGCCGAAAAAAAATTGTTGCGCAAGAGGTGTGTCTAAGGTAGAAGGCGCGGGCAGCGCCCCGCGTCGTCCAGCCGCTCCCCGCGCTGCCCCGCACAGACCCCGCTCTAAAACATCGAGGCGGGTCTATGACCTCTGCGACAATGATAAAATATTATATTTGTTTAATTTGATGTAATCGCGCAAAGTATATTACTATGTATGATTCGCTCTTTGAGTATATATTTTTTATTTTATTTTAATTGGTCTTTAGTGTAGTGGAGTGTAGGGTAGTAATGATTATAATTTCACCTAAAAATAAAAGATTTAGTATTTCAAGATTCCAGACATTTTGACATTGTAATAGTAGGTATAATTTGAATTACTATAATACGGTCCGCCCGCGGCTACGCTCGCGTTGTGTAAGATTTTCCCGCGGGAATAAGCCTTTTCCCGTAAAAAGTATCCTATGTGTTCCAGGGTATAAACTAACTTTATTCCAAATTTCTTTCATACCAATCCGTTCAGTAGTTGTTGTCTTCCAGTATCTTCACTTCAAAATTATATAGGGGACAAGGGGAAAATAATTCCCGTTGTCACCACTTTAATTTATTTATAAAATACCTACAGATTTTCGAGTATTTTTATTCCATTGTTTCCAAACTGAAGTCAATTTATTAATTGGATGCAAAAAAAGAAAAATGTGATGTTTATTTACGATTTATAATACGATCGATACGTATCTACTTATTTCTGATACGATCAAAATTGTGAATGTTTCCGGAAATACATAATGTTTTCATCATGTCTATTTTTTTCTTTGTGTTAAATCTAACACATCATATAATCATACAGGATGATCACTATAAATGTCTTTATAATATTTTTATCACACACACGTCACTTCAACACGTCAATTATTTGTTTCTTTCACTGTCATTATGACGAGTAATTAGTACCAAAGAAATTTTATATCAAATATTTGGTTCAAATCAAGATAAAAGTTTCTGTTTTGTCAATAAAATTGGATATGCATAATTTTTAAAAAAGTATGCTAAATGCAAAACCATTTGGAGATGTTGGTTCCTAAATATATTTTGCATTTTTTTTTGCTCAAAATACTACACGGTTGTTTATTTTTTTATAAAATCGTTTAATTTCCAAGTGCCCTCCAAAAAGTAACCTGTAGCCGTGCCATCCATGGTAGCTTTGACGTCGAAAAATGATTCATAAAAATCTTAATTTGAATAAAATATTTTTATTTGATTTGATATACGGCTGATTCTCTGCCTTGACAAACGAGATATATAAAAAAATTACACAAATGTCAAACTTCATCTTTAAATATGGCACAGAATCTTGCGCCACGTGTAAAGCTTGATCTGCTATTTAAATATATTTAATTGTAAAACTTTTACTTTAGTATTATATCAGACTGCCCACGCCGCGAAATTTTATTGATAAAGCATCGACTATTTGTGTTTACCATTGAAATTATTGAGGCGCTTGGTCTGGCATCACTAAAATACATTTGATGACATACGATGACAGCTAACTTCATACCTACATTTTTTGCTTGTCACTAGGCAATAAATGTATTTTATTCAGCTAACTGTAATGACTCACTTCAACCACATCTAGATAGATATAATTTAGCATCTAAGTAGCTTGTAGTCAATACATTTGTCTGACGCACAACACGTCTTTCATTCTGACACGCTCCTGTGTCTCCATACCTCATGCATGGTGACCCTGCCAACACTGCCTAGTATGGACAGTCCTGTGCATCGCGATTCGCTAGTGATAAAAATATAACGTGTTCGTTCGTAAAAATTGTAATAATGTGTTAAAACGAGGATCTGATAGGATGATGTTTACGTGCTAAAAGTGGGTCTTTTTAGATGGGTGTGGAGTTCTTGAGGAAGCTGCGGCGACTCTTGAGACGGGCAAGAGGAGGGTTGTGCCGTAAAGGAGGTGCCTGCTGTCTTGAGACTGTTTCGCTCTTTCAATATCGCAAGCGACCTCACGTCTCACGCTGGGTGGAACAATTCCTGCCATGGAGTAAAGCTTTCTCAGTGGTGTCGGTTTCAGGGTGCCCGTGACTATACGTCATGATTCGTGGAGAGCCGTGTCCATATTTCTCGCATGGGCTAAACGAGCCCAAACTGGAGTCGAATATTCGCCTGCTGAGTAAGCGAGAGCAAGACAACTCGTTCGAAGAACGCGTGCGCTGGCTCCCCAGCGGGTAGTGGTAAGGCGTCTCAGGATGTTGTTCCGGGCACCAACTTTACTCTTAAGCTTGCGGCAGTTCTCTCTTTATGTCAGAGATCGATCCCACGTGACACCTAAGTACCGTCAAAAAATGTTTTTAAACTTTCATACAAATTAACTCGATCAGCTGATCACCTTGTTTGAAAAAAATACGAGTTTAAAAAAGTTTTGGAACGAAAGTTGTTCAGTTTCATGGGCCGATTATTACCACACGAGAGGTTTTACGTTATTTTGCTAAGACGTTGACATGTTGTAGTTTTGATTTGTCACGGCAAAGCTAACGATATCTCTTTAGAAATTCATTAAGTATTTTAGAATTTCTTAAGTGTGACAATGTTTCCTTATATTTATTAGAGGTTCTATTTTGTCATAAAAACTAAGATTCTTGGATTTTTTTTTATTTTTAACATTGCCTCATTGTTTCCTTGGCAAAATAGTGCTCTTAACCGAGTTTCATCAAACCCATTAACTCATTGAAAAAAAAAATGTTGTTTTCTTAATGGAATAGTCCACTAACCCAAGTTTTATCGTAATCAGAGCACTAACAAAATAATAAACTGTCAGTTAAAAAATATATGAGTTCATTTTGTTCAATATTATAATTATTTTTTTATAAATAATTATTACTCATCCAAAATATCATTTGAATAAAAATACTCGTAAATCAATCATTCATTTTATAATTATAATTTGTAACGTGGGAGAACGGAAATATTTATTCCCACTGTCCCGTGTTTTTTTTTTTTCGAGTGAACAATCTGGGGGACAGCGGGAAAAATCCTTAGTTGTTCCCCCGTGAGGGATATAATCCTTTGACTGGAAATAAGACTTGGCCCCGCACACACTTGGCTGGTTTTTTGTAAGCTAGGTATAGGCTATAAAATTACGTAACGAGTATGCAAACTTTACTTTTGAATCAATAAATAAATTATATCTTACCTACCTAATACAATAAAAATAATTCTAAAAAACCGCATTTAGTTGAAGAATAGAACTACCTAACTATTCCTCTCGCGCCTGCCTGTGTTGTACTAGAAAAATAAAATGATCGACATCTGTAACTAGGTAGTATAATAATAACATCTAATTTGAAAAAACAAATGTATGATGTGCCGTCCACTGTACATACACATATACCCTTTGCGTAGTGTACTCGTATTATTAGTGTCGATCTTGAAAGTGATAGTATCACAAACTTGACTAAACCTTACTAAGTATACAAGCAGCAGGTATGGACCCAACCTATATTTATTTAATTAAAAATCGATTTAGAAATATTGTCAATGTAACGGATCGGACGGATGGATGTGACGGACCTACTCATAGTACGTCTTCTCCAAATAAAATTATTTCGTTAGCCGGGCGGCTTGGAGCGCCACCGAGCGCACATCCGTCGTCGGCAAAGATCATGGGCGACTGAGCTCAAGAAAGGAAAGTGATGACGCTAAGCTTCTCCGTACGTGTTTAACAGAGAAAGAAATAATGGTCGCGCGCTCCAAGTAAATGGCGTAAGTGCCAAATTTACTTTCTCAGTTTATATAAAAAGTACTAATTTGATTTGTAAATTGCTTACGAAAAACATAAAGCAGTCGGAGACCTATCTTGTAACTAAATTTCGGCGACCAATAAATTACCATTTACCTCTCAGATTCAAATAACGAGAATCGAAGACGCTGCTTTGGATAACATTTGTATCGAGAAGATTTTTACCAAACATGTTTTGGCCTTAGTGTAAGCGTAGATAATAGAGTCCAATAACATATTTTAGAAAATCAATACATTTACTGACGTAGATAATGAGATCTGATTCAACAAAAATCTTGAAAATTCCCGGACTAGCCCCTTAATACTTAATCGATCAATGAAATACTTTACGCTCTGCAAGTAAACCTGACAATAAAGACTGCTTTAAAAATTATTATATTAACCAGCAGATTTTTTAAAATATGTTCTAGGTTTGCGTGGTGCTGTTGCAGTTTCTACCTTCATTCTTTGCGGTGCGAAAGTGTACGTGAATCTCATGTTTTTCAGCAAGTTTTCCGCCTACATCAAACCTTCAATTTGAGCCTATATCATGTCGTGTCATCTACCCACTGCATCCAATGCATTTCTGCAACAGTCTTGTCCGCTCATCCGGAACCGAGATCTATTTTTTAATACTGATACCAACATTTAAAAAAACGGTTCTTTTTATTCCGCGCCGACAACGAATTCTGAATACGCGGGATCGCGTTCGATCGTTCATCATGTCAAGCGTGGGAAACTGCGCAAATCGGGCCATGGGATGGGTTACAGAGCTTCATCGGTTCTGTGATATATTGATATGTAAATATGAAAAGGGTAAATAGGTAGATACACCTGTGGGCTGTATGTAGCGGGCTGCGAGCGCGTGGGCGTGAAATCGATTCGGCAGCGCTAACTCGGCGACAAAGCGTTACGCTTCGTGCGCGGAGAGAAACAGGCTCCCCCTTCTCCCCAGACATTATTGTTAAAGATTCTTTGTTAAAATTTATGAAATAAAACTAAAGAAATCAGAAGGAAGCGCGTCTTTTTTTGCACGGTATTGCTTTGAGATCGACAACCGATAAACTCATCTTTATCATAATAATATACACTTGCTTTAGCCCAGTATTCTAGTCGGAAAGCATCATGCAATTCTGTTAGGAGATAAAACCCATAATTTGCTGGTGTAGTTTCAGAAAGAATATTTCCACTAAAACATCTAAAACCGTACTGGTGGCAAACTAATTAACTCTAGCTTTGTTGGCTATGCGTTACAGAGCCATGTTAGAGAACTTCGGTGGAGGATTGCCCCCATCTTTGTCTTCTGGATACACCACATGGCATTAGAAGAGCTGGCTATCCTCAGCTTGAGGACGGCACATTGTAATCTGCCTGTCTTCAACATAGCGTCGTGCAGTCCGGTCACGACTACGGACAACGCCGGCCGTCCTTATCATTTACTTGTTTGTGAATAGGTGGCCGAACTGTAGCCCGAACATCGAAGTATTACGCAATGGCTGACGGTCAGATGTATTATTATCAAATGAGAATTACGTGTACTTACACACGACTAAAACAAAACAGGGACATATTTTATAATGTATAGATAATTAACTTATCATTGAACGGTGTAGAAAGTAAAATTATTTTGTAATCTATTTTTCCTCGTATAAAAAGTATTGAATGATTAATGACGATGTCAGAAACAAGAATGGAAGCAAAAATGGAATGGATTCTCAAGATCCCAATATGGCGTAAGGCAAAGCCGCCGCGTATGCAGATAAAATAAGCGGCTTATGTACACAGAGGGCTTCAGAAGTCCGGATATCCGGTCAATTCGCGCCCCTCGCACGGACCCGAATACACGTGCCTACACCTACAAAGTTACAGACAAAAGCTTAACATGAATTACAGGGTATTACTACACAATTATGAATCACAAGGTATTATCTCACTTACCGATACATATCATATAGACGTTCTTTTAATACACAGAGACTTTCAAATTCAATGAACCTGTTAACTGTATTAAATTACTAGGTTACGTGAACATAGCTTATGCGGAGCAAATCCACTTTTTATGAAGAGATAGAGATCTCAAGATAGAGATGGCATATTTTGACATTATCATTTTATGAGTCACACAAACAAAACCATTGTGTTGTACCTATCCCGCTTACGAAGAGTCTTAAACAATAACAATAGAATGTGTCAAAGTTTACAAACAAAAACAATTAGACGATAATTTTCTGAAGCACAGGGTTTTGGCTTCAAAGAAATTCAGCTGATTCACCCTTCCGAAAGGTCGGGTTTTCCAGGTATAAATCAGCAACCTGAACAAAGTAACGTGCCCGATACACGCAAACCCTAAAAACACATGGCTGCTTCGACCGCTGCAAAAATATACAAAGCTGTTTGTACAAACATTGAAGGGCCTTGGAAAAGAGGAAGAAGGGAGATTCCCCTCCCCCCTTTAATGTACTACTGCACAATATTACCAGATGATTACAAATGTCAGGTACTCGGCGGCATTGGCAAGAAATAAGGATTTGTCAGGACACTTGTATTTTTGAAAATACTGCCTTACTAGATAATCAGTGTAAATCTAAATGATGCCAATACAGGTTGTGTAAAAGCTTAAGTTGAGCTTTAAGTAGAATAGAATATACTCAAGTCGCAAGTAGAAGAACATTTCACGGACATTATTTGATTCTTTCGTTAATGATTTTGCACAAAACTCTTGCACGTTCAGTTTCGTCAAGAGAAAATGACAAACCATCTTAAACAAATCTCTCAAAAGTCAGTTCAACTACTATATTGTGTTTCAACGAAATCTTATTCAAGCGTCTGCTTTCGCTAGCCGGTCACGTCCTTCAGCTTTTCTTCTAGGCATTAGCTAAATCCCAAGAAATTCTATTTGATCCCCCACTTCACTACCTTTACTGGTCACAAAGCTGTAGATATATGAGTCATAGAGTCTAGAAAGAAACAATGGGTGAATCCTCCCACTACCCTTGTCGTCACATTTTATATCGGCCAAGGCGACATGCAACTTGCACAAACCCGCCCGGTATCGGGGCGACAGTTGACACCGTCGTGAATGAATTAACCAAATCTGGGTCGACATCTATAAAAGAGAGCTTTTTTGTCGGAATGAAGTGGTTCATATTCGTTGTCTGCATCTGCCTAGACCGCGAGTGTTTGATAACAATATGAGCTAACCTTAGTAGACAAGCATTTACATATTTAGCACAAAGACACACTATGATACTACAAATCAAAATATTTAATAAAATCACTAATGACAACACAAAACAAAACAAAAAAAGAAAATAAAGTGTAGTATTTAAAGTGTGTGACACAATGTGTTAGGTCTTTGCCTCTTTGGCTGTTGCTGGCCGTAAACATTTGGATTTATTTGAATTAAGTTTTGACTTGGAAAATAAGTTTTGACAGAGCAGATTCTAGGTTAGACTGCGGGTGTGTAAAGATCCTCGAAAAAGAAAATAAAAAACATCTCTCGAAATATCAATCTTTAAGTTAAATAGACCACCTCCACCTTCGTTCCACAATGCTAAAAAGGCCTCAGATCAACATAATGATTCGCTTTCGGCAAATCGCTGATATGGTGCTGCAGCCTGCGGCAGGCAAGCTGATCTGTACTAATATTTTATGCAGGTGGCATGGAAATATTATGTTCTAGATGAGAATATTATCTTAATTACAGCTTTACCTTGAAAAAAACCTTTCTGTGGTGTAACTATGGTTGCCATATATCCAGATAACACCTTTAGTAATAAATTCATAAAAATAAGGTACACAGAAACGCACCATTTTTAATCACACAAGAGAGCTGTTATTGTGGTTACATTACGTACGGGACAACCTTCTAGACAAGACAAAGGAAATGATATTGATGTATCTGAATGTTCTTGAGCTCCGAGGAAGAATAACAACGAAGATACGGTAAATAGAAGAAAAGATCTACAGTATTGAAACATTTTTGAAGATGATACCACCAACTAATTGGAACTAATAAATGCTCAATAGAGTGAAAGACGATTAAAATAAACTTATAATTTTCTGTCTGCACAATCTTCCCCGCACATAATCACAGAGTGGCACGCTCGTGCCCTGGAGAATTTTCTATCCAGCGCATCATATGTTTTGCTTTGAGCGTGGTAGTTGGGTATTACCGCTCTTTGAGGCGGGCTATGCTATTCGCGATGTAACTCCCGCTCCCACCATTTATAACTAAAACACAAAATGTGTTTATTAAATCAAATGCATCAAAGGCGATTTAATACGGGTACCGAAAATTCAGTCATCTTGACAACTTCAGACATATTAAGCTACTTGAAAGAACTTTAAACCGACGACTTGAGGTTTGTCGAATTTAAACCCCAAATCACAATTGGGATACGAAAAACCAACGCTTGCAATTCACATCCTTCCATCAAATTATTAAAGATTAATAGGGGAGGTTTGTGAGTTGCATAATAATAAGAAGTTATTACAATATTGCACTCGCTCTCACCACCGCCCAGCATTTCTGCGAAGTATATTCCGCGTTTGCTTTGCAGAACACAAAATGAGCTTATGAAGTAAAAAAAGGCGCTCAAAACAGCTTGGAGATTTTTATAAAACGTTGGTAATATTACAAAGTCAAAGTCAAAATCATTTATTTCCATAGGATGTAATAACATCACTTAGATCCGTCATTTTTTTGGGTGAGTTCACTAACACAATGGCGGAATCTGTGGAGAAGAGCTCACCCAAAGCTACCAAAAGGATATTAAAATCAGCAAAGTAGAACTACTGACATAAAATATATATAAAAGCTTCTTCATACGTGTGTCCATTAAAACTTCTTCAGAATTAAAATACCTTACTGTACAAGTTCTCATTATTTATGAAGTTGGCCCAAGAGAAAAGCATAAGCTTTTTAATTAAATTAGCTCATAAAGGGGCGGGGCAAACAAGCGAGATTTAGTTCCGAGGAAGGCCTGCTCGGAGGAGATAAGGCGCTGAACACTCTACAACACCTAAATATTGAAAATTCTGCGCAAAGAGAACTCTACTGAGAAGACATAAGGTTTACTAGTTAACTTCCAGCTGAGGATGACCGTACGTGCAATATAGGAGCACTGCACAACGTAAATATTTGCTACTAGCAAAGTCTATGTACTAAGTAAACCTTTCACTAGAATCTAAATAAACATGTGAATGAAAATAAAGATACATTAACTTATTCACGATGTAAGACATTCATTACTCATGCATGATGAATAGCAAAATTCTTGGAAGAGATAGCTCTCAACTTATTTATTTATTAATATTATTATCTATTAATATCCTTGTACGATATTTCCTTGTTTTCCTGAAGCAAAGTAGTTTAACCTATTCAGATAATTTAATTATAAAAAGGTACTTAGAGATAGATTACACTTGAACATGAACATCCACATTATCGGAATAGTAGAGCGCTACTGTAATGCAAAGCGAAAGTTGCAAGTGCCAAGTGGGAAGGTTCCCAGTGCTACTAAATATTCTAATAAAATGACCTTTTCTAATATCGACTTTCCATCTTTCGAGGTTCAGTTAGCAAACTGCGGCTCAATCCTAAGCAATATTGCACTCTATAATGCCTTTGTTAAGAAAAAACGTAGAGGAATAAGATTTGTAGTCTGACTAAATTACATGTAAGTAAGTATACTCGTAAACAAAATGGAAAGGGGAACTGATAAACATATTCCAGCCACTGCTGCTATAGGCAAGCTATCAGATGGAACTGCATGCATTAGCCCGCATTTAAACATGAAACTAGATCAAGTAATCCCGGCGCTGCAACAAGCGGATAATCCGGGATGCATTCATATAAATTGCGCATCCAGTTACCCCCTACTACGTAACCTCACTATCATTTCTCCGGTTTTCATCTTTATTCGAGAACTCTTCGAAATCAGGTCGTTATTTCGTAGATTCGTACAACCACGTTTTCAATGTTTTATTTCGAATGGAAATGCGATTTGACGTTGCCGTGGTAAGGGATGCGCTTCCAGACTAGAATTTTAGTCACGAAAGCCATTAGTCTCACAAACGGAAACCATAATATTACTAGTCTTACCTACGTGCCGCAACTATTTAACTAATTACAGGGGCTTTTAGTTACTTTCTACGTGAATGAAAACATTGCAGAGAGTGGCTGCCAAAGTACTTTTCTACGCCCAATGATTACTAGTAATATTATTTACATACATGAAGCCACATCTCCTTATCTGAAAAGGATGAGCAACGCAAGGAGGGACATAGAAGCCACGTTTGGCAAAAATATTGGGTTAAAATTCAGTATATACTCCTGTCTATCGCCGATAAAAAATGTTACTAAAATAACTTCTATTAATAAAAGCCATTTATTAAGAGCACTTTATACCGACGACAATGACGCTGATAAGAAAGCTCTCAAATTAAGGAAAGTAGCTTTTAAAATAGCTGGATCTATAGCCTCTTGACCTCTACCTGGGTCCCCAGGAGTGTGTCGACCAAATTAGATCTCTGATACAGTTCCTAGTTCTTCGCCACAACGAAGTTTAAAATAGAATTTCATTGTGTATGTTTTGAGGGGACTAAATGTTATTATCATCAAAGAGTGTTTGCTTGCTTTCAGGTAACCCAAGTTTTATTTAGATGTATGAGTGTGGTATAGGATAGAAGTGCCGTGTGGTGACGGCAGAGTAGAATACATTTGTCACCAACCCCTACTCTTCCCGTGGGTGTCGTAAGAGGCGACTTAGGGACTACACATTGAACAGGGAACGGGCAGCAGCGCTCTCTGATACAGTAACCTTTTAATCTGCGATCTCCAACCCACCTGCCAAGCGTGGAGATTATGGCCAAACCCTCCACTTAAGTGGAGGAGGCTCATAGTCCAGCAGTGGACTGTAACGGGCCGTTGATGATGTTTTGAGGGTGTAGACGTGTAGATGAGATGTGTACGTGACATGTAGATGAGTGTTTGCTTGCTTTCAGGTAACCACAAGTTTTATTTAGATGTATGAGTGTGGTATAGGTCAAGTCTTAAAAATATTTAACTTAGTTTGTGCAGCTGTGCGTCCACACGGACATCTTTCGGCTGAAAAGATGATGATAACGAGGGGTTGTTGTGTAGCTTCTTTATGCTTTTTTTACTTAATTATTTAAAGGATGGATGTAGTTTTGTTCTTATTGTGACACACATTTTTATATACGTAAGACAGGTATAGCAACACTCTAGCGATGTTGCATCCGTCGCTACTGCAAATTGAATAGCGTCGACTGCCGACTGTTGACAATCCTATCCCGCTTCAACATTTTTCCGACAACTAAATTTAACACAGCGGAAATTGGTTCAAGTCTTTGACAGTTCGTTTGCACGTCTTTCAAATACGTTTTTTCTATCACACGATAACATGAAATGAAAGTTAAGAATAATACATAAGTAGGTGGGTGTCGTAAGAGGCGACTTAGGGACTACACATTGAACAGGGAACGGGCAGCAGCGCTCTCTGATACAGTAACCTTTTAATCTGCGATCTCCAACCCGCCTGCCAAGCGTGGAGATTATGGCAAAACCCTCCACTTTAGTGGAGGAGGCTCATAGTCCAACAGTGGACTGTTATAACGGGCCGTTGATGAGGTTAATACTGAACTTATATAATATGAGCGACATAGTTTCCGAAAACAATAATTATACAACAAACACAGTGACGTTGCGTCGTCCTTTAATTAGTTCAGACACTTATCATTGTTTACACCCCGCTTACTACTGGATAACAAATAACAACGAATTATCACAAAAATATTCCAAAGTACAAACTAAACAGTTCTCTTTGGGTCAGGGCGATTCCTAATAGCATCGGTATCGAAATATTTCTGCCGCATTCGGTATCGAATACATCAAAGCCGTTTATACAGGCCATTTACCGCGACGTGAAAGTAATAATAACTGAATGCTTATGAAATTCGCACTCCCTGTAGCGCTAATAGCGTTTGGTAGCTATAAAACGTGGCGCAGGAACCTTAAATGGTTCTTTTTTCAAAACTGTGTTGAAAGACATGAGTGGAAGGCAGTCTCGCAGAAAGTATTTAATATAGGCGTCGTCGACGCGTGGCCCGCATCCCGCGCCCCGCACCCCGAGCCTCCGACCCGGCATGACAAGCGCGTGTCACATCACACCCGATTTGGCATTTTAATGTGGATCCTTCGACAATAAAACTTTGGAAAACATGATGCCTATTACATATTATGAAAGATGTCGCACGAAACGAGGAGATGGAGAATATTACTTTCCAGAGAGTTATATCGAATCAACCCTATAAATTGTGACGAAAATTGAAACGAATAATGTCGTAGACAAACCGCAGAGTATACAAAAGGCATTCAAAATATTCAAAGTAATGTTTCGGTAAATAGCATTATAAAGTTTACATAGAGCTACGATCGCAATGTCAATAGCAGAATTTAAGAACGTGTTTTTGTTCAAGTTAGCGAACTTTCTGCAGGGTGCCGTAAAACTTTCACTCTCAAATAATATTAAATCATTTATTCCGAAGTATACAAATAAAAATGGATTCATTTCCATGTAGAGTTTTAATTAAAAAGTTTTTCAGTACTCGTACAAAGCCGGTAGATGGAAATGACCGAAGTACCGAAGTAGGTACTGCGCAAAGCTAATGAATATCGATTCTGCGCTCGTGTATTTAAAATGACGTTTCAAACAGAAAATATTTTTCTGGATTTCAGTCCCCGTGGAGTCGAGAGTCCTACTAAAATAACCGATAGGGAAAGACTGAATAATCAAAATGACGGGATGAAAAAATCGAGCGCTATGCTGGTTTGCGACAAATTCGATTTGTCGCCGTGGATTGCGAACTGCCAGCAGTCGTGCGTCGCGTGCGCCGCGACAATCGAGTTATCTGCTACTCAATGCGAATTCCAAATGCTGAAACGCGTTACAGTGATCCATTACCATACTTTCCTTCTCGTCGTTCACAAATAACAAATCACGTCATGTAGCGCGTTATCTCTAAAACGATGCGGGACTTTTCATCAGCGATTAAAATTAAAATTGCACTTTAGATGTAATAATCAATATACGATCACATTGATAGTATTGTAAATTGTATATATTCAAATTGTAGACATAAAAAGTAGCATCTGGAAAAAAATATCTTATCATAATATCGGTTTAATATCAGAAATACATAATAATTATCTGATCGTTATCACCAGGCGGACAAACTAGAGTTTATAGATAATGGTGTTTAATTACAGTAAAATTTTGCTTTTCTGAAGGTTTTAAATAATCTACGAGTACTAGCGATATATTACATGTATTAACGTATATACGCTGTCAAACATTCGCCAGCGTAATGTGTGTTTAGAGGAATGATGCAACTTTACAAAATGAGGTGCTTACAGTGAACGCAACTCACGCAAGAGCAACATCAACTTAAAATCAAGAGATGTGGAGACGGAATTCATCTTCAGACACGCACATTACGCATTTTGGTGACAATGAGCTAAGGAAATAATTCTGAAAACGAGCGTTCTGGTATTGTGAAATTCATTCATAGTACGACACACATAATTTAAGATGCTCGTAGATGACATATTAAATAAGTACCTATACATTAAAAGCCATGCGGTCTCTGCTCAAAGCATAACATGCAGATAAGGTTACTGCTGGAATCATCGATGCTCATCGGGTGTAATCTGTGAAGAGGAGCGGATGTAAGGAGAGTGGGACTTACTGCCAGTGGAAGGGTCCAGTGATGCCGTCCCTGAGGCGGTCCTTGAGCGAGCGTTGTCGCGAGGGCCCGGGCCCCGGCGGCAGCATGCCCGCGCCCGGTGGCGGCGGCACTGCGGGCGGTGGCACGCGCGCCGGCGACGACATCGCGCCGCTGCACTAGCACCACACCCACATTGCCAGACCTGCTCAGCTCACCACACGGCTTGCTCCACAGCGCTCACACCACTACAAACTCCGCTGCAACACAACAATACAACCAAAGCCACATAAATAAAAATACAAAAGCAAGCCAGGTACACCGATTTGGCAAAATATAACGTACGACATTTATTAAGCGGTACGGGGTACATTTATGGGTTTACGCCATTACTACATCGATAGCATGATTATAAACACAAAATATACAGTGAAGTGCACAGTGCGATTTCTTAGGGCAAACATAAAATAATAAGTAGCTACACCGTCAATATGAAAAAAAAAAGGCATAGCTTACAAGAACAAGATAACAGAGGTTCCGGTTTTGCCGAAAAAATGGGAAAACGCCTACAGCGAAGCTCACAGCGCCTAAGTTTATTTACTAGCAATGAGAGAAGTCGAGGCATATAACTTTATCAGGCGCTTTCATAAGTCGGGCGCGGCGACGGAAGTTCACGACGAATTCTATAAACTGAGGTCTATTGAAAGTTGTCAACTTACAAGAAATGATCACAGTTTTTAAATTGGGTTGTCAGTTTCCATCGTTGATAAAAAATAAGATTCGCCCACGCGTTTAATGTTGAGAGTGATATTTCAGAGAGGCCGGTGACGGACATCTTCTGAGATTGTGCCCGTTCCATTCAGAAGTATAATAGGACTGTCAGTCAGCCCCATTGAATGGCCGTCGTCGTGTGAGCCGACAACATATTGCCAGTGTCATCAAACCAGACACCTTTGTGAGACGCACATTGTAAACCTCGACTAATAGCATTAGCGGTTTGATTTATAATAACAAAACATAGCTCAGTGTGGTCTAGCGTAGTTTTCTGTTCAAGTGATGTCATGTTATCATTATAATGAATTAATGATGTAGATTACGATCCATAAATAGGTGTATAATAATAATGTTTATATTTAAATAAATATCATTGAAGTTGTGTTTATTTCAAGTCGTCATTTTCCCTTAAAGCGATAAATGTCGGTATGAATAGTGCATGTTATAGGTATAGCATGGTAATTACTTCCTATCCTAAGAGAGGTGTGGTGAGGAATACATTAAGGGACGTGTGAAAAGTAAATTATGCACACGTCTGTCTCGCATCTCCGCTCGCGTTACTCTCATATTAAATTCAAATATTTATCGCGACATAGGTACGGCATCGCTCACCTTTTTGCGTTTTGAAGCACGAAATGGGCATCTAAAAAATACTTTGATCTACTTTACAGAAGTTGATTTACGCACCGATGCTCGTAAACCATTTTTGCGAGAAACTACGGCATTAGAATTGCAGGAAACGCTGCGCCGGCGTTGAAATAAAGGATAATTCACAATATCTAGGACTGGTAAATTTGGCATCAGACGCTCTAAATTAAGATGCAGTAAAATGTAGGGAATCTATGAATAGAAAAGACGAGCTTACTGACACGGATTAGAATTTGAAATCTCTCGTTGCAAAGTTTCAAAGTAAATAATATTACATGACAAATCAACGCCCAAGAGACACAAAGTCTACGTAGTATCGAAAACTAGTTTACATGACGGATCAATAACGCCTACGACCGCAGCACATCGGAACTAGGCGCAACTTTGATATGCACTGACAGTGTCGAAGTATTATTATGCAAATTGCTCTGGCTATTAGAATACTCTATATCGAGGCACACAGCCTTTTATGTTCTTTTAACTAATATGCTTTGATAGTAAGTTATAACCTTCCTTAGTACTACCCTTAGAAGTTTCCGTCACCTCACATCCGCCACATCCGCTTTCCGTTTTCCTAACTTCAAAGCCGATTAGCATAGTGTTCATATTTATAACAAATTACCTGATAAAATTAAGAACTTAGATTTAAATAGGTTTAAAATAGTTTTAACTCGTATCCTAACAGAGAAGTGTTACTACAGCCTTGTTGAATTTTTTGAAGACAACAACATTTCTGCAACCTAACATTGTGAAATTTACACCCTAGGATAGGTTAGCCTAACTACTTTAATTTTTATGTACCTAATAAATTTTAGTTCATAATTTTCGTGTGCCGAGAGTGGCTAATCATAGTTTGTACATATTTAATTAAGAACATCTTATATTACCTATGGTTACGAATAAATATATTTGAATTGAATTTGAATTCATCGTTGAGGACAGTAGTCAAGTTTTAAGGGAAGCATGTGTCTATGTCCCTATTAACTATGTCGACAGGGACGGCTAGTTACTCCTCAAAAAGCCAAATACCTTACAATTAGTATTTGAAATGATAAGTTTTGAGAAAAAGCTAAAACATATAGCTCAGCTCATCTATTCTTTGGCTATTCTATTCTACGTATTCAACTTTGTGCTTCCAAAACCTGGATGGATATTCTATATGGACCCAGCCCTTCTTTTCTTTGAATGATTTGAATTTGAATTTGGCTATTCTATGAAAATTTTAGGTGCTTGTAAGACCTGGATATTCTTTATGAAAAGAATCGAAACATGAGAAGTTTGGAAAAGAGTAACGTGATAGAGAGCCATTAAAGTATCATATTATAGCTAAACTTACAAGGTGGTGGTGTTTCTAGAAACTTTATCTAGGCTACGCGATCATTATTTAAAGTGGAAAGTGGTGGTATGGTGGTCTGGTCAGGTCACGTGACGTCGTCGTCGGCTTCCGCTGGTTTATCTGTCTTGTAGTTTGCGTGCAGACCCTAACTATTAATAAACAGCCGCTGCCGTTGGTTCGACTGTTATCCGCAGCGCAGTACGACAAGGTAGAGCTCACCATACCACTAACACGTCATACTAGCTGGTCTAGTCGACTGACTGAACTAGATTTTTAACTAAGGGTTTTTGGCTAAATAGGCATAAAAAGTATGGTCGTCTACCGTGCCCCTATAGCGTAGATGATGTGATGATGAGTCTCGTTTAAAATTCTTAAGCAGTGGTGGACGCACATGGATTCGCAGCAGGTAATTTCAACAGTTATCTTTAAAACTGCTCACCGAAACACAATACTTGTTGAGATACGAAATACCTCTAAAATAAGGAAATATGACTCGAGTTTGCCTACTTCAGACACTCCAAATATCACTAACCTACAACGACAGAACATCCTTGATTCTATTTACTGCTGCACTACAGACCAAATTGCTGGATAACATGGGATTGCCAACTTCCTTTTTAAGTCCGCGTGCTATCACGATTGAATGCCTAATGGTGAACAACTCCCAACACTATAAACCAATACGACCAGGTACCACTTTGTTTACAGAGTTTTAGGTACTTCAATGAATAATTGTGTACGAATAGGCAATTGGTTAGTTAGGACATGATGAATGGATAAATTGAGTAAGGCCTGAGAGCAACTTCATGGGTTTTATCTGTCGCCTGGTAAATGCGCGTGCGGTTTGCGACCCGACTGTTAATAAACCCGACTACCCTCGTTATAACAGGACCCACCCACGACAGCAGATTACTTAATAGTTATACCTTCCTACATACATTCACAGCACTTTATATGTTTATTTAACTTAATTATTTTAGGAATTTTATATAATTAATAAACAATGCAAGACATTTAATTGTGTATTTTTACGAAGCAAAATGATGATGTGTCATAGCAGTTTCAAGTGACTTTAACCCTGAGTGATTTGACGTAGGAAAAAGACATTATGAACCCTCCGGGCGACTTCGACACTTTCATAAACTTGACCTTCTTCTAACTTGACACTTTCCTAACTCGTCTCATTTTTAACTTGGCAATTTATTGGTTTGGTCTCTTTTTCAATGAACTCATTGCTTTGAACTACTAAAGAACTAACGAAAGTTGCTATTGAAAGAAAGAAAGAAAAAAACAACGTTTATTTGAAAACAAAAATAAAATTAACAAATGACAAAAGATGACAGCCATAGTTATAAACTATTGTACCTGATAAAATAATTATAGTATAATAAATGCTTCGAATAATTAAAAGAAAATTAAATAATAAAAAAAAACAAAAAATCAAGTTTGATCCGAGACATAAGTGACTTATCTACGTTATTGGTAAACGAGTGGAGTTGATTCATCAAACAACGATACCCTTCCCCTGAGGCTCAACAAAATACAAAAATTTGCATAATGGAGAGATTGAATGATATCGCACCTTGACCTAATTCGAGCGATGCGAACGATGATCGATAAAACTCAGTACAAAGTTCACCGAGGGATGCCGTGACTTAGGTAAGGGTGCACGCTGAGAGTACGCGAACAATTCATTCATTTATCATCTGGATAAATCAAGGTCAGGATACAACATTAAAAGAAAACAAAAATGCAGAACATTTCATGTTAAAAAAGAAGTGTTTTGTCGAAGAAAAGGGAAGAAAGCATTTAACGAGGCCTGAACTAACTTTAAATAACTTGCAAAAAAATGATACTTATTTACCCAAAGTGAATTTCCCCTGAAACTTTGAATAGCAGTGTCTTAATCAATAAATCGATAATGAAGTCTACAACTTTCGCTATAGAATCGATTTGAATACATCGCATCAAAGTTAGTCGTCGAAAAGTTTTGGGCAAGTGGTATATAAAGTTGGAGTGCGAATCAGAAACGGCAGGGCAACAGCAAAAGCAGCTATCGATCGGCCCTACCGGCCGCGCCCCGCCTGCGCCCCTCTCCTTACGTAAGTTCAGCTGATAGCACCCCTCTGTAACCTTGACGACGAGCCCGCGAACCATGCAAGTGGTAGACCCTTCCGCTTGAGCCCCACAAGTGTTCAACTGCCATCCATTACTCACATCACCAACTGAAGCAGATAAAAAACGCGCGCGACCAACAACCACTGTATTCTCGACTGTATCATTTGTTTCTGCCACTGAAACTACATCTTATCGCCCACTTTATCTGGCTGTAAGAATTCCCAGACGATAGTAAAAACTTTATTGGCTTGGCTCGAGCTTAAGATAAACTCTTGCGACTGACTCTACAACGCAAAAGTGCACTTCAGCTTCTCGTAGTATCTCAAGTTTGGATTCAACGAGCGTCACTAAGCTCCTGGATCAGGTATTTTGAGAAATCATTAAATCAGTCAGTGTTATATAAATCACGGAATATATTCTGAAGCAAGTGGAATTGCGTTCGCCTTTGACTAAAGAGAGACCTTTTTCTGAAGACCCACTCTTCATAATTTACGGCACAATTCTCATAATGAAGCTTTAAATTGCGGGGCCTTTTAATATTATTTATCAAATGTAAATTTATTTTCTTGGCAAAGTATAAGTGCCTTAGAAGGACTTTTCTCAGAGAAGTAAAGCTCAACTAAGTAAGTCTTACTTAAGGTAACTTGGTAAAAAGTATAAGCGTATAATATTGTGAATAGGATTAAATAACGGTCTATTTCGTAGCAGGTTCGTGACAAGTTGTAGATATTTTGCAGCATTGACACACGACACATTCAATTTCCTTGAGCAAGCAAGTGGCGGCTTGCGGCCCTTCAATTTACCTTTGCATCCGGTGGATTGGGAGAGTTTATAGGTGTCGTAATAGCCATATTCTATAAAGTAAAATATCGTAAAGTAAGAGTCAAGTTACCAACAAAATTTATTCTTGTGAGCCCCCATGGACAGCACTTTAGGAGTTTAAGACGTCGTAAAGCTGCATAAGAATTATTTCTGAAACTTTAATGGCTCAATTGTACCGAGACTCAGTGATAGATTAAACGCCCGAGAGACGTCGAATGAGCCGCGCTATAAAAGATACAAGCAGCGGACCGGTCCATAATTCATCCTACGACGCACCAGAATAATACCTACATAAAAATTCTAATTTCAACAAAAAGTAGATTCCGCTTCGCTCTCTTCCCGTTAAATGAAGAGCTTTTTTCATTTTTCTCTTTGCACGATGCTGCTTCGCGTTTGTATCCGGCGGGTTTTGTTCACTTAACCGGGAGCGAGGGAAGTACGCAGTGGGCGCAGGAAGCCAGCGGGAGCGGGAGAGAGAACAATGGCAGTACGCTGTACTGCCCCCGAGCTCCGAGCAAAAGCGTGCAAGGTTACGGGCTCAGGAGCGTGAAGCGTGCCTTCCTAATGTCCATACCTGCCTACGTAGTACGTTGCTACGGCCTACGCAAGCATTAACATTTTGTTCGGGTACTGTGATGGATTTGACGTAACTTTTGTGGCACAAACTGTTGGATGGATACCGTCTAGGCTTTTTCAGTCAAGTGGCCAGCCAACCAAATGGGATGTGGTCTTCGCATAACCTGTGGCCTAATGACCAAACAAACAGTTAAATCTAACAAATTATCAAATTCAAAATTCGAGGCAATTGACAAGTCAGGGTTTACTTCAAAATGCAAAAAACAACCGTATGTTAGGACTAGGGAAACTAACTTTCGACAAAAAATAAGCTAACCGGTAGATATTCTTATTCTTTAGGCATGCATGGAACAAAGCCGCACTTATGTAGTGGATTCAAGGTTCGGAGGGCTATGTAATGTAGTATGCTCGTTAAATATTTGACCGCTGCCGCTCGATACAACCGACGAGGCGACCTTGCGGTTTGGGCGCGCCTGCTCGCTGAAAACTGGCGCCCAGCGTGGGACTTGCGATCACCTGTTTCTGACTACTATGTAGCGTTCATTTGACCACAACAGTAACTAGTTATAACTGAGATGGCCTTGCGGTTTAGGCGCGTCGCCGCACCGCCGCCGCCAGCTCGTTACAAAGTGGCGCCCAACACGGGACTCGATCAGCTGTTCCTATCCACACGCATGTAATATTAGTAAACAAAATGAAGTTTTTATTTTAGTCCGCGTAATGCTACGCCAATTATTTATTTTGTTTTGCAATTTTTACGTTCCAAAAAGACAGTCACATATTCCAGTTGAAATCGTGTATTTTTATATCTATTTAATTATTCTTTTAGAGAACGATTCTTACTAAGCATAAATTATAACACGCTTCACTAATGATATATATATAAACTTTCGGTAATTTATTCAAAATGGAAATGGGACGGTGGTGTGTGAAATTCGCAAAACCCACCGCAGCAGGTAAAGCGCAAATTTGCTTGCATGAATAATATTGAGAGCATGCTAGCGAGCGACGTCGAGGTAACTCTCCCTGTGTGACAAACGATCCGCGACAGGGCCCCGGGGAACGTTCCAACTACAACAAACCCGCGCCCAAAGGCCCAACTTCAAAATTATGACTCGACAGTTTAAACAACACTTGCCCGACATGTGATCAACGCTAGTGGGGCTTCCTACATAAAAATAAAAACTACACATTGATAACAACATAATTTTACTCCAAATTTTGTTACTCAAATTAACAAGTATAATGAATCTACGATCACCGTTAATGACAATGAAACTAACAGTCCTAGATGATGATAATCATGATGATGATTGAAATGTGTCTTCGTCTAATGAATGATGAAGTGCAGTAAGCATCTAAAGTGGTCCATGCATCGATGCAACGAACCGAAGAAGCAGGACGATAGTGGCGAGTAGGAGCGCAGTCGGGAGGAATTCGGCATAACGCGCACGGTCGCCTTCGAGGACTGGAAGCGTGCAACTGATGGGGGTGGAAGCGAGGAAGCGGGGCGGGACGCGGCTCTCCCCGCGCCCCTTAGGGCGGGCGGCGCACGTCGCTGGCCCACCATAGGGCGAGGTGGCTGGGTAGTACCCCACGCCTCCACACAATCACAGGACGGTTCTCAACCCCTATTCCGTTGCGATACATATATCGGGAAACCGTATAAGGTAGATTAACTTAATGTTTGGAGAAAATCGTTTGCGAGGAATATTCAACACGTCCATAAACATGATTGGGTAATGAATGGAAAAGCTATGAGAAATTATGCAGACGAAGATGGAGTAAACAAACTTGTTTGGCAAGCCAAATCGCTATCTAGTCTCAGAATTATTTGAATGTTCTCATCCAACTTACTAAATAGCTTTTATCCGGGGAAGTCAATACAATCGATTAAGCTCGGGCGTCTGTCTGTCACTATTTACGGATTAGAGAGGTCGTTTGATTAGCGTAGAGTAGCTCAATATTATCAGGGTGGACTTGAAGCTTTGCGACTCGGTTCAAATTAAATTAATCAATCATTAAAACTTCTTAGTAGCTTTTAGACATCTCCTGATGAAAAAAGTTAAAGCCGAAAAAGAGACTACCTACGCCTAATTGATGTTAATGTTCATCAGTTTTCGGTAATTTCCTTCGTAGTAATTCACCAATTTTCCGCTTCAGGATTTCCGTTTCAGAAGTCTTTTTCATGTAATTTTATCGAACGGAGCAAACTCGCTTTACATTTTCGGCGATCATTTGAAGGCGCTTATTGAAAACATTCAAATCGATTATAACGTGGCTTCATCGATTGGAAAATTACAGTGGACTAGTTTTGTAGAGACGTTTGTGAAACCATAGAAGACGCGGCTGTATTGATTTACTGTACGATCCTGCTCACTTGTGTTGAAACACCTTTCGTTTCAAGAATTGCTGAGCATTCAAAGCGTTTATCTATTGTTGAGCTGTACACGGGCTGGCCAGGAACAAAAAACTATTGAATACAAGTATTCCGAGTAACAAGGGTCCGGGCTGAAGCGGGAACTAAGTCCTCATTTCGAAGCTTTCTAGAATGTTCCAAAGGCAGCTTACTACGCCTTTTCACTCTCCAAATACTTAGTGCTGGTAGGACCTCATTAAATCGGGCGGGTTTCCAATTTGAATGATTGCCGTCAAAAATAAGACGCAATATGTTTCTAGACAAAAAAACTAATACAATACAGGGTACTCGTATATAGTTGGATAACAGTTTTGTTTACAAGCAACTCTTTGTTTGGTTACGCACGTTGCTGCAAAACAAAAAAAAAATCAGGTACTTTTCAGTAGATATATAAAGTGTGGTAAACACTTATAATATAATATAATTCAATTTAAATCTAAAATAATAATAAATTAAATCATCAGTGACCAATAGGCAGCACTAGTAAGTAGTTAATGTAGATAGGATTTCGCACAAAACCGTTAATTCGTAAAATACATAAAAATCACATAGGTAACCATACAAAGCAAGTATTTGAGCCAAATACAAGATATTCTAGAGTAATCATACTAAAATAAGAAGTAGGCGGATCAATTGAAAAATAATCTATTTTTTTTGACAATTCCGAAGTCGTCTTGATAATGCTCCGTTAAGTAAGTATTATCTTGTTTTCTTTTCATCGTTCGTGCGGAACTTCTCCGTTGTTTCCGTTCCAATAGAAGTTGCTACGACTTCGCCAACTTTTTAATTAGGCCGAGGAAGAGGAAGCCCAGCGATTACTTTCTCCAGAAAAGCATTCATCGTGTTAACCGAGTTTGTAAGTGGAGCATCGCTTTCCGGTAGGCGGCCTTGACCCGAGCCCAAGGCCTGGCTGTACATGCCTACCTTCTGAATGCCTGCCCTGGCCCATAATGCCCAGTCTTTTTGTATACTGTACTTAGACAGCAAGGAATGCTTTAAGATTGTAATAGATGTGTAATGCTGCTATTCGAATGTTAAGTACTATATGTATACATCCTAACAGACAGCTGTTAGGATGTATTTACGTATAATAATCTTCATATCCCTAACGGGGTGACCAGAACCGGAACTATTAAGGTCTATCGTACGTATTGCTCTTTATCGTGTGAGTTGTCACAAACCCCGTTGGTAGTGTAACGAGTAATTCCGTAGGTGGTAGTCGGCACTAACACCGGGTAATGTGTCACCCGAAAAACACGGAATCGTCTTTCTTTTCGGACAGTCAGGTGATTCAGCTTGTAACCTGCAATGCCCTAACCAAACTGGGGAAAATCTCATAAAAGATGAACCCGGAAACTTCGTATGAGTCGATCGCTCGACCGCTGTGCTTCGGAGGTTGTTAATGGATAGTACAACTAGTAAGTACTGTAAGGAGCGGCCTCCTTTGAGCGGACTGGCTGTTCGTATAGTTCGATAGAGTTTAAAGATTTTGAAATACGAATGGTTCTTTTTTGCTGTTTTGACTTGGGACGTCACGTCGTTACCGAGTAGACGGGCTTTTTGTGAGATAGTTAAAAAAGATATTAAATATATTCATTTGCGTCAATTATATGCATTTCACTTGGTTTAGCTAGCGCCCATCTGGCTACCGCCCCCCGCTTTTACTGTACTGACTAATGAGTTGTTTTCTCAGACTAACCTGTAGGGTTTCGTGTAAAACATAAGAAAATATTATAAGAAATAACTCCTTTTGATTTAATGTAATGGCAACACTATCAAAGTGTGGCTTTATAAGACGTGACATTCGGCTGTTGCGGGTTCAGTTCTATTGGTATTATAGTGCAGTGAAGTGTATTGTGCGTACTTCTTAACTAATAAAGTACAGAGTATTCCTGGATTACGATTTTAATTACACTTCAGAAGCGGGATAACGTAAGTACGCTCACTTTTATTAATAATTTCTTTTGCTGTGAATTGCTTGATTTTGAAGTGTTACCTGACCACGTGTGTATAATGAACCACGTGTATTTTTTCACATTAAAATTTTACGTCCCACTGCTGGGACTCGAGTCTCGATAAGTATTACGTGGGAAGCGTTCTTTTTTTCATGTAGGTACCCACAATAACTAATATTATTTGAATTTTCAACGTTTTAGCCCACGTGTGGGCAAATTTGCTTGTGACTATTGGGATTGTGTTGGTTATTGGAAACCACGTGGGGTTTTTAAAAGGGGTTAAAATTTCAGTTATTTTTGCGATACAACGTACCGTTTTCGAGATAATCGGGATTTTGTGGTAATTTGGTTTAAATATTTCATTAAAATATTAGCAGTAGTAATTACATACTACTCTTATTGGACATATTTACCTAGCTATACATAATATATTAATGAACTGATCACTTTTACTTTCTTGTATTTAAAATTGACGGGATTATCGATTACTAATTATTATTTAATAACTAATAGAAAATAGAATCAACTTGCTCAAATTAACTTAATTAATTATTATTATAATTGCTTTTCTTATTAATTATGTAATTAATTAATTGACTTATTTTAAATTAAATAATAGCAATATTTTATTTAAATAATACACTAAAATCAGTTTAAAATAATAATTAGTCACCTCTAGGTACACAAACAAATATAACACTAATTTTTTTATTTTTCCGTCTCGATTGAGACCTTTCAGGATATGGCGGATGATGCGAACGATGAAGACCGGCGAAACTTGCGAACACCAGACAGGCGACCCTCGCGTCACAGGCACCCCACTTCAGATGCTCAACGCAGCCGCACTCGTAGCAGAAGTGCTGTGAAAATTGATGATCGAAATTCATCTCTGTTGGAGAGAGAACTCGAACTTGAACGCCAGAGAGACCGGTTGCGATCACTTGAGAGAGAAGTGCGGCGTAAACGCGAGGACGTGCAGCAGCAACGAGCAAGTCAGTCCCATGTCCGAAGAACCAGTCGCAGGCGGAGTCGCAGCAGCGGCCGAAGCGGACACCGTCGCAGTCCCACACCAAAGCGCGGTGGCTCTTCGGCAGCAGCACAACGACGGGGTAGCAGACATCAAGAAGAGGACTACGCATCGCCGAAGGAGAAAAGGTCACGTACCCCTTTCTATTCTTTAGATGATGTTTTAAAAATAGTAAAATCCGTAAAAAGTGATTCGGTGCCTCAGCCGGCAACATCTGCATTACCTAAACAAATTGACCATAAGAACATATTGCCAAATTTTGATCCCTCGGCAAAGAATCAGCGAATAGATATTTGGCTGCGCAAGGTAAAGGAATGCGCACATGTTTACGGCTGGGACGACCAAACCACCATACACTTTGCTATGCAAAAACTGCAGGGTTTGGCCAAAACTTGGTATGAAGGCTTGAATACCATTCTGTACACGTGGGAAGAATGGCAAGAGAAGTTAACAGGCGCCTTCCCATGCGATCAAAACTATGGCCAAGCCCTGGAGGAAATGCTAAAAAGAAAAAGTAAATTTGGCGAACCAATCGAGATATATTATTACGAGAAACTTTCGTTATTAAATCAATGTGATATATCAGGTAAACGCGCAGTCGACTGCATTGTACATGGCATCACTGATAGGACAATGAAGTCTAGTGCTCGAGCACTTTGTTGTTCCCAACCAGATCAGCTTTTACAATTTTTAATGAGCAACAAAGAGCCACCATTACCAGATCGTTCCAATAATTTCACCAAAAACCGAATATGGCCAGCAAACAATACAGCCAATCAAAGTAAAAATAATTTGCAAATCAATCAGGGAAAACCAAATCAACCCCAAGGTCCGTTATTTTGTTTCAATTGTAGGGAACGTGGCCACCCATACTTGCAATGCCCTAAGCCTCTGCTTAGATGCGCGAAGTGCAACAAAATTGGACACAATACCGAAAACTGTAGGCAGATTTCGGGAAATACAGAAGGTAAGGGCAAACCTTCTAAGACAATGCTTATATCAAACTCTAATCCTAACGCAAAATTTATTAAACGAGTCGAGGTAAACAAAAAAACAGTAGATGCTTTAATTGATTTTGGCAGTGAAGTAACTTTGATTAGGGAGTCTTTGGCTACATCATTAGGGTTGATACATGATCAAGTTCCGTCACATATGAAAGGGTTTGGTAACGATGTTGTCCAGTCGTTAGGGACAGTTGAGTTGAGTCTGGTGGTGGACGGTGTTGAAGCCAGGGTTGCATGCAGGGTTGTTGAAGACAAATTTTTGGAGAAACCGGTTCTTGTTGGACAATCTTTTACTGAACAACCTCACATTGTTGTTTTCAAAGATTCAAAAGAGCTGCGTTTTAATAAAATTGAGGTAGAACTTCCCACCAACCCTGACATCAACGACAACCGATTATGTGGCATAAGAATAACAGCTGATGTCGATATTTATGGTCCTGCGTCTGTAAGAGTTCAAACAGATCCGACCTTTAGCGGTCACCTGATGCTGAACAACGGTATAGTCGGTGAACCAACTCAGCAGTTTGTTATATCTGGAGGAGTTTACCAGGTTCACCGAGGTTGTTTCGATGTTCCTGTGTATCCATGTTCACCACCCTCTAGATTGAGAAAAGGTTTTGTAATAGGAAGAGGAGAGAAGGTAGAGTTTGTACAAAGGATAATGATAGAATCACCAGGAGTTTCGGAGTCTCCAGAGTTTTCAGCGTCAAGCAAAGGTGTCCAAGAAATTAAAGAAGAGGATGTTCGGTTAGATAGTGCGGTATCAAAGGATGATAAACAAAAATTACTGGCTGTACTAAATCAGTATAAACATTGTTTTGCCTCTGATTTAAAAAAATTGGGTTGTACAAATGTAACACAAATGACCATGGAGCTGAACAGCCAGCGACCAATTGTTTATCGTCCTTATAGACTATCGTATCACGAGCGTGACAAGGTTCAGTCGATGATTGGGGAGATGTTGGATGCAGGGATAGTGCGTGAATCCACGTCCGAGTATGCAAGTCCTATCATTCTAGTCCGAAAAAAAGATGGCAGCATTAGAATGTGCGTTGACTATAGGATGCTTAATTCTATTACGGTAAAGGAAAGGTACCCGATGCCCATCATCGATGATGAAATTGCTCGACTGACGGAACAGACTTGTTTCATAACACTTGACTTGGCATCTGGATATTACCAGGTGCCAATAGCGGAGCATTGCAAGCATCTAACGGCGTTTGTTACCCCGGATGGCTTGTATGAATTTAATCGCATGCCATTTGGGTTGGCAAACGCCCCAGCAGTTTTTCAGAGACTGATTAATAAGGTGTTGGGGTCAGCTCGTTTCTCCAAAGCTACTGCTTATATGGACGATGTGCTTATTTTTGGAAAAAATTCCACAGAATGCTTAGAACGGCTTGTGGAGGTCTTGAAAATATTAGAAAAGGCCAACTTAACACTTAACCTCACAAAGTGCGATTTTCTCCGGTCTAGTATCGATTACCTTGGGTACGAAATTGGCTCATTAGGGGTACGACCAGGCGAGAAGAAAATTCAGTCAGTCATGAATTTTCCTAAGCCTCAGAACGTACATGGCGTTAGACAGTTTTTAGGGCTGGCTAGCTATTTTAGAAAGTTTGTCGAGGGCTTCGCTAGAATAGCAGCGCCATTGACTAGCTTATTGAAGAAGAATAGTGCGTGGGAGTGGAAACAAGAGCAAGATGACTCGTTTCAATCCCTGAAGACGAAACTTGTGGAACGACCAGTTTTGGCTATTTACGATCGAGAAGCAGAGACAGAGCTTCATACCGATGCCAGTAAGGATGGTGTTGGTGGGATTCTCTTACAGAAATGTAAAAGCACTGGTTCTTTCAGGCCTGTAGCTTATTGTAGCAGACAAACGTCCCCGGAAGAAAAATACTATCATTCGTATGAGCTCGAGACTTTAGCGGTTATTCGATCATTGGAGAAGTTTCGAGTCTATTTGCTGGGTAAGGATTTCAAGATAGTCACCGATTGCAGTGCTCTACGTTCCACTTTCATGAAACGCGACTTGATTCCCAGAATTGCGCGATGGTATCTTTTGCTCCAGGAGTTCAATTGTTCGATAGAATATAGACCAGGAAGCAAGATGTCCCACGTCGATGCGTTATCGCGTAACCCTGTGTCAGATGACAATGAAAGTGCCGTGGAGTGTTCCCAAGTTATGAACATTAGTGATGATGACTGGCTTCATACACTGCAGTTAGGTGATTCCGAGCTCAACAGGATACGTCAAGTTTTAGAAGACGATTTAGATGCAAAGGGGCTGCAGTATATAAAAGATAATTATATTATACGTGAAAACAAACTATTCAGATGTATTAACGGAGATAAGGACAACGTGCGATGGGTGGTACCGAAGGGAGCGAGGTGGCAAGTATGCAGATTAAATCATGACGAGATTGGACATTTAGGATTTGAAAAAACATTGGAAAGGATAAGGAAAAATTATTGGTTTCCAAAATTGTCCAGGTTTGTAAAAAAATACGTAACCGCATGCATCGATTGCGCTTATGCTAAGAGAACCTCTGTGCATAATGAAGGACTGTTATATCCAATCGAAAAAGTAGGCTTGCCATTGCATACTCTGCATGTTGACCACCTCGGTCCTTTTGTGAGGTCTAAAAGGGGTAACGCTTACCTGTTGGTTGTAGTAGACGCGTTTACCAAGTTCATTTTCATCAAGTCAGTCCGGAATACCAATACACAAAATGTTATCCGAGTTCTTGATGATATATTTTATACGTTCAGAGTACCTGACCGTTTGATAAGTGACCGCGGCAGCTGTTTCACATCAAACACATTCAAACGCTATTGCTATGACAAAGGTATAAAACATGTTTTGAATGCTGTCGCGAGTCCCAAATCAAACGGGCAGGTAGAGCGATATAATCGAACCATTCTGAACTCGCTAAGAGCACAGAATATGAGACATGGCGAGAAGGACTGGGATAATCAGTTAGGACGGATACAGTGGGGGCTTAATAATACAGTCCAAAAGACAACCATGAAAAGACCCGCCGAATTAATGTTCGGCTCCTTCATGAATGGTGAGATAACTCCTTGTTTGAATGAGATCGCTGATGAGACTCGCGAAGACGTCGATCTATCATTGATTCGGACCCAGGCAAAAGAAAAGATAGATTTGGAACAAGACAAGCAGAAGCAGCGTTATGATCAAAACAAGCGGCCCGCTCGTATATATAACGAAGGCGATTTAGTGAAAGTCACAAAAGTATCCTTTAATAACGATGGAAAGAGTAAAAAACTCCTTCCAACATACATAGGTCCATTCAGAGTAACTAAGGTTTTAGGGCAGGATAGATATAAGATAACCTCCATACCAGGTTTTAATAACTCCAATAGCAAACGAACCACCACAGTAGCAGCAGATCGAATGATGCCTTGGGTGCACATAGCGGCATTACAATTAAATGATGAAGAGCAATCAGATAGTAGTACGGATAACGATGATCGTAGTGATGTTTAGATATTCTCATCTACAGAATGATTTTGTCTTTGTTTCAGGGAGAACGTGAGAATTGATTGGTTCGCGTTCGACCTGTAAGACTAGATGAAGCTGTGGTAGCTGCGAGAATTGATTGGTTCGCACGTTGCCACATCAAGATATTATACAAGAGATGATCAGTTAGTCTTTAGTTGCGAGAATTGATTGGTTCGTAACTATAAGATGAAGTATTTCTGTTGTGGTATTGTTTATTTTCGAAGTGAGAATAGATTGAAAGTTTCCTTAATAATATTTGTGAGAATTGATTGGTTCACATATGAAATAGTAGTAATGAATTAAAATAGATTGGCTCATTCCATGAGAGAGAGAGATAGATTAAGTATTTACAATTTTATCTTTTATCTTTAATATGTATAGTAGTACTTCTGCAGTATGGTTTAGTGGTGAAATTAATAATACATAAATCGTTATATTTTTATTTATTATGTTACATTTTTAAAGTAGGTATTTGTTTTGTAATGTTTTTGTATTATATTAAATAGTAAATGAGATTTTAATTTATTAAATAGATATATGTGAATACGTACTACGTAGGGGTATCTTTGTATATAAAACTAGTAGTATATTATTTGAAATGAATACAAATACAAATATTCTTTATTGCACATAAAACACTCATGTAAACACAGAAAAACAACACAGGAGAAGGCAATTGGCGGCCTTATCGCTTTAAGCGAATAGGTGTGAATATGAATAGGTATTTTATATACATAAATGAAAGTGTGAAGTAACACAGCTTGGATATAGGTAAATAATTATACTAACCTAGTCAAGTAAGTAATTGGCTATGGGTATGTTTGTATATAAATATCTCTAGTGATTAAACAATCTTTGATACTTACATTATGTACGTACTACGTGAATAATCATATAATTTATTAACATTCATAATAAAATGTAACATGATTTCTTTTGTATTTCGTTTATATTTCGTTTATATATGGATATACAAGTATGTAAATTCCTAAGATTAAAAGTGTATAAATTGAACTAGTAGAAAAGTATTTGAGCTAATTATTGAAAAGTATTGTAATTAGAAATAATTTTGTTTAACAAGACCCAAACAGCCGAGTGTAGGGTTGCCACCTGGCTCGTGTATGGGGACATACACGTAGTCAGGACAGCCGAGTGTAGGGTTTCGTGTAAAACATAAGAAAATATTATAAGAAATAACTCCTTTTGATTTAATGTAATGGCAACACTATCAAAGTGTGGCTTTATAAGACGTGACATTCGGCTGTTGCGGGTTCAGTTCTATTGGTATTATAGTGCAGTGAAGTGTATTGTGCGTACTTCTTAACTAATAAAGTACAGAGTATTCCTGGATTACGATTTTAATTACAAACCTATTTGTTTATCTCTACTCTTTCTCAAATCATTCCCGCACCGAAAACCCCTACATTTGCTAACTAGGCCTCTTCCTTGTTCCTAGTTAGCTAATGACATGACAAGTTGTGGCAATAATGGCAATGCGTTTCTATGACAACTTGTAAGAGTGTAAAAGAAAATGTATTATGTTGTAAATTGGACGTAGTTACACGAAAAGGATCCAATCCACACAAAGTTACTTTTCAGATATTGAAGTTTGAAGTTCAAAATATTTCTTCATAGGTATTTGTTTCAAGATAATTTTACGTGTTATGTTTTGTGAGAAACATTAAAACATTTTTATTGTTAATAGTATATTTATGGGACGATTGGTATTATTTGCGGTCAGTTTTGTGTACGTAAGTCATTTTTGACAATGTTGTGGATTGGATCCTTTTCGTGTAACTATATTAGTCGAATAAAAACATGAGCAATTGCAAAATTGTAACCCCTGGAGTTAACGTAAGAGCAATTTTTTATTTGCACGATTAGTTGAGGCTAGAACTGATCTGATCACTTTAACGTGTAAAAGTGCGATCTCTTTTATATTTTGTCAACCCAAATCATCAGTCATCGGGCGCCTTCCTAATAAAGCTGGAGTAGCACTATGAAAGAGATAAAGTACGCCATATTTTGAGAACTACAGTATTTTTTTATAGTACACATAATCGTGATCATACATCGCGATATTTAGGTACTACTAAAATTGTACCCTAATAGGTAGTCATTTTACTACTTTCTAGCGAGAATACAAAAAAATACAGCTCATAGCAGGATTATTAACACAATAAATAAACCAGAAATAGCCAGTACTTATAGGTACTAAAAACTTTACGAACTGATATTGAAACCTAATCTAAAAAGTCAATGCTAGGTCAGAACAGTTTGTAATAAACAAACACATTATCATTTTATGACTTGTCTAGAAGTAGGTATACAATAAACTACAATAGTCTATCACAGTCTATTGAGATTCAATGTGATACTGCTGTAAGCCCGATGCTGTGTAAATGTATGTTTCGGTGTTTAGTTGTTTCGCCTAAACTAATGAGCAGATCGGGATGAAATTTGGAATGGAGATACTTTGTGCCCTAGGATACTTTTTACGGGGAATAAGTCTTGAGGAAAAATCTTACACAACGCGAGTGTAGCCGTTATACTATTTTTTATTCCCTTCAAGTACGTACCAATTATTAGGTATTATTTTTGTTGTTAAATTAAAACTAAATATTTTATAATATTTTGTCTTTTCTACACGCTGCTCTTTTAAAATGATCTGTGTGATGATAAATTTAAATAATTGCAGCAATCAACATCAACGGCCCGTTACAGTCCACTGCTGGACTATGTGCCTCCTCCACTTAAGTGGAGGGTTTTGCCATAATCTCCACGCTTGGCAGGCGGGTTGGAGATCGCAGATTAAAAGGTTACTGTATCAGAGAGCGCTGCTGCGCGTTCCCTGTTCAATGTGTAGTCCCTAAGTCGCCTCTTACGACACCCACGGGAAGAGTAGGGGTTGGTGACAAATGTATTTACTCTACCGTCACCACACGGCTTGCAGCAATATCAGGCTCAAATTGTGAGAAATAGAAAGAGAAGGAGAGAGAAACTTTATATTTTAGAGAAGTAAGCACCAAGAGCAGAGTGAGTACACTCTATATTATAACATTAAATTCTATCGCCTGTCGATTTCGACGAAATCATTAGTATTGTCCAATCGAAAAAAAAAACTAAAGATGTTATTTCCCTTGTCCAACAGAGGAGCAATATTTACGTATGAAATTGACGCCAGCTGGCTGTTTCGTATGAGTTTGTCTTTTTTTCATTCAAATTACTAGAAAAAAGAAATGCTTGGTATGTACGAGAAGAGGCATCAAAATCACTGTATTCGTATAGAACAGACATACCAGCTGCGTGGAAACAGCAATGAATGATGAATTGTTTGTGCGAATATGAATTCTATTCGAATGCGGCTCACGATTGTAAATGGGATTCGAAAAATAGTCATAGAGCCGTTTTTGTAAGACGTACACGGAAACTTACACGCGTCTATAGTCAGGGTCATTTTGTTTGCGATCCGCCACAAACACCGGTATTATATATACAATATATTATATACAATCACACTAATATTATAAATGTGAAAATACCTATATATTTGCATGTTTGGATGTTTGTTCCGCCTTCACGCTTAAAGTACTCAACGGATTTGGATAAATTTGGAATAGAAATAGTTGGTAACCTGGATTAACACATAAGATACTTTTTACAGAAAAAAGACATATTCCCACAGGGAAATATTACACAACGCGAGCGAAGCTGCGGGCGGACCGTTAGTACGAGGAGGGATCAAAAAGTAGTGAGAATTAAATAGAATATAATGACTATTGATAACTTAATAATTTATTTTTCTACATAGTCTCCGAGTCTCTCTACACACCGAGTCCAGCGCTTTTCCAAGGCTTCAATCCCTTAAAAAAAAGTCTTGTCTTGGTCCTGCAAAAATCTCTCCACGGCATCCATCACCTCGTTATCGTCTTCGTACCTGTTTCCCCTTAAGTATTCTTTCAATTTGGGGAACAGATAAAAATCGCTAGGCGCCAGATCTGGTGAATAAGAGGGGTGGTCAACCAATTCGAAGCCAGCTTGCTGAATGGCAGCCATCGCAACTGCCGACCTGTGCGTTGTCGTGATGAAACAGCACGCCCCTTCGAAGTTTCCCTCTCCTCTTCTCTTTGATGGCATTCCTCAACTTGGGAATTAAAGCTGCATAATATTGACCTGTAATAGTGGTTCCACGCTCCAGGTAATCAATCAACAATATCCCTTCTGAGTCCCAAAATATTGAGGCCATAACCTTGCCAGCCGATGCCACGGCACGAAACTTCTTCGGGGTCGGTGATGATGGCCGTTTCCATTGCGAAGATTGCTGTTTTGTCTCAGGATCAAAATGATGGACCCATGTTTCGTCCATTGTTACGAAACGAGACAAAAAGTTCTCAGAATCTTCTTGAAACTTGTCCAACAATATTTTCGAAATGTCAAGTCGATTTTGTTTCTGACTGTCGGTTAACATTCTCGGCACCCATCTTGCGGAAACTTTTCTCACATTCAAAGATTGTTTCAATATGGATTGAATACTTCCATATGAAATGCCCGTTTCTTGAATTAAGTATCGGATGGTAACTCTTCGATCGCTCAATACAATTTTCTCGACTTTCGCAACATTTTCTTGGGTGACTGACGTCAATGGACGGCCGCAACGATGTTCGTCTTCCGTGCTTGTTCTCCCTACTCGAAATTGAGAAGCCCACCTTGCGACAGTAGAATACGGCGGAGCAGACTCTCCTAATATTGCCTCCAAATCGCAATGAATCTCTTGAGTCGTTAACTTTTTTAAACAGAGGTATTTAATAACGGCTCGCACTTCGTTTTTCTCCATTTTCGAGAACACGTTCCGACACGAAGCAAACAAATGACTACATTCAGAAAAAAACAAAAGAGAGTCAAAGATTTATTCTTTATTAATATTACAAATATGTATCTGAGCTAAGCCTGCCAGTATTTTTTTTTTCTTACCAAGGAGTATGTCGTTCTCACTACTTTTTGATCCCTCCTCGTAATATTATAAATGCGAAAGTTTGGATGTTTGTTGCCGAATCACGCTTGAACCACCGAACGGATTGGGATGAAACTTGGCCACATTTAGGTTAGGCCCTGGAATAGGACATAGGCTACTTTTTACCGCAGGAAAACACTTCATTCTCACGGGAAAACTCATTTAACGCGGGCGAAACCGCGGGCGGAAAGCTAGTCTTCTCTATATAATAATGAATTGCGGTTCGTTAGTCTCGCAAAAACTCGAGAACGGCTGAACCGATTTGGCTAATTTTAGTCTTGAAATATTTGTGGAAGTCCAGGGAAGGTTTAAACGGTAAAAAAATATGGGTAGGGTAGGTGTAGGGTAGGTGTTGGGTAGGTGTAGGGTAGGTGTAGGGTAGGTGTAGGGTAGGTGTAGGGTAGGTGTAGGGTAGGTGTAGGGTAGGTGTAGGGTAGGTGTGGGTTAGGTGTACAGTAGATATAGGGTAGGTGTAGGGTAGGTGTAGGTGTAGGGTAGGTGTAGATGTAGGGTAGGTGTAGGTGTAGGGTAGGTGTAGGGAAAAATGGCATGACAACGTCTGCCGGGTCAGCTAGTAATATATATTTTTCAAAACATTTTTCTACTTCACGACACTCATTGCTTTAGGAATCCGTAAGGCAAGTTTCTTTCCCTAAAATGACACGTATCTGATCAATACATTGGGATAGATATTGCTTAGTTAGGAAGTGTTGTAAACACTAAACATGCTTCTGACCAAAAAAATTTAAAATGTGTTTAGGAAGATTTTTCAGGAAATACCGACCAATATATTACTATTTACTTTCATAAAAAAACATCTTTGATGTTAAGTAGCTGTTAAGAATGCATATCCCAGACAAAATACAATTATGATTTATGAATGTTATAAAAAAACAATACCAAACAGATTGACAATGTAACCAGATAAATTGCAATGTTGTGAGTAATTATATCCATTTACTGATAAAACAATCACAATTTTTATTATATTTACAACAGATGAGTGATGTTTTTAAAAAAACATTATAAAAGTAGTTTTTATTTGATAACATTAAAGCATTGAAGAATCAATGAAAATATATCATTATGTGTAAATTAAATATACTTTTGCAAACAGCTAATGAAGTTAGGTACATGAGTATAGTTAAACCCACAAAATACTAACTTCTGATGATAAATAACATGAATTATTTTGAACTTATGAATTTTATTTTCCTATTAAATTTTCCTTAAGTCAAAAGGCTAGAGCATTAATGAGCTGATAACCTATTCACCTATAGTTTAATCATTTTGTTATAATATAATACATCCTACAAATGAAAATGTCATATTGTTTAAAAAAATAACTTGCATATTTACAATAGAAAGTAGTCACTTTCAAAATAGTGCAATAGGTTATGAGACTAAACATTATAAGACCATAACTATTAAAAATATCATTTAGCATGAATATTATAAGCAAAAATATTCAGATCAATGTAGAGTACAAAGATTAACTTTCAAGCACCCAGGTGGAGCTATACATAACAGGCCTGAGTACCAATAGTTTAGAGATAAAAACACAAGTATGTTAGAAGAGTGATAACCCCTCTACAGCAGATAATGTTAAAATCTGTTCAAAATAAAACAAAATTAGTTAGTCAATAACTAACTACTCTTCATCAAAATATTTCAAACAACAAACTCATATCTTGTAGTATTGTCATTTTAATTGTTATCAATTTTAAAACTTTGAAAGTATCCCATGAATATTGTTATCCTTTTGGAACAAACATTGAATGTAGCTATACTCAACAGAGATATAATGATAATGGAGATGTCTTGACTAAACCAATACTATCATATGTATTTATCCACCAACACTATCACTATTTTCATTTGATTGGAGCAGTAAATATTCTTTTTTTAGCTACAAATAGCATGATCATATAAATAACAACATTGAAAGGATCAAGAGTGTAAAACTACTGGCTACGGCCTAAACCTATTAGTAACCATCCACAAATATAAAACACATTTTAGGATGAAGTTAATTCTTAATCCAATGTAGATTTTTTGTCTTCAAAGTCAAATATTAAACAGTTTAGTAGGTATGGTAAAATTCACACAATAATACGGTGCACATAATACTCGTTACTGGTCACTCATCTTTTGATCACCTTTGTCTGACATTTGTCCACAAGATAATCTTTATCTAAATAAATAACATTCATTACATATACCTGTAAAATATATTTACTTACTAGGACCATACTGCCACCCTCAGATGTAGAGCAGGTATTCTATAAATTATTAAATAGCTTGATACTCACATGGTGGATTGGTGCTAGTCTTCTAATATTCAGCGACAGACAGCTTACTTGATTCTCAAAGTCTCGGCCATATAAGTAACAAAGCCGACAGATTCTCACAGAAAAAAAATAAAAACTATGAAAAATCACGATATCTTGGAGATTTACCGGTCTCAATTGAATTGCAGCGATTATTAATAAACAATGTTCCACAACAACACAATCGATAAAAATGTTTTCAGGAGAACAAAATATGAAGACACGGATCGATGTATTGCGTTTATTATATTGTAACAGTTTAAAACTACGGCATTTTGAGAATGTGCAATCTACTTGTACAGATTCTAACAATGATCTTAAATTTTATGATATTAACAATTTCCGCACAGAAAATCTGAAAAAGGCGTTTGATTTGTTATGCGCAGCTGTCAAAGTTTTTTTTCCTTGCCATCTTCAATCAAATCAAAACAAGCAATGCTCTTGTAGCGCCATCTATCGATCTCATGTGTAAAAAACGTTCTTGGCGTATTCGTTTTATAGTGAGAAAAAAATCTGTAGTTGAATGTTACGACTTGGCGGGATGAGCCTCAACAGGACAATAAAAATTCAAAAAAAAAATTAGAGGAACGAAAGACCACTGAGGCTGTATTCCGAATCAGATTTCACGGCTCAAAGTACTGACAGCGATGACTCGCGTACCGATTCAGAAATCGCGATAATACGGCTCATGAGCGAAATCAAAACGGAACGGCGTTTGAGCGCGCTGAAACTGCTTATAACTCAGTCTTGCCAGATGTTGATTACCGTACCAAAACTGGCAAAATTCTAAATTATTATACGTATTAAAAAAGTATCGTACAGCTGTGAAAACAGCACTTTTCGCATGGCTAGTACCCAAAATAAGAAAAGGTATGCGAATTTTTAAAAATGGAGATGTAAATAGGCACATGAAATTAAAAAAATACAAAAAATAATGTTTGGTATTTATATTTATATTTTATCAGATTGCCTATGATATTATCTTATGTATGTATGTGCCTGAATCAAAACTATCGTAATATATACATAACCTACTCGATACTTTTACTATCGAACATCTGGCAACCCTAACCTACAAAACTGATTGATTAAAATATTTTAGTAATTTATCTCCATTTCATAATTGAATAACGTGTTTTTAATTTTGTTCAACCAAATAAATATAAGACACGTTAGTTTTACATTTAAACATTTACTTTTAAAAATAAATACAGAATATGTCAAACTCGAATTTGACATTACGCTTACGTGAATTTCGCTCTGGAGCATGGGCGCCGTTAGCGAAAGATGGCGGCGGTCATGACGCAATCCGTGACGTCACAATGGCTGCCGTAATCCCAATGACAGTGATTCGCGTGTGATTCGGTACGCGGTTTTGGGTACTCAAAGTGCTGTCAGCGCGATTCGGAACGCAGGGTGAGCATACGATCGCTTCGCTCCCCGAGGCGACGCGCGTCAGAAATATTTGGAATGAGCAATACCCAAAGCGCAGAACAAACCAAAAGATGGATAGGTATATGCAAGGTATATGGGTATAGCTTATGATTGAACCGAATGTTGAGTCAAAATTAATAATAACTTAAGGCCTGTATTCACTTTGATTAGTGCGAGTGCGAGTAAATGTACAAAATACGTGTACCCACCCTACCCTCGTTTTGTTACGTCCGTGTCCGTACGTACGGAGACCTAATACGTAAAACGCTAGTTTATTCCATTCTCTTTGCTAATACGGAGATCAAGTGATTGGTCGAAGACCTCATATTTAGTTTGTACATGCACTCGCACTTGCACTAATCAAAGTGAATACAGGCCTTTAGTGCTACTCCTACTAATACTTGAGTGTACATTCGAGGTGCATTCACACACAGAACGTAAGATGAAAGAGAATGTTAGATAAAAATCTTCATTTTTAAAAGAATTATCATAACAGATAGGTAAATAAATAAAAACATAATCAGCTCTGTAAATAAAAAAAAACAGTCACTCGAACGCTTTTCCAATAATAATAATAAGGCCGATAAATGGGTGGGTACGGTAATAGAAGCCCACGAAATAATCTTAGCTAGCTTAGATAGCACAGTTTCGAAATAAAAACTACGTGCTCATAATGAAGTCGAACAATGATAATACCGAAAGAATTTCAGTAGTAATGTATTGCAAATGGCCTAATTATGCAAAAGATTTAGGTATAAATTATTAGGACTTTTCTTCGCAATCATCAGTAGGTGAAAGTTAGCATCATGAACACGAAAACAGCTCTTTGCTTCGCAGTAGTTTTCGTCTTGAGCGTACGTACTTACTTATTATATTTTTTTTATTAATTTGATTTATAAAAGTGAATTTGTAATGGGGTACAAAAATAAATAGGTACTTGTACTTATTATTAATGTTATTAATGATAGAAGACTAGGAGTAGAAGTGGTCGCCATGACCGAAATCGGTCGGATAGATCATCATCATCATCATCATCATCATCATCATAATTAATGATGACCTAATCAATAGTGATATCTGAATAAAATTCTTCTGCACCTATAAAGCTATTATAATAAGCACCTAACTTTTCTTTCTTCTTCAAAGGCAGAGCTACGTTGGTGCATGGTAAGGTCAAGCCTGTGGTCAAGCTTTTATTGGTTATTCTTTACATCTAGTTATACTGAAGAAAATCTAATAGAAGCGCTCAATCGCGCGTTTAAAATAAAAATATGTTAGACTATCCTCCTAACGAACCATTTCGTCATGTCCAGGTGTGCTCAGTGACTTGCCAATACGCTGGTGGCTGTGGTGGCAACAACGCTCTGGCTTCTCCATACGGCCCACCACCACCGTGCGCTCCCATCATCATCAGAAGCAGTAATAATGACAATGATAAGGACATCATGTTTCCGATCCTCATGCTCATGCTCCTCGGAGGAGGTGGTCTGGGCGGTGGCATCTAGCTAGATAGTTGAAATTACGACAAATTTTCTAACGTGGGTACTTTCTAATAGGATCTATCATTGTAGTAGTTAGCTCCTTCTGAAGTACTGGTTATAAATAAAACCAACATCCATAAATATTACGTTTCTGTTTTTTTTTTAATGCTTTGTTAGTTTAATGCTTTCTATTTTATTTAATAATATATACTTACTCCGCTGGCTCAGCGATCCAAAGTGGACCTTGGCCTCCGAGACGAGAACGCCATCCATCTCGATCTATTAGGATAGTAAAAATAACTAATAATAACTTACTGTTCTTTAAAAAAATTAAATCAACTTTACATTAATTTACAGTTGTTTCTATCTTGTAATTATCGATTTAAACTCAAACTGAAAATATTTATTTGCATTTGTCATACATTTTTGCACAAAAAAAATAAGCGACAAAGCCGACCGATCGTGGTAAAGTGGAGATAATAGTCAACTATAGTTATTAGTTTTTCACTTCAACTTAAACCAATAAAATAAGCTTGTAAATTATAAAAGAAACAGATACATATATAACAAATAAGTACCCATGTTTTTAAAAGTTTACGTATCATTGCATCCATTTGTGCTCCATTTTAAAATCTATCATACAGCTTCCTACCCACAAATACTTACTGTAGTCTTAGTACAGTCAAGTAGATAAAGTACGATTATGGCTTCACTTATGGACAGGGTCAACATTAAACATTGTTTTTTCTCGTCTCAGAAATTCGATATTGTTCAAATAATTACTTAACTCTTTGAGGCCAGCAGCAGCCATTCAAGTTCGCTGTGCTTGCTTACCTCACCACCACCGTCGCGCCACCGCCATTTTTCGTTAAAAAATGAAATAAAAATCTTTTATCAAATCTATAGTAATACAAGATAAACTAATTTATTTCTTTGACGTAGGAAAACCAAGTAGTCGGGTTTCAGCCGCCCGCCACCGCCGCCGCCGCCGCCGATGCCGCTGTACAGGCCGCATGCAAGTTCGAATTTGAGTCTAGAGTGGCTGTGCAGCCTCTAAATTCGTTGCCATACTTTAAAAAAACAAAAATATTTGTGTTGCCTGCCAATATGTGGAGAACTCCTTTAAAGTATGGAGAATTTTCATTACATAAATTAAAGAGACATCTCACACATAGCAGCTCTACCTGATCCCAAACTACCTGCAGGCAACTGCAGTGTCTGCACATATGGATATCAGACAGAAGCTAATATACATACTTAGTGTAATTAATTCGGTCAATTACGTTACGATACATACTTAAGAAGAAAAATGCATTCTCATAAAGTAAACATTAGCGCTCATCCATCACACTATTGTTTGCCTTGGGCAGAATTTGAACCCGCAACGTAGGCACTAAGGCCAATGAGGCCAACATACATAGCTGATGATAAATATATTATTTACAGACCTACCACAGTGTAATTTTAGTCTTGTGTCGCAGACGGCATACAAACTATGTTTTAGGAAATAAAGCAATAGTATGGCAACACTAACAGCAAATAAAAAAAAATGCATACGTTGCCATAATGTTACTTTTGTAACATTTTACGTTACTTTTGACCCTTTCATGTTACTTTCATGTTACATCATGAGTGAAATTTTACTGATGACTCAAAATTTTACTTTCATGTTATTTTTAGGATTAAAAAATGTTTTAATATTTTCCAGTAAACAAAAAATTATCGTGAAACGTGTGGTGACGCACTTTATTTTGTGAGCAACCTGACACGATAACCGACTGCACGAAAATCTATCATTTCGTATCCTATATTCTCCTCACTCGCGTGTGATTTTAAATCTTCCGTCCCTCTTACGTAGACGAACAAGGGATAGTGGTGCTAGTGGCGTCAGCTTATATTTTTTCATAAAGTTGTAGTTTTATGTTTTGTAATTTTGCATAGTGATAAATATTAAAATAAAAATATCTGAATTTAGAGATATCATTTAACATTATATGCTCAGTACAATACACCATAATTTAGTACTCTGTGAATAAGGGAAAAAATGTATTCCCTAGTAACTAGTTTCCAAAATAGCAGAAATTTTCTCTTACCAGACGGTTTCATTTATTTATTTATTTATTAATACAATGCACAGAAAACAGGATAGTCCTTAAATACTATGCAAGGAACATAAACATTACTACTATTAATTAGAATAAAAATATAAATATATATGGATCTAGTGAGATCAAAAACTACATAACTATATAACATAAATAAAATTCAAAAACATAAAATCAATAACAAATAGAAACTAATACAATGCTTCACAATGTTTCAAAGAGCTTCTACTGAGAGAAGACCACTTATCAGCAAAAATATCACAATCTTTTGCGGTGTCTAAGAGTTGCCTTGTAAGACTTAAACCTTTGAGTAAAGGGGCTTGGCGCCGCGCTACGGTTCGGCAGTCTGGAAGGGCGAGCAGCTGGTGCCCGCGACCACGCAGGTACCTGTTTGGGACATAAAGCTTTAAAGCTTGTGAGACAAGCTCCGGACAATCCCATTCACCGCGAAGAAGACGACATATTACAAGCATTAGTTGGTAATTTCGTCGTGTTTCCAGAAAATTGATACCTAGGGTACCCTGTAAAAACTTAGTAGGATAAAGAAAAGGGTAATACCCATAAAATTTCCTGTAAAGTGCTCGTAGAAAAGCCTTCTGAACCTTTTCTAAAAGCAAATTGTATGAACCTTCATGGGGACCCCATACTACACAAGCTGTTTCAATTTTACTACGAACTAAAGAGAAATACAGAAGTAGTATAACCCTTCTGTCATTAAAATCTCTACTATTTCGGATTATAAAACCAAGTCGACGGAAACAGTCTACCGCAAGAGCTCCAATATGGTCGTTAAAAGTCAATCTGGTATCAAATAATACACCTAGGTCCTTTACCGAGGTAACACGTTCGATGATATTTGTTCCCAAATAATAGACAGCATGTTGTGGTCGTAAAGCGCGAGTAAAAGAAATAGTACAACATTTTTCGGGGTTGAAATGTAGCTTGTTGTTAACACTCTATTGTAAAACTGCGTCTATGTCAGATTGCAATTTATAACTATCTTCCAGCCCCTTCACAGTACGTACTAGCTTTAAATCGTTAGCGTAGAGCAAACAATTAGAATATTTTAAAACTGAATCTAGATCATTGATCATCAAAATAAATAAAAGGGGACCCAAAATAGATCCCTGACTAACGCCTGAGCGAGTATGATAAGAGTTGGAAACGTAGCACCCATGCCTAACGTACTGTCGACGATCACGTAAATAATCAGCAAAGAAGTGAAGTAAAGATGTGGTAAAACCTAGTGCACAAAGTTTCTTGAGTAATAAATCGTTGTCAATTCTGTCAAAAGCTTTACCAAAATCAAAATATACTACGTCTACCTGCGTACCTTTGTCCATGTTGTAGGATACAATATGATCAACAAGAGTTAGGAGATTAGAAGTAACTGAGCGTCCTGATCTAAAACTGTGTTGAGAGTCGCTAAGGTAAGGACTGACTTGTTTTACTAGTCTACTATGAATAACTGATTCAAAAAGTTTTGCAATCGCGGAGAGAATGGCTATAGGGCGATAATTTTCAACTGCTGTTTTATCTTTATTTTTAGGAATAGGGGTAACTTGGGAGAGCTTCCATTTAGAATTCAGGCTTTCCCAACGTGGGCGATAACGCCCCCTTGTGGGCGGTGCAGGCCTAAATGGGGGCGGTAAGAGACCCAGAAAAAAAAAGGGGGCGTTGTGTAGGGCTTTGGGGTCGATTTATAATTTCATCTACCTAGCTAGGAAGACTCTTAGACACGGACTGAGCTCTCGACTACATCTTGTGAATATCAACTAATATTAATTAAGATATAGTTCAAACTCGGTCCGATATAATAGACCGCGGGCAATCATGTTTTAACAAGTTTTTGTTAAATAATCCGATTTGTACATTCCTGTATCAATCGGCTGGTTCTATAATACTTGTTCTTGCTTGTCGAGTACGATTGGGCGTCGAATGAGATAAACGAGTTTATGCACGTTTGTCTTATTCCTGTTGGTGCGTGCTGCTTATGCAATCCTATATAAACGACGTAAATTTATTTTATTTTCATTTGCGGTTTCGCGTATAATAGATAAGCAGTACTTGATTTCAACACTTACGTATTTCTCAAAACAAAACAATGTCGGAAGTAAAAAAGAAGAGACGGCAATACTCTGCGGAATATATTAAATTCGGATTTATTGAAAATCCCACAAACCCGTCGTCGCCTTTGTGTCTTCTATGTCTAAAAACATTTTCGAACGAAGCAATGAAGCCTTCAAGACTGCAAGATCATTTGAATAAAATGCATCCAGATAAGAAACACAAGAATGTCGCATATTTTCAAGACCTAGAGAAGAAGCATAATACTCAGCCAAGTGTATCAAAACTATTTTCGGCGGCTGCTAAGCAAGATGACGACGGACTTCGAGCTTCGTACAATATCTCTTTGTTAATTGCTCAAAAAGGCAAACCACACAAAATCGGAGAAGAGTTAATTTTGCCAGCAATAAAGGAAGTAATAACTACTGTGCTTCATAAACCGGCCGCAGATATTATCCGAAAAATTCCTTTGAGTAATAATTCTGTGCAAAGACGAATTGATGAAATGGCTGAAAGCATTGAAGAATCATTGTGCAATCATCTGAGGACTAGTCAATTCTCAATTCAGCTCGATGAGTCCACTTTACCAACTAATGAAGCGTTGTTGCTATCTTACGTGAGGTTTATTAAAGATGAGAAAATACGTGAAGAACTATTGTTTGCCAGAAATTTGGAGACAGATACAAAAGGCGAAACCATATTCAATACATTGGAAAAGTTTTGTGAAGAGAAAGAGATTCCTTTGAAAAATATTATATCAGTTGCTACGGATGGCGCTCCGGCTATGACAGGGCGCCATAAAGGCTTCATAGCGTACTTAAAGAATAAAATTCCAGATGTCCTTGCTATACATTGCGTTATTCATAGACAACATTTGGTTGCTAGAAACTTAAGTGAACGACTATTTCAATCACTGCAATATGTCATCAAAGCAGTCAATAAAATCCGTAGCAGCTCTTTGAATGATAGGTTATTTCATCAGCTTTGTGTTACTAATGACGAAGATTTCAACCGTTTGTTGCTTCATACTGAAGTTCGTTGGCTGTCAAGAGGCAATTGTCTGATTCGATTTTACAACCTGTTTGACTCTGTGATAGAGTTCTTGGAAACTAAAGATACAGAACTGCGCAACAAGCTCATAACATCAAAGAATGATATAGCTTACATGACAGACCTGTATAAATTGTTCAACGACATGAACCTCCAACTGCAAGGCGATGAACTAAATTTAATTAAAACAAAAAATGTCGTTGCTGCTTTCGCAGCCAAACTGCTTCTGCACAAAAAGAATATGGGCAGACGTGAGTTTCACAACTTTCCGAATTTATCAGTATCCTGCAGTAACGACGACTTGTTTGCCTAAATGGAAAACCTCCACATTGACTTTAAACTTGATTGATTTTTCATTCATTCATTGATTTTAAACTTGGAAATACCAGACTGGGTGTTGGATCCGTTTTCAAATATCAACACAGCAATGTCACCTCAGCTGGAAGAAGAACTTATAGAATTGACAACAAACGAAGAAATAAAATTCAAGTTCAAAAATGGATATCAAGAATTTTGGCTACAAAAACCGATCCCGCAATTGTACCCTGGATTGTGGTCAATTGTTCAACGATTCTTGATAGCATTCCCATCGTCATATTTGTGTGAACGTGGATTTAGTGCTGTGGCAACGCTGCTTACTAAAAAGAGAAATCGTTTGCGTGTTACCGAACGTGGCGACTTGCAGCTGTTTTTGAGTAAATTGGAACCTGATATCAACAAACTTATTGAAAAGCATCAAATTCAACCTTCACATTAGTTTTTATATAAGAATTGATTATGTTTGTTTTATTTTCAATAAAAGATACTCTGTCCGAATACTATAAAGTTGCGTTTCAATAATCAGTTATAAGTACTTAGCGGTTTTTAAGTATGTTTAAAAAGGGGGGCGTTAAAAAATAATTTATTCTTAAAGTAGGCAATAGACAAAAAAAGGTTGGGAACCCCTGATTAGATGGATATTTACAGGAACTAATAGCAAGATTGAAGATATACGTAATAGATTTGATAAGGTAGTCTTTACAACCTTTCAATACATAAGCTGGTACAGAATCCGGGCCTACTGCAGTCTTTGGTTTTAACTTTTTCAGGGCAAATTCTACTTCTGCAGTTGTTATACAATACAGTCTATATGAATATAATTAGCTGATGTATTATTATCTCCGTGATTATTATAATTTGAATTAACCTTTTCAGCATTAAGTTCGGGTTCATTGGGAAGAAAAACTTCGGAGAAATAAGAGGCAAAAGCATCAGCACTTTTTTGTCCTTCTGTAAACTCATCTTGATATTTTAAAAGAGACACAAAACCACCTGAGGTTTTAAGACTATTTATGTGTCTCCAAAACTCTTGAGGCTTGTTTACAATATCCCTTTGAATCTGGTGAACGTACGAATCATAAGCTGCTGATAGACGTAGTTTGAGGTCTGCTCTTAATTTACTGTAAGCATTATAAACATCTTTATTCCCGGTAGCTTTCCATACTTTATGTAATTTAGCCTTACGTTCTAGGTCTTTTATGATGTCGTATGAAAACCAGACGGGATACCGTTTTGTAACTCGTTTAGGTCGTGATTTTTTGGGAACGCACATATCAAATATTTAATATATAACGGAATAAAAGGAATCAACAGCAGAATCGACATGCTTTGATTCCAACACTTGATCCCAATTGGCTTCACTAAAAAGTTTACGCATCAGCTCGTAATCAGCTTTAGAAAAATTATAATCATGGCATGGATTTATGTTACTAGGCAATAAGCGATCAGTAATTGTTTTTTTACCGAGAGGCAGCACAATGTCCAAAGGTGGATGATATGCGTCAGCACGCTTTACTAACCCGCCAGAAGAAGCTTCGTACACACACCCCTCACTAGGCAACTCTGAGACTAAGACCACATCTAATTTACCTCCGAATGTATTAGTTACGTTATTTAAATCTTTCAAACCACATACATTAATAAAATAACCAAAATAAGCACAAATGTTTTTTGAAGCGCTATTTAGGTTTAAATCTCCTAATATTAACGTAATACCATTAAGATTAGTTATTTCGGACTCTAACTTAGTAAAAAACTCCATATATTTCTCGTCAGTTGAGCTGGGTGATATATACACAACACACACATTGATATTTTTGTTATTTAGCGAAAAAGAAGCCCATAGGTCCTCCCCACCGACAGTTTCAAGGTCGCAACGCCGTTGTAAGGATAGACCAGGCCGCGCCGCTAATAGCACTCCACCGCCTCCACTCGAAGTTCTATCACGTCGCAATATGTTCCAATCACCAGACGAAAGCTCAGAGTCCAAGATGGAGTGGTCCAGATTGCTCTCAGTCACTGCAACCAAGTCAATGTCAAGTAGAAGCAGGGCTGACCTCCAAAAGTTTAATTTGGTTTTAAGACCACGATGTATACCACCACATTTTGGTATACAGCAGTGAATATAGGACCAGAGCAATGTGAAACTGAAGAATTACTGCTGGGAGGGTGTCTTAGGACATCGTCGAGGGTTTCGAAAGGACGTCCATTCTTTTATGCGGGCATTATTTAGCCACATATCTGGTGACAGACATTTTTCAAAAAGTTCTTCTGGAACGCATAGTTTGAACGATTTATAAGCACCGCGTGCTTTGAGTTCTTCCACATTACATGATAACGAACCACAAATCTCTTGTAGGTATGTGCGTACATCATCCAATCCAGACTCCATATTCCAGAAATGAATAAACTTTTGCGGTTCTATAGCGCGCAATGTAGTGATGTTGGGTCCAGCAGTTCCACGTTGACAGACCAGTTGTCGGCGCTTATACTTTTTATTATTATTTATTACATGCCATTCACCTGAATCTGTGTCCTCGCTGCTATCATTGACCTCAGGAACAATTTCATCTGCCGGGTTTTTTCAGTATCAGGTTGTGGTATTGAAAGAGTGTTGTTAATTGAACTAGATTTCTTTTTGGTCTTGCGTCGTTTAGTACGCTTTGGATTTTCGGCACTTTCTGCGAGGACCTCAGTGGACTCTAACTTTGTAACGCAATTTTCCAGATTCAAAAGCCTCTCATCAATATCAGTAAGCCTGACAGAGCATTCATCAATCTTCTCATGCGCTCGCTGCACTGAATCTAAAATTTTTATAAAATTGTCATTCATGGCAGTTACTTGTTTTCTTAGAAGTCGTATCTCCAAACATAAGGAATTTTCGTCACTGTCAGAGATGTTTAACGATAGATCCTCATCGACATTACGGATTTTTCTCTCCTTCCGGATCGTAACATTGCTCTGTTCTGCAGAAATCGCCGGCTGTTTAGGTAGTGCGGACGCCGCCGTTCTTGATGAGGTCGGTGTAACTTGTAGTTTTGGTAACTTAGATAGTGTACAGAATCTACACTTATATTTCTTCCTTACATCTGGATCAGAAACTATTAAGTTATACCGCTTTTCACTTACATTTACACAGTCTAAGTCAAACGTTTGTTGGCAGTTCGAACATGATAGAAAACGTCTATCAGGTATAGCTTTTCGACACTTTGCACATATAGTTTTTGGAAGAGACATTTTGCTCTTCTATTAATTTGAAATTCTGTAGTTAAACTAATACAGGAAAATAATGTGTTTTCACTTGCAATTTAAACAGTTAAATAAGCAAATAAATTGTCTATTTTAATTTTTTTGGATTCTATAATCTTGGAGGTCTTTATAATAATAAAAATTAAGGGTTGTAAGAAAAGGTTCAAAACTAGACTATCGGTGTAATCATACTTGGTTTTAAATGTTTTCGTAAGGTGGCGCTGTTTCACGTACTACACTGCATTGTACGTACGCTAATGTCTGTTTAGGCCAAAAGATGTCGCTACTTGTCGCACAGGTCACGGAATGTGATGTGTAAAAGTTGTTTACATTATTTGAATTATTACAATAACGGCCACACTTTTTGTACGAAAGCATAACTGTCACTACCGTAAACTCGCAGAAAAAATGACCGCGCGAATTTTTATTTGGAAGGTTTTGCAAAAAACTGGATCGTTACGCGAATAATGTATTGTTTTTGTTGAAATAAAAACAGAATTATTTACAGTTTATTGTTTCATAGTTTTTTTTGTGTTTTACAGAAACATTTTATTCCGGAACAATATTTATGACTTCTGAAGTTCGACAAAGGCTTTACATACGTAGGAGATAAAAGATAAATTATAAAATAAATATAAACATGTGACTCACTGTTATCAAAGTGAGCATACGTGATGTTGGATATACAATAAACAAATCCAAGACCAGTCTGATACTGCTTTACTGCAAGATTTTATTGTAAAACGAAATTATATTTGGCAATATAATATTTGGAAATAATACTGGATATTTTTATTACGTGTTTTTAGATCCAACTCAAATCCTAAACCTAGAGCTAAAAATTAAAAAAAAAATACACAAATAGGATAAGAATATATCTATTTTGACTGTAATGATGTAATTTCCTGAAATACTTTCGAAAAATAATAAAATATAGGTAAATAACACAACCTCGACACCAAATACGGATCATATTTCAACTGGCAATATAGTTTCAAATAAGATATGTCCGCTAATGGCTTTGTAATGAAATAAGAGATAAATTATGTATAATTTTCTTTTGATTATTGGTTTGCATGTGTTCAAGGGAAAATATTGATAAAATCATCTCCAAACTTTACAAAAAAATGTATGGGAACGATGTCTCCACTAGTGAGGGGCCCATTCGGAAGGCATATCGATACTTTTTTCTAAGTTTTTTTTTTATCTTATGTGACGAACCTCACGGTGGTCTTTACCAGGTCAATTAGATATTTCTCGTTTCAATAATCTAATAGCAAATTAAAAAAAATACCAATTCGTTTTATACTGTTTACCAAATAGTAGTAGACAGGATGATTTCTAGCACATAAAGAACTAGCGGCTCGTCCCGGCTTTCAACGTGTGGACTTTTTATTACATTACTGCCAAAAAAAGGAGTGTTATATTTTTTGGGTTCATGTATTTATGTATGTGAGTGAGTGTGTATGTATGTGAGTTTCTTTATTCCACTATAACTCCTAAATGCCTGAACAGAAATAGATGTGTGAGGCATCGTTAGGATCCTTTCATTGACACGAGTGACATAGGCATACAATTTTTCAAAATAAGTCATACTCCGACTGTATCGCGTCATTTACATTACATGTGAAAAAGTAAATTAAGGAGGGTAGTCATGTTTTATAACTTTTAGAAATATTTGCTTGTTTTTTAGTAATAACAGGTATATGGATAATGTAGCATTCTAATGGTGAAATAATTTTTTGAATAAAGTCCAGTAGTTTTTGGGTTTATTCGTTACAAACATACAAATTTTTCCGCTACGTGTTGATTTATTTTATTATCAGGTAGATAAAATGAAACAGAAAGCTAAATAAAATCATAACAATCCATTTTTATCAACACAGTTACTTCTGTCATCTCATCTCGCTTCCATCTCTACGCAGACGACTTGCAAATTCATCGGCATTCCAAATTAGGTAACATCAACAGCACTATTGCAGACATCAACGCTGATCTTGTACGAGTGTCCGAGTGGGCAAAATCTTTTGGTCTGTTGGTTAATCCTAAAAAGTCTCAGGCGTTGCTTATTGGTAGTCCTTACATGTACAGACAGTTGGATTTATCTACTTTACCTCCTGTCATCTACAATAATATCCCTATCGCCTTTGTCAATTCGGCAAAGAACTTAGGTCTAGTTATGGACAGCACACTTTCCTGGAATCGTCATGTCAATGAGGTTAGTAAAAGAGTACATTACTCTTTTCATTCACTTAAGCGTCTCCAAAATTTCTTACCCCTGAAAACCAAGATCTCTCTGGTACAATCCCTACTCTTGCCAATTCTTGATTATGCTGACTCCTGCTTCTTGGACGTCACCGAGGAGCTGTTATACAAACTTGAGCGTCTTCAAAATTTATGCATTCGTTTCATCTTCGGTCTACGCAAGTACGACCACGTCTCCAGCTTTCGTTCTCAACTCAAGTGGCTCCCTATTCGCCTTCGCAGAAATACTCATATCTTGTCTATCCTTTTCAACATCCTTTACAGCCCGTCGTCTCCCACTTATTTAAAAACCCGGTTCTCTTTCATGCACTCCCAGGACAAACCATGCCGTCCCCTTGTGCGCAAGTTGCTTGACATTCCTTTGCACCATTCTGGTTTCTACTCCAACTCTTTTACGGTTCACGCAGTTAGACTGTGGAACTCGCTCCCGCACACTATTCGTGAGAGTCCCTCATTATCCGTGTTTAAAAGACGAGTGAAGGAACATTATCTTTCTATGTGCGAATAATCCGTGTTAGGTTGTTGTATTTATATATGTAATTGTTTATATTTGTGTAATTGTTTATATTTGTATGTATTATAATTTAGTTATGTATTTATTAGTCTATATTATATTTATTATACTTTTTTAGGTTTTATTTTATGTAGTTAGGTTTATCATGTATGTATGTGTAGGTATATACGAGTATTATTAATTGAAACTGTTGTAAACGTTACTATCCGCTTCTTTTCTAAATTCTCACTTCCAAGGTCTGCTGTAAGATATTTCGTTAGAAATAAGCAGTGCCTGTTGTGTCGTTTTTCTATGTGATCATTTTCTGTTAACTTTATTGTGTACAATAAATAATAAAATAAAATAAATAAATAACAATTTATTGTTTTTCTAGCAAAATATAGCATGTTTCAGAAAGTTCTTTAATGTACAGAATCAAAGTGGTCACGCCAAGAGATAAAGATAGAAAGTCATTTATAAGTAATAACAATTTATTTTCTAGCAAAATATAGCATACCTGGGCTGATTGATAACTGGCCGAAACGACGAACTTAAAAAAATGATACGCAAAAAAAAATATTACATTATATTTTGGCATCTTTTTGAAAATAGAACGCCAAATTTGAATTTAATCGAACTGGTGGAATTTGTTTGATAGGACGTAGAACTTTCTCTGTCGTAAATTTTCTTAACAATGGAAAGAAACGAAATTCGTGCGGTGATAAAGTTTTACGTTTTAAAACAGAAAACAGCAACCCAGATTAAAACCAAGCTAGACAATGTTTTAGGTAATTCTGCTCCTGCATTGAGTACAATTCACACCTGGGTAACTGATTTTAAACGTGGAAGACAGAGCTGCGAAGACGCCCACAGGTCTGGCCGTCCAAATGAAGTCACGAATCCGGACATGATCAAAAAAATTCACAAAATTGTATTGAATGATCGGCGCTTGAAGTTGCGAGAGATAGCAGAGATGGTGAGCATTTCATCTGAACGCGTTTTTAATATTTTGCACCAACATTTGGGAATGAAAAAGCTTTGCGCGCGATGGGTGCCGCGTTTGCTCACTGTTGACCAAAAGCAACGTCGAGTGGACGATTCATCGGAGTGTTTGGCGCTGTTTAACCGAAATCCTAACGAGTTTTCGCGGCGTTATGTAACAGTCGATGAAACCTGGATACATCATTATACTCCCGAGACAAAAGAACAATCTAAGCAGTGGACTGAGAGCGGAAGACCTGCGCCGAAGAAAGCAAAAACGGTTTTGTCGGCCGGCAAAGTGATGGCGACTGTTTTTTGGGATGCTCGAGGGATTATTTTAGTGAATAATCTGCAAAAAGGAAAAACAATAAATGGAGAGTACTACGCAAGCTTGCTGCAAAAATTAAGTGAAGAAATCCAGAAAAAACGACCACATTTGGCCAAGAAAAAAGTTTTGTTCCACCATGACAACGCACCTGCACACACGTCAATGGTTGCAGTCGCCAAACTCCATGAATTGCGGTTCGAATTGCTACCGCATCTACCCTATTCCCCGGATCTGGCCCCGTGTGACTTCCACTTATTCCCAAACCTGAAGAAATGGTTAGGTGGCCAGAGATTTTCATCAAGTGAAGAAGTCATTGTTGCCGTGGACGAGTATTTTGAGGGGTTGGAGAAAACATTTTATCAAACTGGTGTAACGGCATTGGAGAAGCGCTGGACTAAATGCATCGAGGTAGAAGGAAACTACGTTGAGAAATAAATTTATTTTAAATAGATTTTTAAAGTTTTTTTGTCGTTTCGGAAACTTATCAATCAGCCCTCGTATTTCAGAAATTCTCTAATGTACAGAATCAAACTGGTCACTCCAAGAGATAAAGATAAAATTAATTTATAAGTAATAACAATTTATTTTCTAGCAAAATATAGCATGTTACAGAAATTCTCTAATGTAGAGAATCAAAGTGGTCACGCCAAGAGATCAAGATAAAATTAATTTATAAGTAATAACAATTTATTTTCTAGCAAAGTATAGCATGTTTCAGAAATTCTCTAATGTACGGAATCAAAGTGGTCACGCCAAGAGATAAAGATAAAATAAATTTATAAGTATTAACAATTTATTTTCTAGCAAATGTTTCAGAAATTCTCTAATGTACAGAATCAAAGTGGTCACGCCAAGAGATAAAGATAAAATTCATTTATAAGTAATAACAATTTATTTTCTAGCAAAATATAGCATGTTACAGAAATTCTCTAATGTACAGAATCAAAGTGGTCATGCCAAGAGATAAATATAAAAAGTCGTTTATTTGAAGTAAGATCTCACAAAGCCATTTTAGATCTTACAGTTTGGCAAAAAAGTCTTGGATCGGAACTAATCTTACCTTTCAGAAATAACCATAATTCAGAGCAGGATAGCATCATGGCAACACCGCAAAGGAGGTGGCGCCCCTATTAATTTCTACTCTTTTTTGCCAAATTGTACATCTGTGTTCCCGACATTCGGGACACACAAAACAGAATGGGTACACACACTCACACACTGACACACTCAAAATCACTTTCACTCTTTCCTGACCCTAATGACGAAAAACAAAAAAAAACTGACATACATACATACCTATAAACCTTGTAAACCGTAAGAAATAAAAAAAAGTTACAGAATACTACACAACGTAAAAAACACGTTATGAGCATGACATTCATACATACCTATATACCTTATGGACCAAGTGAAAAAAAACACATACATACATATACACTTCATAAAATAAGTTAAAAAAAAGAAAAGAAAAAGGTAACCTACTTTATGGAGCACGAGTGGGAAAAAAACTGATGGAGTGATTCGGGCAAAGCAAGAAAACCAGTCATTGCGAAGATCCTTGAGGACTACAAAAACCAGTCATTGTAGAGATCCTTGAATCAAGTAGTCAAAAAAGCTATTCATAATCATCAACAGGCAAAGTTATGGTTGAGTGTGGAACTCCTTAAGACAGGTATCTAAACAGAGAGGCACTTTGCATTTAGGGCATTCGTATACAGTCTTCTTTGTGTTGCCATTTGAGGTGCACAATACGCAATTGCGCCGACCTCGGTTCGAAGCGTGCCTCACAGACGCCTGCATTTCTGCAGTGATAGGAATGCGCTGAATGAAGTGCCTCTCTGTAAGTCGGGTAATTGGGAATGCAGAAAGACTAGCATTACTCGCCGCGTAAGGGCGCCGAGGAACATTTGGTAAATGCCTGTTGATGATCTCCTGCACCAACGCCAGCCTAAAAATAAGAGACTGCTGTTTAGAGTTGGTGGATTTCTCCACCAAAATTCGGGCGTTCTGAATGGAAACGTTGAGCAGTCTTTTGAATAGCTTCTTGGTCCAATTGAGACATTGCTTTCTTTCAACCAGATATGGCTCCAACATTTGGTCCATCAAGTCGACACCACCCATACCACGATTGTAGTCCTCCACCAATCGTAGCTTATATTGAGCAAGACGACCCGGCCTTGCATCTTTTTGCACTTGCTCAAGATCATGGTAAGTGGACAAACAAGTAACGCGTTTGCGGTCTTGTAATGCCACTACCATGACCTTGTCATTGCATCGGGCAATATACTGCCCTTCTGCTAGTGGGCATCTCTGTATCTCCAACGGCACACTTTTTCTGTTTGGTCGGAGTGTTCCGACACAATCAGTTTTCTGCCGTTTGAGATACCGCGCCAGCACAGGGGAGTTGAACCAATTGTCCATAAATAGGACATGGCCCAAATTAAGGACGGGTCGAATCAGTTTCAATACAGTGGACACGCTTGCGGGCAACCCAGGGGTTCCCGATCCTCCCCCACAGTAAACGAAGAAAGACCACAGGTATCCTGTAGCACTTTCACAGAGTTGAAAAGTTTTTATACCCCACCGTGCGGCTTTCGTTTTTATATATTGACGCATTCGTGCTGGGCCCTTCCATAATGTTAGAGATTCGTCAATGCAAATCTCTTGGTCCATTTGGTAGAGTTCTTTGAACTTACCATTAAGGTGGTTGATCACAGGGCCCATTGGATGCATCAAATCATCCCTATTGGAACCTTCAGCAAGGTGGAAAGCCCTGTTTAGGTTCCAATAGCGAGTTTCCGTCATTAGGGTCCGGAACACATCCATTCTCAGAAGTGGCAATTTTGAAAAGCATGATTTGATGCTCGGCATTTTAATAATGCCGAGCATCATCCAGAAAGCGAACAATGTCCACAATTCGTTTCACATTGGTCTCAAACCACTGGCCCTGGAATCGGGCACTCCTGATCGACTGGGCATACCTGTTAGTCTCAGTGACTATATGGGACATGATGTCATCGTCCCATATAGCACTCAATGCTTCGTAGGCATTGGTGAAACTAGTAGTAGTACTAGTCGGTCGCGGCGGTTCAAAGTTTTCTTTATTGCCACTCCAACCTTCCATTTCTCGCCAAATACACTCTTCTTCCGCATCGAAAAAAACATCATCATCCTCGATCACTACATCCCTCACCACAACATTTCTTCTTCTATTCCTAGCTATCAACACACGCCTTATACTCTCTCTCAAATCATCGGGCAAATCCTCATCAGAAACATAACGTTCCTGAAGAGGCTGCCCGATTACCCAGTCATCCCCTCTCTCACGCCTACTTACACGCACTCTTCTTCCACGACCACCCCTTTGTCCCCCCCGTCCAGCTCCACGTCTGCCATCGCGTTGCGCCGGTTGTCCCCGCCGAGATGGTCCGCCGGTCCTCGAAGGAAGAGGCTGGCCTACCTCCACCGCAACTGCCTCCGCCTCCATCGGCTCCTCTCCATATACCACCCTAAACCGGGGTGGTGAGGATCTAATAGAAAAAAAATACGAATGATTTGAGATTGTACTTACAAGAGGCCCTGTGGTGTCGGCAGAGTATGACAGTACTGCCTTTACACAAATGGGAGTCGGTAAAGGCAAATATAGAAACGTCTAAGGTAGAATACCTAAAGGCTCCATACACGAAAGATTGTGCAGCAGTATTTTCTGTCTGTTTTCTTGAACTATGATCTCCAGTCCGCCTGCTAAGCGTGGAAATTATAGAAATACCACCTAATTATGGGAAAGGCCCTTGGGTCCTGTAGTGATTTTTTACAGGCAATTACGATGATGATGATGATGACTTACATATTTGTGGAATTTACTAGCGGTAAAGTTATACATGAAAACACTTACAAAGGGCTGATGGCTGCCTCCACTACGCGATGGGCCTCCTGCCACATGGCATCTTCTTCATCAGTCCTATAAAATAAAATAAACACATATAAGTAAATTAGAATAGAAAAAAATTGCTGTGTTGGCGTAACAAGCACAAGGCAAAAACTATAACTCACAGGTGCTCTTCCTCCGGCTCTGGCTCAGGCAATGTTCCCAGCAGACCATCTCCAGCAGCGCCTAGTACTGGTAGCTGCTGAAATAAATAAATATATACTCAGAATTATTTGACAAATAGTTTGATTTGTAATGTTTCGGAATGTCTTACCGAGATATCTATCAAGTCGGCATCGTCTTCGTCTTCGTCATTTTCAGATTCCTAGAACAAAACAAAACAAACATAAGATAATTTTGAAATTACGTAAGAAAAGTAAAATCATAGTAAAAAAATTAAAGAATATATTTTTTTCCACTTACATGGAAGTCGCTCTCCTCCAAGCGCAGCACGTCGTCCTCATCGTCATCGTCGTCGTCGTCCTCGTCGAAGAGGAGAGTGGCAAAGTCTTGGGGGACTTCCCGATTTGGGTTCCACATTGTTCTAAAAAATATAATGAAAGATAAAATGTATACTAGTATTGCAGTTGAGCTTTACTAAAGAAATAATTGCGTGTAAAATATATCTCGTGAAAAAAAAAACAAAAAAGTATCGACAACGAACTATCGATAGCACCCCGTCATATTGCGCTATTTATGAGCAAAGATGGCGGGCGGTCCGTTAAAATTCTCGGAAATCTAGTAGGTCATGTTTTGATCGAATTTACGAAAAATAGAATATCTGACACAAAAATAACTGTAAAAACACAATAAATATTACATTTCCAACACATAATTCATCATATCAATGCAAAAAAACTGTTTTTGACGTAAATATCATGGACCAAAACATGAGCTAACCAGACACGAGCGAGCTAATATTGAGTTTGATATGGTCATATTTTTATCTGTAGGTCGCTTTTTATCCTGAAAACTACACGATTTACAAGAAAAATATGTGATAATTATGATAAAAACACACTACTTACCTTTATTTCCAAGGAAAACACAAAAACAGAAAACAAAAAGCGCGCGAAGTTTATCACTCGACACAAGATTGTGGCTCACTTTGGAATGAATTGACCATGAATTGAATTGAGTGTTTGTGAACTTTTACTCAAATGTGTAATTTTTTGCTATTGTTTGACTATTAATATAAAAATAGCTACTCGGTATAAGTGTCTACATATATAAACAAAAATTTTTCAGTGGTTTTGGTGTTTTTTAATATAAACAAATACAACACTAGAGACCGTATAATAATAATGTTTAACGGCTCTGGGTTCGGCTCTTTCGTTCGGCACTAGAGACAGACAGTCCCTCACAACTTCATACAAAACAAAAAATGTATTAACAGAGATACTTTCTGATGCCAATATATAACCTGTTGCCATTTTAAACTAAAACTGCAAAAGGTTTAAAATAATTACAATTGAAAAAAAGCATCTTATAAATATTTTGTAACTGAAATAAATAAAATATATTATTTTGTTGATAACAAAACTAAAATAAACTCAACAATACACTTGAAAACTTATTTATGATAAACTTTTGTATTTATGCAAATAAACTTTTTTTTAGTGGCAACACAACAAGAAAATGTCTGCCGACGCTTGGTTATTGTTTGGGTGAATTTCTTTGTTTTGTTTGTTGTTTTGTTCTGTTTATAACTTTTATCCAACAGTTACGTTGCGTTAAGACTACTCCGCCTTATTGTTGTTGATATATTGTGCCACCTGTTATATCGAGATAGGACTCTTTAGAGATATGTACTATTCGAGAAAGTGACTCTTAAACAGTGTAAAGTGTTTATAAATGATAAAACTATGAGTGCTGTGCAAAAAAGACACCGCATTTGTGAAATTTGTGGTGTAAGGGAAAGACCACTGAGCGAGTAATCACTACGTTTTGAAAGACACAAAGTGGATAAACTGTTTTTAGCGAGATTTCCCTTAGATGAATATCGGTAAGTAAACATAACCTAAACCTAATAGTTACCCAGCCGAATCTGGCGATTATTTATATTAGTACAAAGGGCACATGACGTGAAAGGACCACTAGCGTGGGGGCTTTAGAATGCCGAATTGTGCATATAAATTAATATTCTTCAGCTTTCATTCACATTTGGCTTTCTAAAAAGGGGCGGAAAACTATGCCTGCATGGTCAAAGACGACCCTATGTATAAGTGATAAGAATGTGTTTGGATATCCATCTCAATGTTGTTGTGTCCATTCATTCTCACTATTGATTTAGATGGTTATGTCATGTTAATAGATAAATAAGCACAATATTGTATTTGAAAAAAAAAAAACAATGATTTCAGGTGTAAGGAGTGGTTAAGAGTTGTTGGTAACCAGGATCTTGTACACCTCCCCATTGAAAAACTGCATGACATGAAATATGTTTGCGGAAGACACTTTGCTCGGAAGGACTTCACAAAGACAGGAACACGTTATAACAACTCGAGATGGAGATTGAGAACAGTAAAGTTTTGTAGATGTGAGAGTGCTTTTATTATTTAGAAACATCCAAAAGTATGTTAAGCAATTAATCTCAACTAGTGTTAACTATGTGGAGAGACAAAGATAGCAAGAGCGAGTCCTGTCTCGCTCGCACACTATAAATATATCGCAGGCCTCCAGTCACCGCTCGGCAGGAGAGGACTCGCCCGTCTGCCGTCGCGCTGTTCGGACGTCCCTGCTCTGCGCTGCTGCCGCCGTGAGTCACCGTGCTCGCGTGCGTCATCGTGCCGAGCGTCGCCTGCTGCGCGCCGCAATCCACCACGTGCCGTCATCGCATCGTGTTTTCTCCGTTTCGCTTCGAAGGATCGGCTTCACCGTTCCCGCTCAAGCTTTGCCCTCCGAGTGCCTTTTTCAAGGCGCAAGGTCGGTTTCTTGTGTTTCAATCATTGTTTTGAAAGACCACACGAGTAATTTCCTCAGTGGCCACCGGTGGATACGTCGAGACCTACCACCAGGTACGCGTGTGAACGAAGCCGGTGGGTGAGTTGACCCGACACTCCCATCTTTGCCTCCAGGCAAAGAAAAGTCGGAAGGGTCCGAACACGACGGCTGGGGACTCTGTCCCTCCCCGGCGAGTTCGCTTCCTCCCCTGTCAGTCCTGGTGTTGCCTGTCTGGGTGTTTCGGCGCCCTCCTCACCAGGACCTTGTTAGGAACCTCCGGACATTAAGATCGCCGGAGGAGTCACTCTTAGGGCTCACGCAGTAGGTCACACCCTCCTGCCTATTCCCGGCAGGAGGACCAACACCGTTAGTTCCCCCCCGGGCTGTTCCCGCCCGGAGGGTCGCGCTTCCTTCTGTAGCGTTAGGACCCGATCGCCCCGGAGTTTCTTTCCGCGTTTCTTCTCCGGGGAACGGCACCTTGCAGTGAAACGTGCTAGGCAGTTAGCTCGTTTAGAATAGGAGCTTTGGCTTTCTCGCCATTTCTTAGTCCCGGCCCAACCATGGCTAGCCCGGAGCAGCTCGAGCAGCATTTCTTCCAAATGCTGCGCGACTCTCCCGGGTTCTTCCAGCGCGTCGCGTCATTCGTAAGTTCTTTCGCATACGATAATCCGCGTTCTCCGTCCCCGATCCCTGAAGGCTCTCCTCAAGAGCCAATCATTATCCCTCTAGATCGCGAGTCTGTTTCTGCATCCGCGACCCTCCCTCACTCTGTTCCAACTGGCGCTCTCGTCCAGTCCGTCCCTCCCGGCTTCGATCCCGAGATGGACTGTGAGACTGCACAGGCGTCCGCTCGGGACTCTTCCTCTTCATCCTCGGAAGAAGAGGGCGAGTTCCAAGTCGTTGGAAAACGGTCCCGTAAATCTTCGAAAAAGTCGTCCAAGACTTTAAAGACCGCAGAAGGTGTCCCTTCTAAGGTCTCGCAGCCCAAACCCTCCACCCCCAAAGCCACGCCTGCGGGCGTTAAGCTGCCCCCCCCTATCTTCATCCGGGCCAAGTCCAAATGGCCCGAAATATCTTCGAAATGCAATGTTTCGAAGATAAACTTCCTTTCGGCCTCTAACACCTCTCAGGGTGTTAGGGTGCAAGTCCCTACATCTACGGATTTCCGTAATCTTACCTCACTTCTCGCCGCTCGTGCGGTGGAATACCACACTTACGCTCTTGAGGAAGAGCGTAAGCTCAGAGTGGTAATCAAGGGAATTCCCAAGGAGATCAGTGTTGACGATGTCAAGGCTGATCTTATCAGTCAATCTTTCCCTATCATCAAAGTAAGCCGCCTGTTCAGTCACAGGAACGGCCGAACTTATGACATGGTTCACGTCACTCTTGACGACACTCCCGCCGGCAAAGCCATTTACGGTGTTAAAGCTGTATGCGGCCTCTCTGGCCTTGTCATTCAACCCCCCAATAAAACTGGAATCCCAACCCAGTGCCACCGCTGCCAGTTATATGGCCATTCCGCCACTCACTGCTTTGCGCAACCCAGGTGCGTCAAATGCCTGGGTGACCATGGTACCATAGATTGTACCCGTCCCAAGAAAGGGGAAGATAGGCCCACTGAACCGCCTGCTTGCGTCCTATGCAAAGCCAAGGGGCTCAAGGAGGTTGGGCACACCGCGAACTACCGCGGTTGCCCGATCGCTCCGAGAGCGAACCCCAAGGCGGTTCAGCGGGCTCAACGCGCTTCCCAGCCCACTGGCAAGCCGAAACCCCCTCCTCCAGTTTCTGACATTGCGCAGTTTCCGGAGATTAGGTCCAACCCCACTATCTCGCCCTCTTTGGCTCCCATTCCCCAGGCGGAGAGCGCTTCTCCTACGCTCTCCCAGATTGTCGCTAGGACAAGCCCCAAGGTCCCTCAGACCTACTCTAAGGCCACTAAGGCCCCCAAGAAGGCCCCTCTTCCCACTCCCAAGGCCCCTCAGGCAGTCTCCCACAACTTTCCGTCCTCCTTGGACGAATCCCTCGCGCTCGTAGCGGACTTTACCGCTCAAATAGATTTCAACGCTGTCGTGGAGTTTGCGGACCTCATCCGCAAAAACCAAGGCAACGGTGTAGGCCTCCTCTCCGTATACGCTCGTTTCTCCCCTCTTATCCAACGCCTGGGGAATTACCAAATTAAGCACTAATGATGGATAGTCGCAATACATGCAGAACCAAACCCCGATCCCTCAGAATAGGTTTCTTTAACATTCAAGGCTTTAACGGTAAGCGCGACGATGTCGCCACGTTCCTCAAAGACCACAACTTAGATATTTTCATGGTCCAAGAGACCTTTCTCAAACCCAGTCAGCGTAATCCGCGTTTGGCAGGTTACAATATTATACGTAATGACCGCACTTCTGAACAATTAGGAGGTACGCTCATCTTTTATAAACGTTCGCTTCATTGTGTCCCTATCGACACTCCTCCCTTAGAGTTTATCGAAGCGTCATGCTGCCGGATCGGCATGACGGGGCATATCCCAATCACTCTTGTCTCCGCGTACCTTTCCCCTTCTGTTCATAGGGCACTGCTTAGGTCGGACTTAGAAGCTCTTTTTAATTTGGGGGACTCTGTAATCGTTGCAGGGGACCTCAACTCCAAACATGTTCTCTGGAACTGTAGGGTCACCACCACCCGGGGCCGGATCCTTGATTCCCTGTCAGACCCTCTCAACTTTGACGTCATTGCTCCACTCGAACCCACTCACTATCCCGACAACCCTAACCACCAGCCTGACATCCTTGACATCGCACTTCTAAAGAACATAAGCCTACGCTTAAGTGAGTTAGAAGTGCGACATGAACTCAAATCCGACCACCGCCCAGTTCTCTTGGGTCTCGACTCGCGTACCCCTGTACCCGGCCCTGACAGTCACGGACCGACTAAAACGGTGGTGGATTGGGACAGAGTCCAGTCTTCGCTGGCCTCTTCCCGGTCTGTTCACCTGGATAGCATCCCCCCCGTTCTCTCCTCCCCAGACGATATTAACCTCGCCATTGACTGCCTCACCAAGCACATACAGGGCGTTGTGAGCAGCTGCTCTCGGCAAGTTACAGTACGACCTGATGGTCGCTTTGACTTGCCGCCCAAAATACGTGCTCTGAGGACTGAGCGAAACGCCGCTATTCGCGCTTACGATGCTGCTCCCACCGAACAGAACCGAAGGGTTATGCGTGCCTTGCACAGGGAGGTGCAAGCTCAGGTAGCTCTTTTACGGGACGGTAGGTGGGAGAAGTTTCTCGGTAAACTTGTCCCTTCTCACTTGGCCTTCTGGCGCCTATCTCGTTCGCTCAAAGCGGACGCAGTCGCTCCCATGCCCCCTCTCAAACGTCCCAACCAGCCCCCCGCTTTTGACGACGACGAAAAAGCGGAATGTCTGGCAGACAGCCTCGCAGCACAGTGCACTCCCAGCACAGTCCCTGCAGACCCTGACTTTCTCATAGAGGTCTCTACGGAACTCAACCGCAGAGCCTCTCTCCCGCCGACTGACCCACCCCTGCGCTGCGTCACAGAACAGGAGGTGAAAGACCTCATAAAGGCATTAGCTCCCCGTAAATCCCCAGGCATGGACGGCATCACCAACCGTGTCCTGAAACTTCTTCCCGACCACCTCATCTCAGTTCTGACCAAGATCTTTGACTCGGCCATGAAGGCATGCATCTTTCCACAAGCTTGGAAGGAAGCTGTCGTCATCGGCATTCACAAACCTGGCAAACCCGCCGACGACCCTACTTCTTACCGCTCGATCAGTTTACTCATTAATATGGGTAAAATGTATGAGGGGGTAATCCGATCTCGACTCTCTGACTTTGCTTTCTCCCACAACCTTGTCCCCAACGAGCAGTTTGGTTTTCGTCCCAAACACTCGTGCGTCCAACAAGTCCACCGCATAGTGGAGGACGTCTACTCTGTTCTCCTCAAGAACAAGCCCAGACCTACAGGAGCCGTCTTCTTAGATGTAGCGAAAGCGTTCGACAAAGTCTGGCACGAAGGCTTGCTTTTCAAGCTTTACACACTCGAGGTGCCTGACCGTCTCGTACACATCATACGAGACTTTTTAACCGATCGCTCTTTTCGCTGCAGATACGAAGGCGTGCTCTCGACTCGCAGACCGATTCGCGCCGGAGTCCCTCAGGGCTCCGTGCTCTCTCCCATCCTTTTCTCTCTTTACACTAGCGACATGCCTAGACCTAGGAACGTGCAACTCGCCCTCTATGCGGACGACACTGCCGTTTATTCCAATCACCCCCGTCTCTCTCAGATAGTTTCGAATCTCCAGACTGCGGCAGATGCCCTCGGGCAATGGTTCCGCAAATGGAGAATAGAAGTGAACCCCGACAAAAGTTCCGCCATTATTTTCACTCGTGGCCCTGAGCCCACGCTCCCCCAGATCAAACTTCTCGATCACCCGGTACCCTGGGTGCGTGAGGTGAAATATCTAGGTGTCACTCTCGATGCTAGGCTCACGTTCGGTAAGCACATCCAGAAAGTTCGCAATCACGCCGCGTTCGTTTTAGGCCGTCTTCACCCCATGATAGGCAAGCGGAGTAAAGTCTCTCTTAGGAATAAGGTGAGGCTTTACACCGCTAGTATTCGTCCTATCATGACATATGCTAGTGTAGTTTTCGCTCACACCGGTGTCACTCACATTCGTAAGCTTCAACTCATTCAAAATCGCTTCTTACGTCGGGCAACCGGTTGCCCGTGGTTCGTTCGCAACGTCGACCTTCATGTAGATCTCGAGCTACCGTCCATTAAAGGTTTTATGATAGACGCTTCACGTCGCTATTTCGATGCCGCGCCTCACCACCCGAATCCTCTGGTCGTGAAAACCGCCGGTTACTACCCTTTCCCCGCTACGCGTACAAAACGTCGGCCTAAGCATGTTCTGTCCGATCCTGTCGATCCCATCCAGTCTTTTGTTGAGAGAGCCATTGCCAATAGAGTACACTCCACAGAATGCCCTTCTGGTAGCAACCGCACCCGCCGGCGGGGACGCGGTAGACCCAATCAAGTTCTGCATAATCCTGGAAGACCCCGTCAGGGTCATTCCTCTCCCACGCGCTTCTCGCCATGGCAACGTCCTAGGCCGAGGTCCGTGCCCCCAAGTGGGCGCCCTTAGGCTGTTGCTATAATTCTAGGGGTAAGAGCCTTCCGCTCCCCCAAAAGTCCGGTTACGCTTGATACGTCGATTTTGCGACACAAGCATTAGGTCATCGTCAAAAAAAAAAAAAAAAAAAAAGTCACCGCTCGGTCAGTAGAACGCGCGTGCAGGCGCGGCAACACGTCGATGCAGTTGTATGCTACATAGTTCCCCTCCAGTGAAACGTACCGGCGCGCGCACAACTCGTCCGCTCCGCGTCGATCTGAGTACTGGTTGCAGTGGGTGATAATCCAACTGTTTCTTATTCGGGTTTGCACGCAGGTCCGACGACGTGTGAGCGAGACGCGTTGTAGCCGGTTGTTGACGTCGAGTTTTTTCTCCATTGCACTTGTCACGATGTTCCTTATCAGTGTTACAGTACTCATTATTGATGTTCGAGTCATTGTTTGCACAGCTGTTTTCATTCATTAAGAAAGCTGGTTTTAATCTGTCAATAGAGACATTTATTGCCTTTTTGTTTACTTGAATGGTATAAACCTTGCTTTTCCTCTGCAACACTAGGTATGGGCCATCGTAGGCTGGCGTAAGTGGCTTATGATACGAATCCTTCCTCAAGAATACATGTGAGCAATTCTCTAGCGCATCGTGTATAAACGTTACGTGACGATTGCTGTTCCGACGAGCGCATTGCATTTTTTTCAATGAATCACTGAGCGTTTCTTCAAAATATGAGGTACCGGTTGATCTGTTTTGTTCACCACACATTTCTCCAGGTAGTCGAATTGTTGTGCCATATAAGGCCTGCGCCGGCGACAAATCTACGTCAGTTTTTAATGCGGCGCGCAGTCCTAGCAAAACAGTGGGTAATTCGTACGTCCATGAATTATTTCGTAACCGTGCTGTGATTGCGGTTTTCAATGTTCTGTGCCACCTTTCGATTATACCGTTTGATTGTGGGTGGTATGCGGTCGTTCTATTTTTTTCTACCCCCATTCTTTTCATTAAGTTTGCGAATAATTCGGACTCAAACTGTCGGCCTTGATCACTCGTCAAAAATTCGGGACAGCCGTAGCGTACTATCCAACCTTCGTAAACTTTTCTAGCAACGACTTCTGCGGTTATTTCATACACTGGAAAAGCTTCCGGCCACCGTGTTGCTCTGTCGATCATTGTGATACAATATCGCTTGCCGTCGGTCGAAGTAGGCAAGGGCCCGATTATATCTATATGTACATGTTGTAACCGTTGTACTTCTGGATACTCGTCCAAAGTTGTTTTAGTGTGGCGTTGTATCTTCGCTTTCTGACAAGGTAAACAACTTCGTGCCCAATAGTTTATGTCGCTATTCATTTTCGGCCAAAAAAATCGTTTCGTTATCATTTTTCTAGTACCTCGTATACCGGGGTGGCTTAGATCATGTAGGGCTGTGAATACTACACGGCGATAAGATACCGGCAAGTATGGCCTAGGTACCCCTGTCGATGTTTCACATAACACACGATGCTGAGTGCTTGCCTGGGTGACGTACTCGAACTTCAGTGCGTTGTTGTTTTTTCTAACTTTCGCTAGCTCTTCGCTTATCTTATACTGATCTTGAGCCAGCTGTTTATAATCAATAGGCGAAGGTAGTGTAATAGCATCTACGCGTGATAGTGCGTCAGCGACCACATTATTTTTTCCATCGATGTGTCTGATATCGGTCGTGAACTGGCTTATGTAGTGGAGGTATCTAGTGCGTATTGGCGTTTCAGTTTTAATGTTCTGTCTCAGGAGAGCATATGTAAGCGGCTTATGATCAGTAAATATTATTATTTCCCTTCCTTCAAACATGCGTCGGAAATGTCGAATAGCCAAGTACATAGCAAGCAGCTCTCGATCATACGTACTATATTTGCTCTGTGCTTCGTTCAATTTCTGAGAATAAAAAGCTAAAGGCCTCCACACACTGCCTTTCTTTTGTTGAAGTACGGCGCCGATACACTTATTGGAAGCATCACACATGATTGCTAACGGTGCATCTGGTGACGGGTGCGTTAGCATTACTGCATTTCTCAAACTTTCTTTGCATGTTTCAAAACTCAACTTCTCGTCTGGTGTTAGTTTTATCTTAGTATTGTCGTTTTTCTTGGCATTTCGAAGGTATCTGTGTAACGGTTCTTGACAATGAGATGCGTGAGGTATACTCGCTTTATAAAAATTTAGTATACCCATAAATCGTCGTAGTTCCTGTACCGTAGTCGGTTCGGGTATCTCCATTACCGCTCGTACTCTCTCTTCTACTGGTTGTATCCCATCCTTCGTTACAGTATATCCAAGGAAATCTATTTTCTCTTTTCCAAAAACACACTTCGTTACGTTCAGTCTTAAACCTCCTTCCTGCAATTTCTGCAATACGTTTTCTAGGTGGATTTTATGTGTTGATTCGTCATTAGAAGCAATAAGTATGTCGTCGACAAACGGAAATGCATAGTCTAAATCTCGTAACAGATTATCTATATGGCGTTGGAAAGTCTGCGCTGCGTTTCGAAGCCCAAAACACATCCGCGGAAACTCATACAATCCGAATGGTGTTATTACCGCCGTTTTCTCCACGTCTTCTTCTCTAATTCTTATCTGGTTGTAGGCTTTCTTTAGGTCCAACTTTGTGAATATTGTGCAACCATGTAGGTAGTTTGTGAAATCTTTTACTCGGGGTATCGGGTAACGGTCGGGTTTCGTTACTGAATTCAATTTCCTGTAGTCTCCACAGGGTCTAAATCCATGTTCATCATTTTTCTTTGGTGCTAGATGTAATGGACTGGCCCAAGGTGACTTCGATGGCCTGCACGTACCTTCTTTCATCATTTCATCAAAAAGTTTTTTTGCTATGTGGTACTTGTGCGGTGGCAGTGGACGTGCTTTACAGAACACTGGTGGTCCATTGGTCACAATATGATGCTCGACTTCGCTGCTGGAGGTGCTACTGAACATGGGAGATGTTAACTCAGTAAAACTCTCTAACAAGTAATGGTAAGGATTATTTTTATTTATAATTTGTAAAGTAGGTGCAGAAGACTGGGCAACACAACAGTTGATCGATAGCTCGGTTGTTCTATCTACAAGCTTGCCCGCACGAAGATCGACTAGTAGATTATGATGTTGAATGAAATCCGCACCGAGGATTGGTCGGTTGACATCGGCCCTTATAAACGTCCATATAAGAGGTCGACGGAGTCCAATGTTCAATTCAAGCTTCTTTTCTCCATAAGTTGCTATTTGACTTCCATTAGCTGCATACAAAAAATCATCTGCTGATTTTGTCCTTTTTCCTTGCGCTGGTATCACTGATATATTAGCGCCGGTATCAACCAAGAATTGAAACTTGTTGTTCGTGTCGTATACGAACAAGCGATTGGCGGTCACTGCGTCGACTTCGGGTTCCGCCTCTCCTGAAGCCCTCATTAGTTTCCCTGACGCTTATTGTAGCTACAGGGTGATCTGCATGTTCGTGCTTGTTCACCGAAACGGTCATGATAATAGCAGGGCCCGCCGACTCGTTGATTGAAGTTCCCGCGTGATCGCGAGCGTGATCGTGGCCTATCACCACGACGCCATTGTGGTCTAGACCTCTGGAACTTCAAGGCTGCTACCTCTCTCACCAAGTCCATAACCAAGCAACGTAAGTCTTGGTCGTCTCTGTTCCGGCTTGTGGACGATGAGCAGCTGCATACTTCTCGGGACTGCTCGTGCATCTTGTCTGCCATGCTCGCTAACGAATCCAGGGATGATTCATCACTGACTGATAATACAGCCCGCATGGATGAGGGTAGATGTTGAATCCACAAAATCTTGAGGGTGTCATCGGGTATTTTTTTCCCAGCTAGGTCTTTCATGCGGCGAAGTAGCTGAGTCGGTCGCTGGTCGCCTAGACTCATTTCGTTAAGAAGGGTTTGAAGTTGTTTAGGTTCCGATTCTTCATAGACAGACAGTAAGCGATTCTTTAGTGTGTCGTACATCCCGGTGGTTGGTGGTGTCATTATTAAGTCGCTTATTTGATCGACGTCTGGTTTCTCTAACTGCGCGACGGCAATACTGAACTTGTCGGCGTCGCTGAGTTTCTGGTTTCTGATTATGGTCTCAAAATGTGCAAACCATAATTTCGGTCGATCTCGCCAGAACGGACTTATTCGCGCTTTAAGCGAAACCGCTTCGACAGTAGGTTTTCCGTCTTCCGACATCGTCGGGGTCACCAATATAACAACTCGAGATGGAGATTGAGAACAGTAAAGTTTTGTAGATGTGAGAGTGCTTTTATTATTTAGAAACATCCAAAAGTATGTTAAGCAATTAATCTCAACTAGTGTTAACTATGTGGAGAGACAAAGATAGCAAGAGCGAGTCCTGTCTCGCTCGCACACTATAAATATATCGCAGGCCTCCAGTCACCGCTCGGTCAGTAGAACGCGCGTGCAGGCGCGGCAACACGTCGATGCAGTTGTATGCTACAACGTCTTAAAAAGCGAGCTATTCCCAAACTTTACCTCACAGCACCTAGCCTTGCTGATGACTGTTTTGCAGAGTTTCCTCTGCATATTTCAATGTGTAGTGAGTATTAATTTAATTATTTTTTAAGCTATTTATGTGTTAGGTATACTATTTTGATATCGGAGAGAATCCTAAAAACACTATTTCTAAAATTTATATTTCAGATCCCATTCCTTCTACATCTACACAGCAAGTAGATAATGCTAATCCTGCACTGGCATCTTCATCACAACAAGAAAATTATGGTAATTAATAAATTATTTTTTTCTTATATGAGTGAGAACCTTCCTTCCATGCTTTCCACATAACTTCCATGCTGGTCTAGGACAGAAATAAAAACATAGAATGTACCAGCTGCTTTTCTTCCGGTCAAGTCGTAAAATCCGAATGAGGGAAAGGGCTGTGTAGTACATCTCAGCTTTGACGTCGAAAAATGATTTGTAAAAATCTTAATTCGAATAAAAAAAATTGACTTTGACTTTGATCTGTTTTAGGTGAAGAGCTGGCCACTTGTCACTATTCGTGCAACATTTTGATTTTTCTTGCCACCTGAGGCTCTGCTCACCCCGTGCGGGTTATGAGCATGATCTTATGTTAGTATGAATGAGAACTCATTCATAACATAAAATTGATGTAGGTATTTAGTTGTTTATATTATAAAGTTCATGATAAAATTGAAACAATAAAATAGAGTTATTAAAAGTTTTTAATAAGAAAAATATCCTATTGTAAAATACCTATATATTTCAGATCCTGTCCCCTCTACATCTACACAGCAAGTAGATGCCAACCCTACCCTGCAATCTTCAGCTACAATTTCATCACCTAGATCAAAACGAAAAAAGATTTTGGAAGTAGTTGAAACACCGAGTGAGTAACAAAATAATACTTGTATCTCAATGTTAAAACTGGTTCTTACTGCAGTATTTATTAAACTTCATAGAGGGTTAGAGTGTGGTTAAAATAAACAATCATAAGTGAAGAAGGCGAAAAGATTTGCAATAACGGTAAAGTAATAAAATTTGAATTATCAGAATCCCATGGAGTTGCATTTTACTTGGATAATTATTTATGCTTTAATATTTATTAATGTGACCCTAATTGCTACCCATTTTATATTACAGATACTATTGTACCTTCTAACTCTGTGAGTACAAGACAAGCAGATACTACAAATCTGGCATCCTCAATATGCACACAGACAATTTCCGTTAATGAAGCAAAACAAAGGATAAATTCACAAGCATTTAAAACACAAGGTTAGAGAGAACACAAGAAATGAAATCAGTCCCGACTTGCCCCTGGGGTGCTCATATAAAGGATTTTGTGAAACAACATAAAATGTTAAGGGTCTACTAAGGACATGTTGCACATTTAAAGTTTTTGTGTAGTTACTATGCTAACTAACATATAATTAATAATAACTATAGATAAATATATATTAGAATTTATCTTTTTTACAGTTGTCAAAATAGATATTAAGCCGATGTTGATGTTTAATGGGTGCGTTCAGAACCAAATATTTTTTTTAAGTCAAAGTCAAAGTTTTTTATTCGAATTAAGATTTTTACAAATCATTTTTCGACGTCAAAGCTATCATGGATGGCACGTTTATTTATGAAATGTTGAATATGTAAATACTCATCTTATTTTAAAGAGCAAATATATAATATTTATGTTTTGTTTAAGTTTATTGAAGTGATAACAATTATTTATTGGTGTATTTATTTTTATAGCACTAGAATAGTATTTTTTTTTTATTATTATTATATCATTACATAATCATTATTTTATCATAAAATAATTATTATTATTATCTTTGTTTGAATATTCTAAATTAATAATTACAATTTATTTTTTTAATTTATGAAATGTCGAATATAATAGATACATGTCATTACTCATCTTACTTTAAAGAGCAAATATATAATATTTATGTTTTGTTTAAGTTTATTGAAGTGATAACAATTATTTATTGGTGTATTTATTTTTTATAGCACTAGAAATGTATTTAAAGGAATTTTTAATTATTATTTTATCATAAAATGATAATTGTTATTACCTTTGACTATTCTAAACTAATAATTACAATTTATTTTCAGACCTTGGACCTCGAGAAACTGTACAGAAAATGCTGAAGCTAAAAAAGAAAATACGTATGACAAGGAATACATCGAAACTTACCCTGTATTGAGCATACAGGATACTATAGATGCTGTAGAAGAAGAATTGAAAAAGATTTGATCAATGTTGATATGCAACCAGTTGTATATTTAAGTGGGTATCTCGTACACTGCATTTAAAAAAACATTAATGTGCTGCATGCTCTGAAGCATTATTAACTAAAGATCCTACAGACTCAATCTATGAATATATTCAACTGAGAGAGTGGTGGCAAGATAAAAGGTGCCTAACTTATCCTTCTTTGAATGTGTCACTATGTTCAAGAAAATGTAAATGCGTTTGAAAACAACATAATGACTTCATTGCATTTGTTTGGTAAGCTGATAGTCTTAATTTTTCGATAAAAGCTGTTTCGGCTGAAGTAACCTTACCCCAGCCAGATCTTTTTTTGTCTAATGGGTATATTGAAATAAAGGTCAATTAGATATCAATTTGAAATAAATGTTAAAACTTAATTTGTGTTTGCTATGATTGCGAAGATATTTAAAATCCTGCTGTGGTAACATTCCTTTGTAACATAATATATGATAATAAAATTGACAAAGTATGTGTGTGGTTTTATTTCACTTATTAGAATAAACTAATTCGACTAAGGGGTAGAATAAAGTGTCGATATCAAGGTCCCTCCCTAGTAGTAATATCGACAAGAAATTGTCGATACTGGTACATCACTAATAAGCTGTCAAGCGTGAGGATGGCTCAAAAGAGTATCCGAGTTCACACTATTTTTTATTTATTTCATTTGTAAGGAAGTTGGGTCTCTGAACCCCCTTATATCCTCTTTGGAGACAGAGACCGTCTTGGCCGGGGTTGCCAGGCGCGTTTTCATACACGGCCGGAGAGGATTCGACCAATAAATTATTGAGCAAAGCTTTTTCAATGTAACAAAATGCCTTATTACCGTATTAATATCATTTTTCAATACAAAATAATAGGAAAATATTACTTCGTGAAAATGTTACTTTTTGAGCTGTTTCAACTTTCATGTTATATTTGACTATCACTTACTGGCAACACCTTATATGACATTAATAAAAAAAAAAGATTGACATCTGACAAAATTTTCGACACGGCCCATTTTCAATTTTATTTGGAAAATACAAGAAATCAAAGAGAAAAAGTGGTACTGCTCTTGTTCTGTGACGAAAAAACACAATGACACCTAAATCTATGTAAAATCTTATAAAATGTGTGTTCCGCGACATATACCTGCAGACAACACAAAGCCAATACTTTCTCCGAACTTCCGAATCTTATCTCGCTGATTGATTAGATAAATTAGTAAATCAAAGCATTTCCTTGTGACATTCGTCGATAATACGTCTTGTGTAAGGTGATTGAAGTGATGATTAGGAACACGTACAGTCGAAATGTCTAATTCGAACTCTGCATTGGGTGATGAAGAGGAATCATTTGCGCTCCACGAGTGCGTGTTTGGGGGTGACGTGCGCAAGCTGTCATCGCTGCTGCGGATGCACGATGTGACGCGCAAGGACAAGCATGGCAACACGCCGCTGCACCTCGCCGTCATGCTGGGCCGTAAGGAGTGCGTGCAGCTGTTGCTGGCCCATGGGGCGCCCGTCAAAGTAAAAAACCTCACCGGCTGGTCCCCGCTCGCCGAAGCTATCAGCTATGGAGACCGACAGACCATCTCATCTCTAGTCCGCAAACTCAAACAACAAGCTCGAGAACAAATGGAAACAGGACGGCCTGATTTAATCCGGGCACTCGCTCAGATCCAAGATTTTTACATGGAGCTGAAGTGGGATTTCCACTCTTGGGTACCACTGGTTTCGAGAATATTGCCATCTGATGTTTGCAAAATCTATAAGTCGGGTTCAGGAATTAGACTTGACACTACTTTAGTAGACTTTACTGATATGAAATGGGAACGTGGAGATATATCCTTTATATTCCAGGGTGAGCAACCTCCCAGTGAGTCTCTTACAGTTCTAGACAATAAAGCCAAAGTCTATCAGCATGTGAGGTATGAGGAAACTGAAAGTGAAATAGAAGATGAGGTGGATATTCTTATGTCTAATGACATATTATCAGCTCAAATGTCCACCAAAGGTATATCATTTTCTAGAGCTCAGACAGGCTGGATATTCCGAGAAGATCGCAAAGAGTTAGTGGCTGGTCAGTATAGAAGCGATATCTACTCAGTTACTGGACTTGTTTTAGAATCTCGTAAAAGGCGAGAGCATTTATCAACAGATGATCTTCAGAAGAATAAAGCTATTATTGATAGTTTAACCAAAGGTAACCCACAGACCCTTGAGACCAATGGTGAGCCTATACGACGAGCATCTCTCAACCCTCCTCCGGACTGTGGAGTCAGCTGGCCTGTTTACATAACTTCTCTACCAGGCCAGTACCCTAGCCTAGGAAGGGAAATTGTATACAAAGAATCATCAAGAAATTTTAAAGCTACAATTGCCATGAGTGATGACTTCCCCCTCAGTGTGGATATGCTCCTAAATGTTCTGGAAGTTATAGCACCATTTAAGCACTTTGCAAAATTACGTCAATTTGTTGCTATGAAATTGCCCAGGGGTTTCCCTGTGAAGATCGACATCCCAATACTGCCAACCGTCACAGCAAAAATTACTTTCCAAAAATTTGATTTTCGAAATGATTTATCACCAGAATTATTTGTGATACCCGAAGACTTTGTAGAGGACCCACTGCGGTTCCCTGACTTATGACGCATTGATATTCTAACACTGTTCGAAATTAGCGAGAGGCCGATGTGGCGTCGCGAGGGGAAGCAGGGGAAGCGCGGGCGCTCGCGGCGCGCGGGGCGGGGGGCGCGGCTGCGGCCGGTGGCGCCGCGCCTTGTCACCATCGAGTTCCCCATGCTATTCGGTCTAGGGAGCTCCTACTCTAGCCACTGTGTTCTCTTCGTGGAGTAGCTAAATTGCTAAATGTGTTGTAGATGTAAAAAAATTGATGGTGAACTGTCCTGTGTAGTAGAGTCAGCAGTGTTAGAATGAAATAAAAAATATTTAATCTCCTATTTATTTCAGAAATTAAAGAGAACAGTTTGCAGTTGAGAGTTTATGTTTATGTCTATCTCACTGTAGTCTCACGTTGCCACCTGGTTGAACCAGGCTAGCCTATTTATTTTATAAGATAGATGTACTATCAGGCATGTGATCTGATCACTAAGCCTATTAGCTATTTAAATGTTGGAATATGTTTCCATTTTACACTTTTTGACAAATAAATAAGGTAGTTGTGCTCAGCATCTAGAAATGTCGGTCTCGTCATAAAATAATTATCAAGTTCTCTTATTTCTTGTATACAATATCATATTTTATTTATTTCTGGTCATATAAACCTTAAATACATAAAATGTGATGCAGTCAGATCTAAATCAGTGTTTGTAGATATTAGTTTAGAAAAGTTTGCTCATACATGGATGGCGTCCTAAATTTTTTATTTATTTTTCAATGAGTATTATTATTAATAATAATTATGTGTATTGCATTAAGATGCTTTAATTGCCTATTTTTTACTTATATAATATGTTGCATGTATCTCACATTGTGTATGTCCTTATAGGTCAATTGAAACTTGAGTTAATAATTTAGTGTCCACAGTAATTCACATTTAGATGCACTATTGATATTGTACACAAATTATTTGATAGCTGCCCCCTGGTGGGAATGTAAAATATGTATAACAATGATCAATAAGCGCTATAACAAACAGACCTGATTCCTCTTAAATATGTAAGTACCTTAATAGGTACTTAAAACTAAAAACTATTAACTAATGTTTTAAGGCATGAAAATGACAAAATAATGTTTTTCTCTAATGAAGTTAGCTGTTATAATAACCTGAAGAAGCTTTCAACTCCGGTCTGACTGTAAGGGCGTTGCCACTGCCTGGGTATGTGGAGTGGAACTGAGATTAGTTCTGGCTTTTTTCCCCTCGAGAATATAATAGTTTTGAATTTCCACTGATAGAAAACTGGCTCTATGTGTCATAGCACTTGGCTAAATGTGATTCTCAGTGTTTCTCATTGCCGCGATTTCTCCGGTACAACGCACGGTATAGCCCTTGCAGTCTAACTATAGTACCTTACCTACTTAGTACAGAACAGCAACTATGAATGTTTATTAAAATAATTTCTTGTATTTTTAATACAAAATGCACAATTCTATTATTTCTAGATATAAAAAATAGATCATGATTAACTACACGTGTGTGTTTGTGTGTAAGTTCAAAGTTTGCTTTAAATGTAGAGTAGAACATAACTTTCATAATTACTTGTGCCTTTAGCATTTCCATTGAACATTAAAATTTGAAAGTGTATAATAATTAGAAAATATCACTAGTTCTTACCATCTTATTATATTAAGTATTTATTTAAAATCAAGAAAATGTCTATTTTAACAGTAGACAGCTTGAGTAGTGATAAAGTGCAACTAGAAAATGAACTAGAAAAAATTAATAATATAGAATTATCAGTAGAATTTAAATCAGACTAGCTGATCATTAATTTTTCAAGTACATTCTTCAACCTTACAAAACCCACCTGAACAGAATTTATAATTGTTATTATGTTATGTGAAACAGTGTCTTGCCGATAGGATCATTTTGTTACATGTATTATTGTTTTAGAATCGCGTATGAGCTGTAAATTTCAAAGAATTGCAATAAAATAGATTCGATAAAGGCTCTTGCGTATTATTTCACAAAACAAATGCATGACTAAAACTGATACCAAACAACAACGAGTAAAGTTTGAAAGATTTTAATAATTATTTCCAGAATTTCACAAAACACGTGATTAGATAAAAGTTAAAAAATAATTATTATCACTGCAAACGTTGCATATTTGTATGACTAGCCATGATAAGAAGTTTAATTAATCGATAATTACGTTAATGCATTCTGATATCCTATATTATGTGGCTAAAAGGCACAATTAATTGATTTTCAACTTTGCCAAATTTCAAACATGACTATGTTTCATGGGGCGTCATGCCGGGCTTTCATAGTTTCTTGCGCGAGTGGGCAGTCATGGACGAAGGGGCGAGCACGGGCACCGAATCCTCAAGTCCCAGAGTCACCACCCGTAAAGATACAGTAGACCGGCGAGCTGCAACATTTTTAACAATAGGTTTTTGACTATAACACAGAAACCAATATCTTATGTTGAACAGAACAGTATAAAAAATTACCTTTCTCAACTAGTTCCTCCAGCAGCTGCAAAAGAATAAGCAAGTATTAGTTATATTTATTAAATGTCAATTAAATACAAAAAGTCAAATAAAAAACAGTCACAAAAAGAACAGTATTAGTTGGATATACAGGGTTAATTCGGAGATAGTGCGCAAATTATACGTAAGATTAAAAAAATTAAAAGACGTGTTTTTTGTTCTAACATGTTTTGAACAAAAATATAAAAAAAAACACCGTATGAATATATCCACAACAAAACCAGTAACATGGTCACTACGTAGTTACGACAGCGAGATAAGACCGTACCGCGGAGACAAATACAAAGAGGAGCTGCCCTAAGACGTTTTCTATATGATAGATCATTCTCTCGTCCGCTATCGTAGCATCTGGTAGTGTCGCAAGTTTTCTGTCCAATTTTATTCGACATTCATCATACCTTACAATCGATAACCGCTCCTAATTAGTAGTAAGTTAGTGATTTAATCTCCGTGCGTCAAGTGATGTGATTGCGCACGCTACTAAGTGAAACAGCAAGACAAATAATCCTGTTAAACTAGTGCCGTCCTTTTCTCGCGTCGCTTCTCCAGGCTGTGACAGAGGGGTCACCTTACCTCTCCCCCGCCACGATAAGAGACAGTCTAATATTTTTCGTCCCGCTCTTCTCATTGACTGAATACGTGACGTCCATTGTGACGTCTGTTTTACTACAATGAGCATGCAAAGTGACAATAGAAATATGAACAAGATCTCGTCTAATCCAGACTTGTCGACCACTGCCATGGAACTTGATCTAGACTTCGTGACGCATCGTAAATCTAAGCCCTTGGATACCGGATCACAATTGGAATTTCTAAACACCAAATTCAAGCAACAACTACTTGTATGGAACCAGCAGCTTGAGGGATGCATACAAGATACTATATCTAAGGCGGTCAGTACTGCGTTGGCTAGTGAAGTGTCTAAAATAACAGAGATGCTCTCAAATCTGAACGCTAATATTATAAAATTGAACGAAGACAATATTATAATTAATAAATCCATAATTGAAACCAATTCTAAACTGTCTACGCTAGACGAATCTTTAAACTTCATATCAGAGCGTCAAGACGTACTTGAGACACGACTTACAAAGCTGGAAAACGACCGCTCAAAATCATCTGAATTACCCACCCAGGTAACCATCCTTGAAAACAAAATCGCATCCCTGGAACAACAAGCCAGATTTTGTAACATAGAAATTTCGAATTTGCCCGACAGAAAGACGGAAAACCTTGTCGTTATTATGGCTGACTTGTGTCGTGAAATTAACTTCCCTATAAGTAAATCAGATATTGTATCAATCCATCGTGTACCTCACGCCGACCCACAAGATAAGAGACCAAAAAATGTTATTGTAAAGCTATCTACCCGCGTCCTACGTGATAACTTTCTCTCCGCCTACCGCTCCAAAAGAGGAATATCCTCTAAGAATCTGGGTATTACAGGATCGGACCACAAAATATATTGTAACGAGCATCTGACAATAGCGAATAAGATTTTATTTCGAAAATGCCGTGAAACAGCAAAAGACAAACAATACACATATGTGTGGGTTAAGCATGGCACCATTCTCGCCCGGAAATCGGATACCTCACCTGTTATTGCAATCAGATCTGCGCTGGACCTTGCGAAACTTATTTGAAATTGTTTTCTTTGCAACACAAAAATACCTATTTATAATTATTAATATTTCTGCGCTTATAAAGCATAATTTTATAAAGACTGTACGTTCAAATTATTCTCTTAATAATAACTTTGCTTTTATAGGGTATTGGCTGTTGTTTACACGGTACGCACTTAATAGATACGAATATCTATCGCTCATCTTAAATCGTATAATTGCTTACAACACTAACTACAACATAACTGGATCGGATGGCTGTCATGAGGTTTACGAGAATGTTAATAATAGTGGTATTTTTCACTGCGCTTGCTCGAGGAAAAATAACAATAAATTATACTTCATTTTGACTGCATACAACTTTTTCAATGGCTACCTACTCACTTACTTTATTACATTTACTTATCATTTATTTATTAATTTAATTTTCCGTCATGGATAAACACATAATTTCGGTTTATTACCAAAACTGTCGGGGATTAAGGACAAAGCTACATACACTTTATATGAACATTCTGCAACACAACTACGATATTATTGTTCTAACTGAAACATGGTTCCAAGACCATATTAGCGATACAGATTTTATAGACGGCCGCTATCGTGTATTCCGTTGCGATCGGAACCTTACAGCTTCCGGGATGAAGGACGGGGGCGGTGTGCTAGTGGCGGTGCGGCGCGAGCTGCCGATCACAGCGCGCGCCGCGCCGCCGCCGCAGCGTGCTGGCAGTGCGGGCGCTGGCGCCGCGCCGGCTCCCGGCTCGCTTGTGGATTACGTCATGCTGGAGTTACGTTCACGTAATTACTGTTGTGTGATAAGCGCTGTCTACATACCTCCCAATCTTAGCTCCGAGAACTACTCCAGATACTTTGATTATATTACTGATGCGGCCCAATCACCTGAGGTTGACGATTTTATCTTAATCGGCGACTATAACTTACCTATGTTAGATTGGAATATTAGTCAAAAAAATGCTACTCCAGTTATTTTAAGTAGTTATAATCAGCAGAGTAATGATCTGATAAACTTTATGTCTTATTTAGGTGGGTTTCAATACAATATATATAAAAATCGCAACAATAGATTATTGGACCTATTTATTACGAACAAAAATAACTGCTCACCGTTCTCACCACCTATACCTTTAGTTCCCTTGGACGGACATCACCCCCCGTTATGTGTACTGATACCTTTTGAAAAAGAATATACAACGCTGGAACATAGTTCACCGATACGATATAATTATAAAGCAGCCGATTACACTAAAATTAATGAACACTTGAGTGGCACGGATTGGACTGAAATATATAATAATCACACAGATGTGGAGACAGTTGTCTCCTCATTCTATGAAATATTGTACGCGGCTATTAAAAAACATGTTCCTACATCTAAACCCAAGAACTCACATTATCCTATTTGGTTTTCCCGTGCCCTTATTCATATCTTCAGAGACAAAAACAAGGCATGGGTTAAATGGAAAAAATACAAAAATGTGGCTGATTATAATATATTTTCCTTATTAAGATGTAGGTTTAAAACTGAATCTGAGTCCTGTTACAATAGATATATAAGCTCTGTTGAGGATAGTATCAATAATAACATTAAGTATTTTTGGACATATGTAAATCGAAGTAAAAAAATTAATGAAATACCGAATAAAATGACATACAAAAATGAAACTGCAAACACTCCTCAGGAAATATGTAATCTATTCTCCACATTTTTCGGCTCTGTCTTTGAACCCTCGGACCTTGGTGATAACTTTGACTCTAACGATATACCAGACAACAGTAATACAAATTTAATTTTAGGTGATATTGTGCTCACAAAAAGTGATGTACTTAAAGAACTCCGCAGGCTTGACACCGCTAAAGGACCTGGTGTAGATAATATACCCCCTTTGTTTTTCAAACTGACTGCAGATTCACTTTGTGAGCCGCTGCATTATATCTTTAACCGTTGTCTACAAGAGGGTATATTTCCTACCATTTGGAAAACCGCACGTATAGTTCCTGTCCACAAGAGCGGAACGAAAGTTGATGTAGAAAATTATAGACCCATCTCCATTTTGCCTGTTCTGTCGAAGGTCTTCGAAAGGCTTGTACATAATAACATCTACCCATCGTTACACAGCGTTATTATAGAGCAGCAGCATGGTTTTGTCCAGAGACGCTCTACGATAACCAACCTACTGATCTATACCTCGTATCTTTTTGATGCCATGGATGCTAACAAGCAAACCGATAGCATATATACAGACTTTCGTAAGGCCTTCGACCGAGTGGATCACAAAATTTTGTTAGAAAAATTATCTAATAATGGAATACGCGGTAATCTCTGGCGCTGGTTTAAGTCATACATTACCAATCGTACACAGAAAGTAGTCGTAAACGGGTTCGAGTCAGGTTTTGTCCCTGTAACATCTGGCGTGCCGCAAGGTTCGATTCTGGGACCACTTCTGTTCATCCTTTTTATCAATGACGTGCACAGTTGCTTTCAGTTCTGTAATTATCTCCTTTATGCAGATGACTTAAAAATTTACCATACCATCGATAATATTGACGACCCACTTAAAATCCAACAAGACTTGGATAGGTTCTCGCTCTACTGTTTGCAAAATAAACTTCAGCTAAGCTTAAATAAATGTAAAACTATCACATTCTCCAAAAAAATAAAGACTATTTACTCCTCATATTCACTCTGTGGAGCCAAATTAGATTCTGTCGATACTATTAGGGACCTCGGTGTAACGTTGGACGCTAAACTACATTTAGACTTACACATAAACAATATCGTGAATAATTCTTATAGAATGTATGGCTTTGTCATGAGAATAAGTGCAAAATTTACCCGACCGTCTACACTCCTATACCTTTATAAAAGCCTGATCCGTTGTCAGTTAGAATATGCAGCCTGTATCTGGAACCCATATTATAATAAGTATACAGATATCCTCGAGTTAGTGCAGAGAAAATTTCTCCGTCGTATAAATTACAAGTGCTCTCGTAGCCGTCTCCCATATAATATTCTCCTTGACAAGTACAAATTGTTAACCCTTAAGTCTAGGCGTCTGCAGTTGCAATCTATGCTTTTATACGACATATGCCATTCTAGATATGACTGTATCACCTTAGTCAACCATCTGTATTATTGTGTGCCGTACCGTGCTCACAGCCGCAGAGTAAACGAACTTTTTGCTACCCATATATGTCGAACTAACGCAGGTCAAAGGTCACCACTCTATAATATCTGTCGATCTTACAACATTAACTTTAACGAAATTGATATATTTTGTCTTAGTGCAAGTTTGTTTAAAAAGCGCCTATTATCTTTGTTGCATTAACCAATTCTTCTTTCTTTCTTTTTTATGTATTTAAAATAAGCGGCTTAGCTAGAAAGTTTAAATTTATATTTTGTTTACCTTAATTTAATATCTTCTGGTCACAGAAATCAATGCATGCTACCATTTTGAAATTATATTACCTATAGTAAGTTGTGGTTATCGCTGTTGGTGTCATTACTACTAATATTTGTGTAAAAAATTATTGTTAGTAATATCTGTTGTGATACTGTTTGATAATCCAAATAAATGAAAAAAAAAAAAAAAAAAAAAAAAATAGCGGGGGTCGCCATTGGGAGGGGGTGCGGGGAGATGAAGTTCTGCTAGCCATCTAGTGGTCAATAGCAAAACTAGCTTTGCAGCTAGACACTAATGAACCGTACTTAATTTTGCTATTACACACAAAATGGATCTGTTCGTTAGTTCGTTACGTTGTATAATGTTGCCAGGCAAGTGAAAAAACAAAAAATTCGGACCATTTTTTTTAAATTGATCTCTCTTTTCTTTTTTGTATTATGTAGTCGTTTTTATTTATATGAGCAATTGTGATATACAGGATGGCCCATTTAGATGGGTCAGTATGGGTAACTCTGAAACTATAAGACATAAAAAGATCTGATAAGAAGATCTCTTAATTATGCTGTAAATTTAAGTGTGCAATAAAGAATATATATATAAAGAATATATATAAAAAGATCTGTTCAATTTTAACACGGGATTTCACGTAAGTCCTTTATCATCATCACTTACTTACTACAAAGTATAAGGAAACATCCTTGCCCAAAATGTGATATTTTGATGTCACGTATTCAATTATAAATATTGAGTAAGTTCATCAATATTATCTGCATTATTTAATTGTATGCTACAAAAATAAATATTTTATACAAATATATTTTTTTAGATTCTATATCTGGCCACCCAGCTTACTATACAAAATACATGAATGAATGAGCTTGAATGAAACAGGTCATATAACCTTCAACAATCAAGAAGTTATTCTACTTGGCGATAGATGGTGTTGCTATCGCCGAACTTTCTCGAAGGAATAAATTACGAGCATTAAAAATTGCATTACAAAAATACATACGAGTGGAATTATGTCTTTTTTTCGTTAGAAATAGTTGTATTACTCGTACTGTTACACGATACAACACAGCACATAATTTTTGCATCACTAATTTCAATTAAAATGGTTGTAATCAAACCAAGTCATATTCGTGTCGTATCGTATCCATAAAATCCAAAGTAACACTGACAGAAGCGACGCCTGGTGGTTAATAGCTAGTAGTAAGAGTACTTAGACCGCTATGAGACGGGTCTAAATTGCTTGTGGCACCTCCTCTTTGTATTTGTCTCCGTGGACCGTACGCCCGCGCGCCGCGCCCTCACCCCCTTGCACTCCCGTACCACAGCCCGTGCGTAGAGCGACCATGAGATTTGATTTTTGCGGTAGATAAACTTATAGTAAAAAAAAATGTTTTTTTTTTTCTTGAAATGTGTTCTATTAACGATACTGACAGCATGGAAAAAATATGCGCACTGTCTCCGAGGTAACCCTCTATCTATCCCCCCCGGCTACGTTCGCATCGTGTAAGATTTTCTCGTGGAGATAAGATTCTCCCCGTAAAAAGTGTACTCAGTGTACAAACAATTTCCATTCCAAATTTCATCCAAATCCGTTCAGTACTTTAAGCATGAAAGCGGAACAAACATCTATAATATTAGTGTGATGAGTAATGCAACAAGATGGCGGGACAAAGAGTAGTATTAAGGCGGGAAAAGCTGCTTTAAAACAACCCCATTACATCTCTCTTACTAAATGGATTTCCGATAAGGGGAGTGACGACCAAATAAAAACAAAAACATTTTCAAATAAACACATTCAATATTTAAAGGTGTATACTATGTTATGCGGTGTGTACTGTAGTATGGGATAGTCATACATACGTCTTCATTATTGATCAATTCGTCAACATCTGGCCATGGGAATCGAAATTTAAGTTCGATCTCGGGTTCGCTTCCCTGTCAATTGCGGTGTTTGACGCATTCTCGTTCCGGCAGCAGAACGGGCTGGGGGCCGTTTCACGAAGTTATAAATTACAAGTACCTACAATTCGATGTACATTGCGTAGACAAAAAGATAAAACGATAAGGGAATGGCAGTTTATTGTAGGCGAATTGGCTACGCAATGAATATCAAATTGTAACTTGTTGCTTCGTGAAACGGAGCCCTGGTCGTAATCTTTCAATTGCGTATTGCCTTGTCCTCTTTCTGTCGAGGAGCGATATCCCTTAGTAGTTACGCTATCCCGCCCCTGTAGTTAGTAGTATCAGTGCATATGTGTTTGTGAATATATACTTGATAAGCTATAAACGTTTCCCTTTTGTGGACTTGCTGGCTTACGGCTGTTACAGTACTTACAGCGGGCTCCTGCACTTTCCTCGCGAGGGTCTGCCGGAAGACGGCGAAGCGCTGCGTGAACCCGCTCGCCAGGCTGATGCCGCTGCGCGCCGACTCCGACGATGTTGAGAACACCGACTCTGTAACGGCAATGCGATCATATTAGTACATATCACTTAAAACCAGTTTAAAAATAACGGTTACAGTGCTTTGTCTTACGTGCTTTTGAAGAGCATGTTAGTAATTATAAAGCAGAAAAAATAATAATAATCAATTCATCTATAATAGTCTGATAAGCCCTTGTTCCAAAAATTGTGAGTGAATGAATGAATGAATATACCTACAGTACAGTGTATAACGGTCGTAAAGCTAAGTCAATAAAGCTCTAACTCTCTCATAGGTTGTTTTGGCCACTGGACTGATTGCCGATATTCATCCATCCAATCATCCACCTCTGTGCGGAGTTGTAGCGTCCATGTAAATTTCTAAACATGACTTTGCCTGCAATTTCTCAACTTCTCATGCGCCATTTAGGTTGATAAAAACTACATATAAAGGTTCTTGAATATAAAAAGATGAGTCAATAATATTTGAAACTTGACACGACGACTCCAAAAAAAGAGTGTCATAGATTAGTCGAAGTCGAGTAAGATCAAGGAGTGTCTGTTCAAAACTGTCCATTTACAGAAAACGGAAAAAAGCTTATAACTAGATTCATTCTTGTAAAAACAGCTTGCTTTGATCAAAAACAATATTTTGTATACCGTTTTTAAACCGTAATTAGCTAGTTTTGCTTAGTATCAACTCGGGATATGGATGTAATGGCCTCGATTAGGGATGTCATGCTCTAATTCTAATTTTAAAATCCAGCTATCCTTTTCGTTTTTATGACCAATGAAAGAGAGGTGATGAACGAATGATATTAATTTGAACGAACAATAACCTAAAATAAGGGCATAGCATAGCTGTCAGTTAAAGAGATTTTTAAGTCGCATGTTTTAAGTGCTCTCTAAAATTGTGCAATCGATACGGCCATACGGTTCAAATTCGATGTTTGACAGCTCTAATATTAGAATGGCCATCTCCTGTCCCTTTTCAATCTTTAAAAGATAAAAAGGACAGACTAACTTAAATTAAGGATTAGAGAGCGTGACAGTGAGAATCGGGGCCAATATCGATAAAAAAACGAAATCTACACAAAATCTAAATAGTCAGTGTTAACAGATACTTTATATAAAAATGATCAACTAACAAAAATTTGTTTGCCATGCAGTTTGGCGTAAAGACGCTCTAATTAACTTATATGTACATAATAATTTTGTTATTATATTCCCGCCACCTTCAAATTTTTAACAAATTACAGTTTTCGTGTCTGTTTACAATGCAAATAAGCAACACAGCCCACCCACACAATATATTAATACATATATATAAATATATTCCTGTTATGGCACTTTATATACTTCTTAATTTATTATTATGTTACATTATAAATGACACATTAACAATACTTACGCTCGAGATCTAGGAGCCTATCTTTGGAAGAAGGCTCGTTCTCCGCTATTATGCTGTGAACAATATTTGAAGATTTATCAATTCCACTCAGGACAATTAGAATAAGATACAAGTAAACAGAGGTACCAGTTAGCAAAGACTCTTGTTTTTTATTTTTGCAGATTGTGTGTTGGGGGCTCGGGGTATTGGACGTGAGGAAAGTATTAGATTATTTCATTAATTATCAAGTATCTAGCGGCCCAAAGAAACAAAAATCCTAACTTACATACCTACTACCTACTCAAATGAAATGAAAAATATTGTCCTGCCATATTTCCTTTTTTTTTTGTTCTATCATCAATAGTTTCCGCTGAGTATGCGACGAAAAAAATACAAAGCTTTCCTCTTTATTAGTATAGAGTATAGATTACATGGTTAAACAATTAAAAAGCTGTCGAAGCTCGAATGTTAGTGCCGTTGCTTCTAGTACCAAAGTGTTTTCGATTTCATGAGGTACGGTCGCCTATGAAGCATATTACGTGATTTAGTGCTGTCAACTTCATTTATTAAAATAATAACATGCAATAAAAGTCATAATAATTAAAAGACATTTCAATATTTAAAAACAAGTGTAGCGACATCTGTGCTACAAACATAGAAGCTCGAATCGGAACATAAGGAGAAGAAACTGACCAATTACAATGCGCGGCCCTAACGCCCTTACGAAGTTTCTCGCGACGACAGTTGTATAAATACAGCTTCAGTCCGTGCCCCCAAGTGGGCGCCCTTAGGCTGTTACTATTAATTCTAGGGGTAAGAGCTTTCCGCTCCCCCAAAAGATCAGTTACGCTTGATACGTCGATTTCGCGACACAAGCATTAAGTCCATATATAAAAAAAAAGTTGAACCTCGGTCCCCTGGCCATGTCACCTGGTCAGGCGGGTGATTACTCTTTTCCCGCAAGACAGGTCTACCCATCCTTTGCCAAACAAGTGATGACATTCTACTATTGAAGGTGTACGTGAAGTAAAAATAAGCTAGGATATACCGACCGTTCGATAAAAATCTGCAGTCTCCGCTGGTTGTTGCACATGTGTCGCTTCAGGTCGGTGGCGGCGAGCAGTGCGGCGAACCGTGCTCGCGCGTCGTCCGCCGAACAAAGATCGTTCAACGCGTGAAGAGCGTTGTGGGACGACTCCGCGTAGTCGCGCACCCATAGAGCCAGCTGAAACGTTTAACAAAGCGAGGTAATAATTCACCTCTGAAATAAAAATCACAGTAAAATGAGTTTGTCTGCAGTCCAGTTCAGTTAAATGAGTATCAGGCTAATGTGAGACGAGTATAAAGACTACAGTGCAGTGATACAAGTATCAAGCTAAATTAAGACAAATATCAGGCTACAAAACAGTGCAACGAGTATCAGGCTAAAATAAGACAAATATTAAGCTGCAAAACAGTGCAACGAATATCAGGTTAGAGTAAGTCGTGTATCGGACTACAGTGCATTAAAACGAGTATCAGGCTACAAAACAGTGCAACGAGTATCAGGCTAAAATAAGACAAATATTAGGCTGCAAAACAGTGCAACGAGTATCAGGTTAGAGTAAGTCGTGTATCGGACTACAGTGCAGTGAAACGAGTATCAGGCTAAATTAAGACAAATATCAGGCTACAAAACAGTGCAACGAGTATCAGGCTAAAATAAGACAAATATTAAGCTGCAAAACAGTGCAACGAATATCAGGTTAGAGTAAGTCGTGTATCGGACTACAGTGCATTAAAACGAGTATCAGGCTACAAAACAGTGCAACGAGTATCAGGCTAAAATAAGACAAATATTAGGCTGCAAAACAGTGCAACGAGTATCAGGTTAGAGTAAGTCGTGTATCGGACTACAGTGCAGTGAAACGAGTATCAGGCTAAAGTAAGACATGTATCGGGCTACAGTGCAGTGAAACGAGTATCGGGCTGTAAGATATGTATCGAGCTACAGTGCAGTGAAACGAGTATCAGGCTTAAGTAAGACGTGTATCGGGCTACAGTGCAGTGAAACGAGTATCAGCCTAAAGTAAAACGAGTATCAGGCTACAATGCAATGGAACCAGTATCGAGCTAAAGTAAGACGAGAATTAAGTTACAATACAGTAAAACGAGTATCAGGTTACAGTGCATTGAAACAAGTATCCGGCTAAAGTGAGACGAGTAAAATGCTACAGTGCAATGAAACAAGTATCAGGCTAAAGTGAGACGAGTAAAAGGCTACAGTGCAGTGAAAAAGTATCAGGCTAAAGTGAGACGAGTAAAAGGCTACAGTGCAATGAAGCAAGTATCAGGCTAAAGTGAGACGAGTAAAAGGCTACAGTGCAGTGAAAAAGTATCAGGCTAAAGTGAGACGAGTAAAAGGCTACAGTGCAATGAAGCAAGTATCAGGCTAAAGTGTGACGAGTAAAATGCTACAGTGCAATGAAACAAGTATCAGGCTAAAGTGAGACGAGTAAAAGGCTACAGTGCAGTGAAAAAGTATCAGGCTAAAGTGAGACGAGTAAAAGGCTACAGTGCAATGAAGCAAGTATCAGGCTAAAGTGAGACGAGTAAAAGGCTACAGTGCAGTGAAACAAGTATCAGGCTAAAGTGAGACGAGTAAAAGGCTACAGTGCAGTGAAACAAGTATCAGGCTAAAGTGAGACGAGTAAAAGGCTACAGTGCAATGAAACAAGTATCAGGCTAAAGTGAGACGAGTAAAAGGCTACAGTGCAATGAAACAAGTATTAGGCTAAAGTGAGACGAGTAAAAGGCTACAGCGCAGTGAAACAAGTATCAGGCTAAAGTGAGACGAGTAAAAGGCTACAGTGCAGTGAAAAAGTATCAGGCTAAAGTGAGACGAGTAAAAGGCTACAGTGCAATGAAACAAGTATCAGGCTAAAGTGAGACGAGTAAAAGGCTACAGTGCAGTGAAAAAGTATCAGGCTAAAGTGAGACGAGTAAAAGGCTACAGTGCAATGAAACAAGTATCAGGCTAAAGTGAGACGAGTAAAAGGCTACAGTGCAGTGAAAAAGTATCAGGCTAAAGTGAGACGAGTAAAAGGCTACAGTGCAATGAAACAAGTATCAGGCTAAAGTGAGACGAGTAAAAGGCTACAGTGCAGTGAAAAAGTATCAGGCTAAAGTGAGACGAGTAAAAGGCTACAGTGCAATGAAACAAGTATCAGGCTAAAGTGAGACGAGTAAAAGGCTACAGTGCAGTGAAACAAGTATCAGGCTAAAGTGAGACGAGTAAAAGGCTACAGTGCAGTGAAACAAGTATCAGGCTAAAGTGAGACGAGTAAAAGGCTACAGTGCAATGAAACAAGTATCAGGCTAAAGTGAGACGAGTAAAAGGCTACAGTGCAGTGAAAAAGTATCAGGCTAAAGTGAGACGAGTAAAAGGCTACAGTGCAGTGAAACAAGTATCAGGCTAAAGTGAGACGAGTAAAAGGCTACAGTGCAGTGAAAAAGTATCAGGCTAAAGTGAGACGAGTAAAATGCTACAGTGCAGTGAAAAAGTATCAGGCTAAAGTGAGACGAGTAAAAGGCTACAGTGCAGTGCAACGAGTATCAGACTAAAGTAAGAAGATCAGGTTACAGTGCAGTGCAACGAGTGTTAGACTAAAGTAAGAAGAGTATCAGGTTACAGTGCAGTGCAACGAGTATCAGACTAAAGTAAGAAGGGTATCAGGTTACAGTGCAGTGCAACGAGTATCAGACTAAAGTAAGAAGAGTATCAGGTTACAGTGCAGTGCAACGAGTGTTAGACTAAAGTAAGAAGAGTATCAGGTTACAGTGCAGTGCAACGAGTATCAGACTAAAGTAAGAAGGGTATCAGGTTACAGTGCAGTGCAACGAGTATCAGACTAAAGTAAGAAGGGTATCAGGTTACAGTGCAGTGCAACGAGTGTTAGACTAAAGTAAGAAGAGTATCAGGTTACAGTGCAGTGCAACGAGTATCAGACTAAAGTAAGAAGGGTATCAGGTTACAGTGCAGTGCAACGAGTATCAGACTAAAGTAAGAAGGGTATCAGGTTACAGTGCAGTGCAACGAGTATCAGACTAAAGTAAGAAGGGTATCAGGTTACAGTGCAGTGCAACGAGTGTTAGACTAAAGTAAGAAGAGTATCAGGTTACAGTGCAGTGCAACGAGTATCAGACTAAAGTAAGAAGGGTATCAGGTTACAGTGCAGTGCAACGAGTATCAGACTAAAGTAAGAAGAGTATCAGGTTACAGTGCAGTGTGACGAGTATCAGGCTAAAGTAAGACAGTGCTTTTTGTGCAACATTTTTTGCCACATCAATCTGAAACGCACTTGGAAGATGCGCCACTCGTCCAAGCCCTCGATGAGTTTCTTGGCGCGCTTGTGGTTATGTCTGATGATCTCGTGCGCGTTCTGCAGACGAGACTCCTGTTTCTGCAGGCGGTCGCGGGCATTTTCTAGATCACTTTCTGCTTCGGCACTGAAAGTAAATTACTGCTTTCTCTAATTTTCATTTCACTATCGTTATCAGGCAGCGTCAGTCCACAATCAAATCAAATAAAATATATTTATTCGTAACCATAGGTAATATAAGATATTCTTAATAAAATATTTACAAACTACGATTAGCCACTCTTAGCATACGAAAGTTATTACTGCCACTGCTGTTAAACATACCACCTACCACGCCATTAAGCCGTTTTATTTAACTCAGCTTTCCAAAGAGCTGCGTGCACTTTGCCCATATTCTCCTACCTACTTTTGTATACAGTACAATCCTCGATCTTTAATCTTATTGAAGTAAAAATATGGAAAATGTAGAGGCCACACTTACTCTCCGCTTTGGTGGAAATAGCCTGCCAGCTTCGCAGCACATCTAAACACATCTCTTCTCCTCCGCTTTGGTGGAAATAGCCTGCCAGCTTCGCAGCACATCTCAACACATCTCTTCTCCTCTCCGCTTTGGTGGAAACCGGGCCTTAGACTTACTCGCGAGCGATGAGCTGTTTATTCTTGTCGATGAGCATCTCCCTTTTCCCGCTTAGCTCGCCGACCTGCTCCTCTAGGGCTGCCACCTCCGATTTAACTTGTTTCAACTCGTCGCAGATCTCGTAGTACTTCTTCGTTAGAGTCTTCACTTCTTCTATCTCGGGCGCTGTGAACATCAATTATACGTAATTTTAAATTCAGGTCACATCGATCTTCATCATCATACATATCACAAATAAAAAATTAAAAAAAATCATACGAAAGACGTTTACTGCTGGAGAAAGCCTATTGAAAATTTATAGGTACATAGTGTGGGACACGGAATATAAAACGAGAGAGGAATGGACAAGTGGGCGGGGCGCGTTTTCTAATGGTTGAGCTAGTCTTCAGGCTAATTATTTGGTGAAGCCTGCGGAAAGAAGCCTGCAATCGATCGTATTGTAGTTCTCTGGGGACGGCCTAAATCCTTTTGCCGCCCGATGTGTGCTGTACCGATTGCCGATCGTGTGTGTGTGTGTGTGTGTGTGTGTGTGTGAGCTCACTGTCGTCGGCCAGCGGCAGCATGTGGTGCATGAAGTGCTGGTGCGCGGCGGCGACCACCTTCATCGTGGCCTCCAGCGCCGACACGTCCTTCTCGCGCCGCCCGATGTCCGCGTCTAGGGCTGCGCCTTTTTCGCGCAATTCGGCGCGTTCTGAAGCAAACTGTACCGAAGAGTCATCATTATTATCATCAACAAATCATATACGCGTTACGTCCCCACCGAAGGGTTTGAGCCTACCGTATGTTAGGGCGATCAGGCCGTAGTCGGCCCAATGCGGATTGTTCAACTACACACACAACCTTTGAATGTCTTTACAGGAGTGTGCAAGTTTCCTCACGACGTTTTCCTTCACCGTAAGAGCGTCGACTAAACGTACATATGAATTCGAAACACATTGGTAAGTCTCGGGATCTTGTCGATGGTAATCGCATACTCCTTGGATATGAGTTGGCCATCGACAGTTCTAAACTTAAAAGCTTTTCAAAATTGTCAAATCTATTTTACTCTTGGTTGTTTATTTTTCAGTTCAGACGAGATAATTTAATCCAGTTGTCTTTATCATTATGTAATGCTGTAATGCTCATATATTGAAGAGCTCATACATTTTTGAAAGTTTATGGTTGCATGGTGTTAATTCTATGCAGTGACCACTGAGGATTGATGCGTACTCTGTGTAGAGATGCTGCACCGTAAACAGGCCTCTTTAGATCGAACCCACGTCTCTCGAACGAGAGGCAGCGGCCCTGGCCACTACAACACCGACGCTCTTAACCTCACTGAAAATAATAATAATGTGGAGACATCTCACTCTCACTAACAGCCATCATATCCCAAACAAGGCAGAGCCTGTAATATGGAAGTCAGATATCTGATACATAAATAGGTACATTACACTTGTGATGTTACAGAAAATGAAGTTTTCATCAAAGAAGGTAAAACATATTTATATTTTTAAACACTTTTATTCTTGAGTCATTTGATAGTTTTTCTTGCTAATGAACTTACGTACCTTGATTTTGAAAAATGCAATTGTCAACTGTTGTCCAGAATCGTCTTTACCTAAAGACGCGATAAATATGTCGTATCTGAAAAGAAAACAATATTGATTGAAACAATCCTTAAACATGTAACGAGGCATTCGTCCTCTTTCCTGTTTTATGACTGGCAACCTTTCTTGCTGGCTGTTTTGTCTTTCATTTTAAATTCATTTTCAAATTTAGATTTCTTACGTTTCGATTTTGTCTTTTTTCTGCTAAATTTCTCACTTCATGTCCTGACCTCTTGCAGTGAAGAGCTCAGTTATTCTTTTACTTTACGAGACCATGTTATTATCTTCCAGTTTTATAAAATATTCTATATAAATTCATAATTAAATACCTTTACTGTCTAGCTAAATTAATTATCTTTACCTTTTCCTGGTCTGAATCCTGGCTTTTGCCACACCCTAAAATCTTATCCTGTACAACACCTTTCGTGTGGTGGTCAGCGGCTCCGTGGCGGCTGCTGGGCCACAAACATAAACACAATAAGTTCTTAGTTCCTAGTTTTTGTGTAGTTGTGAGATTTTGTGAACAGAAATATCCTTTGCCCATGTGGTGGGTGGGTTATGGAACTTTACTTCCAGGCCAAATATTATGATTGAAAGTTGCAATAAAATGAATACTCATTTTCACAGTTATTTACATACCTACACACACAATATCAGACTCAACAGGGGATCGGACCGTTCCTAAATTTACCATATTTTATGAATTATTTTTAAAATATAGATTAGTAGCAGACGACTCGCAAAGAAAAAAACAGAATCGGTTGAAAAACGAATTAACAGTGATAAGATAGAGCAAGAATTTAAGAAGTTTGGATTTATAAAATTAAAAAATGTAGTCCGATACCCTATTAAATATTACTTCAGAATTAAAACGCGTACAAAAACAAAACCATCACTAATCAAATCACGTAAACAAAACATTCGCAGCGACAATGATTGACAAGGCAACGACACTCGACGGACAGTCCAACAGAATCTTCGGGGAGGTTCTGTGATATGTATGTCGATATACTTGTCTAGCGTTTGTCGACCTGAAGTCAGTAATAAACGAGCTTCCGAACGTAACGGTTGTTTACTTTAATATACACCATTCTGTCAAGGTCGGCAGAGATCGGTTTGGTGGTGCCCCATGCACCGCTCCATACTGTTTGTAAGAACCTATCGTTTGTCTACGCGCTAGGCGTGTTTTCACGTATCTCATAGAACTTACCCAAGCTTCACCGTGCGCTTCGGTTTAGCGCACGAGTATTCTTTTTTACAGCGAAAATAAGTCCTAATAGTTTGGTTTACAGCAAATTGTTTGCGCCGTGTGGTGACGGCAGAGTAGAATATATTTGTCACCAACCCCTACTCTTCCCGTGGGTGTCGTAAGAGGCGACTTAAGGACTACACATTGAACAGGGAACGGGCAGCAGCGCTCTCTGATACAGTAACCTTTTAATCTGCGATCTCCAACCCGCCTGCCAAGCGTGGAGAATATGGCAAAACCCTCCACTTAAGTGGAGGAGGCTCATAGTCCAGCAGTGGACTGTAACGGGCCGTTGATGTTGATGATGTTTGTTAGTATTGAATTGATAATTAAGTCCCTAAGATTGATTAAATATTTTGTGTTGATTTCTAAACCTATTGAAATTGGCGCGCCTGGATCTCCACCATGCGCTCTCCATTGCTGCTCTAGTAGCGTATGACGGAGCTGGTTACCGTTTGATGAGTTGCTGTATCCGCTGGTGGCGCTCGCGGATGGCGCTGCGCAGATTGCCGCAGTCCTCGTCCAGAGCGCGCTTCTGCACCACGAACATGTCGCGCCGCACCTGGATCTCCACCATGCGCTCTCCATTGCTGCTCTAATAGCGTATGACGGAGCTGGTTACCGTTTGATGAGTTGCTGTATCCGCTGGTGGCGCTCGCGGATGGCGCTGCGCAGATTGCCGCAGTCCTCGTCCAGAGCGCGCTTCTGCACCACAAACATGTCGCGCCGCACCTGGATCTCCACCATGCGCTCTCCATTGCTGCTCTAATAGCGTATGACGGAGCTGGTTACCGTTTGATGAGTTGCTGTATCCGCTGGTGGCGCTCGCGGATGGCGCTGCGCAGATTGCCGCAGTCCTCGTCCAGAGCGCGCTTCTGCACCACGAACATGTCGCGCCGCACCTGGATCTCCACCATGTGCTGTCCATTGTTGCTCTAACAGCGTATGACGGAGCTGGTTACCGTTTGATGAGTTGCTGTATCCGCTGGTGGCGCTCGCGGATGGCGCTGCGCAGATTGCCGCAGACCTCGTCCAGAGCGCGCTTCTGCACCACGAACATGTCGCGCCGCACCTGGATCTCCACCATGTGCTGTCCATTGTTGCTCTAACAGCGTATGACGGAGCTGGTTACCGTTTGATGAGTTGCTGTATCCGCTGGTGGCGCTCGCGGATGGCGCTGCGCAGATTGCCGCAGTCCTCGTCCAGAGCGCGCTTCTGCACTACGAACATGTCGCGCCGCACCTGGATCTCCACCATGCGCTCTCCATTGCTGCTCTAATAGCGTATGACGGAGCTGGTTACCGTTTGATGAGTTGCTGTATCCGCTGGTGGCGCTCGCGGATGGCGCTGCGCAGATTGCCGCAGTCCTCGTCCAGAGCGCGCTTCTGCACCACGAACATGTCGCGCCGCACCTGGATCTCCACCATGTGCTGTCCATTGTTGCTCTAATAGCGTATGACGGAGCTGGTTACCGTTTGATGAGTTGTTGTATCCGCTGGTGGCGCTCGCGGATGGCGCTGCGCAGATTGCCGCAGTCCTCGTCCAGAGCGCGCTTCTGCACCACGAACATGTCGCGCCGCACCTGGATCTCCACCATGCGCTCGTTCATTGCCTACACACGGAAACTAGCTTTAAAAACTTCAAAAGCATGACTGACTACATAGTCAAATTAGAATCTTTCTATTACTACAGTCCATCTAATGATACGCCAAACTCAGGTTATCAAAACATCTTAGAATGTTTGAACTTTCTATTTAGTCAAATACAATTTTTGATATCAAAATTAAGTAATTGAAATTTTGGATAAAACCACAAAAAATAGGAGTCCAAATAACACTAGGCAAGGAGGAAATCTTACAAAGCCTTTTTCTGCAACGCGGGTGCAGGGAAACTATGAATATATTCGCATGCATGATTGTGAAGTCATCCTCTTGATGAGTTTCTTTAATATATAACGATCACTATATTAGCTAAGTAAATCAGTTAGCTTCTTGTATAATGGCGTCTCATAGTCTTCAGCTCCTTGTATAGTACTCCAGCTGCAGCCTCTGTTGGTCGAGGGAGAAGTTGGTATCCTAGATGCTGGACAGGGCTCGGCTGATTTGTGCTACTCGCAGCTTCAACAGAGCCTCCTCCACTCGGTCCCAGCGCCACATGTCCTATAGTCTTCAGCTCCTTGTATAATACTCACAGCCTCCAGAGGCAGTCTATGTTGGTCAAGGAAGACGTTGGTATCCTCGATGTTGGACACGGCGCGGCTGATTTGTGCTACTCGCAGCTTCAACAGAGCCTCCTCCACTCAGTCCCGGCGCCACATGTCTCATAGTCTTCAGCTTTTTGTATAATACTCACAGCCTCCAGATGCAGTCTCTGTTGGTCAAGGGAGAAGTTGGTATCCTCGATGTTGGACACAGCGCGGCTGATTTGTGCTACTCGCAGCTTCAATAGAGCCTCCTCCACTCTGTCCCGGCGCCACATGTCTCATAGTCTTCAGCTCCTTGTATAATACTCACAGCCTCAAGATGCAGTCTCTGTTGGTCAAGGGAGAAGTTGGTATCCTCGATGTTGGACACGGCGCGGCTGATTTGTGCTACTCGCAGCTTCAACAGAGCTTCCTCCACTCGGTCCCGGCGCCACATGTCTCATTGTCTTCAGCTCCTTGTATAATACTCACAGCCTCCAGATGCAGTCTATGTTGGTCAAGAGAGAAGTTGGTATCCTCGATGCTGGACACGGCGCGGCTGATTTGTGCTACTCGCAGCTTCAACAGAGCTTCCTCCACTCGGTCCCGGCGCCACATGTCTCATTGTCTTCAGCTCCTTGTATAATACTCACAGCCTCCAGATGCAGTCTATGTTGGTCAAGAGAGAAGTTGGTATCCTCGATGCTGGACACGGCGCGGCTGATTTGTGCTACTCGCAGCTTCAACAGAGCTTCCTCCACTCGGTCCCGGCGCCACATGTCTCGTAAAGTCTTCAGCTCCTTGTTGCTGCCTTCCACTATCAGCATCGAGGTTTTGAGACGGCTTTGCTGGAATCATATAAACGATTATTTGAAACAAAAGTTTGTAATGCGCATTATCAATAGAAACAAGTATTTAACAGACATTATTAAAGTGAGATTTATTTATTTAACCATTAATGAATAAACAGACGTATAAAAGCTGTCGATGATCGATGATGATGAATAGTTTTTATCAAGTTTGGAGAAAATATCATACTTCTGTCCGTTGTCCTAGAATTCGATTTGGTATCAACTTTTTATTGCATATTTTTCTTAGTCTCAAGTATCCCACTACTGGACAAAATTCTTCTTAATATTTTATTTAAGCATTTTGCTGTGCATTAAAGATTCAACCCAGCACTTCTTTCTCTTCTTTAACTTTAGCGCGACAGGCGGCGCATGTCGTCGTGCAGTCGCTCCAGCAGACTCGCGAGCCGACCCAGCAGTTGCTGTGTCAATACTGACCATCTTGGCGTGCTCCAGCGACTCCACCTCGATCTCACGCGACAGGCGGCGCATGTCGTCGTGCAGCCGCGCCGAGTGCCGCTCCAGCAGAGAAACCCTAGCAGCGTGACGGCCCAGCACTTCCTTCAACCTGGACACAACGAACAACAGGGATAAATAACCTAAAAATTATACAACACGACTGCCCTGCTAAAAAAAATATAGCCAGTGTCACTCAGGCTGATGTTCTCACATACTAACGATACCCCATACATCAAAATCTCTTCAGGCAGGATACTTCAATTCAATTACACTCCTTTTTTTGAACAGTCGTGTAAAAACTGGAACTAAATGGTGCCACACAAGACAATAAAGATAAGATAAAGACAAAGCACAATGTACCTCATCATCATCATTCATCAATAGATCATAGTACCTGGTTGACCGAGCTTAGCTCGTTTATTTTTTTGTAAGACACCTAGGCATTTCGATAAACTCTACTTACTTCATACGTTCAGAAGAAAGTACACGCGGCTAGACATAGTAACCACTCTTATACTTTAAACGAGCAAGATAACGATTTCGCAATTTAGTTTCGGGGGCAATAAATCGATCTAGCTTATAAAATAGATTTCCCCGTATTTTCAGGCTTAAAAGAATTGATAGCGATATCATTGAAATAAATAAATATAAATAAATAAATAAATAAATCTTTATTTAACTTAAGCAAAGCAATATTTACATTAGATGCTGAAGCCTGTAATAGCAAACGCTGTGCTACAGGCGTCAGTGTCTTCCCATACTATGTCTAAATCTAAACAGTTAAGTATATAAAGAAACATACATAAACATAACAAACATAAATAGAAAGGTAATTTTGGCTCAGTCGGGACACCGCGAGTTTGCAGTTTGAATCTCGACAAATATATTTTTTTCATTTCTTTGTTCTTTTTTAGTTTGTTTCTTTTTTTATATTTTTAATATTTTTTTTTATTCTTTCATTTAGTTATTTAAATACAAAAATGAAAGAAAATTTCTGATAAATTTTTTGGTGGTCTGAAAGTTTTCCATCAGATGGCCCGAGTAAATAGAAGAAAATAATATATTATGTATTATAAAATAATAGGATGGGACTTTTGATAGGATTAAGAAAGGATTATTATAGGAAAATAAATTATTCCCATACCAACTAACCTACCAACTTATTATTATTAGCAGTAGTTCCAATTTTGGCCACTTACAGTGGTAAAGGCAGCGCTAGTAGTAATATAAATTTGCATTTATTGAGGTTGCGTGGATAATTTCGATGAAATTTAGCATTATATGGGGTTTCGGGAGCGATAAATCGATCTAGCTAGGTTTAATTTTTAGTAAAAATAGATTTCCCTGCATTGACAATAAATTAGGATCGGAATTTGGATAGAATTCAGAAAGGAAAATAAATTATTATTCCCATGCCTAACAGTGGTAAAGGCATAGATAAATAAGGGGGTATAGATTGTTCTTTTCATACTAAGAGTTTTGCTATTTAAGAAAACTGTACTAGATGGCGTTACTTGGCTTGTCGGAGGTAACATTTGTCTTAAATGGCCAAATTAAAGCATTTTTCATCTCGAGGATTTAATATTTATTTTTTATTACTATAATAACAATGTTTTTTCATTACTAGACACAATAAATCAACAATTACTCACTATTCAAATTAGCACTCAATTTATTGAACCATTAAACTAAAAACCTAAAACCTTTTCACGTTAGGAGAGCACGCAGTTATTCTGATTTTCAACAGATGGCGTGTTTTTAGAAATAGCGCTACAGAAATATTGCCAGATTTTAAAAATAAATATGTGTCTGATCTATACTTGGTTAATTTGGAAGAAATAATGTTTAATAACAAACATCAGCTGTCGCACATACAGAAAACATTTTCTAATTGATAAGTCTAAGACAACAATATTGATAGCTGCATAACCAAACTAAAATAAGTGCGTTCCGTTTCATTGTGAAAAATTATTATAAAGTATCTCGTTTTTTAACACTGCTGCTTAAGCCTGCTCCAGAATGTCCAGACTTAGCCCACGGATCGCTTGCTAAGTGTCATTCATGGAGCTGTTTTTTATTGTACTTCACGCTGTCTTTCCCAATTTTTTTCGGTTTTTTATCCCGCGGGTCTTTGCGAACATCCATACATCCGTCAGATACAAAGTTTCACATTTATAACATTAGTAAGAACAATGGACCTACGCTCGCGTTATGTAAGATTTTCCCGTAGGAATAAAACTTTCTCCCGTAAAAACTAGGTATAATGTTCAGGTTACAAACTATCTTCATTCCAAATTTTATCTAAATCCGTTGAGAACTTTAATCGTGAAGGTGGAACATACAAATATTATTTTCACATATTTTATAAGGATTAGTTAGTACAATAAATCTTAACACGTCTGGCAATCTAGTTGTCATGCGCGTGGTCATACCCTGCGTTCCGAAACGCGCTGAAATCGATTAAAGCACCCGTAATCGCGTTCCGAATTACTGTCAGCTGTCAAAATTCATACGTTTTTTTGCTTGTCTGATCACTGACAGCGCTGAAAGTCTGAATCGGAATACGCCCATAGATAAATAAGGGCGTGGTGACTGGTGTTGTGTTTTGTTTTCGTGTTTGCGCTTAGCAACCGACTCGAGCGTTCATGGCAACAAAGGTTGCCAAACGCGATACTACGTTGTGCTGTGTGATTATCTTGCTGCTGCTGCTTTGCCAAACGCATGAAAAATTTGTGATTTATCATCTACTTTTAGTAAAAATTTATGATTTCTGTAAGTCACAAAAGAAAAATGTTTTAGAAAACAAAATCAATCCGAAATTAAAGATAATAAAAAACTTGTAGGTAATTAAATGATGGTCTTTTCCTTATTTCGCTGAACCCGATTTTTTCACAGGCATAGGTAATCCCTCACGGGTTAAGAAGATTTGGATAAGAAACATATTTTGCATAACATTTATCATCTGAATTCATCACCTCTCTTTTGTCACATCACACTAACATTTTTGTGAAAATATATTTGGATGTTTGCTCCGCTTTCACGCCTAAACTACTAAACGAATATGGATGAAAATTGGAATAGATATAGTTTGTACTCTGGATTAAAACAATCGAGACTTTAAAAAAATATATTTTTACCACGTCTTATTCCCACGGGAGAATTTTATATAACGCAAGCGTAGCCGCGGGTGGACTGCTAGTTGTTCATAAAAACGGAAAGGATGACTGGTTTTTAAAATTATAATTAGAGCGTGATTTCGGAATGCAATAATGGTGTTTATGACGTTATAATTGAATCTAGCTAGAATAAAGTGTTACACCACTCATGTGTTGAAACTTTATATCTTTACGAGTGCTTACACCCAATAAACAGAATTTTGATATTTTGTGGGTTACGCCACTTTTGCACCTTTTAACGTCAAACGGCTGACAATAATGTTAACATGATAATTTTGAAAAGTAAATATGGTCCTTCTAAAAAAAAATATCTTTTTTTTCAATTTTCCGCGCAACTTTTTTTATTTTATTAGAATCTTCTCGTGACAAAAACAAACTCAACAAAAAAATAATTAGCTAAATCGTTCTAGCCGTTCACGTGTGATGCCGTGGTGGTAACAAAGGCAAATAGGGATTCATTATTAGAACATAGTAAATATTAGCATAGAGAGTGAGTTTACCAATAAAGACGTAAACATAAATTCACAAATAGTACGGGCAAGCCAGTTCGGGGTCGCTCCACATTTGCGCCACCTGGCGACTAAAGGAAACCACGTTCAGTTAGAGATTTATTAATAGTTCGACAGATGTCACTTGATTAACACAGATAGGCTTAGAAAGTAGCGACATCTAATATAATAAGCAAAACTAAAAGGTACCGGCGACAATAATAAGTTTTACGCAGGTTGGGCATGCAAGTATGGAGTTAGCAATCTATACCCCCTTATTTATCTATGGTAAAGGTAAAGGCAGCGCTAGTAGTAATATAAAATTGAATTTGTTGAGGTTGCGTGGATTAAATAACGTCTCCGTGGATAAAATAGCATTTTTCATTTCTGTGTTACATATCTGAAAAAATAACTGAAAATACTTTTAAATGCTTTTTTAGAAGAAAATTTCGTCACTATGTGAGTTGTAGTGCCATCTGTTGCAGAACTTTCGGTGTAAGAAAAACGAAGTGATTTTCTGTAAAGTTTCTGTAATTGAACTAAGTAAATGAAAAAATAAGTAATAACAACGACGACGACGGTAAGTAATAAATAAAAAAACATACCTATAAAAATTGCTCTATCTGTTGGAAAAAATTTAGACCACGAAAAAATAAGGTACTAAATAATAAATTGTTTATTTCTCTCATTTTTGTATTTAAATAACTAAATGAAAGAATTGAAAAGTTAAAAACAAACAAAAAAAGAAACATGAACAAAAAAATAAAAAAGTACATTCATGTGGATTCGATCGTCTGACCTTCGGTTTCATTGGCTCCCGGTTCCCCAAAAGAGCCACCGCGTCGTTATGGATAGCGACGAAATTAACCTTCACTTTTAATGATATGGCGTACAAATTCTTTTAAGCCCGAAAACATGGGTCGATTTATCGCCCTCGAGACCCCCTATATACCAAATTTCACCGTTTCCGAGATTCTCATTATATATATATATATGTATGTATATACAAGAATTGCTCGTTTAAAGTATAAGATACGTCCCCACTGAGGGGCTCGAGTCTACTCTAAATTAGGGCGATTAGGCCTTAGTCGACCACGCTGGCCCAGTGCGGGAATTCTTTTAAGCCCGAAAACATGGGTCGATTTATCGCCCTCGAGACCCCCTATATACCAAATTTCACCGTTTCCGAGATTCTCATTATATATATATATATGTATGTATATACAAGAATTGCTCGTTTAAAGTATAAGATACGTCCCCACTGAGGGGCTCGAGTCTACTCTAAATTAGGGCGATTAGGCCTTAGTCGACCACGCTGGCCCAGTGCGGGAATTCTTTTAAGCCCGAAAACATGGGTCGATTTATCGCCCTCGAGACCCCCTATATACCAAATTTCACCGTTTCCGAGATTCTCATTATATATATATATATGTATGTATATACAAGAATTGCTCGTTTAAAGTATAAGATACGTCCCCACTGAGGGGCTCGAGTCTACTCTAAATTAGGGCGATTAGGCCTTAGTCGACCACGCTGGCCCAGTGCGGGTTGGTCGACTTCACACACAACCTTTGAATTTCTTCGCAGGAATGTGCAGGTTTCATCACGATGTTTTCCTTCACCGTAAGAGCGTCGAATAAACGTACATACGGATTCGAAATTCGGAAACACATTGGTACGCGGTGGGGATCGAACCCGCGTCTCCTGGACGGGAGGCAGCGGCCCTAGCCACTAGACCACCGACGCTCAATGTACCTAATGAACGCTATTGGATGACAAAATGTCAAAAAATCCATCGGACTTTTGTTTAACCAATAAACGCCTTTTGGGTACATGCTTATGTGGCGCCATCTAGCTCCAGTTCCCTATTGGGTAATTAACCTTATTTAAAATATATAATTTAACACTGTCTTGGAAATAGACCGTTCTAAACTAGTGGCTCTGTGAGCTGTAGACCTCGTGACTCTTTACATTTCTTGTGACTCGATGTAACTGTTTATTTTCAATTTTTCTCCACAATCTCCCTGACCCCTTGAAATTTATTTATCACAAATATTTTATTTTATTTTATTTCATTATTTTTATTTTTATCGGTTGAGAAATGTGACCTGTAGAGGAAAACAGCCTCAGCGGTAGACCTTATAAGCTGGCAACTTCCATAACTACGTATTTCCAAAAACTGACTCGACGAACGAACCTGTTCACAAAATTTCACGAGAATCGGTTGAGAAACGCGACCTGTAGAGGAGTACAAACACACAGATGGACAGATAGACATACTAAAGCAATTTTGGCCAAGTTGAAACGGAAAGCTTCGCGCTCGCTCGGTCTTTGGCAAGTTTTAAAGAATTTATGATTACCTTTAATAAATCATACAAAAATGTACAGTAACAATCATAGCTCGGCGTGATGTCACTTCTTACTATTTGTTTTAATTTTCGGAACAAGTTTTCTGTTGACGTTTCATAAAAAGAAACTTAGTTAACTATCGAAATATAGCGCCGGGCTTTACAACTTCCTTACGATAATTAATCAGGAGCCGCAATATATTGCATCTTGACTTCTGATTCACACTTAACACGGTTACTGACTTCATAACACGGTCAGACGCTTTCTCAGCACCTTGGTACTTAAAAAATTTATGAATAATTTATCTGAACAAATTATTTGAATTAAATTGAAGTAGACCCCAAAAGGGCGACAGTTTATCGCCGCACTTTTTGCACGGTAAAGTAAACCCACCGGCAAAATAAAAAGCTAAAATTCTAGATGAAGGGCGTTTTTTAATTTGATTTTAGTATGAACTACCTGTTTTCCTTCTCGACGAGATCGGCGCGGCACTCCCGCTCGATTTGGTCTCCTTCCATGTGTAGGACCCGCGCGCCCACCGTCTCCACTTGGTAACACTATTCAAGGCAAACAATTACTTTAATCAGAAAACAGGAGAATCTAATGGGGAATTTTCCGACAGCCAAGTAAAAAAAAATTGTCCATAAATCTTCGATAGACGGCGTTGGATACGAAGAAATCCGAAACAGTCACCCAGGACCCATAAAAGGATTTTAAAAAAGAATCCACGAAGTACACCTGGTGCCATCTATCGACTTAATTTGAACTATTATTTTTAATTTTAAAGAGCTGTCAGAGAATCCCCCATTGTAGTGCTTAGGCCGGGAAAGGGTGAACACCGGCGTCAATAGCCATAAGGTCAGAGGAGTTGTAGTAACGGTAGTTTTTAGCACTTTCGCTATCTGTAACTACAATAGGCTTGTGTCAACTAACAATGAAATCAATGGATGCATGTTTCTAGACGTAAATTGTAATATTTAAACAGGGAAAACCGAAATAATTCCACATAAAAATTAATGATTATTGTTATTTTTACAAATTAAAATCAAATAAATACCCCCCCTGGCCCCTCCGCTGTGAACGTCAATCAGAACGTATTACGTCACATAGTGGTATGCCGCCATTGTTGTTTTGACGCTTGGTTAACTTTTTCATACAACAGCACAAGTGAACACAATCGTTTGCCACTATGTGACGTCATTCACGACGCCATGACACTTTCTTGTGTTTTTACGCCAGATTAAAAATATTTTCTTAAAACTTAAAATATGTGTTTTAAATATAATTTTTATCATGAAATATTATTTTTTTGGGGTAATACAGGTACTAAACTAACGAAATAAGCCATTTTTGAAATTTACAACACAGGCCTATTAACAACATTTTCGTAAATTAATCAGTTCTAAAAATACTAAACGACCTTTAAAACAAAAAAACCTACCGGATTTTTTATATATTTTGTTTTCTCAAAGTTATGATTTTTTATTGAAGTGACGCTAGTATGCAGGCAGGTAGCCCCTTAATAATGTTGTAACTAGTTTGTTTTTCGATCAATTTCGATTCTGTTTTCACTGTCAGTATTCTATTTTTGTATACTTTCAGCTGAACTATGAAAAAATCTAATATTTTTTTGTGCATGTTTCCTATAGTAGCGAGTAGAATACTTACAATGACATAAATAGCTTCTTTTAGCAACTGAAATTTCTTTTCCATGTCAGCTTTCTTTGAATCCAACTTCGCCATTATTGCTTTTGCGGCTGAAAAACAAAACATACTATCGTTTATCTTAAGATAAATGCGGGTACTTACATAGCCAAAAGTATTTTAAGTTTAGGGGCCACCGCCGTCCAGAATAGGGTTTTATGCCTAAAATTCTTTAATTGACCAAATAGCAGTAATCTCAGTTTTGCGAGTAATTAAATGAGACGTACCTACATATTTGACGGCCTTATTTTATTGTTAGTACCTACTTGCACACCGAGAACCTTCTACACCCTTAGGCTGCTTTTCCACCAGAGATGTACGAGGATACGTTGCGAGGGATGTGTTTTTCAAGAACTAATAGAATCGCTTCGCCAGAGCTGTGCTGAGCGAGGCAAGGTAAATGAAGCGATTCTATTGGTTCTTAAAAAACACATCCCTCGCAACGCATCCTCGCACATCTCTTGTGGAAAAGCAGCCTAAGTCATGATCCTTAATTCCCATACTTCCTGGCTACGGAGACAAATACAAAGAGGAGCTGCCCTAAGACGTTTTCTATAATGATAGCGGGGGTCGCCATTGGGAGGGGGGCGGGGGAGATGAAGTTCTGCTAACCATCTAGCGGTCAATAGCAAAACTAGCTTTGCAGCTAGACACTAATGAACCGTACTTAATTTTGCTATTACACACAAGATGGTTCTGTTCGTTACGCTGTATAATGTTGCCAGGCAAGTAAAAAAACAAAAAATTCGGACCATTTTTAGAAAAAATAATCCCTCTCTTTTTTGTATTATGTAGTCGTTTTTATTGTAGGATTACCTTATATGAGCAATTCTGATATGGGTCAGTATGGGTAACTCTGAAACTATAAGACATATATATATATAGATACATATAAGATAATTTTGATATGGGATTTCACGTAAGTCCTTTATTACCATCACTTATTTACTACCAAGTATAAGGATACATCCTTGCCCAAAATGTGATATTTTGATGTCATGTATTCAATTATTAATATTGAGTATGTTCATCAATATTATCTGCATTATTTAATTGTATGCTATTAAAATAAATATTTTATACAAATAATTTTTTTTAGATTCCATATATGGCCACCCAGCTTACTATACAAAATACATGAATGAATGAGCATGAAACAGGTCATATAACCTTCTACAGTCAATAAGTTATTTACTTGGCGATAGATGGCGTTGCTATCGTCGAACATTCTCGAAGGAATAAATTACGAGCATTAAAAAAATACATACGAGTGGAATTATGTCTTATTTTCGTTAGAATATTACTCGTAGTGTTGCACGATACAACACAGCACATATTTTTTGCAAAACTAATTTGAATTAAAATGGTTATAATCAAACGAAGTCATATCTGTGTCGATCCATAAAATCCAAAGTAACACTGACAGAAGCGACGCCTGGTGGTTAATAGCTAGTAGTAAGAGTACTAGACCGCTATGCCACGGGTCTAAGTTGCTTGTGGCAATTTAACTCCTCTTTGTATTTGTATCAGTGTTCCTGGCATTCACACACACACACACACACACACACACACACACACACACACACACACACTAAAATACCCCCACACATCCACGCCACGTAACCACTTATATTTAAACAATCTCACACCACTATCCTTCTCCTGTGTATACCTATACTCGCGCACGATTCTTATTCTGTTGCTATCTTATGTATCTATCTTATTAATGGGTGAACACCGCCTTAAGACACAGGTTCTCCCTAGTTTAAAAGCCAGCACGGTTTCATTCTTCTGCTACTTTTTGATCCACTCTCAATAGGGGATCGGACTACTTTTTTTTTATTTTATAAATCCAAACTTCTTAGTTTCTGCTATCGAACACTAAAAGAATGATTGCTCTATCTTTAAAATTGACCGAGTTATAAAGGTTTGAAATTCAAGATTAGACAGAGAGGCACATACCAACTTGTGACGTCATTTGTTAGAAACGCCATAAAATATCCATACAAAAAATCATTTTTGAAAGAGACAGACATATTGAAACTTTAAAAAATCACTGTAAATTCGTTTTTCAACCGATTCTGTTTTTTTTTCCGCGAATCGTCTGCTACTAATCTATATTTTAAAAATAATTTATAAAAATCCTTGATGCTTTATTGAATAAACTACTTCAGTTCACCTTTAAGGGGAAACTATTATTATTATTAAAATATGGTAAATTTAGGAACAGTCCGATCCCCTATTGTGTACCTATTAAAAGAAGAAAAATAAACTTCACTGCTGCCCAATGTCCTACCAGTAATACATATTCTACACAATTTAGAGGTCCAAAACTAGAATTTTAGTATGCTAACTAACATGCCCTGAAACAATAATTACTGTGAAAATGTGTAAACAATAATAAAATCGGCTTTAAAGTGTTGGGTTTGAATGACTACAAAACATTAGGCCTACAATTAGTACCTTGGTTAGTATATAAAAATATATATATATAATTAGAGCTAATAATTGATAATGACAAGGTAGTCGACTTTTATCTGGGCATTAGGAGACTATAGTAAGTATAATGTTTTTTTTTCTAACTCTATAGGTTTGTAAGCTTACGTGTTAAGTGGAAATAAATAAATTGTTTGTGTATTGTGTAATGTTTACCTCTGCGCTGTATGTGGAAGAGTTTCTCCTCGTTCTTGAGCTCCAGCAGTTTCTGCGACTCGACGAACGAGCAGTGCATCGCACGCTGCTGGTTCTGCGTCAGAGCGCTCGCGAAATGCTCCTCCTCCTACAATACGCCGCAGCCGTTACGACGAACGTTTAACTATGCTAACTTGGATGTAAATCATCATCATCATCAACAGCTCATATACGTCCTCATCTAGGGGCTTAAGCCGACCCTGAATAAGGACGATCAAATCAAAACGGCCCGTTACAGTCCACTGCTGGACTATGAGCCTCCTCCAGTTAAGTGGAGGGTTTTGCCATAATCTCCACGCTTGGCAGGCGGGTTGGAGATCGCAGATTAAAAGGTTACTGTATCAGAGAGCGCTACTGCCCGTTCCCTGTTCAATTTGTAGTCCCTAAGTCGCCTCTTACGACACCCACGGGAAGAGTAGGGTTTAATAAGGGAATAAGGGCGATATTATTGATAAAATACGACTTCTTCCTATAGGTTTCAATTTCAAATTAGGCAGGAAATAAATAAGAAATAAAAATTAAGTTATTGGCCTTGATTCGGGAAGTCATGCTCTAATTCTCATTTTAAAATCCAGCTAGCCTTTTCGTTTTTATGACCAATGAAAGAGAGGTGATGATTGATGATTTAGATGAACGAATGATAGAATTATGAATGAATGATAATTTTAAATAAGGGCTGTCAGATAAAGAGATTTTTAAGTCGGATGTTTTACGTGCTCTCTAAAATTGTACAATCAACGCGTCCAAAAGGTTCAAATTCAATATTTGACAGTTCTAATATTAAGATGGCCATCTCCTGTACCTTTGTGATCGTGAAAAGGACTGACGAACTTAAATTAAGGATTAGAGCGTGACTGTGTGAATCGCTACCATTGATTACCGAGCATACACTGTAGAAAAAACCGCTACTTGTAAAAATGTAAGAGCATACACTGTAGAAAAAACCGCTACTTGTAAAAATGTAAGTAGGTACGCAATAGAACGATGTACTTACATTCAGCATTTCTTGGAGTTCTTTACTGCGTTTTTCTGACGATTTTGTTAAATCTTGCGACTCGAGAACTTTGCCTTTCAGCTCTCGTAACTAAAACATAATAAAGGTACAGATCTGAAAAATGCATCTGTAAGGGAAATAAAACGGTTCGACTGTTAGAGAAAAGGTTGTGTAAATTAGAGTAGTATTTTTTCAGTGTGTTTTGTATTGTACGATCAAGTCAGTGAGAAGATGTGCCTAAAACGAGCTTTACACTTCTTTGTGTATCCGATGCAGCAATAAACATTAAAAAGAAATCTACTATGTAAAACTGAATGTTTGTCCTTTTATAACTAGAGAACCTCTGCACCGATTTCGATGGGGTTTCTACCAATCTATAGAAGAGATTACTGACTTTTTGAAATAAAGAAAAAATAATATTTCATTTAAAATCTTTTTTGCGAGTATGGCGATTGTCATATATGTTACAGTCCCGGGCGTAGCCGGGTAGAAAAGCTAGTAAATAAATAAATACATATTTCGAACACTGCGTTTATTTCTCCTTTTCTGGTTTTTATTACAAAGCGCGCTATAGTTGGGTTATTATAGGATGGGTTCTGACACTTTCAAAAATTTTTATACGACGACGTTAACAACTTTTATTAACAATTTTCAGTTTAAAAACCATAATAGCTAAAATATTTTAAAAAAGTAACTTCACCTCTTATTTTATCTTAATAACTTAATAAATAAATAAATAAACGAATTAATATTAATAAGTTTTTAAAATTTTAATGTCGGAGCTCATCCTATAGTAACCCATGTATAGTGGCATATTTTTCAATAAATATTTTTTTTGTTAGTGGGAGACCCCACAACTTCCTCGAATAGAAAATGGCGCCATCTATAGTTACCTTCTGCAGCAGCTGCGCAAGCTGTTTGTCCTTCTTCTGCTGCTTTTCTATGATCTGGCGGTTCTCGGCGCGCAACTTGTTGAGGTGGCCTTGGATATTGGACAGCTCGCGAGAGAGACTCTTCATCTAGAAACAGAAAAAAATAACAATATAACAAGAAACCTAATATGTCTAAATATTAAATGTATTTGAAAGTTGAAAGAAAAAAAATCGCAAAGGGATAAAGTTGGCGAAATGAAACTATTAGTATGCGGATGTTGAATAGTGGGCAAAAGGATCATAATAAAATTGTACCAAGATGTTTGAAAGTTGGCTAACAGAGAAAGTTGGCAAAGGGAACACACACCAAAGCTACATTAATTCTGTGCCTATAGGTAACTAAATTTAAAATTTTGTATATTTAAAAAAGTCAAAGCTTCACTAAAAAATTTAATATCAGCCATATATTCATTTATATTTTCTTTTTCAGGCCATTATATCTTGTTCTGCGCCTGCGCTTTAGATGCACAGCTGAGCCAGACGTGGACTTGAACCACTTCCACTACACGTCCAGATATACAAATTATTTTAGATTATTCATCAGAAGATCTATGTTTTACAATATTAGAGTCTAAGATAGTATTACCTCACTGTCCAAAGAGACGTTTTCCTCGGTCAAACGCTGCAAGGCCACGCGGACGTTGCCAAGCTTAACGGAAACAGCCGCGTTTTCTTTCTCTGCTTCCAGATTATTGCCCTTCTGCTGTTCGCAGAATGCCTGAAGCTCGCGACACTGCTCTGCTATCTTAAAGGCTTCTCTGTCTAATACTACATAGTCCTGAAAAGAAAGTTTGTTATTGCCAATTAGTATCCTCGTATCTGTTTTGATAATACATTTTGTTAAAAATATCTATCAACCTGCCAAACAATACGAAACGTGTGTGTTTTTGAAGGGGTATGCGCTCAACTTTTTTTTCGTGAAATTTTATTATTAGAATATTTTTTTTCTGAGTCCTAACTCAGACAATGATGTGTATTACATATTAAGCATACTATAAAGATGAAAAAAAGAATAATAAATAAAAAAAAATACCAACTTTGAAAAAAGACAAAGTCACTAAAAATGTATTTATTTTATATATATATATATATATAAAATAAATACATATATAATAATATATATATATATATATATAATAAATATGTACATCTTTAGTGACTTTGTTTTTTTTTCTTTTTTCTTTATATATTAGGTCCTTACATATGAAATTGGCGTTTTGTCGTACTGGCCACTTTGATCACAAATTTCTCCTATTTGGTTAGGAATTCGAAATTCAAATTTATACAGCTATTTCCACATGTAGTTGTGTTTCGTAAACCGTCATTCATTTGTTTTTTTACTTATCTTTTTTCTGTTTGCATCGCTCGATTTACAAAATGGAAAATTTGAAATATCGCGTTATTTACGAGTACGAGTTCCACCGTGGCACCAGTGCTGCGGAAACGGCTCGAAGGGTTAATGATGTGTATGGCGGTTGTGTCGCAAAAGAAAACACAGTGCGTTTTTGGTTCCAACGTTTTCGTTCTGAAAATTTCGACCTGCAAAACAAGCCCCGTGGACGGCCGGAGACCCAAGTTGATAATGAAGCATTGAAGGCTATTGTGGAAGCGGATCCATCGCAAACCACGTCCGAGTTAGCTGCAGGCTTCGGTGTTAGTGATAAAACTGTTTTAATCCACTTGAAGCAAATTGGGAAGATTAAAAAACTTGAAAGGTGGGTTCCTCACGAATTGAGTGAAGCAAACCGGCAAACGCGCGTCAACTGCTGCGTTACATTACTTGACCGGCACAATAACGAAGGGATTTTAAATCGAATCATTACCTGTGATGAAAAGTGGATTCTCTACGATAATCGGAAGCGCTCATCGCAATGGCTGGACCCTGGCAAGCCAGCCAAAGCCTGCTCCAAGCGAAAATTGACCAATAAAAAGTTACTTGTAAGCGTTTGGTGGACTAGCGCCGGTGTCGTTCATTACAGTTTTCTCAAATCTGGCCAGACGATTACGGCAGATGACTATTGTCAGCAATTGCAAACCATGATGGAAAAGCTAGCTGGTAAACAACCGAGGCTGGTCAATCGCTCTACGCCACTGCTGCTTCACGACAACGCTAGACCACACACTGCACAACAGACGGCTAGCAAATTAGAAGAGCTTCAATTGGAATGTCTAAGGCATCCACCGTACTCCCCGGACCTTGCTCCAACAGATTACCATTTTTTTCGAAATTTGGATAACTTCTTGCAAGGGAAAAAATTCAACTCAGATGGGGCAGTCCAAATCGCCTTCAAAGATTTTATTGATTCCCGTCCGAATGGTTTTTTTAGTAAAGGGATCAATGAACTACCTATGAGATGGCAAAAGTGCATAGATTACAATGGCTCATACTTTGATTAAATAAATATACTATATAAAAATTTTTCGACTTTTTGTTCCTCCCATACAAAACGCCAATTTCATATGTAAGGACCTAATATATATAGTAGTGTATATTAGTATGCCCAGCGCCCCATTATAGTAAAAAGGTTTTTTAAAAATGGGCCGCCCCAATAATGGGGCGCTGGGCATGCTATAAAGAAGAAGAAAAAAAGAAGAAGAATAAATAAAAAAATACCAACTTTGAAAAAAGAAAAAGTTACTCAAAATGTATTTAAATTCAAAATTATTTGCCGTTTCAAAAATGGAGCATTGAGCGTATATGGGTATACAAATAAAGATGGAATCTATTGTTTTAAACTTGGTCTTAAATATTATTGCTCAGCTTGCTTTGAGTCAAGTAGTGACTTTTTAAATACCTATCAAGATCACGTAGCTTTTTCTATTACTAGAACCCATTAAGAGGCTACCCTATGCGAACACTAGCGCCACATCGAGAAAAAATCATAACTTAATGAAAACACAAAATATATAATATAAAATCTGTACGATCAATTTGAAGCTTAGGAATTTTAGTATTTTAAGAAATTTTATATTACCTTTATATGTTGTAGTAAGAGATAGCAAATTTGCTAAAAACGGCCTATCGCTATCTGTAAGTACAATTAACCATAGTTTACTAATCAAAACAGTTCTACGAGGAGGGATCAAAAAGTAGCGAGAACGACATACTCCTTGGTAAGAAAAAAAAATACTGGCAGGCATAGCTCAGATACATATTTGTAATATTAATAAAGAAAAAAAAATCTTCGATTCTCTTTTGTTTTTTTCTGAATGTAGTCATTTGTTTGCTTCGTGTCGGAACGTGTTCTCGAAAATGGAGAAAAATGAAGTGCGAGCCGTTATTAAATACCCCTGTTTAAAAAAGTTAACGACTCAAGAGATTCATTGCGATTTGGAGGCAACATTAGGAGAGTCTGCTCCGCCGTATTCTACTGTCGCAAGGTGGGCATCTCAATTTCGAGTAGGGAGAACGAGCACGGAAGACGAACATCGTTGCGGCCGTCCATCGACGTCAATCACCCAAGAAAATGTTGCGAAAGTCGAGAAAATTGTATTGAGCGATCGAAGAGTTACCATCCGATACTTAATTCAAGAAACGGGCATTTCATATGGAAGTATTCAATCCATATTGAGACAATCTTTGAATATGAGAAAAGTCTCCGCAAGATGGGTGCCGGAATGTTAACCGACAGTCAGAAACAAAATCGACTTGACATTTCGAAGATATTGTTGGACAAGTTTCAAGAAGATTCTGAGAACTTTTTGTCTCGTTTCGTAACAATAGACGAAACAGCAATCTTCGCAATGGAAACGGCCATCATCACCGACCCCGAAGAAGTTTCGTGCCGTGGCATCGGCTGGCAAGGTTATGGCCTCAATATTTTGGGACTCAGAAGGGATATTGTTGATTGATTACCTGGAGCGTGGAACCACTATTACAGGCCAATATTATGCAGCTTTAATTCCCAAGTTGAGGAATGCCATCAAAGAGAAAAGGAGAGGGAAACTTCGAAGGGGCGTGCTGTTTCATCACGACAACGCACCCGCGCACAGGTCGGCAGTTGCGATGGCTGCCATTCAGCAAGCTGGCTTCGAATTGGTTGACCACCCCCCTTATTCACCAGATCTGGCGCCTAGCGATTTTTATCTGTTCCCCAAATTGAAAGAAAACTCAAGGGGAAACAGGTACGAAGACGATAACGAGGTGATGGATGCCGTGGAGAGCTTTTTGCAGGACCAAGACAAAACTTTTTTTTTTAAAGGGATTGAAGCCTTGGAAAAGCGCTGGACTTGGTGTGTAGAGAGACTCGGAGACTAACTATGTAGAAAAATAAATTATTAAGTTATCAATAGTCATTATATTCTATTTCATTCTCACTACTTTTTTATCCCTCCTCGTAAAAATACAACAAGACTTCGACTTAGACGTCCAGATTTTTGATATTTTGTGTTTTCACCAAGTTATGATTTTTATCGATGTGGCGCTAGTGTTCACATGAGGTAGCCCCTTAAAAGTCGTCGCATCTGATCAAGTGTGACTGAGGCGAAACGTGATGATCACATGTATAAATGCGATGCTGGTGGATTTTTCTTATTTCCAATACCACAGCTAACACAAATATTTCTGACGCGCGTCGCCTCGCGCTACGCGATCGTCTTTTGTTCCTCTGAGAGCTAAAACTAAGAGCGCCATCATCATAAAACTAAAACTAAGAGACGACAGATGATTTACAGACTACAGAGTAGTGATGGGACTCGAATCACGATTGATTCGAATGAAGGCAATTCAAGTTCGATTCGAATGAGATTTTATGTCGATTCGAATCACGTCTTCATTCGAATCAACACCCTGATTCGAATCAGTTTTTGTGATTCAAATTGTTCATTGGCAGGCAAGTCTACCTTAGAGGCTGAGCAATTAGAATTCTTTCAAGGTTTTTACTTTGATATAATTAAAAATAAAATACTTTTTGGTAAATAAGCATTCTTTCACACTCTAAAGTATTCTCTTACAAAGTATTCTAATCTTTATATGTATTAGGTATTCATGTTGTAAGCCATATTTATTCGAATCGATTCGAATCAATCATCATATTGTAGGCGAGTAAGTGCGTAGTGGGCTCGCGTGTATGCCTGAGGGATGATAAAATAATACAACGAAATACTTTTGTAAATGTTTCGTCTATTACACCAGTAACAAGCATTAGACATTTACTCGTCAATTACTTATAAAATAACACGGATTTAACAAGATTTTAATATGGGACAAAACAATGGACGTGCACACAGAACGAGGAGCTGAATTCGAGAGGAAGCGAGACAGCGAGAGAGAGCTGTCAACGAAATGTCACATGTCATGCCTGACAGTTCCAACGTACAGCGTACACGATCAATATTTCTAACACATATTGTGATTCAAATCATCATACTGATTCGAATAATCGGTTGATTCGAGTTGAAGATTCGAATTAAACCAGGGTGATTCGAGTCCCATCACTAGGTACTACAGAGTTACTTTCAGATATGTAATATTAGCATAAGAAATAGTATTATTAAGGAGAGGACCTACCTCTTTAATGTGCCTGATGTCTTTGTCTCTGTTGCGAAGGTTTTCAACGGCACCCGTCCACATTTTCATCATTACTTTTCTCTGTTCTATCCCTTCTAGCACCTGACATATATCGATAAAATTGTATTAAAAACAACCAATAAAAGTATTATAACAGATTGAGTAAACTAAAATCTAATCACGATGCTGTATCGCTCAGGTTGCTAAAGGAGCGAGTGTTAGTTGGCTTAGATACAAATTCTGAACAGCAATTTTTTCCAGGCAATCTAAGACTCGGTATATACGCACACACCTAAACGAAGGAGAGCCGATCTTTGTGTCGATTAGTACTTCTAGGGACTGGTAGCCGGCTTATCGCCAATGTGGCATAAACCCAAGTCTCTTAACCATTTAGTTTATATTATATGACACCTACAGGAAGATATTATTAGTTTATAATCGAATTCATTCACCTGATGAGATATCCTCTCGCACGCCCTCTCCTCCGCGGACAAATTGGACATGAGGTGCGTGAGCCGCTCGTGGGTCTGGTCATGTTCCACCTTCAGCTTCTGCCTTTGGTAATCCAATGCCTGCCAGAAAGTAAAAAAATATATAGTTTAATGTAGTTAAATTATTAAAACTGTCGTGAGACCCTGATGAAGCAACTCTGTTAGGACCAAAACTAGTCGGCCAACAAACAAAGTAATCGTGAGTAGACCGAATCAATTAATTAAAGGAGATGCAGGTTCGAGTCCTGTCCAAGATCGACAAAATTTTTCATTTTCTGCTTTATAAAATTATGAATTACCGTGAATACAATGAAGACTAGGTGTGTCTTTGGTGATGGTGTTTGTGGTGGTTTGGCAATTTTTATCTGTTTCTAATCTATTCTTGAGGCAGGCATTAGTGGTGTGTTTTCGATGAATGGTCATATCTAAAAGTAGGTGTGTCGTATAGTGCATTTAGGTAAGAAAGGTGATTGGCATTGGCATGTATAGGCATGTTTTTTTCGCTGTCTCTTACAGAACCCCTGACATTACTGCTCAGCATGTGACATAAACAACAGCTGTAGACGCTGTAGTACCTTGAACTTAGACAGGTCTTGTTTGGTGAACTGATCAATGGCGTCGATGTCGCCAGCTTTGCGCTCGATGGCCGCCCTCCACTCCTGAAGGGCGACGCGTTCACCACATACTTCACTCTTAAGACTGTCCGCTCGTTTAAGCAATTTCGCAATTGTACCTGAATAATAAATTAGCTGTAAATATTGCTGGTTACACTGTAATATCTCTGGTTTAAACAACTCACTTAATATTTACTTAAGGGTTGCGAGTGATAATCTAAAGCTATAGTCCCCAAAACTTGCTCTTATATATCCCTAAGCACTTGTGGAGTGAGATGCAGCAACTATTATTTAAAATAAAACTAAAACAAGTTAAGAGAGACTGTTGCTTTTTGTAGTTTCTGTAATGTAAATAGTTTAGTTCATACAGTTCTTAATAACCAAAATGTATAGTAAGTACTTACTTATCAAGATACTCCCTATTAAAAATAAAGTGAATAAAACATAATAAAATAAAAACAACTGTTGCTTGGTTTCTGTTCTTAATAAGATAAATTTATTTTATTTATTTATTTTATTTTATTTATATTAGGGAAACTTACAGCTTAGATAGTACCTAATATCGTTACTATAGCTAAGATATAATACTTGAGTAAATTACAAGCTTCCGCCTATAGTAGGTACCTTGATATCTGTCCACATGATTGCCAAGGTCTTTAGACTTTTTGTGACAATCAATAATATCCCGTTCAAAACTTTCAGCATCATTGCTTGCTAGTTGTCGTAGCTTCACCTCTTGCTCCAACTGATGCTTTTGGGCAAAGAGAATGCGCTGAAAAAACGTGTGACGGTAATTAAAGATTAAATTTATAAAAAAATGTAAAAATTAAGTAAAAAAAATAAATATGCATTGCTTATATATTATATGTTTCAATTTCTTGAGAGTTCCAATAAAGGGCAAAAATATACATTCATTCATACTCATAAAGTATCACTAAAAATATTTCTTTCAACCTTTTCAACTACAGTTAATATTACTTAATGCTGTACCACTAATAATCACACTTCACATCATACTAATATTATAAATGTGAAAGTATATTTGGATATTTAGATGTATGGATGTTTTTTCCGTTTTCACGTATTAACTACTGAACGGATTTCGATGGAAGTTGAAAGTAGAGATAGTTTGTAGCCTAGATGTGTTAACAAGATACTTTTTGCGGGAAAAAGTCCCACGAGAAAATTTTACATAACGCGAGCGTAGTCACGGGCGGACTGCTATTTGTACCAGTGACTTTCAATGGAATCCGGCAATAATGTAAACAAACCAATTTAAATGTGATTACTCCGTAATTACTTCCATTTGAATTTCAATCCTGATCATATTCACATTTCAAGGAACCATACATTCTTCTTACAATCATTTCGCCCCTTATTCAATTCTTTATGATAGTTATTTAAAAAAAAAATACTCGGGACTACAAAACTTTCAATAATTTGTAAAACTGCCATATTAATGTTTTACTTATCAAAGTCTTGTTTGTCTTTGGAAAGTTAATGTCAAAAAATTATCTTGTTTACATTATTGCCGGATTCTATTAAAAGGCACCTTTAGTAACTTATAGTTGGCGAGTATCTACCTACCTAACTACTTATTTATTAATTGAATACTAAGAAATACTTACTATATTCTCCTGGTACTCAGTTACGACATTCTCCTTATACTTATTAAGATCCTGGCGCTTTTGGTTTTGGAGAATGAGATCTTCTTTCAGACGTTGAATTTCATTTTGCCTATACAGAAGAAAACATGTATTTGGATAACTCCGAACAGGAATATGGTCTATAAAATGGAATTTAATGACACGTGTAAACAATTCATGAGTACCTGTCTATCAGAATATTTTCCAGTGTTTGATTTTCAGGGTTAGCGAGTGGAATCCTCGTGCCTTGATTCCATCCTAACTCCTCCAAAAGCTTTTCCATAAAACGAGGTTTCTGAGTTTGTACACTCATAGCGTAGTAATCTACTCGCACTACACCATACGTATTAAATAAATTACAAAATAAAAGTAACTAAAGCAACGTGAAACTATTAGATCAATAAAAAGTCGCATCCTCAACAAACAAACATTCAGCCATTATTCAAAACAAAAGACAGCTGATTTAAGTGACGTAGGCGTAGGGCAGAATAAATCGAAAAACCGATAATTTACAAAAAACGGTTATAAAAATCTAAATCAGTATCTAAAAAAGTTGACGATACTAATAGGAAACGATTAATTTAATACAAGCACATAAACACAATAAATAACATGAATATAATAAATTATTTAAGTATTTGATATTGTTATCAAACGGCTCCTGGCTTGGCGATGAATGGACGATGATATGATTTTTTTGAAACAGTGCCAAGATCTCCATAGGTATGTACGAGCAATTCTCCAAAAATAACTTATCGGAGCTTTAGTTTCATGTGCTCGTGTTAGTAAGCGTACGGTGTTTAAAGTTGTTGAACTTTATTAAAACGTAGTGATGAGTGGTGATGCAGCATCTTTACCTTGCCCAATATGTTCGCATACGGCCTTTGATTCTGTGCAATCTCTAAGAGACAGGTTGATAGCTGTTTCAACAAACAAAATCTTATGTCCTGTTTGCCAAGAAGAAGTGGTTGGATTAGATAAGCTTACAATACATTTATTTAGTCATGTGCAAATTATACCAAATAATGTAAAAGTGAATTTAGAAAATACTAAATGTAAACCAAACCAGGAAAACCAAACAGTAGTTAAAGTACAGCCAAAGAAATCTAAGCCATCCACGGTTAAAAATAAAATCACGATTGCGCCAAACACGCCTGTTAAATTTGTAAAGATATATCCAAAGCTGCCAGTGATATCTTTAAATACTGTGCCTATTGTAGAAATATCGCGGAACCAGCCAATAGAAGAATGTGTATCAACCGTAGGAAAATCTATTTTTGTTCCGACGGTAAAAACAGAAACGCCATCTGCTCAAACCAATACAACATGCAACGTTTGTGATCTACAGTTCGTTGATGCAAACATTTTGAAAATGCATAGGTGCCTTATTCATAATATTGATGAAAACTCTAATGTAAATTCTACTCGTTATCATTGTCATATATGCCCTAAACATTTCAAGATGAGAGGTTCCCTTATGGTGCATTTGAGAGTGGCGCATTTTGGATTTTCATCTAATGACAGTGACTCAAACGCAGAAAAAAGTATGGAAGGAAATATCACCAATCAAGGATCGGATGATAAGCTAGTCGAGAGAAATTATAATAAACAGTGGCAATGTGATGTATGCCAAAAATGTTTTACGACGAAATACTTCCTGAAGAAGCATAAACGATTGCATACAGGTTAAAAAAATTGGTGTAGGTAATTTATACTAACAAAAATAACCTACTTATAACGACAAAATATTTTTTTCTGTCACGATAGTGGCAATTATCACTGCAGCACGGACTCTTAACGATACTGACTTTTAACAAGAGTCTAACAGGGCTTTCTTTAAACATACCTTTAAGTTATTTTTGTTTTATCTGAGGAAGTTTAATTTATAAATATTCAAATTAATTCCAGGTGAAACACCATATGCGTGTACGCAATGCAACAAGACGTTTACATTTCAACAGTCATATCACAAGCACCTGTTGTACCATAATGACGAGAAGCCTCACGTGTGCAACTATTGTGGTCGTGCTTTCAAGGAGCTGTCTACATTGCATAATCATCAACGTATCCACACAGGTGAAAAGCCTTTTTCCTGTGAAACTTGTGGTAAGCTATGTTTTTAAAATGTTAGTTTCTTCAACAAAAGGCTTTATGAGATAAAGATAATAGACGAATAAAAAAACTAAGTGTCCAACTGCATGAATTCAAAAAATAGGAAATATAATTTCATATAATTATATACATTTTCATACATTTATAGCAGGATTATTATGACTTAAATATTAATAAAGAACCTAAAAATTTCAGGCAAATGCTTCCGTCAACGAGTGTCTTACTTAGTTCATCGAAGAATTCACACTGGAGTTATGCCTTACAAGTGTACAGCCTGTGAGAAAAGTTTTCGTTATAAGGTACGGATTAAGAATGCAGTTAATTTTACGAAATAAATGAGAGTAGGTCCAGGGCACGGAGACAAACTTGTCTCCGTGGTCCAGGGCCTGTTTAAATTCTTAATGTATCTTGCAGGTATCACAAAGGACTCATAAATGTCAAGCGCAACCACCAGGAACCGTAGTACGCCAGACAGGTGACCTTGTAGAAAAATTAAAGAAAAAACACGGCGATGCAGATGAAACATTGACTAAAAATGAAGGGGATACTGAAAAAGATAGTGCACCAAAAGAATCACCAGCTGATGACCAAATTATTTCTGTCCAACAAAATGTAATTAATTCAACGTCGTTTCCTGAGATATCTGAAGCAAACGCAGAATTAGTTCGAAGAGGAGCAAATTTATCTCTTGAAGATATTGTATCAGATAATTTCTCATTAATAGCTGAAGCATTTATGAACAATCAGACTGATGAATACCCAAGCACTAGTTATCATCGAGACAACTGCGAAACTGATAACACGACATGCACATCCAATGCTACCTACATTTCAAATATAGAAGATTTAATTGATCCTGTTACTCCCAACGCTGATAAAAATATCCCATCACCATCAGACATTTTTAAAAAATTATGCCTTTCTAAAGATGACGACGATTATATCAACATGTTGAATGTAGAAGAAACAAAACACTACGATGCAAAAGAATTTGACGTAATATTTCTGTAATTTAATTAATTAATTAATACCGTTTCAATAAAATACTTACAAAATAATTTCAAATGGTATATAATTTCAGACAGAAAAATACAATACAAAAGATACATCTTATCAACATCAGCAGCTCATATACATTCCTACCCCAACGAGTGGCTCGAACGTACGAGGGCTGCTATTTATGTATCCGGAATAACAAAAAATAACAAACATCTATAACCAAATATACTTTTATTGCTTTTCAAAATATTCCCCGTGATGATCGATGCATTTTTTCATACGTTGAAACCAACTTTCGTAGCATTTTTTCCATTCTGTATCGGGTATCTCCAAAACGTGCATTTTGAAAGCATCAACGGCTTCTTCCCGGGTCGAAAATCGGTGTCCACGTAATTTGTTCTTCACGCTTGGGAATAAATAAAAGTCGTTGAGTGCCAATTCGGGACTGTACGGCGAATGACCCGTCAATTCGATCATTTGACTATTTAAATACTCCGTTGTTGTGGCCGAGGTGTGGCAGCTGGCGTTATCTAGGTGAAGGATTATTCTTCGTTGTCGATTGTTCTTGCGTATTTCTCCAAAGACTTCTGGCAAGCAAATGGTGGTGTACAATTCAGAATTAACCGTTTTACGATTCTCTAGTGGTACTGTAGCCACATGTCCACTGATACCAAAAAAGCAGGCAACCATTTGCTTCAAAGTGCTTTTTGCACGAACAACTTTAGTTGGGTTTGGCTCATTTTGGAACACCCAAACCGTTGACTGCTGTTTAGTTTCGGGATCATACGCATATATCCAAGATTCGTCTCCTGTGTAGATATTATGAACAGCTTTTGATGTACCACATTTGTATTTTTCTATCATTTTTTTGCCCAATCAACACGAGCCTGTTTTTGTTTAACTGTTAAGTTGTGCGGGATCCAACGAGAACAATTTTTTTTTACAGCCAAATGTTCGTGTAATATTTTATAAATACTCGTCATACTAATGCCCAGAAATGCCTCTATCTCGCGATATGTAACATCACGGTTGCCTTATTAGTTCGCGCACAGCATCAATATTTTGTGGTACAACAGCCGATTTAGGGCGACCTTCTTTAAAATCGTCCGCAAGCATACGTCGACCACGATTAAACTCACTGAACCAGTGATACACAGTGGTTTTCGATGGGGCTTCCTCCCCAAAAGTCGACAAAAGTTGATCCACGCACTGTTTTTGAGTTAATCCACGCCGAAAGTCGCAATAAATCATAGCACGAAAATTTTCACGAGTCAAATCCATGGTGATGATAGACAATGAATTTAAAAAATGGCGCCACAATGTAAAAACAATTGACAGATGAATGAAACAAACTTTAATTTACAGCCAAAGAGTTCTATTTTTAAATGTTATAATTTCTTTTTAAATATTGTTTATGTAAGTGGCCAGTTCCGGATACATAAATAGCAGCCCTTGTAGGTACCCTGAATTAGGGCAATCAGGTCACGCTAGCCTAGCTAGCGGGTTGGTTGATTTCACATAACCTTTGAATTTATTCGCAGGAGTGTGCAGGTTTCAATTTTGATTCTGATTTTAATTAAGTTACTACCTACGTGCATTTAATTTCTATTGGAAATCTACATAACGTTCGAAGAACGCTTCGAGTGAAGAACGGCATTTAAAAAAACCGGTGTTTGTCGCAAAAACCGATAAAATTACAAAATACTGTTCATTACTACGGTAAACTTCGTGGTTTCGACCAATCACGGCAGTTGTGAATTGGTAAGCGTGCCTTTGCGTGTGTTGTCAGAAAAAAATACAAAGAGCAACCAGCTGTTTTTGTTCTTGACTGTGTGCTTGAAAATCAGTGGAAAATCTAGTATGGATCAAAATTGAATAGTGTCATATCACCTCAGCAGTGACAATTTGTGGACTACATGTGAATTTTAATAATTCTATAAAATTTACGTAGAGTAGCAGCAATAATCGATTGAAGGTTTGTCATACACCACTCCCGATAACTGTGCTACGATTTCAGTTACTTATTACGCCTTATTTTGCTCTTGCGATGTGTGTAAATTAGGCCAACGAGGCTAGTGTCTGTTGATTGCTGGAGAACTGCTAAAATAGGTAAGTCTTTGTTTAGAATGCTTAGCAATTATAAATATTGATTACGCAGATATTGCGTCCCGTTGGTAACGCCAGAACAGCCTATTTAGCGAGAAGGTCACGATGCAACTTCGTGGCTTCGATTCGAGTCACTTCCTCGTTTTTACAGTCAATGTACGTTTAATACCTACGTATTGTGATATTCGTGGGACTATCCAACAATTTATTGCAATAATTTTGTTATTTTATTAGGCAAATTCCTTTGTCTTGAAAAAATACCAGTGATGGTGATTCAGTAGGTACATGTAGAAATCTATTGTCTACTAAACAAATTTTGCCAGTGCATAATGCATATCAATATACCTGAGTTATTATTTTTTATATAAAAAAACACAAGTACATAATGAATATAGAAGTAGGTATTATATGTCTGAATGTGTTTTTCACTCATACTCATTAAACTCAGGTTGATTGCCACGAGAGATGGAAATATTTATAAAAAATATTTTTTTTTTTGTTATTTTTTGTTTTGTATTTTGGAACAGCTCATCTTCTTCAATATCCTAAACATTTTGTGTGGCTAAACTGTATCTTATTAGCCCACGCTTTGGGGGTTCGTAATTTTTTGGTAAAGAGATCTATATTTATGGAACATTTGTGCAAAGTTTCAAGTTTAGGAAACTTATAGATTTCGAGAAAAAAATATTGAAAATCAATAAATTTTGTTTTTTATAGAGCATTTTTATTTTTTTGTGGATAGTAAGTTCCACTATGTTCATACAGCCAAGTAGAATATATCTTATTGGACTAGGCATTATCTATTTACTAAATACCTAATCAAAATAATTATTATTTTTGAACATAAAAGCTACTAAAAGTCACTCTTGCTGTGATAGAGACTAGCCAAGGCGGGTGCGAGCGTAGCGAGCACGGGAGTTCGGAGCACCTCAACATTAGGTTAGAAGGGGACAGCGGAGGGAGCTAGGTGAACGAAGCGAGCTCAGCTCCCTCCGACATTCCCTTCAGGTTAGGATATCCTGTGATCACCCATGCCTGCCTGCAGGCATACCAAGAGCTTGTCACCTAATGTATGGGTTTGGGGGGGGGTCCCTTAGCTACCCACTCTGAAATGTAGAGGGAGGGTGGTACCGGGAGGTAGCCCCCCCTCCCTCCCCCTCACCAAAAATGCAATATTGTGGGCTAATAAAGTACAGTTTTACCATTTTTGTTATATTTATGCAGTTTCAATCACTAGACATCAGACTGAAAAAAACAGCTAGTGCCCAATGCCCTTAATTTAGATTATCAGTCATTCAAAACATAATTTGTTCATTCCTTATCACTTTTATGATTTAGAGAAACTAAAAGTAGGTAGATAACTTTTCTTTCCATTAATTCATGTTTTGTGAATATTTCTGAAAGGTACACAATGAGTAGCATGGTTACATATTGATAAAGACTAAAATCAATATGTTGTTTGGCAACTAAATATTTTTATAAGGTTTAGAAAATACTAGCGGTCCGCCCGCGGCTACGCTCGTGCTATGTAAGATTTTCCCGTGGGAATAAGACTTTTCCCGGTAAAAAGTATCCTATGTGTTAATCCAGGTTACAAACTATCTTCATTTAAAATTTCGTCTAAATCCGTCCAGTAGTTTAGGCGTGAAAGCGGAACAAACATCTAAACATCCAAATATATTTTCACATAATATTTTATAATATTAGTGTGATTAGAATAGGTACGCTTGTTTCCAAAACAGCACTTGTCCAAAACATGATTTTCATAAAAAAAAAACTTCTTTTGCTGAATATTTTTAAGGGGATGACTGGTACCTAATCATTAGAATTGAAAAAAAAAATAGAAGGGGCCTCCGCTCCGCGGGAAGGGAACCTAAAGATTCCCCTCCACGGAGTTCTCCCCCCCCCCGTCTGATGTTCCTCGGTAGTGCTCCCACACTCCCTTAGTGTGGGATCCTCCGGATCGCATGGTGTCACCGAACTCGCCCATTGAGGCGGTCCAATAGGTCGGTCCTCACACCGCTATTCCTCTAGGAGACCACCGAGGAGCACTGGTTTTACTGGTGCCCCGGCAGCGTCGACCCCTCGAATCTTCCCGATGCCCTACAGAGTCTAATTATGTTCCCTATTGTAATATCTCTTAATTGTTCCCATCGATCCTATCGGTTCCCAGTATCTCCCATCTTGGTAGAGAATAACATAGGGCATTCCGCGATTAGGTGAATGCTCGTCTCTTCTTCCCCACATTCAGGACATGATGGATGGAGTGAGGTGTCTGTTCAGTGCACTCATTTTTCTTGCATTCTGGTAGTCTTTTGGCCTGCTTTTTATCAATCGCCTCGATGAACAGTTTTGACTGTCGGAGACCTTTTGTCTCTTTCCATCTGGCGTTTGTGTCTGTGGTAATTTTCTTTTTGATCACTCCAGTTGTTATTCTTTGATGTATTGGTAGCCGTGGTTCTGGGCCAGTAAAGGTTTCATCAGCACCCGTTCTGGCCAGTTCATCCGCTATCTCATTACCCTCGGTACCTTGGTGTCCCGGTACCCATGCTAGTGTAATATTTCTTCTCCTCGATAGTAAATTTGGCATAGGAACCCCTAAAAAACAACATAACCTCGAGGTGTTTGGGTTCGTTGAATTTGTTTTGACAAGATTTTTAATTATACGTGATGTCCAGGGTGTCATGATGGAGCCGAAAGGTGGCCATAGAAACTCCTAAAATACACAACACAACCTCGTCGTGTTTGGGCTCGTTGAATTTGTCTTGACAAGATCTATAGTCATAAGTAATGTCCAGGGTCTCATGATGGAGCCGGAAGGTGGCCACCGAAATTCCTCAAATACTCAACATAACCTAGTTGTGTTTGGGCCCGTTGGATTTGTTTTGACTAGATATTTAGTCTCACGTTATATCCAGGGTGTCGTGATGGAGCAGGAAGGTACATAGAAAGAAGTTCCTAAAATACACAACATAATCTTGTCGTGTTTAGGCTCATTGGATTTGTCTTGACTAGATCTTTAGTCATATGTGATGTCCAGGATCTCATAATGGAACCAGAAGCATGGCCAACTTCTAAACTTTGGAACTCTCTCAACGTCGCAACATAACCTTGTCGTATTTGGGCTCATTGGATTTGTCTTAACAAGATCTTTAGTCATATGTGATGTTTAGGGTCTCATGATGGAGCCGAAAGGAAATCTCAACGTAACAACATAATCTCGTCTTACTTGGGATTTTTAGCCTTAGCAATTTAGTCCTACGTGATGTTCATCTTTGACTAAAAAGCACAAAATATTTATAAAGTAAAAAATATTTTTTAACAACACGTTTTAATTATAAAATATTTTTTATTATGATTTTTATTAGTGTAGTACTCTTGTAGGACTTAAAATGAAAAACGTGGGGTGCGTGGAGTAGATTTTGAAGCATAACTGTGTTTCTCAAAAAACTATAGATTAGAATTTAGCCCCTTTATAAAAAAATCATAGACATCTTCTTGGCGAGCGTGGTCCATCTTTCACCTTATAATAATCATAATATAAATCTTAAAATTTCCTATCTGTTATTTTATTAGTTCATTTTATTATATTATTGCTAAGTATAAGTTGGACAAAGTAGAACATAATTAATTAAATATTTTTAACTAGAGCGCTCTGCCCGCAATTTATCTCCAAGGTGAACCTTTTTAGCACAAAAATTAAGTTTTTAAGTTGACGTCCAGCAATACAACTTATCACGGCATTCAATTCCATGCAGTATAAACAATAAGTAATGCGTGATGCGCGAATAAACATACAGACAGACAAAAAATCTAAAAATAATTATTAAGCCACTGTCTCCTATTCCAAGCCTATATTTTGAGATGGTTACCCCGTTCATTCGGCGAACACGTCCGATTCGCCCGAATTCTATCGCCGTCTCGCTCACTCATCCCCCACTTCTCCCTCCATAGTCCCAACCAGCAGCCAGTTATCACCATAAGATATTGTTTACAAACCCTGTCATGCATTTTACATAGTTTACAAAATTATACTGATTTTGTTTAAAATACCTAAGTAATGCATAAATATATTTTTTTAGATAGGTAAAATACCTACTACATACACAACAATATTATATTATTGAAAATGATATCACCCTGCATAGTATTTAAGGACTGTCCAGTTTTCTGTGCATTGTGTTAATAATTAAATAAATATTAACACAATGTTACGTAAAACCAAAGTGCCTACTGGGATTGTAAATATTTTGCAGTTTTGGTATGGCAATCAGTTGAACCAGGTTAAATGGGGCGATAATCTATCTGACAGTTATAGACTAACGTGCGGTGTAAGACAGGGCGGGCTGACCTCTACTGTATTGTTCAACCTGTACATTGACCAGCTGATCGGGGAGCTGTGCAGCACCAGGGCTGGCTGTCACGTTGGTGGACAAAACCTCAATAACTTGAGCTACGCCGATGACACGGTGCTGCTCAGCCCTTCGGCCACTGGTCTAAGGAAATTACTGCAGATATGTGAAAGGCATTGCATTTTTTAACATATTATGCTGTCTGATAATCTGAAGGATGATCTTGACCTTGAAAGACAGACGTAGCATTGCTTGTAAGAGTAATATGCTAGCTCGTAGATTTTGTTATTGTTCGAAAGAAGTTAAAGTTACTCTCTTCCAGGCTTACTGTCGGACGTTCTACACTGGCCAGCTGTGGTACGAATTCACGAAGAGAGCTTACCACTCTCTTCGTGTCCAATACAATAATGCTTTCAGGGCCATGTTACAACTGCCATGGCGGTGTAGTGCGTCCGGCATGTTTGCCGGGAATAGGGTTGATGACTTCTATGCAGTAATAAGAAAAACTTTTGCTTCCTTTCATGATAGACTTAGGCTAAGTGCAAACCCGATTGTATCGGTTGTATACCATACAATTTACAAATTAAGAAAAATAAGTTTTTAAATTTTTTAAACTGTTTCCTTATTCCTTAACCAAATTATGACATTTAATTAAACATGTGACCAAAATGAATTAATTTATAATGTATAATGTCCACATAATAGATCTGTTTTTGTTATTTAATTTATTAGAATGAATTGATTTTGATTATAAAATAATTAATTATTGTTAAATAATTATTATTGTTTTTAACTTTTAATTTAATTTTGTATGGACATATTGTATATTAAATACAGTCTGAGAATAAAGAATATTATTATTAATATTAAATAAATAAAATGCTAAGCTCACTAGCAAATTATTTACCCTTGACCAACTTTTGTATACATTCTTGGATTTTATTCACATATTTATAATACAAAATACATGTTTATATAAATTTATTTATAATCAGTTCATAACATAGATTATTACAGAAATGAGCCTTCTAGGAAATTCTAAATAGGTATGGTGTTGTCAGCTGATCTGCCCACTATCGTCACCCACAATTCTTCGTTTACTGGTTATCTTGACATTTAGGTGCCGCGATAGCTTATCGCGGACTGTGCTGCAGCCATTTTGTTTGCATATGTTTGCTTATATACTGTATCACTGCGCCGCTGTGTCATGCCGCCCGTAACCATTCGTGTTGGTTTGGAGAACTCTCGTGTCTGTTCCAGTTACTCTACTAATACTTCCTAATGGATGAAACTGATGGACAAGTTGAAACTGATGTTAAGTAATTGACACAAATAAAATAAGTTTATCGTTTTGGTAGGTATCCATCCACTTTGTTGTAGAGACATACCTATAGGTATAATAATACATTATTAAATTTAGATGTATGTGTAGTTCTTTTGATTAAACCAAAGATTTGGTACCAGTACCAGAGATAATTTATTTGGTACTTACTTACGCCTTGTTCGTATCTAATCGTTACTGATGCGAGATTCATTTACGATGTTTTAATCAGCTAGGTGTGAAGTGGAAAACCTGTATGTTAAATTAAATTTAATGATCTGTTAAAATTTGTTAAGTACCTACCTGTATCTAGGTATTAGGTACCTTGCGCTGATATAATTTACAAACCAAATAACCAAAAGTTAAATTACGACAAACTACATCTGGGATCGGACTACTTTTTTTTATTTTATAAATCCAAGCTTCTTAGTTTCTGCTATCAACACTAAAAACTTTTGCTCTATCTTTAAAATTGACCGAGTTATAAAGGTTTGAAATTCAAGATAAGGCAGAGAGGCACATACCCACTTGTGACGTCATTTGTTAGTAACACCATATAATCTCCATACAAAAAATCTTTTTTGAAAGAGACACACATATTGAAACTTTAAAAAATCACTGTAAATTCTGTTCTGTTTTTTTCTTTGCGAATCGTCTGCTACTAATCTATATTTTAAAAATAATTCACAAAATATGGTAAATTTAGGAACAGTCCGATCCCCTATTCTAAAAGCTTTTATAACATATTCAACAGGTATGGCAACTGTGCTAGAGGTATTGCTTGAGCTTGGCGCAAGTTACCATGTGCTGTGTCTTACCTTACTTGCAACCAGTTTAAACTATTAAAAAATCACTAAATAATACTATTATTTTCTTGTGCATTCTACAATTCTACATGTCCCAGAGATATCAACCAGCTTTAAAAATACTGTAAAACAAATTGTATCAAATGTGCTGTACCAATCCAAACTGGCAAGTTTCAGTGATTTTACACTATGGCCAGCTTAATTGGATCTGCCTATGTTCTATTTGTGTATGGGTGCTGTGAAGGGGAGGGCTGAGCGGCGGGGGTCTGGTGGACTGGCGGGGGTTGGCAGAGCGTCTACGTCTGTGGTGTGGTATCGATCCGACGAACGCGGCCAGACACCTACATTACATTACGAATTATATTCACACTGTGTTAATAAAATAAACAAAAATAAATAGGTGACACGATGATTGGTTACGTAACTGTTAATAATTAAATTTAAACCTATAGTTTGAAGCGTAAGGCTTACTAATCGGATATCGTAAAATATTCTTCATTGCACAATGGTCACTGAGAAATAATCAAGTAGGTAAGTACCAAGAAGTACCTACTTCTGAGCTGTATTACTCTTCCCTTCTACATAAAATACATGATTGCGTGGGAGATTTCCTTTGTTACAACATCAATCACGGTGTAATTCTGTATTAAATATTCATAAAGGTTGTTGTTGAGAGGATTTAATACACTTTGTCTTAACGGAAATAAATAACCAAGGTGTTATTGAGGGTTATTATCAGCTGCTAATTTAATCTCTCCAAAACACCGCCGGCATGTAGCTAGCGGTCCGCCCGCAGCTACGCTCGCGGTTTTCTCGTGGGAATAAGACTTTTTCCCGTAAAAAGTATCCTATGTGTTAATCCAGGGTACAAACTATATCTATTCCAAATTTCATCCCAATCCGTTCAGTAGTTTTTGCATGAAAGAGTAACATACATCCATACATACAAATTTTCGTGTTTATAATATTAGTCGTAGTAAGGATGAAAGGGTATTCAAATTATTGAAACTTAACAAACTTCACCTTTTTGGTCTCATGAATAAGCTCAGGTTCGCTCATGCTCGGAGTCTCACTAAGTGATAGAATCAGATCTTCTTAGCGAATCGATGGCAAGTCGAAACTTTATATTGTTGTAGCCCAGAATGTGGCCACTTGGACGGCGAATCAGATGATGAGGATGAACAAACCTATTATGAATTAATTTGATGATAAAAATATTTTTGTGCAATACCTATATTTTACGTGTCCCTTACCAAATAAAATATTTATTTATCTTCAGTTTTAATGTCATTCCGGCATGTATATTTCGATTCGCTATAGGTTTTGTCCATAGGTTACTGCACTATATAATATTGCACTTAAAATTGTAATTTTGCCATGACATGAGGCATCGTCGAGATCCATTTTGATGACGTAACGCCGTCCGTCAATATTATTTTATTATATTGCTGATAACGTAATTATTTAAAGAGCAATGTGTGCGCATAATGAGAGCCATCAATAAACTGACGGTTAAACAAACTGGGACAATCGACGAAGTCACGTTTGTTTGGTTATTCTCAAAGCTAACCACAACACCAGCAACTATAACAATAAAATTCGTGGCACGAGTTTCCATTACGACACGAAGACGTAAAATATTCATAGTTAAATACTGTCTTACTCTCCATTTGTCTCAATAAATAACGCAATTGGAAATATGGTTTGGTTGACTAAGTCTCTTGGTTGCTCTAAAGGAAAAGTTAGGTTGCAAAAGCTCCGATTGTGGTTCTGTTGCCTACTGTCCTCACTTTAGCGCCTCTAACATGACCTGTGGCTGTTTTAGGAAGCGAACATTAATATTTAGGCCTTGACGATAATGTCTGTCTGCTAATATTATAAAGAGGAAACCTTTGTATTTTTGTATGTTTGTAACGAATAAACTCAAAAACTGCTGAACCGATTTTAAAAATTCTTTCACCATTAGAATGCTACATTATCCCAGAGTAACATAGGTTTTATTTATTACTAGAAAATTAGGGATTCTTGCAAAAACTTGAGTAACGTGAACCAAGGTGTAAAAAAATTTGCTTAAAAATTTCCTTCATCGCATACGCAGCGGAAACAACAAAATAATGTTCTACAATGGTGTAGGGTAGGTGAAGGGTAGGTGTAGGTTAGGTGTAGGGTGGGTGTTGGGTGGGTGTAGGGTAGTTGTAGGGTAGATGTTGGGTGGGTGTAGGAAAGCTGTAGGGTAGGTGTAAAGCAGGTGTAAGGTAGGCGTAGGGTAGAGGTAGGAAAAATGGCAGGACAATATTTTTCATATGATTTGGGAGGAATTTAATAAAATTGCTTCTTCCTTATGTTACTAGCAAATCTGGACGGTCTCTGTCCAATATTTTCCTAGGAAAATAGCATGTTCATAAGATCTTCCGGCGTGCAGTTGTTTGGGTACGCAGGGCACGACATCAAAATATGTTCCATCGCTTTGGAACAGTTACACACTTGCATTTCAAAAACTATCTGACTATCTAGCTTTGGTCGACCTTTTAAACCTTCCAGCTAAGCCATGGAAACTCATGTGCAGGTGACGGCTTGGAAGAACGGCACTCGTCGCCAATAGATACATCTCTCTTATAAATCGTTTAAAAGTAGGTCGTGGATTCTTTATATCTAAGCCACAGACAGACCATAGAAACTCAAATCTGTGATGTAAACCTTAGATTCTAAGGTAATCTTAACACTTGCGCGGAGATCTATAAACGTGGAGTCGTAAAAAACAAACACGGTTGCCTTTAACCAACCCCCACAACTTTGTAGTTTTATTTCCCAGAATAAACCGACACCTACGTTTTAGTCGTTAGCTTCCAGTCTAGACTACACATTAGCCGAGACCGGTGTGAAATTGGATTCGAATGGTATAGGGAGGGATTTGCTAGAAGTAGACGGTGCAATGGATTAGCTTGAAGCCTGGATTAACTTCTACTAATTATAGCGAGCTGTATCTTTGTCATGAAGTTAATTCGTTACCAAAAACACGCCAGTAGAAACAATTTGTTTCGTCTTTATTTTTTCTTTTTCTCATCTACAGGACTAATATAGAAAATAAAATATCTGCTTAAACGTTTCTCTTAAGTTGTTATAATCTTTGGACCCGTTACACAAAGCTACAATTTACAAGACATATAACTATAGATCTACAATGACTAATTTAGTCTACAATATAAATCCATAATGGTGTCAATTCCCGCAGCGAAACTAAATTTAAATTTAATATTAGTCTTGTCATTTTCTGACCCACGACCATGAAAAAGGACAGGCGATTGTCAACCATTGTGAGCGCCAAATTTTATAGCGCAAATGTCGAGTTTTGACGTGTGCCATGTAATTTTAAACGGCTTGTTTTAGGATCCCGCTTAAAATTGACGTTTATGACATAAAATTTCAAAAGAGTCCCGTCCTTTTTCATGGCCGTGGGTCAGAAAGTGACAAGACCAATATTAAATTTAAATTTAGTTTCGCTGCGGGAATTGACACCAATGCATGGCTTTGCAATACATCGAATTTTACTTTAACTATACGAATCTTTTTTCTAAAGCGACCCCTCACCTCCCCGAGCTTCGTTCTCCTTGAGCTGGAGCTCAAGGATGAATCCCGGAAAACCTTGACGAGGGGCTGCGTGTCCTCCGATTTACGCGCTATCGGACCTTTCAGAGTTTCCAGCTTATTTTACGCTCCGTTATACGAAAGAAATATTTCCTCAAAATAAACATACGCTGCTAATCTAATATTATCTGTTTGGTTTGGTTGGTTACTTAATAGTTTGTATTGTTATTATTTTTTTAGTTTATTGCTGTTGTTGTTTGTTGTTTCGTCGTGGTCGTGTGTGTGGTCGTATTGTGTGTTACGTCTGATTGTGTCTGTTTTTCATTTTCTGTTTTATAATTATTTTATTAGTTTCGTTCTATCATTTTATCATTCTGTCTGTATTGTATCATATAATCGTAAGTAGGTATCTGCTCATCCCGTAAGGAATATGGGTGTACTGGTAAATCCTTCTTTATCATAGTGAACCCAACCGCGTCATTCCATACTCTCGAGGGTTTTCTATAACAGACGACATCTAAAATAACTCATAAAGTTGGTCAACCTAGCTATGGTATGGCACGTGTGGGCAGAAACACGCGGCGCAAACCGTGTTGGATGACCTAAAAATTACTTACTTTTAATTTTAGTTTCGATCAAACTTTAGCATGGTGTTCAAAACAAATCTTCGCATCGCAGTTCATTGGTTTGTTGTTTGCTAGCACGTGGCGGGTGGTAGTGGTAGGTAGGTACCTACCGTTATGTAACCACTATGGCTCAGAAATAGACGCCGTATATCGTCTTGCCTATTCCACCACATCGAGAAATAATGTAGAGTTTTCCGTATTCTGGATATTTTCTACTGCACCGCTCTGTGCTTTAGAACTAAGGAATAATGTGTGATAAACCTTTTAATTTTGTAACGCTGAGACGCGTATTATGATGTCATCGTGGGACATAATAGCCAGTCATATTTATCATTTACATTAAACATTTCACGTGACGTGGTTTGTGCATTGTTAAATTGGTAACACATTTCTTTCTATGCCCATTTAAATTACTTATTATTGTTTTTAAATAATATAATTTTAAATTTAAAGCATTTAAAAATTTAATGCATATACATATTATATTATATGCTAGCTATCCTAATACCTTTACGTTGGCGACGGAATTATTTTATTTGTAACTTGTAAGTACCTTAACACGATTTATGTACATATTTAATCGATTAATGAAATAGTGTTCTAACGTGTTATATAAGTACATATTGTTTTAAGAAATGCTTGATAAAATTTTGGTTCGTTAGCAACACGACACGCTAAGCAAAGTAGGTGCGCACTCAGTGTGTCTCCAATGAAGGCACCAGTTTACGATTGCGGTATCATGCCAGTTATCGTGTCCGCCGACACTGTTCGCTCCATTTACCCGCACCAACTACACCCAATTTATATTCCGGCTCCTTAGTAAATTTTGTCGAACACCAAACCGGTCACGAAGCAACATTTCCTTTTCCAATTTCACGTCCTTTCCCTTTAATTAGGTACCAAGTTTGCCGAGATTGGTAGCCAAAATCACTACTACTAATACACCACTTTCCATTACAGCAGTATCGTAATGGTTTTCTCATAGCAACCGTGTCGCTAATGTTGTGCTATACTGTAAGTGCCTGAGTAGTTTAGCTGCAGCAGGCCTGCGAAATGAGATACAATATTGACCTAGTTGCGCGCGTTGCGTAAACGGCCGTAGACTTGAACTCATTCTTTCCTCCGCTGACATACTTTTGATGAGCACATTCAAGCATCATCAGTCTATTGTCTATATCCAAATTTTTACATCCAATGCTCCACTCTACTTTATTCATTAAGATTCATAATTTTGTTAAACGTTTTGTGTAAATGCATTACAAAAACGACCATGACGCTATATTTTGTCTGCCAAGTAACATATAATTCAGTTGTAAACGCTGTATGATCAGTTCACGCGTTTTGTTGTTGCGATGGTATCTGTGTGCCGATTTTCCAGCGTGACATAGTTCGTGGAATCGTTTATATTCCGCGTTAATCCGTGAAAAGGCAGCCGCGGTGGTGTGGTGGCGGTAACGCAGCACGGGGCATTATGCAAGCTCCACGAGCAATCGTCACGAAACCTTTTGCCTCCGCTGTTCTGACTGTGCTTGCGACACTGCAGCTTTCTCCCCAGCAGATATTCTGTTAAAAAGAGACGATACCACCAGCTTTCATAAATGTTTTCACTCTCCCAATTTCAAATTCAAAACATTTATTGCAAGTCACAGTTGGTACATAAAAGGTTTTATGAATATAGGGTACAATATTTTGTGACACCCTGCAATTTTATAACCCTTTAACGAATCCAGTGTGCCCGCCCAGTGCAGCCTGCCACGTCACTTATGGTTTGGTTCGAGTTGGGAAATTTAATCGCGAGAGAGGCTGCTTTTGTGCCAGGAATAGGGTAGGAAATATAAATTCATAGCCGAGCTATATCAACGTTCCCCCTCTAGCCTCCACTTCGCTTGCGCTACCTCGCTTTGCCACCGTCCTTTGTTCTCTGCAACAAAACGTATAAAATTTATTTTAGCTAATTGGGTCGCGTATGCACGTTTCGCAGTCGCGTCGTTTGTGTCATCGTGCAGCATTAATTCTCTGTGGCAATAGTTTTCACTGTCGACGCCTTTCTATACCAAAGAATGTGGTGTTTTGTTTGTTGATATTGCCGACGCCAACTGTTTATTATGCACAAATCGATTTCATTAAGCGCAGTGTATTTCAGTCGCGTGCTGTGTGGCGGCCGACGGACGAAGTTTCGTTCGAGACTGGCAACCATCCGCTCACACCTCTTGCTGCATTCTAGTAAACATTGCATGCAAACCCTTACAGTGCTGCGTATATGTAAGAAATAAGCGAATAATATGGTTTCAAACCTGCATTGGATACTGTGCAGAGTCACATCAGAGAATAGCAACGTCTCGACTTGTTTATACTACTGAGTAACTTTTTATTTCTTGTCTAGCGTGTCCCTGACGTACCCGTACAGAAATAGTGCCGGCTTACATCTACACCTATCTCGGCAGTTCGTTGACGGAATCTCGTAACATTTTACTATGCAGCTCCCTACTCGTAAAATTGCGATGAAGTTTCTGAAGGTGGCGACGGATCCAGATATCGCAGGTGCAGATTTCTATCAGGCGACGCTCTTGTTTGAAATCATTCTTTGTTTAGTGTACCGTTCAGACACTCATTGCAGTTATGAAGTGTCGAGTGCATTGTTTCCACACACACTCGTTCTGTTATCTGGGAGTTTGTGAGCGATAAGTACTGTGCAAATAATGTACAGAGTCAACATTGCATGCCACACCGTACTGTATACCGACCTGAATTGCACAGTGGGGAAAATACTCGCTTTTTATTTAGCTATGCATCTATTTTTGATAGCCAGACTGAAGGCGTTCAAGCTCAGCTGCGCCGCGCCGTATCGACAGGCTCGAGTTTAATTGAGAGGCAGATCTGGCTGGGTGCATTATTTGCAGGGGCTTCGTGTGGAGGGTCGCGCGGTCGTTGAACCTGCAGGGCTCCGGTCCGGAGTGTGTGTAGCGGGCACGGGCGGGGGCGCGGACTCACTGGGACGGTCGTTGACTCCCTCTGGGGCGCACCCCGGGCACCAACGACGCAGTTACAGATTGATTTCCTTGCACTCCCTCAGATGTTTTTGAAGCTATCTTTCATTATAATGCTCAACTTCCATGAACAAGTGAACGAACATACTACTCTTGCCTTATCTAAGTAAAACAAACGTGCATATTGTGAACTCGAGCTACGAACGTCGCCGTTTTCTCGAGTGTACTTGTGACAATGCCGTGACGTCACTGCTTGTGGGAGAAGGTGATGGTAATGGAAACTCTTGGACCGTGGAAACCCACTCGTGTTTTCCTTTTAAATGCGACACGAAGCGCCCATTATAACAGTTATGTATGTATGACTAGCTTTTGTTTGTGCCTTTTCTCCCGTATCACCTGTTTATTGCTATTAGGACTGTATTTTATTCACCCAGTACTTATATTATTTCCCTTCCTCAGTTATATATTATTATCACCATCTTACTTCAATATTGTAGTCAAGACCTTTGAAAACCGTTGACGAGGTGTGACACATTTTCTTCTAGAAGACGCACATGTCGACCAAGCCAAGTTTTTGGTATAGGTGCCAGAAAAACACCAGGTACTGCGTAAAAAAAGTTCCGGTTACAACCAAATAGTTTTACGGGTTATAGGTACGTGACAAAAAGTAAGGATCGCTCCTATTCGTTCAACATTTGGTTGGTATCAAAAGCAAGGGATAAGGGGCGCTTTAATTTTTTGTTTGTTGAATGTTCTACCTGAGAACAGCTGATGTCTTTGTGTCTGGCATACAACACACTGAAGCACACCTTACGATATTGTTGTTGTTTACGTGTCGACACAAACAATCAGCTGAGCGGCATACCTACCCCGCTGGACTCCATTGCATTCTTCTGTTTATAGTGTTAAAGGTGGAGGTTGTTTTGCGCAATTTGCGTGATTAGTAACTTGGACACGTCTAACAAAATAATGATTTAATACAATGTTAGTCTTGGCCTTTGATGTTACGTAATTTTCCGGACGTAATGTTCCAATGTCATCCTAGGGAAGATCTGATTCTGTCGATGTTAAAAAATTCACGGTTGTCGAAGGAGGATATTTTATGAAAATGATTTATTTTTTGGTGCGTTGTCCGTCAGCCAGCACTGATATGTTTATACTATGACTATATCAAGTGGCATAAAATATGCCACTCGATAATAATCACAACATTCATTCAAGCATTCTAGTAAGTACTTAGTACTTAACTTCTGTTGTCTGTTTTATTTATGTAATTTACCTATGTACAAGTAGTATTTCCTGTTAAAAATAATCATATAATAAATTTTATGTCATTTCTAATAAAAGAATCGGTTTTGCTACATAGCAACAAGACAACCTCATAAATGTTCAGTCCTAAGCTGTTAGTGTATGACTGTTTAGCTTCCGAGCTGTTTAGTAATATTTTGGCAGCACCGTTCCGATCCGTTTCTCGCTAGGCGTGTCGCTCAGCGGTGTTGGGGTGTCGGTCTGTGTCGGTCGCTCGCTGTCGTCGAGGCAAGCAAGTTTCGCACGAGATCGCTGCAGCACCGTACCACCGGGTTGTCGACCCACGGCCTTGGAGCCAGCCCCTCGCCTCACTACCACACCAAAACAACGCTCTAAAACCTCCGACCTAAAGAACAAAATCCAGTACAGTTTCAACACTTAAATTCGAACAAAACTAGCGTTAAAATAAAACTTACCAAAGTAAATCTTGTCGACAACGTACGCCAATGTTCCAGTGATCAAGTTTTGTAGTTATTGAGTGATAGATAGGTGTTGTGTGAAAAAAACATCGCTGGTTAATCATTTGTTCTTACTGTTTAATGATGAACTGTAGTGGGTGCAGATAAACGCACATTTAAATGAGTTAACACGCCATTTGTTATCCGTAGACTGCAATAGCACATGCCAAGGCTTGGCAAGGCAAGGTAACTATATGACGTAGACGTTTTGACTCCCACATAATTTATCAAGTTTACGTTACGTCCGACTCGTTCAAAGTTGCAAGAACCCTATTACAGATAGACTGCAGTAAAATGTTCTCAGAAGTTTGGTTCTCTGTTGTTTTATTAATAGCTTTTAAAAACGTGTATTGTTTCTTTGAATTTCTTGTACACTCATTGACTGACATACTAATTCAATGCACATTTCTTTTCATAATCGAGAATTTGTGATTCAGCGACATATCTCGTATAATAATCGAATCACAAAGCTTAAACTTGAAACAAAAACAAGTGACTTTTTGATTTTGGCGAGCGAAGCGCGCAAAGGATAAAACGGCCGGAGTCAAGGAAGGTCACATTGGAATAACAAATCAGCGTCGACGCTTGTTTTTGCTGCCTTGCCGCTCAGTCCACTCACGCGCACGTTTCAGGTTTAAGTAATAACAACGATCTCTGACCGGAACCAAACTGGGCGACGTACATGGCCCGCTCACATGTTATTGACCTATAAAACACCTACAGCTACCTGCCGATGCATCCGAATCGACCGATAGTCTCGTGTTTACAAAGAATATCAACATCTACCTGCTCTGTGTATTCTATAGCGCAGACATAGCAACACAACACCTGGCTGGCAATCTTTTGCTTTATTTTTCATCTGGCTGGCTCGAGTTGCCATTTAAAGGTAACTCGGCGGGTTCTTTTAAACAACTCTTCAGATTTTATTGTCTGCCCTGGCTTGGGTTATTGCAAGCTCATAGAACTTAGCTACAGCTTGAATACTTGCAATAAGTACAGGCAGTACAATAATGATACTGGAATCAATAAATCCTCATATCATAGCGGGCCGGTTAAATTATCGGTTTATTCCTCTCAAACAGTATTTTAGTGTCCTCCATATTTTGCATCGATTCTTAAAGTACCTACTTTAAGAATGACATCAAATTGTGTTGGCACGGTTTTGTCTGAGCGGAGTGTGCCCCAATAGTTGGCAATGCCGCCGTAGCAAAACGTTCATTAGGTATGCACCGGTCTTTTCCTGTTTCCAGGGGTTGTCTGGGTTGGGGTCACACTATTGTCTATCCATACTTCATATATCTACAATGCAGATTCAAGAAACATGTGAATCCATTTGTCTATGTCTGTACGTAAACACTTTATTGTGTGAAATATAAAACATTAAAGTTACACAAACAATGATAAAAGGGGTATTTATTATTCGTCAGTGTTTATACTGAGAATATTCTTATTGACTACTTCTTGACCTTTTTCGTGAAAAAAATATTATTGAGTGCTACTATACGCAATTCGCCATGCCTGGGGTCAAAACGACTTCGAAAGGTAAAACGTGGGTGTATCCTTCTATTTATTATCTCCACTATTTTGGCCCAACGCTCTTATTCTTGCCACATTGCCACGAATTAGTCCAAATCCTTTGACACTCTAAGCGGTTTCACAAGAAGCAATATACCAACCAACATGTCTATAGGTATTTATTTATATCCGAAACAGCTAGTCCATATCTGTGCTGAGAACCGGGCCAGCAGGTACTCGTCTCTGGACGGTTTATTTCACTAAAATGATTCTAAAGTAAACCTGCTTCGATGCGCTGCTCTTCTGTTAGAGATAACCTTTGTTCGGCGTTCAGAAATCTCCAGCCAGAATTCTGTAAGTATTTTTTAAAAGACATTCGTTTAAGATTTATTTAGGGATTTGATGTCGGAAATTCAGCTAGAACAAGATAAAGTCAAATTAAAGGAACATTTTGTATTTGGAATAGGTGAATTAGATATTAAGGTTACCTAAAAAAATGCTACTTTAGCAACAAGGCCCCTTATCTGTTCACAGCAGCACAAAAGCTCATATACGTCCCCACCCAGGGCCTCGAGCCTACCCTAAATTAGGGTGATTAGGCCTTAGTCGACTACGCTGGCCCAGTGCGGGTTGGTCGACTTCATACACAACCTTTGAATTTCTACGCAGGAGTGTGCAAGTTTCATCATGATGTTTTCCTTCACCGTAAGAGCGTCGAATAAACGTACATATGAATTCGAAATTTGAAAATACATTGGTACTGTAACATGGTAATTTATGTGTGTGTTGGTTACAAGTAACTCAGGTCATAATCCTAGATCATACAGGTAATAGTAGATACAGTTATACCCATCTCTTTGCGTAAATAAAATTAACAAAATCGTCAATGTAAACCTAACGTGGTTGTAACTCTCACAAGCGACGTCGAATAATCGATAACACTCGGATGCTAAATACTCGGAAATACTGCTGCTCCATAGTGGCAGTGAGGCGGACAACGCGACAGCCGCGGTCGTTCACCAGCCCTGCTGGCCCTTCGCCCGGCCTACAGCCACACAACCACTGGCCACGCACAAACATGGTCCGTGCGTGAACGGTACAGTTCCCTTTTCCCAGTATAAGCTGAAACACGAAGCCATAGCACAGTAGGGCCTGTTTTTATCCTGGTAAGACAGTTAGATAGGTTGTGTTGTCTATGATTGGCGAGGGATTTTTTAAACTAATTTCAGAATCGGTTTGGCTTTATTTCTAAACACGGCTAGTGATCCATTGATCTTTCATAAATAAATATATAATTCCTATTATAAAAGGAAAATTATTGGGGACTAATAAAAAAACGAGGAATTTGCGTGTTCAAAATATCCCTAAAAATAATGATGCATTTCCTAATTAATCGACTAAATGCATTTAAGAAACTACGATTTTATAAATTCGAAAACAGTAATAAAAATGAACATTATTTTGTGGCCAAAATTTACAATATCTGCAATTCGTAATAATTAATCAATTTTGTATGTAATTTGCAGGCAATTGTTACCCAAGCCTATGTATTATGCTCACCAGTGGGTATGGCTGGCCATTTTTACTAGGGTTCTGTAAGGTAAAAAAGATTCTTTAATCTTCATTTGCCTGACACGGACTGCATATCACAGCAATAGCAACTAAGGGTATTTTTTAATTATTTTTGACAACTTTTCGAACAATTTTAAAATTACGCCTCATTAATGTTTAAAAAACATTCAAAAATATACGTTTCGAAAATAGAGTTTGACTTGCACTTGATCGGTCTTAGAAAATAAAGCGTGATACGTATGATGTTTTTAATGTTCTGGGACCTATATAATATGGATAGACACAATTTAGAAGAAAATTTCTGGAAGTTTGTTTTTTAGAGTGGACATATAAAAAACAAATGACAGAATAAATGCCTTAAATGAATGCACCAAATTGCAATATTAATCAACCAGAAATTGTTATTTTGCGAAGTTACAAAGGTACTCGAACATTTATGATTTTATAGTATACGCATGGCTTTAAATAACAAATATTTTGCTACGCCTAAAAGTATATCTCAATGACAAGAGGTTACAAGATAAAGATAAAATTTATTTCAATAAAAACTTAATCTAAAACATAAGAGTACGGAAATACAAAAATAAAAAAATAAAGCAGACAAAATATGAATGCGATGTCTAAATTAAGTATTTCTTACTTGTATCTTGGGCATCAACGCGACAGTGAGAAAATATTTTATACAGTTCTTAAAAAAATAAAAATTATATTAATAGAACAATAGAAGCTATTTGACTTAATACTATATTAAATTAAAAAATAAATTAGAAATACATAGTGTAATTGTGTTAATGATCACGAGGTCAGGGTTTGTTTATGTATATTTGTCACTGGGACGTGCGTGTGTTATTTTGCTGTACTTGCAAGTAGTTCACCTAAGTGTGCTCGCGTTGCAATATATCCGAGTTTGCAATAAATGGTGCTATACTTGGGTTACTATAGGATGAGCTCTGACAGATTAAAATTTTAAAAACTTTTTAATTTTATTTCGTTTATTTAATTATTTACTAAGTAAAATTACATACTGTTTAATGATAAAATAAGAGGTGAAGTTACTTTGTTTTAAAATTTTAGCTATTATGGTTTTTAAACTGAATATTATAAAAGTTGTTAACGTCGTATGAAAAATTTTGCAGCTGTCAGAACTCATCCTATAATAATCTGACTATAGTCAAGTTAGTACACAAGTTTTTGATGACTTTCTTAATTTTAATGAATATTATCTATTTACTTAATCATAAAACGAAATTTATATCAATGCTTAAATAATGTTGACGTATATAGGTATAACGAGCGGTGCTCTAAGCGCCCTCGTAGTCGACAGTACTGATATTTCTGGCTACAGCAATTTCAGAGAGCAGGGCACAGCTCGTCTCCTGTTTTGTGGTTGGAGGGCTTTGACTGAGCTATAGCCAACTGTTCTCTATTCAGTTCAGGATGTTTATCGACAATATTAAGTTTAAAAAGGCAATCAAAAAAATAATTTTCGGAGATGTTGGATGGTATTCCCAGGATTATGACTTTTGGGAGCTTATTTGTGGTATATTCAACTATAAATGATTTAGACAGCTGTTCTGACTATTTAAGCTTATCTAGGTCATCCTTCCTTTCAGAACTGATTATAAGGCCTCCGTTTTTACTTTTTCGCACTCCACGAATATGCAATTTTAGTGCCTCAGGCCTTATTAGGTTTCGCACAAGTTTTTTATTGACATCATCACTAGTTACGTCCTTGTCAGCCGGGTAGATTGTAACGCTGCTGGTATTTGGCGGGTGGGCTGGCCTCCATTTCTTACCATGTCGGCGAACGACAGGTTGGACGACAAAGGCTTAGGAGAAGACTACACTGATTCCTTAATATATCTTTCAACTGGGCGGATATGTCGACTCAATTAAGCTACATGATGAGAAATACTTTTGTTTGATCGACTGATATTGCACAACCATTTAAGAAACACCTCCCATTATTGTTCTGGTAGTGTTACTAATCCTTAACTTCTGCTCAGTGTTCTTCTTGCTCTCTCCAGAGGTAGCGCAGATTTCTTCCAAGCAATGTTCAATTGAGGCCAACCACTGCTGAATCTCAGGAGTGGAGACCGCGTCCCTGGCAGGAGCAGAAGTAGTTAGTATTGTTTGCCGATGATACTTCTTTGATATTTAAAGTTAAAAGACAACAATCAAACTATGACGACGTAAACAATGCTATCTCTAGTATAGTGAATTGGTTTACTGTTAATAATCTATTACTTAATGAAAAGAAAACTAAATGTATTAAATTCGTATTACCCAATGTGAAACCGGTAACTACAGATATATTTATAAAAGGACAGAAATTGGACCTTGTAGATTCGACTGTCTTTTTGGGCATTACTTTAGATGCCAAACTACAATGGGATTCTCATATAAATAAATTGTCGAACCGACTGAGTTCAGCAGCGTTCGCAGTTAAAAAAATTAGAGCCCTTACCGACGTAGACACCGCTAGACTAGTCTACTTCAGTTACTTTCATAGTCTAATGACCTATGGTATTTTATTGTGGGGTCACGCTGCGAATGCTAATAGTATATTTATTTTGCAGAAACGGGCTGTTCGTGCAATTTATAGATTAGGGCCTAGAGTGTCACTGAGGGAAAAATTTAAAGAAATCAATATTCTGACATTTGTGTCTCAATATATCTATGACAATCTTGTGTATATAAAACGAAATATAAGTAATTTTCAGAAGCACAGTGATATACACAATTTTAATACTAGAAATAAAGACAAGTTGGTTGCTTATGTCAGCCGACTACATAAAATTAGTAATTCTTTTAAAGGCAATTGTATACGCTATTACAATAAGGTCCCTACTGATATTAAAAACTTGCCTTTAGACAAGTTTAAAATAATTATAAAACAGAAATTGTATAAAAAAGGTTACTATAGGATATCTGATTACTTAGAAGACAGGTGTCCATGGGAATAGATTGTTTGAGTAGCAGGCTTTTTCGATATGTAATAAGCATTAATTTTGTAATTGACAATATTTTATTTAAAAAAGGAAACGCAAAAGATGCGATGACTGTGGAGTTTCTTCGGTGAGCTCTTCTCCACAGATTCCGCCATTGTGTTAGTGAACTCACCCAAAAAAATGTAATGACGGATCTAAGTGATGTAATAACATCCTATGGAAATAAATTATTTTGACTTTGACTTTGACTTTGACGAAGGAAGCTGAGTCGGAGGTGGTCCTGGTTCCCCATGTCTAGTTGGAGTGCGTGTAGTTTTAGAACTTCTATTAAATGGGCTGTTAAAACAAATTGAGTCACAGAGTTGCGTGTAAACGTGCTGATACAGCGTTGACACAGTTACACTACTTATTATTCATTTAACTATTTATAAAATACAACTTAATAAATTTGCAGCAGACACGTCCGTCTTCACTGCATGATCTACGTATTACGTACCTCTAAGACAGTAAATATATTTTACATTGAATGTTGTTTTATGAGTGTTTAAGTGTTGATATTTAATGATAAATGTGAATAGTAAGGATACCCGCGCAATATAATACAGGTTAGTTTTTACAACTTCTACATGATCAATTTTACCTGTAGCATCATAGCTTTTTTAGGGTACTATGTAGCTTTCTTAACTATTTCAATTTAATTATTTACTATCAGTTTTCTCACAAGTGTATAAAAACGTCGTACAACACACGGATCTTAGGTTTATAACAAACTCGTAACATTAATCCTCGCCTGCGGCTCGGGCTTACAAGAGTCACCTCGTTTGTAATATGCCACCTACGATCCTTGTATCGTAATGTACTATTACCTATCGATAATAATAATAAAAATCTAGAAGATAGTTTGAAGATTTTTTTGTATTTGGAAGAACATACTTAAAATTCGCGGGCTTGTGAATATCTGGCATCTTTTTTTTATGACGGAACCAATCAGAAGCATTTAATTTAGTTAAAATTAAAATTATAGTTTTAAGTAACTGAATTAATCCTTATTTCCACAGTGTAAAGTCGAATTTCTTAGTTTGCATGGAAAACTAATGCACTTTGGGTTTTGTACAAAAACGATACGAGCGAATATCGTTATCTTTTTCAGGTTTACACACTTTACGAATATAGTACACGCCTGTCAAAGTGGCTTCTTTTATTTTAAACTGGTGAAATTTATGTTCTACAAATAAAAAACTATTGTGACTCTATCAATGTCCATTCGTATTCAAAATTTAGTGGGACGTACACTAAACAGAGTATTTTGAGCTCTTATTCATAGCGCCTACAATTTGTCTCCCTCTCGTCCACGAAGTAGTACCTAGTAGGTACCTATACTATACAATCTCTCGAAGCACGTGTGTGCTGTTATAGAGAATAGTGAAGCGAAAGTAACAGTGACCTTTGACAATAAATCTCTAGCGTAAGTACTTACATACAAAAGTTACTTAACTATCATTACTTTGAAGGTCTGTAAAGTACCTTAACTAGTAGATTTCCGGTTTTAAGGTCGGGTCTATTCTATTCCCTTAAGGCTGACTGTCTGCAAGGCTTTCTCAGTTTATGGATATAATAGCCAGGGTTCAGGAAAAAAAAATGCCTGCCACCTGTCACATGCTTTCTACCGGATGGGATCGTATGTTGAGTTCTGTTTAAACGTTTTGTCTTTTCAATAAATAGACTACAACTTACTGGGTATGGATGTTTGTCCAGCAAAAGTTATCAGAATCTGTTAACAGTAGTACGTTATATACTCACCGGCACATCTAACCGCCCACCCTTGTATTTCGGGTTAATTTTAAACTACGCTTATTGTTAGATTACAATTGATTTATTGATAATTTTACAATAAATTAAACACACTTAAATAAACGTTAAATTATACGTTACGTAACGAGCGTGCGTGCGTTGTACGTTTACGTTTTATCGTTATTCTTCTTTTTTTATTCGTCATCTTTTTAACTAACATCAGCTGTATGTAACTAATAGAATTATAAAAAATCGAGTATTCCCTGAAATGAAGGGTGGGCGGTTAGTTGAGCGCCGGTGAGTTCTATGAATAATTTATACAAATTATAATTATAAACTGAACGATTATTAACTTTCGTGTCGCGTATGTATGGAACTGAAAACCTAGATCACAGGGCGAAATAGATGTTTTGTATATTAGAGTGCTGAGTGGTTATTATCTTATTTGATTTTCTGAACCGACAGCCCTACTAGTTACAATAATAATGCTCTTAATCAGCTCCAGACTGGTGCATTTTTAACGAGATATTTATTTCGGTTCAGTCGTAAATTACCATATTACGCAATTCGTATTCGTTTTTATTACTAGCGTAATATTGGACGTATGGAGAAAAATTGTTTATATTCGAACTAATCAACGATTTTAAAAACAAAAATACTAATCTTTTTCTTGTTGTTGTTATTATTACTATTAAGTAGAGAAGTTCTTAAAAACCGACCCGCCATAGAATTTTATTTCATGTGAGTCATAATTTGTCCTGCCTCCCATATTTGTTCTGCCTTACTAACTGATCTTTGTACTTCGTCGTACGACGTAAATGTGTGATCAACCTGTTATACTGTTACCTTCAATGAATCTTAGCAAAGTCTGGACGAGACGCTGGTTGACAAGGGTTGTTGGCAGAAGCCTTAGAGAAATAATTTGCTTGTAGGTTGTAGCCACTTGTAGCTTACCTAATTGCCATTAATAAATAACTCAGGGATGGCATACTCATACGTATACGTACGGCTTATAATATCAAACTTGTGCTTGTATGGTGTATAGGAATAAATAATAAATTAGTAAGCTCTGAATTTATAATGTTTTCATTGATATCTTGATTTCTCAATACAGTTTGTTCGCCTCTGAATAAAGAGCGTTTTCCTCTGTTTATCCATGCTTTTACTTATACAACTTTTTATTAGCTTAGAAAAAATACATCAAAATGTTGTCTGTCTTGGTATCCTTGATAACGCTAAAGGGCATCACACACGGCAGCTATAATATATATGTATTATAGCACGAGGCAGCCAGCTCTCTCGTCGCCATTCACTTTCACGCAAAGCGGGGGTCAAACAAAATGGCGAATCAATCAGTGACTGGCCATTCTGCTTGACCCCCGCTTTGCACACAAAGTGAATGGTGATGAGAGAGCTGGCTGCCTCGTGCTATAATAAATATTATAGCTCCGTCTGTGACGGGCTTAAAGTGTGGAAACTTGTATCACAATACAACGCAGCCAGAAGATCTCGTGTGTTAGAATATATGCATACCTATTGCATAGTACATCTATGCATGAGCGACTTTAAACTAGCTATATAGAGGCTTGGTCCTTGTGTAGATCTATAGGTAGATAAAATAATTTACTTAGTAATAACGATGGCATTCAAAACATTTAACTGGTACATCTTCACCCTGTGCTCTTCTTAGTGCAATACCTACATGCATACACAAAGGAAATAAAATCATTATCATGCTACTCGTAAAGAGAAAGAAGTTGTAAGAATTTTATTGCATTTTCTCTCTCTCTACTAGCATGCAGAATCTCATGGATCATCCATAATTTGTAATTATTATTATTATTTACCATATTGTGTGGTCAGGGCATGAATTTGCTCTGTGATTATTTTGATTAGGTAATCTTATCCAATATTTTTTCTCAGAGCAGCAAAACTTCGACGCTCTGAATCTTCTTTAGAAATTCAAAGATCGATGTTGCGCCACTACGGATGGAGGGAGTCGCCTCTGCTTGCTCGCTATCGTTCGTTTCCGAACCGTTTCATTCACTTACACGCCCGCCAGCGAATGCCGATCAAATGATACTTCTTCAAAGACAATCTCGATATTGGTTAATGACCAAAAGTCTTTTACTCTGCGAGTCTAAATTCTTCGAGCTCACGTATTTTCCCGGTTCTTACGTAAATTGATTTTGAGGATCTTTGCGTCATATACCTACCTAGCTACATTCTGTGCCCCTTGTGGTATTTGGTAAACAAACACTTCCGTTTTCTTTTTAACCTGTCTCGAACTTTTCGTATCTTGTGGTGTAAGTAAGTACCTACTCCATACTCCATATCACGGCCCCATATCCGTCCATTTTAGCGACGTGCACTAAAATTATATATTTTTTTAAATCGCAAATCATGGTTACATTATTGTAGATAGGTATAATTGTCAAATAAGCTAATACTTAGTACATAATATATTCAATGAAAGTATAATATAAGAACGCATTACGCAATGATTAAATTGAATAGCAAAATTATTTATTGCCAAGCAGATTGATTGATCGGTAAGCAGAATGACTGATAAGCCAAATTACTACGTTTTCAGCAATGTTGACATACCCATAGAGATCTCTATAATAGATATATCTACTAGGTGGCTATCGATTTTGGTACTTACCTACTTAAGTAGGTAGCAATTTAGCTATTATTACATTTTATTGTTAAGCTGACCAAAATCACATTATACTTAATATTGAGCAGAACCTACATAAAACCCGGTTACTAGTTTATCGTACAGTTAGAGCTCTATTTATAATAAACTAAAATCACAGAATTAAAATTGCTAATACAATAAACCTAAATAAGTATTTCTTTTTTGGGCAAGACAACTTCACATTTCATAATACTAAACTACTATTATGGGCTTGAGCCCATTGATTGCCCTAGAAATTGATTTCATAAAATATCATACCTTATAATATCTACAAAACAATGTAAGTATGTATACGTACCTTTGAGTTCTTTTACTTACCTTTCCTTTGGATGTGGAGTTTTTGAATAAAACGAAACGGTATAGGCTAGCTATATTACTTACTTGTCCATCAGTCCATTTATAGATTAAATTAGTAAAAAAATTTACTTCAGTGAGTTGTAATTACTATGTAATAATAGTTCAATTCAATGGTTAACTTACATTTTACAGTGAATCAAGTCAGCCTTTCAGCCAGTTTTGCTTTCGCCATGCTCTTTTCTTTCACACATTTGTCATTTATACCTTTCTCGCTCTATCGCGTTGTATGTGTTGATATTTTTGTGTTGGTAAAATATCTACGAGTGTTGCAATATTAATACGGTTCAAACACTTTGGTAGATTTTTGATTTTCGTAAAATTTGTTTTATGACCTTTTAAGATAAGTAATAGGGTATCGGACTGTTCCTAAATTTACCATATTTTATGAACTATTTTTAAAAATATAGATTAGTAGCAGACGATTCGCGTAGAAAAAAACAGAATCGGTTGAAACACGAATTTACAGAGATTCTTTAAAATTTCGATATGTCTGTCTCTTTCAAAAACGATTTTTTAGTATGGAGATTATATGGCGTTACTACCAAGTGATGTCATAAGTGGGTATGTGCCTCTCTGTCTAATCTTGAATTTCAAACCTTTATAACTCGGTCAATTTTAAAGATAAAGCGATAATTCTTTTAGTGTTCGATAGCAGAAACTAAGAAGTTTGGATTTATAAAATAAAAAAAAAGTAGTCCGATACCCTATTTATAGTAATTACTTATTACTTCTTACACAAACTGATAAGCAAAAAAACGTAAGCTTATTATGTATTCTTTTCGAAATTTTAAGAATAAAGTTTAAAATTATATGGTTAAATAATTGTCTAATCACATAAAAAAAGGAAAACCTGTCTGATTGGCTGACAGTTAAACGCAGAGCCGAAACTATTGATTGGGTCTAGAAATTTTAACAGTAAGACTTAGGCAAGCACTATCAAGATTAATACTCACCTTAAAAGCGTTGAAATTTGTGTGAAACTAGGTTATTGCGGGTGAAGTCATGGGCGAAAAACTAGTTTTTCACTTATTATCCAGATATATTTTCAGAGAGAGACGCTTTAAATAAAAATCTTGACCAGTTTAATTTTAAAGCTGAGGAGAGTTTCAAAGTTAGCGCCTTTCGCGCGTAAATCAATATTTGATTTATTGTAAAACGAATAACCTATTAGCAATAATTAGTTTTTCGTATCTAACACGGAAAATCAATACTCAATTAAAAATGGTAGAAATTGAAATTTTAGGATGGCAACATTATTCGTGACAGCCAGCCAGCTGTGTAGAATGGATTGAAAAATATCTCGAAAAAGCGTAGCCGTCCTTGATGTGTCATCCATTCCAATAATTTGATCAAAACGTGGTTTCGGAACTAATTGAAATCCCTGCGTGTATATTTACCAGAAACAACAGCTTTCGCGAGCGTCATTTCGTTAGATTCGATCGGTTGCTTCGGTGGCAGGTAGCCGTAATTAATTTGTTGAAATGTTTATGTAACGCAGCATTGTCGTGATCGCTGATGGTGTTTCTCGTTTGTTGCAGTGATCTGTGCGAGTGTAGTGCGGGCCGGGTGTGTTGGAGTTAGGCTGGTGGGTGATGGTAGTTGTGGGGGCCGTGGATGAGCCAGCGGCGTAGCGGGCGGCCGGGCATGGTGCCGGGCAGGTAGCGCGCGCGGGCGGCCTCCGCAGGCCCCTCACCAGCAGCCGCGTGTGTCCTCCAGCGACGTCTATGGCCGAGCAACACAACTCACCGTCGGCGCACTCTGCACTATCGAGAGAGTCCAACGGGTGAGACAGTACCAACATCATATCGTGCATGTCAAGATCTTTCTGTTTTTTAAGCTTATCGATGCTATCTCTAATAGAAAAGTAGTAAAATTTTTCATTTATATGGACTTCTGTATGCCAATTATATTAGCGAAGGCTTCCTCCGGCCATCTTTATTCTTTCTCACAAGCCGCAACCCCTTTCTATATTCTGCTGATAATTTAATTTACACAGCTTGATAATTATGTTCTGTATGATCATTTCATTCAAATGTTACATCATGTGTTGGAGGCTACAACTACAAGGGGTGATGGTCTATAGTTCAATCTGGCTGCTGAAACATTTCAATTTTTATCTTAGACCTGGTATTTATTTTTAGTGGTTTTTCTTTGTTCAGTTGTTTTATATTATATTTCTTCTTTATAAAATCAAAATCATAAAACTTGTCTTCAATGCTTGTAATCAAAAATCACTAAATCAAAATTCCAAATATTTTACTTATGAACATTTCAAGACCATGTTTATCTTTCTGAAGATATGATAAACCTAAATAAGAGATACATGATACTGAATTACCAGAATCAAGGATGACTCATCTTGGAACTTTAACTTGAATTGGTATCATTTTGACAATCTTATCCCTCAAGGAAAAAGTAATTGATTTTAAAATGTATCATAATGATGATGTTGTCATATAAGAGTTCCAAGGGTCTTTTTTAACAATTTGTTATATATAGGTAGTGACTTGTACAACATTAAATTAAAGTAAAGAATTAAAAAAAAAAAAACTTAAAAATTAGGTTGTTTTATAAAAATCTGATACTTTAAATAACAATGTTACTTAGTATTTGTGTACTGAAAAATTCATTGCATTATTGAAATAAGGTATAAATTTATGCCAGCTCTGGTGGTTTTGGATTTACACACTCTATTTTTAAATAAGTACCTACTTTAAGATACAACATGGCATATTTCAATGGTCTGCCTACTTATTATTGTACACAACATAAAGAACTAACATATCTTTTACATCATTCTCTGTACCAATACTTTAAATAACATGTTTCACCATTTTGCTTTCAAATTATTAAATTTCTAGCCCTGCATGCAATGCCTACTACTAGCCATCCACGCACGCTTATTCTGCTCTGCCTGTTTCACTGTTATTTACATGGTGTGTTAGGTACCCAAGAGAAACAGATAAATCAACCTACACTATCACTAGCAGATTCTGGATTTGGAGTTGTTGTTTGAAACAGTATGATTGTTTTTGCAAAATTGAATATTTTACCATTTGCTATTATTTGTACCTTGAGATTTACGAGAATGCACTGTTTATTTTCATATATTTTAATAGCAAAATCATATTTATGGTAATAATATGTCTAATGTCTACACACAATAATATTTTGCAAGCGCCTAGTCACCCAGATTTAAAATACTATAAAGCACAAGTTGCAAATATTTATCAATCTGAAGAAATTAAGGAATAACACAAAGCAACACATTGCATTATCAATGTATATGCAATTTGTAAGTCATGAAGTCATAAATATTAACAAAAGACTAGGAAAACTTCTAAATAAATTGTTCTTGGTATCTCTGTGTTCATGAAGATAATTTCAGAGTAGGTAAAACGATATCTTAGTTTATTCTTTGTGTCAAAATTAGCACAAACATACAGACCTTGCAAACCTTGGACTGTTACTACAGAAATGGAAATGCATATTAACAACTGGTACATTTTAGTACTGACCTTAGAATAGGTGCATGCATGCAAACTCTGAAAGGTCACTTGTTATTAGAACAAAGCCACCAAGAAAATGTGGGTTAAAATTGTACTCCATTTTAACATTAGCTGATGAATATTAGATTTATTATTAGACTCACTTCGTTTTTGCTATCAATGTTTTCTAAGAAAAAGCTCTTGATGAAAAATCTATGGATCATGTGATGTTGTATAAACTAAGTGAGGTATCAACACGCATGATGTTGTGTGTGACGCAGGTCTTCTCCCAGCAGGGTGGTGGGCGGTCGGTGGTTGCGGCAGGCGCGCCAGGCGTCGCACAACCGCCGCAGCACACGTCACGCGACGTCGCCGCTACCGCGCGCCGCGACGCGCCACTCGGGTCGCCGCGCCGTCGCCGATCGGGAGCCGGAGCTGCGCCGCAGCGAGCGCCTCGTGACCGCGCTGCCCCGCTCCGACTACTCCATCACCGAGCGCTGGTCGTACGGCGCTCACGTGTACGAGACGCACACGCACAAGACGGGCGACACCGACGTCGCGCAAGCGCACCGCCGCCGGCGCTCCTCGCATGAGCACGACAAGCGCCGTTCAGCGTCCACCAGCCCCGCCGAGTGCGTCGCCTACTGCACGCGCTCACGGACCGCTCTTAAATCTAGTGAGAGTGTTTGTGAGCAGTTACAGAACAGTTTCAGAGCACATTCTTTATCTAATACATCTTTAAACCAAAACGCTACAGCCACTTCGGCAGATTTGAACCAGGCGGAAGGTCTTCTGCCGCTTGACGAAAGAGACTTTGCGTACTCGCCGTTCAGTTCGTCGACGGTCACCGACTTACTAGACTCAGATTATTCTACATATAGTCCGAGGGCTAGCCGAAAAAAAGGGAAAAAGAGGAAACGGTCGTCGCATCGTTCACTATCAAATCGTAAAAACAGTTTTCTAGTTAATCTAGAAGAGTGTAGAAAGAAGCTTAAAATAGATCCTCAGAGCAAAGAGTCCTCTGAGAGCAAGGAGGCCTGCGAGGGTAGAGCTTCCCGGCAGGACAGCGACCGAGCGGAGCCGTCGTCCTGCTCGTACTCGCTGCGCAACAGATCGCGCGACCTCGGCCCGCCCACCGCCACCGTCACCAGCGACACAGGTAATCTCTCACACATATTCAAACAAACCTTCCACTACTAGCGAAGTTCCTCGCCCGAAGAGTCCGGTGAAGTTGGCCGAGGTCGATTAACGTCACTACATTGCAAAGAAGTTGTAAGATGTAGCTGTCAAGTGAAAAATTAAGTGACGGCTTGGACACTGTACAAAGGTCACCCGAGGAACGGAGGAAGTACAAAGTAGCTCTCGCCCTCAGCCATCTTCAGGCAACTTTGCGAGTAGTTTCTTGGACACTTAACATTTCAAACACGCTTTCACTTATAGCTCGCATTCATTTCCGATCATTATTAATTTTCAGTCTATATTAATATGAATCTATTTGGGGATATAATAAGGCTTTCATTGGCGGTATCGGTCTTTATCGTGGTATGAGTGTGCTATTGACGGCAGATAACTAACGCTATGTGCTGTTGCAGCGGGATCAGCCGAGACGGCCTCCAGTCAAGCGGCTGATCGCAAGAGTGCCACAGACACTCGCCGCGCCGCCACACCGCCTCCCTTCAGGGATATCATAGGTACTAAATTCCTTCTTCTATACAGTTCTATCACATCACACTAATATTATAAATGTGAAAATATATTTGGATGTTTAGATGTTTGGCTGTTTGGCTGTTTGGATGTTTAGATGTTTGGATGTTTGTTCCGCTTTCACGCCTAAACTACTGGACGGATTTGGCTGAAATTTGGAATGAAGATAGTTTATAACCTGGATTAACACATAGGATACTTTTTACCGGGAAAGTCTTATTCCCACGGGAAAATCTTACATAGCGCGAGCGGACCGCTAGTTGTACAAAAAACATGGAACCGAAGCGCAAATGTGCGCTCTCTTGCTTACAGGTTTTCTAGTAATAGGGGATCGGACTGTTCACCATATTTTATTAATTATTTTTAAAATATAATAGATTAGTAGCAGACGATTCGCGAAAAAAAAGCAGAATCGGTTGAAAAACGAATTTACAGTGATTTTCTAAAGTTTCAATATGTCTGTCTCTTTCAAAAACGATTTTTTGTATGGAGATTATATGGCGTTACTAACAAATGACGTCACAAGTGGGTATGTGCCTCTCTGTCTAATCTTGAATTTCAAACTCGGTCAATTTTAAAGATAGAGCAAAAATTCTTTTAGTGTTCAATAGCAGAAACTAAGAAATTTGGATTTATAAAATAAAAAAAAAGTAGTCCGATCCCCTATTATACTTCACTCGCCTCTAAATTGATATGTCAAAAGATAATCCGGTTATTATAACAAGGTGATAAACCCTTTTGTTTTGTTTCTACAGCCAAATATTTGGCATAATTTTTAAAGGGAAGATTTTACAAGTGTAATGGGATTTTAAAAGCTGGCTTCCTCTACATAACGTGGCATTAATGAGAGCCATTTGTTTAATTGCATCGACAGCCCACTGAAGTAACAAGCTAATTTGGTCTTGCTTAAATTCTTTCTAATTAAGTAATCATCACTGATAATGCCATACCATAATCACTTGATAGCTTAATTACTAAATAGCTTTTTAAAGTAATTAACTGTATGTAAGTTCTGTTCTGTTAGCCGTGTGGTGACGGCAGAGTAGAATACATTTGTCACCAACCCCTACTCTTCCCGTGGGTGTCGTAAGAGGCGACTTAGGGACTACACATTGAACAGGGAACGGGCAGCAGCGCTCTCTGATGCAGTAACCTTTTAATCTGCGATCTCCAACCCGCCTGCCAAGCGTGGAGATTATGACAAAACCTTCCACTTAAGTGGAGGAAGCTCATAGCCCAGCAGTGGACTGTAACGGGCCGTTGATGATGTTGATGATGTTCTGTTCATAATAAATAATATACAGGGTGTCTATTTTCTGAGAGTCAGTGAGAGAATCATATGGAAAGTCAAGGAAGTGCTCCACACAGTTTTCCAGTGATTGTTAAACTTCAAAATTTACATTGTTGCTTACATTGACTGGAAAATTGGTTAGAAAAAACAGAAGATTTTCAATATATTTTTAATCATTTGCGTGCAATGTCATGTTAATATTGATTTTGTTTGCAGAAGCCGGCTCATCCAAATCGTATAACGCGGGCAGCAAACTCTTGATCGTCCCGCGCGATCTACCATATCTACGTCAAACTAACGCAAGAAGAGTAAGTATTATCTCCAAGGACTGCACCATTAATCTTCAAAGTTGGAACAAACTTATGCGTTTTGTTACCAGATGCCGGGTTTAAAGAATGCTTTGATTTAAAAATCGACAATGGACAACAAATAACAAACATTCAAACTTCGAACTTAATTTGTGGCAACTGCATAAAGCAAAAATGTAATCTATGATACCTAATAAGAATAACTTATAGAGGTGGTAGCGGTAAATGTCTTACTGATTGTGAGTTTTTGCTGCTTTTACAAAACATAATTTTTACGGAAGCAGTAATCAATCGCTTAAAAATCCTAAACAAAAAATACGTAACATAAAAATAAAACCGTTCTATATATGGAATTTAGCAATTAGTGTTGTGCATAGGCAAGAAATGAAGATACTTTAATGACCTCGTTTAGTTTACTCTTAATCGTAATAGTAGATTGTTAACCAAGGGATGAAAGCGATCGATTACACCCGAAGTATTTTGGCACACGAGCGTAGCGAGGGCGCTTATAGTGTGAGGGTGGAATTGATCTTTCCCACGTGGTAAACACTCTTCTTTTCATCTAGATTGCGAGGAAAGTAATAATAAGAACTGTTTGAAAAAAACATTTATGGACATATTAGTGCACTGCATCCTATTTGACACACAAACTGGTAAATTTTCAGTTGGTTTTTATTAAAATCACTGCGTATTGATTTTAGTAATTCCCGCACAAGCCTAAATCAACTACTACTACTACTTTACTCTACTTTTTACTATTTCATGGTTAAAATAAATTTAAATTACAAAATAATTTATCAAAACATTGATTACAAACCACAGAGACACAAGATTTTTTTACCAACATTTTTTTTTTGTATTCATCTTGCTTAAAGCATTTCTTTCCTTTTTTATCGGAATAAAATGAATTGTAGAATTATCTGGACTGTATTGTATACGTCTCTTCCTTTACGATTTACTGTGTGCAATTTTCTACGCAAATAGTAAAAATAAAGGTTTAAATTTAAATCCTTTCTTTGGGGTCATTATTGGACTACTTTCAGAGCACGAGAGATGAAAAGTGCTTTTACTTACTCGTTTATATACACATGTATGTATATTATACAGGCATGCTAGACTGTATGCTTCGTCGTGTGTACTTTCTTTCTTCTGTTCATCTCATTCGCTTCAAGTCCGCGGTTTCTAAACGTTGCATTTGTCTGCAGAGCATCGCAGCTGCAACGGGTGCGACCCTGGGTGCTTGCTTGACGAGGGGCAGCAGCAGCTCGCAGCGCCAGAGGCAGGAAACTGCTTCTAAGCGACAGGTAAATGCGAGATCAAGTTGGAAACCTCGTCTTCTTGAATCAACACTGTGTAGATCAGTTTTTGAAGAATTGATTTTTTTTAAATGGGTTGCCTTTTCTTATTTTGTGAAAAATAATTTTCGGAACGAATTCTCATTATTACGTAACCAGTTCGCACTGTACGCGTGTTTAACTGAGGCCTGTTCTGATCTCTATTGCTTACAGGAATGCAGGCCAGGCCAACTATACATTGACATGCTCGTAGAGCTCCTCCCATTTCGCTTCTGAAGTCTCCAGCTCTTAAAGATTGATGTCTGTGGCGCCTTAAGAAATTATTCAATAGATAAGGAACTTGTATTAATCAGCGTTTTTGTGTAGGTGTCGGGCAACGAGAGCGGCGGGAGCGGCAGCGGCAGCGGGGCGGGCGCGGGCGCGGCGAGCGGGCGGAGAGCGCGCGCGCGCGACATGCCGCAGCCGCAGCCGGCGTGCACTCGCAGGGACAAGAGAGGTACACTACCACACACACACACACACACAAACACACAACACATCGTCACATCTTATATGGGTTGTAGGTCGATGACCACACCACAGGACCGGAGAAGATTTACATCTCTCTTTTTTGAAATTTTTATCTCTAAAATTTACATGCTGTTTCAAACTAAGCCAACTATAGTCCATTTGTTTAGATAGTGAACTGAAGGTGAACAGTCCTCATACTGAAAAACACATTTCTAGATTATGGCATCACTATTATTATTATATTATATTTCGCCTAAAAGGTCCCACTGCTGGGCAAAGGCCTCCCCATTTTTCTTCCACTCGTCACGATTCCGAGCAATCTCCCACCAGTCCTGTCGATAGGCATTTAAGTCGTCCCGCCATCTCTTACGGGCCCTACCTCGACGCGTGTCCCCGACATGAGGCGTCCACGGGGTGACGAGTCTTGCCCATCACTATTATAGACTTAGAGTATACATAAGTACCTATAGAGCAAGCATATCGCACGGATCACCTAGTGCGCAGCGTAGGCAGCTTCAGTAGGCAAGTGTCTTGAATTTTTCTAAGATTTTATTTAATACATATTTCACATTTTTTCTCAGAAAAACATAATGTAATATTTGTCTAATTATTGAAATACAAACTTATCTAAGACGCTTACGCCGTTGGTACTCGATAATGACTACTAGAGGCTTGCTGACCAAACGAATGTTCACACCCGTGCCTACTGTTCTCATATCAACTCGTTGATTATAGCAAATACATTTATGATACTGATATTTTCCTTAGGTGCCAAAAGGTTTTATTTGCTAATAGTTAAAATAGTCTTATCTTTTAAATATGTTTTTAGATAAACAAGATTGTTTACACCTTTGTTTAATTATGTACCTAAACTAAACATGGTTCTATATGTAAAGCTCATTTTGCATCAGTGATTGATTGTTCCTTTATTTCCTTTTAACAGTGTACGACATTGACTATGTTATCCTCAATATTAATACAGTTTTCATATTAAATTATAACTTGCCTTTATTTAATATTGGCCTCGATTACGCAAATGCAAAACATGGACTAACATATTTTTTTCATATTCAGTTACCTGTGTCATTCAGACACGTTCAGTAGGTATAGCTTCATTTATCATTTTCAGTGTTCACATTAATTTAGTTTTATTCAAAAATCACAATTCCAAATTCTTGTTTCGTTCGTATTGTTCACTTCTGCAATCACTATCTTTTCTGAAAAGCGTAAATACCACGTTAGTTCAAGATCGAGGCCATTAGCTTATTGTATATCAGTCCTTGTAGTCCGTCCACACGTAGGTAAAGTGTCGTTCAGTGCAAAGTTTTTAACAGTGAGTTGTACTTGGGTGTGCGCAGGCAAAAGCAGTCTGGGTTCGTGCGCCAGCAGCGGTGGTGCTTCCAGCCGCTCCCATCCGCAGCCTTTAACCACGGTAAGTGTCTACTAAATTACCCATACAAAAACACCATGCTTTTAGTTTATATTGATAGATTCCTTGCACATTCCTAAATACGTAACACAATGACATGATATAATCCGTTTTTGTTTGTTGTCGAAAGTTTAGCTAGTGTTTTCTATTTTACTGGGATTCAAAGAATCGTATAATTTTATTATTAAATTAGCTGTCTAAACATTTTTGAACTATCAAGGAAAAAGCTGCAGGTTAAATATAGAATTATCTATTCGATGAAGTATTACTGTATTGTTTAAATCAGTGTGTTTATGATATGACCTAGAGACGAAAAGGTGTTAGTTACCTATGTATTTATAGTAGTTAACTAATAAAAAGAAAAAAAAAACATTTCTCTAATCGGAACTGTGAATTCCGACTAGCTGTTCCGACTTTAGCTTGACTATTTTATAATTGAAACTATATATTTTCAAATTATTTTGTCAGGAATACAGTACAATTTACTTACATGAATCAAGTTTACTCACTTGTCGTTTAGTTACCGACAGTAAATACAACACCAATTTTTATTTTCTTTTCATAAAGTTAAAATAATATAATAGAAGACCGTTTGGACTCAGATAAAACTTTAGCTATTGTTAGTTAGGCGTGTACACGTTCTAATGGTTTTCGTGTGCGTAAGCTCAAGATAAGAAAGTTCAGTTAAGATCGCGACACGCTCCGAGCAAGTCGCGCCAAAGTTTCGTTATAATGAGTCAGCATGGCAATGCCAATTAAACGCTTTAAGGTTAAACATCAGCTGCAGTGGCGCCACCAATTGAAATAAATCATTTACTTATTGTCGAAATTATTATGTGTTTAACGACAATAGAAGGGTTATATTAATTGGGTTAGTTATTGTTTTATAGTCCTAAATATAATCAATAACTTATGTAAGTCGTAACTGTTAAAAATGGCCACTTTTGGCAGTTACGGTCGTTAAACACATAATAATTTCGATCGAAGTCACTGACAATAAGTAAGTAATTTATTTCAATAGGCGGGTCCAGACCAAGCGAGCAGCCTCGCGCGCGGCGGGCCTCGCGCGAGGCTGCTCGCTTGGTCTGGACCCGCCTAATTGCTGTTACTGTGCAGCTGATGTTTAAACTTAAGCTTGTGGTAATATTTTCCCTGCGTTCCGAGACCCGTTCTTCTCCACAGAGGGCGTACACTGGTAGTGAACGTGCCATCCATGATAGCTTTGACGTCGAAAAATGATTTGAAAAATCTAAGTCGAATAAAAACTTTTGACTTGACTTTGACTTGACACGCTGAAATCGATTAAAGCATCCGTAATCGCGTAGCGAATTACTGTCAGCTGGCAAAGCTCATACGTTTTTTTGCTTTTCTGATCACTGACGGCGCTGAAAGTCTGATTTGGAATGCACCCTTTATTTCTATCGTCTGTGCTATTATTTCAAATAATTCACATTAAAAAAAGATATATATTCAAGTGCTTCTTTACATTTATTTGCCGGAAGTTAATAGGTACACTATGAATTTCCCTCGGAAACTCGGTTTTTAATTTGTTTTTCGTGGTAAAAAATGTGTTAAAATCGGTAGTCAGTGCAGTCAATTTTGTTAAATTTTAACTAATCGGACCACAACTCATTAACAAAACAGTGTTATTTAATGTTTCACCTAATCACCTTTATAAGGAAAAAATAAACATGTGATTGTTGTAGATGGTACCGAGTAGTAGTAAGTAGTTTCTAGGAGCTTATTTATTTTATTTCACAAACTTTTAAATAATAAACTAAATATATAATAAATAAACTACCTATAAAATAATATGTGCTTTAAAACAAAAGACATATCGACAGTGGAAAAGCAAAATCACTTAACCGCCACTTTTGTAATTTTACAAAAACGAGGATTAAAGGTTATTTTTTTTTATATATCTCTTCAAATTGAGAGTAGTACTATGAAAAATAAAACATATTCTTAAAAATACGTTTTCTACATAGTTTTTTATCAAAAACATTTATAACGCCTTTATTTTGCGAGTTAAGTGTCGCTTAAGCGAAAATTACTTCGACTGTTAAAAATTTTTGGTCAAACAAAAATTGCTGATTGACCAATAAATCATAAACATAAAAATTTTAATGACTAACAGGCAATATTGCTAGTATACGTTAAATTTTAAAATGGCTGATAAGCTATATTAAAATAGAAACAGTGGTTTGTTTATTGATATTCTTTGTAAACATAAATCGCTAACAGAAAAACTTACTTCAAACCTATGCGACGCTTATGACATAATACAGCGTTGGTTCAAAAACACCAAAATTAACGTCGCTTCAGCATTATTTCATTTAAAAAATATCAAAAAATTGAGTCGCTCAAGCGCCAAAAAAGTGCTCTGATCTGCATGAAACCCACACAGATCAACACAGAAAAAAATCACTGATTCCAGTCATTTTCAACCAAAATGGCGGTTAAGCGATTTTGCTTTTCCACTGTCGATATACTACAGCATTTCCGGTACCAATTTTAAACAGACTACAAAATAACGCATATCTCAGAAAAATGTCTCCTTACTTGAGGAAGTTTTAACAAAGTGTGTGTTTGCAGGGTGCCGTAGCTTCAACGTCGTCCACTCCGCCAGCGGCGGCGTCGGTCACCTCAATGCCGGACAACGCGGCCGCAGAGGCCAAGCCTAAAGGCAAAGGTAAACCAACCTCATCTATCAACTATACTGTACTCATCAATCAATTAAACTTTACTTTTTTTTTTTTAAGTAGCCTCTTGTGTGTCCCACTGCTGGGCAAAGGCCTCCCCGAACTTTACTATAATACTTTAATTTAAGTATTTAAGCGTAGGCTCGAGCCACTCACTGTGACGTATGTGAGCTGTTGGTGATGATATACTTCAAAAACGAGTCCAGCAGGATCCCTTCTCCACCTAGTCCACATGCTCGCACGAAGCGATTTAGTTCCCACACAAAGTGTGAATTCTCTCCCGCAGTCTGTGTTTCAGTGTGCTTACAACCTTAAGTTATTTTGAAGGCGATACTGAACAGGCACTTGCTGGGTAAGCTCCACTCGCGGCCTCATCCCGTCGTCCGGCAATCCCGCACATTCACAACTATGATCGGAGATTAACATCCAGAAATTCGGTATCTCTAAAATCAGTCTGTGTTATTTATTTAATACTTGTCTTCCCGAAGCTACTCCCTCGTGGTTTTGTTTCGTGCTTCGTAAATGTTTTCCCCCGGTAAGGAGTCTACAGTCACTATGAGAAATTTTCTTTAATAATAAATAAATAATTCTACCTGTGCACCAAGTTTCATCCGAATCCAATTTGCGCGTATTTACAACACCCAAACATCAATAGTATATTTATTGTATGATTGTATTTATTTATAATTTTTTGTAAATCCTATTTATTGATTACTTTATTTACATCTTTCAGAAGTTGATTTATGTGTTTGCATATTTTAATTTAGTTATTTCTATCTTTCAACTCGACGAAGATAAGAGACTAATATGTTACTATTTAGATAAGAAACGTGTTTCTTTAAGTGCATATTATTTCAAACATTTATTGCGATTAGATTATACATGTAAACTGTTAGGTTGCAATTTTATTTTATTAAACAAATTGATGTGTAAGTACGCAAGTTTTGCGAAGAGTAGTCACAATTGGTAGAAAGTGTCTCTTCTGTGAAATAGCAATGACAGTGATTGGTCATGAGTAACATGTTGAAAATTATGAAATTATGCGCAGGTGAGTTTCTCAGTTTGAAAGATTCTGGATCAAAGAATATTTAATTTCAATAATAATTTCAAGTCTTGTGTTTTAAGTTTGTTTCATGTCTGTCCATGAAAGTATCTTACAATCCTGCTGACGAAGGTGGTTCTGTAGCCTCCCCTAGCCTAAATCTTTTTGCCTACCTGCGCCTGCGGTGGTGGTCGGGGTTGCGTTCTAATCCCACACAGTCTGGCCAGAGACATATGTAATAATAACCTACTGGATGTTATTTATTTATTTGTGTATGTTTATTATTTGTTATTTCTGCTTTTCAATGTGCTCTTTCTTGGCCACATTCAGGCCTGGTTGGCAGGCGAGATAAGACCGAGGAGGGTGTCCCAAGCTAGCCCAGAAAGCGCCTGTTCTCTCTTGCCTTAAAATATGAATGATCTGAGTCCGACCATGTATGAGAGTGCCGTTGATGGACTGATCGTTATTGCAGCGTCGTCATCCGCCGAGGAATGCGCGGGCGGCGCGGGCAGCGGGGCGGGCGCGGCGGCGGGTGCCAGTGCGGCGGCCGAGGAGTCCTCGAGCGAGGAGGGCGAGGTGGGCCGCCTGCAGGCGCTGCTCGAGGCCCGGGGCCTGCCGCCGCACCTGCTGGGCGCACTTGGACCGCGCATGCAGCATCTACTGCACAGGACTGTTGCTGCCAACTCGGGTAAGTCGATACCGAGTGCGTAAGGAATGCTGAAATAAAATATTATTAAGTCTAGCTAGCCTTACGGGGAATAAGGTCGGACGTCTATATGTAGGCCTTCCGCTTGCTGGTCTTCTTTTTCTTGTGTCGATGGGGGCTAGACCAATCCAACACAAATATTGGTCAGATCTACAGCCTTATTATTGGCCACATTGAGGTCTTGCATATAGCAGAAACAGGGCAGTTAAGGCAAGACAGCAGCTTGCTGGTGACTATATGGAACTCTAGCTACTTACTCAGACAGGATAATACGAGGAGGGATCAAAAAGTAGTGAGAATGAAATAGAATATAATGACTATTGATAACTTAATAATTTATTTTTCTACATAGTCTCCGAGTCTCTCTACACACCGAGTCCAGCGCTTTTCCAAGGCTTCAATCCACTTGAAAAAAAAAGTTTTGTCTTGGTCCTGCAAAAAGCTCTCCACGGCATCCATCACCTCGTTATCGTCTTCGTACCTGTTTCCCCTTAAGTATTCTTTCAATTTGGGGAACAGACAAAAATCGCTAGGCGCCAGATCTGGTGAATAAGGGGGGTGGTCAACCAATTCGAAGCCAGCTTGCTGAATGGCAGCCATCGCAACTGCCGACCTGTGCGCGGGTGCGTTGTCGTGATGAAACAGCACGCCCCTTCGAAGTTTCCCTCTCCTTTTCTCTTTGATGGCATTCCTCAACTTGGGAATTAAAGCTGCATAATATTGGCCTGTAATAGTGGTTCCACGCTCCAGGTAATCAATCAACAATATCCCTTCTGAGTCCCAAAATATTGAGGCCATAACCTTGCCAGCCGATGCCACGGCACGAAACTTCTTCGGGGTCGGTGATGATGGCCGTTTCCATTGCGAAGATTGCTGTTTTGTCTCAGGATCAAAATGATGGACCCATGTTTCGTCCATTGTTACGAAACGAGACAAAAAGTTCTCAGAATCATCTTGAAACTTGTCCAACAATATCTTCGAAATAAGAATAAGAATAATCTTTATTTGCTTTAAACATGTCAAGTCGATTTTGTTTCTGATTGTCGGTTAACATTCTCGGCACCCATCTTGCGGAAACTTTTCTCATATTCAAAGATTGTTTCAATATGGATTGAATACTTCCATATGAAATGCCCGTTTCTTGAATTAAGAAGTATCGGATGGTAACTCTTCGATCGCTCAATACAATTTTCTCGACTTTCGCAACATTTTCTTGGGTGACTGACGTCGATGGACGGCCGCAACGATGTTCGTCTTCCGTGCTCGTTCTCCCTACTCGAAATTGAGAAGCCCACCTTGCGACAGTAGAATACGGCGGAGCAGACTCTCCTAATGTTGCCTCCAAATCGCAATGAATCTCTTGAGTCGTTAACTTTTTTAAACAGGTATTTAATAACGGCTCGCACTTCGTTTTTCTCCATTTTCGAGAACACGTTCCGACACGAAGCAAACAAATGACTACATTCAGAAAAAACAAAAGAGAATCTAAGATTTTTTTTTCTTTATTAATATTACAAATATGTATCTGAGCTATGCCTGCCAGTATTTTTATTTCTTACCAAGGAGTATGTCGTTCTCACTACTTTTTGATCCATCCTCGTATAACTACGTCGGTAACTAAACTAGTTTACAGCGTAGTTCACGATCGCTTGCCTCTAAATTTTTCTATGAAGCACCTTGCACCATTTAATAAAGCAAGAATGCTATGAAACTTGGCGACGTTAAATTTTAAGTCTCGCTTTTCCACAGAACTATTTTGTATTTATTTAAACAAGCATTGTTGATACAACGACAGCAATAACATATTGACCTCAATATGACAAAACGTAAGCACTCGATAAAATACTGATATGATATAATCATATAGGTACACAATGATTAGGACGTATTGTAGTCTGATAAAGATAACATAGCAATCAATAATAACAATACCTGGTTTCGTCATAAAGATTCGAGATTCAATTACGTCTTCCTTATCGAATTGCCGGGCTTGCAAGCTACTTCCCTAATACCATTTAAGAACTTATTTTAAACGTGAATGAAAGATTGCTTAAACAAAAGAAACCAAAATGCTACCGACCTTCAATTCATTCTATGTGTATCTTAAAATAGGTTTGGCGATCCTTACAGCCTAGTTGGTGTTTGCCTTCAACGCCGCCGAGGGTTATAGTTCAAATCCTCGGTCGGCAGATATTTGAATGAATATTAGTTCTGGCTCAAGGTTTTATTCGGTTCGTTACTGTATATTGTGTCCATGACACCCCAAAACCGGAAATCCTAGTGCGGTATATAAGTTTCATGTCCAGTTATTTATTTGTAAAAGCCCTGGTTTTCTTTTCTGTACAAGCTGACATAAACTTTGTTCCCCAGCTGCATCAAAGGCCGCCCAGCTGTTAGCTGGTCTGCAGGCCACAGGAGACGAAGGCCAGCAGCTGCAAGCCGTCATCGAGATGTGTCAGCTGCTGGTCATGGGCAACGAAGACACCCTCGCCGGGTTTCCGGTCAGACAGGTTGTGCCGGCGCTGGTCAACCTGCTGGCCGCTGAACATAATTTTGACATGGTAAGAATTCATGCAATCCTTTTTGATTTTACTCATCTTTAGAATTTTCACGTAATAAAATTTAGGATCTAAAAAAATAAATACTAATACATTTATAGCCAATATTAAGTCTTCTTCTGCCTCTTTGCGAGTCGATGGTTCTCATGTTTTTCTTAGTCCAAAGGGAAGCCACCCGACTCGCGAAATTAAATCGATAAGATGGTTGATTTGTATTTACGTTTGTATTTTTTCGGCAGCTAAACGTTACTTATCAATCACAAAAAATGTGTCTTTTCAAGCCTACTTTCAAATTCGCAAGAAAAGAACCTATTTTAATTGATGTTTTTAGAAGTAATTTTCTGTATTTTAAAACCTTATATTTTCCAAATAATGACCATCATCACATCTAGTTTTGAACGAAATTATGTTCATGTTATGTTGGTTACATTAATCTCAACTCTTGTTCCACAGATGAATCACGCATGCCGCGCGCTAACCTACATGCTGGAAGCTCTACCGCGCAGTAGCGGCGCCGTAGCCTTAGCCGTGCCGGCCTTCCTCGACAAGCTGCAAGCCATCACTTGCATGGACGTCGCCGAGCAGAGCCTCACTGCGCTTGACATGCTCTCTCGACGACACAGCAAAGCTATTTTACAAGCGGTGAGTGTGTTCACCATTCATGCTTTTATGTTGACTCTCGGCTTTGATTACTGTTCGGGACTATGACAACTAAACGTAATTCTAGGATCTCCAAAACGACCGATTCTGCTACTTTTATATGGCCATTTGAATTTGAGAATCCTACCATCATTCATGTTGTAAATTGTACTATCCGCAAGATAAAGACCTCACAAAAAATTGGCATAATTTATTAGACAAACTTGGCTAGACGGGATGATGGACGGTGGACCAAAGCAGTCACAGAGTGGTGGCCAAGGGGAACAACAAGGCCAGTGGGCGCCGATGGTCCGATGACATTGCCAAATTGGCAGGACCAGGCTGGATGCGGATGGCACTGGATCTTGAGGAGTGGCGCAGTCGAGAAGAGGCCCAGCAGTGGGTGGATATGGGCTGAGAATGATGATGATGATTAAACAAACAAGAGGATTCCGGGTTTGTTATGACCTCTACTTCCTTTGTTATTGAATGTGATGTTTCCTTGTGTAGCGCGGTGTGTCTGCCTGCCTGACGTACCTGGACTTCTTCTCGATCAACGCCCAGCGCGCGGCGTTGTCCATCACAGCAAACTGCTGCCAGAATCTCACGCCTGATGAGTTCCATCTCGTCAGGGATTCACTGCAGCTACTTGCTAACAGGTACGATGTATAAACCATATCTGAAAAATAGGAACGATAAAACAGTGAGAAATATGAGATCTGTTAGAATGTATTATTTGCGGCGACTATTACTCCGAGATGTTCGTGATTTCCTAAGTGACTGACGCTATTTAATATTTAATTTAGTCACGAATAACTGACAAATAAAAGTCTATAAAACCACAAACGGAAATACTTGTTTGTAGTTGTTATATAGTATAATAAATTAGAATATTAAAGCCTGATACACATTTATTTTTGTATTAGACTTACACAACAAGACAAGAAGTCGGTGGAGTGCGTTTGTCTAGCGTTCTCCCGACTGGTGGATAGCTTCCAACACGACCCCGCGCGTCTGCAAGAAATCGCCACTCCCGAACTGTTGACTAACCTCCAGCAACTGGTGAGTAACGTGAATAAGATAGACAGCCTCAACATTTATTTGATGCATTTCGAAGCATTCTGTTTAGAAAGTCACATTTGTGGAGACAAGGCGAGTGACTATGAAAACTCATAAGCTGACTCTTCACCTTCGTTGTCACGATCTTGATAGAGTGGTCGTGGTCGTCACATTATGGCTACGAATAAGGAAGCTATAGAAGTCGCATTCCGTTCAAAAAATGGCCCCACGCAAAGGGCAACAAAGAAGGCGGGGCTTAAAAAGTACAACACACGCGCTAGTTAGTCTGTCACGCACTTTATGACGGACTGCTGCTTCCGGTAAAAAACAAAAATACAATATAATTCTGACAAACCTAGGTAATAAAATAACCTCCGGCGAAGTAAAATGGTGCAGGAGGACCAAAAAGCCAGCAAAAAAGAAACTGGGGTAACAAATCACAAGTAAATACATTTTTTTCAGTATTCTAAATACTTGACATAAAATAATGATGGATGGGATTATGCAAGCAATAGCCAGCCAATGTCTACGACTTATAATAATGAAGGCACAATGCCATAATACTTTATGTCCTATAAAAATAATATATATTTGATGATTTTTGTAAATAATGACAAAGTAATCTGATTCATATGAGTAATGCAAAAGTACGATAACTTTTAATTTGACTTGTTCTATCACACTTAATGCATAACACATCCACTGCATAAGTGACGCGATCCAATCACCGTTATCCGTCATGCCATGAACCAATCACCGCGCTTGTCGGAATATGACGTGATGCGTGAACGCATCCAATTGGCCTGTCTACAGTGTTGTTTCTCTCGACATTTGGGGCCATATTTTTCTTGGGTTTTGTTTACATTTACATTTCCATAGCTTCCTTATTCGTAGCAATATGGTTAGTGATGGCAAGCTTCACAATCCGACGCCATTCGTTTCTCACTGCTGCCTTCCTAGTACATTCATGGAGTCAACAGTTTATGCTCATTTGTTGTTGTTTTTATTTTAAACTCTTAATGCCACAGAATCAATGTAATAGTAGGTAGTGTGGAGGGTTAGTTGCCCTACGATTCTGGACAAACATCGAAAACAAGAAATTGGTTTCGACACGGGCTAATAATGAAGGTTTTCTTTTGATCCTGGACGTATTCAACCATCTGTTTTCTCGCAGCTGGTGGTACAGCCGCCGCTGATATCGGGAGGCACGTTCATCACCGTGCTGCGGCTGCTGTGGGTGATGATGGGCGCTTGCCCTGCGCTCGCGCTGGCGCTGCACCAGCGCTCCATCGCCGACACGCTGCTGTGTCTGCTCACCGGCTCCTCGCTGCACCAGGAGGTGAGCATCACCAGCAAACTTCCCCACCGAGAGGTTCGTGGCCTCAGCCGGCCACGCTGGCCCAGTGCACAAGCATGGGGGGGATCAATATTCGTCTTCAGCGGGGTCCAGACTTGCATCATTTGTCTGATTTCTCCATCGCGTTGCACTGACGCGTATCGTGATCGCTGGTTTAAACGATGAAGAAATGATTGGACGCATCCACGATGCATCCTTATACATCTTTATAAATCGCGTGGGCAAAGCTAGAAGTGAAACATCTTATGAAACATCGGCATTATTTTGGTCCGTTTTGTTATCTAGTAACTAGTTTTTTTTTAAACTGGACTGTTTTCTAATATTTGATTTTAATTTATCAATAGCAAGTAGAGCTGATCTCGCGTCTTCCGCAAGAGTTGTACGAGATAACCTGTCTTATCGGCGAGCTGATGCCGCGGCTGCCGACTGACGGCATCTTCGCCGTGGACGCGCACCTCGACCGGCCCTGGTCAGCCCACAACGAACGCACCGCGCATTGGCAGTGGCGGGATGACAGAGGTAAACTTCACACTCAAAGTATGATATCAACCGTGATAAAAACTTTAACATGTTTTATATTAGTCCAAAATTTAAATTAATAGTCGGACACTCAATCGTAATGAAAAAGAAAGCGTTTGTTAATGTGCCCAATTAAACAACTAATTTAAAGTCCAGTCCGACATTTTATACCAAACACTTATTAATCAATGAATCTGACTGTTTTGAACCCCTGAAGAAAAAGAGGCGTGTTACTGAGCGTCGTAGTTATCGGACGGATAGATAGATCGATTTTTATGTATTTAATTGGAACCGGTTAAACAAGCTGGTATATAATAAAAAATAGCCAGCCATGTATAATAAAAAATGGTGAGCTGTCCAAGATAAAACAAAAAAAGTTTTTTTTTCAAGTTGGTTAAAAATATCGGTGTAGGAATTAAATTAAAATTAAAATTTGTTTATTTTCTCCACAAACAGTACATTACAGTATATTATAAATCTACAATCTATGTTTCTAGGCGTGTGGCGCTCATACTCCTGGGCGGAGAGCCGCGCATTAGAAGCAGGCGCTTCAGCTGGCGAAGAAGAAGTGTGCTTAACGACCCTGGGCCGCTCGTACACGGTGGACCTGGCCGCCATGCAGCAGCTCAACGACCACACCGGCACCGCGCGCCCCGTGCAGCGCGTCGCGCCCGCCCCGCACCCCGCCGACGCCGCCGCCGCGCCGCCCCCGCCAGGTCGGTGACCCCACATTCACAGACATAAACTAGATGCAAGTGGGATCACAAAAATGCCCCACATCTAAGGTTACCTTCCGTTCGGATATTTCGGGACTTTTAGATTCTTATCCGGACTTTGTCTGATTTTTTATCTTCTTGGAATACGACTAATGAAAAATACATAAGAAATTGCAAATCAGTCCCTCTCCTCGTGTCTGTTCTGTGCATAGTGTTTGTTTAGTGAATATAAAGTCCGGTTTTTGTCAGGACTTTTCAATTTTCTAAATGGTACCACCCACATCTTGCTCCCAAAACAACGTAATTGTGTTCGAAGACTTCGTGAGTCACATTCGAGCACACGAGTGACAAAATAGGAGCTGGAGCAATAGCCGTAACTGACATCAGTCAGGCTCATCAACTTGCACGAGGTATGAGCAGGGTCAACAACAAACCACCAGGCTCAGGCGAAAAGAAAGTACAGGATGACTCACGACACTGGACGAGCTTGAAATTTCGTGTCATTCTTTTGAAAAATAGATGGCGTTTTTACATCGTTAAACAGCTATGTGTGATTTAATTTCCGTCGCTACGATACGATATCTTTCAATTAATATTTATGATAACCATATCAGTTTTTCTTCTGTGTTAAGTTTTTCATCCATATCTTCCAGCTTTAGAATCCATTCTTCACTCTAAAACAATCTCTATCTAACTGACATTTTGTATTACAGATCCTCGCATCGCGATGGTCCGCAGCAACCCATCCCTGGTCCGCGCGTTGCTGGCGGTCCTCCACGAGGTGTACTGGAGCTCAGCTGGGCCCGCCGTGCGCTCGCAGGCTCTCAAGGCCATCCTACGCTGCGTGTACTACCTAGACGCGCCGCTGCTGAGACTCGTGCTGAAGATGCAGGTCTAGACATTTGTTTCTCTGATTTAATAGCTGCTGCTTGCAAAACTAATGTATACAAGGCTTCAAAGTCACAGCTGCTGGAGAGAACAGTTCAGTAACATCCTATGCAATTGAATATTTCGCTCGACGTCATCCAGTTCCAAGTATAATGCGCTACCTAAAGACTTAGAAGTTGATGGCGTGATGAATCAATCAATCAATCAGCCTATTGCAGTCCACTGCTGGACGTAAGCCTCCCCAAGGGTACGCCAAAGCGCACGATCACCCGCTTTCCTCATCCAGCCACCACCAGCGACCTTCTTCAGGTCATCAGTCCACCTGGCAGGGGGGCATCCCACACTACGTTTCCCGAGACGCGGTCTCCATTCGAGAACCCGTCTGCTCCAACGCTCATCGGTTCTGCGACAGACGTGGCCAGCCCACTGCCACTTCAGCTTGCTACATTTCTGGACAATATCTACCACCTTGGTCCTCTGCCGGATGATTTCGTTTCGGATTTTATCCCGTAGCGAAATACCAAGCATAGATCTTTCCATAGCTCGCTGAGTGACATGTAGCCGGTGGGCCAGAATGTCAAAACGGGTAGGACACACTGGTTATAAACCCTGCTTTTTAGGCATTGCGGTAGCGGCGACGAGAAGATTTGACGCAGTTTTCCGATTGCTGCCCAGCCCAACTGTACTCTTCTTGCGATTTCACGCTCAAAGTTGTCTCTACCCAACTGCAATGTCTGCCCGAGGTAGACATATTCTTGGACAACTTCGAGCACTTCGCTATTGATCGAGATCGGTTCCGGAGTGATTAGTTCGTTGAACATGACCTTAGTCTTGTCCAAGTTCAGTCCCCGCCGAAAGTTTTGACTTTTGGCTACCCCGCTTCCCCTTGAAGTGCCTGGTTCCCACTTCGCGAATCACTCTTGACACACTTTCAACATCTGCCGTGGATTCCAGTGCGGCAAAACGATCGCGCAGTTCCAACTGGAACGCTTCAGAGCCGTGCACGGATTGGGTCAGTGTTGGACGAAGAGCGGATTTCACCATACGACTTCTCTCAACTTTGAAGTCGATATTTAGAGTGCCTCTTACCAGTCGGTGGTCGCTACCGGTATTGAACCTATTGACCACGGAGACATCCCTAAATATGCGCTTCTTGTCCGTCAAGATGACGTCAATCTCGCTCTTCGTCTTACCATCGGGGCTTTGCCAAGTCTACTTCCTATGGGGCTTCTTCTCAAAGAAGGTGTTCATTCAGAACAACCCTTGCATGTTTAGGAAGTTTACCAACATTTGCCCTCTATGGTTTCTGAGCCCAACACCGTGCGGCCCGATACGCGAGTCGTCGCCTTCTCGCACTCCTACCCTGGCATTAAAGTCCCCCATTACAACGGTGAAGTAGGTCTTGGTGGTGTGATTTATGGCCTTTGTAATATCTTCATACATGGCCTCGACCTCGATATCCAAGTATGCAGATGTCGGCGCATATACCTGTACAACCTTGAAGGAATACCTCTTGGTCAGTTTCAGTACAAGGTACGCTACCCTGGTTGACACACTTGACACACTCCAACACGTTGTCACGGAGAGCCTTGTTGACAAGGAAGCCTACGCCGCCTTGCGACTGTTGGTCGCCCTCTCGGAAGTAGAACAGGTGGCCGGATTCTAGGGTTGCCGTGTCCTCTCCCTGTCTTCGGACTTCAGACAACCCCAAAACGTGCCACCTTATGTTTTCTAGTTCTACCTCCAATTGCTCCAGGCTTTCGTCCAGCCGTAGACTGCGTCCGTTAAACGTCGCCAAGGTCAGTTTGTGGCAGCCATCCGTAACCCGGGGATTTTTAGCACCCCCCGCCCTACCGTGACCGAGGCCGCTGCCACTGTGGCCTGGAATAGTAAGGCTGCCGGGAACTGGGGGCCGTATATCTGGTGCGCTGTCCATAGGGGGTGTATGCCCATACTCACCACGCTGGGCAGGCGGGTTGGTGAGCGCAGAACCAAGTCTTGCGCCGACGGCGCTGCTGCCCGCCGCCGGCCTAGGTACTTAGGTACACTTGACCTAAAAGATGGTTATACCGCCATCGGTTCGGTCGCCAGAGCCTCGTTTGCTTTTTGGCAGGGTGCACCACGTGCAGGTGAGGTTGGCTAGGGACGTACAGGAATTTGACCACTTAAAAACACTACTAACACATTGTTCTATCCCAGGTGATATCATCCCACATCGCCGGCATGATGGCCTCCTCAGACCTGCGCATCGTAGTGGGCGCACTGCAGTTGGCTGAGATCCTGATGCAGCGTCTCCCTGAGGAGATGGGGGCGCAGTTCCGGCGCGAAGGCGTGCTTCACCAGGTCGCCCAGCTCGCCGACACGCCGCCCCGCCCGCCCACGCCCAAGCAGACCAAGCTCCTGGTAAGCAGGTCCTGATGCAGCGTCTCCCTGAGGAGATGGGGGCGCAGTTCCGGCGCCTGATCCCGCTCTAAGTACACTTGTCATCGACCGCCGTCTTCTGCGTCCATTGACGGAAGTACCCTACAAATATCTGGGTCTGATTTCTTCGCACTTATTTTTTTCTGGGGCTCTGAACAAATACGGCTACTGCACCCTTCAGCTCCGTTTCCACACTAAATACCTTCGAGCTTAAGAGTACGGTATAGTGAGAAAAGCTGCCTTCTTTTAAAACACAAGCGATGATAACAAAAATGCATCCATTCACGAAGTAAACTAAAACAACGCGACATTTGTTTTTCAGCTTTATAAAAAGGTGAATAATATAACATAGTATCACAGTCAGTCTCTAATCGGAGCTTGGTAGAGTCTGTGACATCTAAGGTTATAATTTGTGTTCCAGTCCCCGAGCAGTACATCAGTTCGTTCAAGCGGAGGCTCGTCGCCCCCGGCCTCGACATCCAACACTTCTTTGGAACACAACAATTTGTCTCTGGCTTTCTCCGCTTCTGGATCGTTCGTCGCTAGCAGTTTATGTAAGTTATACAGGAGGTTTTTAACTGCATATTCTGTCTGATAAATTATCGATAATAGTAAATGACATGATGACAGTCAAAGTATTTTGTGTATTTAAGGGTTAAATTATCTAGGGTATTTAGGGTAAATAAAATAAATAATAAATAAATAAAAGATTATTAAAACGAACGGAAATATTCAAGGATGCTTTTGTCTAGTAGTGAACTTCAGATGCCAATTCATCTGTCTAAACAAACATTTCTATCAATAGTGAACATCGATAGCAGTACAGACCAAGGTCAGTCGTCGGGGTCGACGCACGCCCAGGGCACGGGGACGAGTGTGCATCGGTCCGGCAGTCCGCTGCAGCTGGCCGAGATGCTGAAGCGAAAGCGCGTGGTGAAGCGGTCGGGCACGGCGCGCCACGCGCGGCGACGGGACGAGGCGGCACACGCTGCGCCCGCGCCGCACGCCGCGCCCGCCGCGCACTCGCCGGCGCCCGCGCACGGTCAGTACTCGACACGAGTTATGGACGATGTACGGTCTCACTACCGTACTATATGTTTGTACAGACGCGGCGACCTACTTTAGGCTGTGCGCTGCCAATAGTTTTAATATTTTTACATCATACAAGTCGAGTACGTCATTGACCGTCGAACTAGACACTACTCTAGAAAAGATTCGCCAAATTTTATTTATTTTATTTATTTATTTATTTGTTAACAAGTAAACTTCACAGCAAACAAACATAAATTACAATGTATCTTAAAAACTAGAAAAGCCATTTACGAAGTTCAACAAATTACAAAAATACGATACGGGTAACTATTTATTTGATTTACATTTCGAAAAATAATAAATACCTATGGTTTACTTTTACTTTTATTATACTTTATACAATATTTGTGAGATCTTTTAAATACGTGCTCCACCAACTAAGAACTGCATCCTGGACTACTGAACAGGTCTACTTACTTCAACTACTTGCAAATGTACGGGTCTCACTTGAATCGTACAGACGATGTGGCAGTTTGTGTTTGTCAAATCCTTCGCAGTAGTAGTCACTCTTCTTTTTCTACAGGCTGGAAGTTTATTTAAATCTGTTTGATTCGGTTCGTTGTGTTTTATTTATTTTTGTCTCGCGCTGATATGACTTCCTTGAAGATTCTATCGAATAATTTAGTCGCTGCTGTCGTTCGCAGTTTTCAGCATTAATGCAGTATAAATATTATGTCATATCAAGGTGTACAAATACAATCCTTAGTCTTGATTTTATTCCTTGTACTTAACATGACGACGGCAGCTTTCATTCACGCTCTTATCCCCAAAAAGCGTCAGCTTGGCTTCGGTTGACTCACAGATTAACCACGTTTAACAAAATTGTTTGTTTAAATTTTAAGTTTATAGTTTCTTATGAAGTTTGATTTGTACTCGACACGGTTAGACGTGCCGTGAACGGTACAATACCACAAATTTATCTGATCCGGTGAGGGTTAAAGATTTTTTTAAAGAAAAAGATAAAAGGCTACGAAGTTGTTCCACGAAGCAACAGTTTACTTGTAACAAGTTACAATTTGATATGCACTGCGAAGTCAGTTCTCCTAAAATGTAAACCCTTGTCGTTTTATCTCATTGTCTACGCAATATAAATCTAATTGCATTTGTAATTTGTAACTTGTAGCTTCGTGAAACAGCCCCCAGATTACATAAGTTTGTGGGCACTATACAAATTTCTAAACCGCCATATGGTTTGTGAGATTGGTTGTCGACCTTACAACCCATACGATGATGATGACGATAATGTTTCCAGCATCAGGAGTATCAACGGCACGGTCTACGACCCGCGTGAGCGCAGCATCGAAGACGTCTTCGTTCCTGTCGTCTTTGAACCCGTCCCGCTGGGGGCGCTCCCCGCACGCGCACAAGGACGCGCCGCTCCCCCCCTCGCCGCACCCCGCGCCCCTCAGCGTGCAGAACAAGTAAGTAAACCTGAATTTTTAATTTCATGCCAAAGTTGTAAACAAAGGTATGGCCGTTGTAGAAAAATTAGTGCAAATTTAAAGATTACGATTATTGCGAAAAAAGATTGTTAAAATTTATTTTCATCTCTGTTATAAAACTTCATTAACAACCAAACATAATGACTCAGATAAATTTGTAAAAAGCTGCAACATACATTTTGTTTAAAGGAAATTGGTTTTTCTCGTGCAAAATAAAAAATGAACTTGCAACACCAAAGAAGTTCACAACATTTTTGGAGGAGGATAAAATGTGCAAACTCGATCACCTGATTGATGACTTAGTAAAGCAATTATAATAAATGTAACAGACGAATCTGAAGAAAGTTTATCAGATTCATAATAAAATTGTTGTTTTTATTTTTCATCCTCATCAATACACTATACAGGTTATTTTGAAACCATTTGGCATATTTAAATGTAGTATTTAGATTAGACAGCCATTTACAACAACTTTTCCCAAGGAAAATAGGTCGAAAGTCAATTTTTGGACCTTCCTTAATGGTGTTAGCGACTTTTGTATGAAAAGTCCCGTCGATATGTCGATGACGCTGATGTTTTCAGCTCTATAGGCAGGGTTCAAACCCCGCTACGGGTAATTATTTGTGTGATATGAAGACTCTTGTCTTATTTCTAAAAAAAAAATACAACAAAAAATGTTTTTGATAACTGGAATGTCATTTTGACAGTGAAGTTTCTTTGTTTACAACTTTGGCTCTATAGGCAGGTTTAGACACTATTTAACTAGTTGCTCTGTGAGCTGTAGACCCCGTGTTAAAGATTTATTATTATTATTATTATTATTATTAAATGTCTGATTTATGATTATTTTATGTAACCTTCATAACTCCGTCAAATAAAATCCAAAAACTGACTTGACAAATAAGTTCTCTATATTCATCGAACCTGCTCACAAAATTACATGAGAAACGCGACCTGTAGATGAGAACAAACAGATGGACAGATACCCTTAGGCCACGTGGTCCGACCGGAAAAGCAATTTTGGTCAAGCTGAAACGGAGACGCTTCGCGCTCGCTCGGTCAACTAATAGCAAAATAAACATAACCCGATCAAACCAACCCGGACTATACTAGAGTAGGGACGTGAGCGGCTGAGCACTTTGGTCCCTGTCGAGCTGAACCCGTCCCGCCGGGGCTCGTTCGTACTGCTGTTTAACGAACACAGCGAGATCAAGATTTGTGAATGTGGGATGGTCGGTGCGTGCGGCTTATTGTTAGCCTATTTCATGATTTAGGTAGAAGGGATCGGGTAAATTATGTCCCAATGACCACTGCGACCCGAGATGGGCCTATTTCATACACAAAGTTAACTTTTTTTCGAGTTGATCATGATCATTATGTGTGGGTTGTAAGGTCGATCCTTTCAACGCGCAGTACCAGGAACGCGAATTGTTGCCGTTCAGAGAAATGGCCATTCATGGGAAGGGGCCTTAGGTGACCGGATTCTTACTATGCACGCAACAGACCATATTTCAAATTCGTGACTTGCCAGACGTGCAAATGGCCTGATATGCTAACTATCTGAATTGAAATCGCAATCAACCAGGAATGCAAACTACTTAGGCTACCATTGGCTTATTCATTTTGAGACTTCGTGTCAGCGAATGAACTTTTATACACACGAGATAACAGCACAACGATGTACCCAGGAACGAATTCTGTATTCGTTTTTTCAGGGAGAAAGTCCGCGAATGGATCCAATGGGCGGCACTCCGTCTACAGCGCGAGTGGGGCGCCCTGGGCGGCGGCGCAGGCGCACTGGAGCAGCTGGCGGCGCTAGCTGCTGCTCTGCCGCACAGCCAGCACCAGCGCGGTGCGCTCGAGCAGCTGAGGGACACGCTCGTGCAGCACGACGTGTCGCCGTTCGAGGTGAGTGCCGCACTGCCTGCATTCCTAGTAATGATATTGTGACTATAATAGGACGGAAGCCTTCTGCGACATTCCATTCCGCTAAGTAGCGTTATGCTGAGTCATTTTCAATTCTATTTCAGGATGTGTTTAGCTGTATGTTCGACCTTTGTTTTTCATCGAATTTGGACGTTTGGTTTACGATCAGCGAGAAAGATACCTAATACGATAGAGATAGCTCCATCGCTCTCACGGGTCCCACCTTAATTTAATGCATAAATAATAAATAAATGCATATTATGCACCATAAGTTAGGATCGGCAAGACACATTTGTACACCTCAGTTGTCAGACATAGTAGAAATTTGACTTGAACACATTCTGCAGCTTTCCCAAGCATACTTTATTGTACTTTATAATCGTAACACGAAATCCCTACAACCACCTTTATTATCCAGGTGAACCACAGCGGCGTGTTGAGCGCCTTACTGGAGTTCCTGACGGGCGCGGTGGACGCGAGCGCTGGGGCGGAGGCCGAGGCGGAAGCCCGCGAGCGCGACGGCGAGGGCGAGGGCCGGCTCTCCGCCGAGCAGATGGCGCGCACCGAGGAGCGCCTGCGACTCTTCCTGCACGTCTTCCATGACATGCCGCTCACTCCTGAGTAAGTGTAAACAAAATACAACACAACGACACTAACGCTTGAAAAAATAATGTTTCTTTAATCGTCAACAACACTCTTCAAAGCCGTTTTTGTCTAAAATTGGGTGTTAAGGTAACTGCAGGTTATTCCATTGCTGTTGCAGTACTTATTTGTTATCCCAAGTGCGAACTAAACAGAAATGTATAAATCGGATTAGAGACCCTCTCATCTTGATCTAATTTCTTCGATAAATGATTTGCTGAAATCTATTTGCACACACTTTAAAACGAAATGAGAGTATATCGACGGATGATTTGCCAATCCTCGACGTTCCTCGAACACGGTATAATTTATTAAAAGAGCCAGCTCAGCTTAGTTTAACGTGTTTGGGAAACGAAAAAAACTCATTTAATAATACCTTATTGTACAATATAATGATAATAATTATAATGAATAAGTACCCAAAATATGACCGCGTTAATTATTTTTTTATTTTTAGAAACAAACAGTCACACATGGTTGTAAAAAATACAAGTAAAGTTTTGAAATATAGACTTACAGTTTCCTCATTATGCTAATGATGTATATCTGACTTTACACTCGAGATATCAGCTTGAAAACTGTTTGTAACGCTCTCCCTCCCGCAGTCTCACAGAATGGACGGAGAAGGGCGGGCTGCTCTCCCTGGAGCACGGGTCCAACGCCGGGGGCTCCGCGCTGGCCGCGCTGGTGGGCAAGGTGAACGCGTGCGTGTCGCACCTGGAGCAGTTCCCCGTGCGCGTGCACGACCTGCCCGCGCGCCCCGCCACCTCCGCACTCAAGTTCTTCAACACGCACCAGCTCATGGTAAACAAAACACTATCTATTTAACTTAAAAAAATACAAAAATCTAAAGATACTAAGTTACTAAAGCTAGTATAATTAATGAAAGATAATAAGAATAATGTATTCTTGTAACGTGAGATTATGTGTATGTAATGGCGTAATCTGTATTGTACGAATATTGAAGCTGACTCATTTGCAACACTGATATTCTCCGCCTTCTTCATAGCGTGAGGATGTGTACTAGCTCGAAGATCCTATAAACCTTAGAGTCTTGGAATATTACAAAGTCCAAACTACAGCTTTCTTTACAGTGTATAGGTTACTCAATAACACTAATTAATGTGTAATGGATGATAAGGTAACAGATTTTTAGGTGTACTTAAACCAATTTAAAAAATGCACTTCACCTTAAGTGGTCATCCTGGTTGTGTGTAGTTAGTTAGATTTTATGCCAACAAATGGCCTTGTCTATTTTGTTAACAAATTGGATTCGATTTAAAAACGAGCGCAACCCCTCATGAGAATGTTGATTGTCACGTTTTATTTCAATCATTAAATTTTCAGGACACCTTCCTCATTCAACCAATTCCTTACTAACCATCACGGAGTACTATAACTGACCATACTTTTAAATTTCCAGTGTGATCTCAAACGACACCCATCGTGCTCAAATCTCAAGCAGTGGAAAGGCGGCGTGGTCCGAATCGACCCGCTCGCACTAGTCCAGGCCATAGAGCGGTACCTAGCTCAAAGAGGGTACGCCACGACGCGGTCTAGAGACGGGTCGGCGCCGACGCCGCACTCGGACGACGACGCGGCGTCCGATGATGACGTAGAGGACTCGCTGGCCACCCCGCCGCACGCGCAGCCTTCAGAGTGAGTATTCTAGCTATAAAAAAGTGTCTACACGTTATGCCACAAGGCAAACTCCCAAAATTTTATTATCTGTTTATAACTCCTAAAAATCCTCTATCTATTTATTGTATCTATTTTTTTTTTAACTGAGTAACTTTAACAGGCTGAAATGACGATGATGATGAACTTTTCTTCTGTTATTTAATTAATTATTTAATCGCCTATTTTTTTAGGCAAGCTGATGAGGCATAAACTTTAACTTCTCCTTAAAATTTTTGTCTATACTTCATCTTGATGGTTCCGATACATATACGCCAGTATTATAGTACTCTGTGATATCTGTAATTAAAAAATCACGCAATTTCTTGATCTGTCAGTCTAAAGGCGGGTATTCACTAGGCAACATTTGTTATTAAACTTGATTATCGTGTTTATTAACAAGTTTACCGTAAACACTGTTTCTGAATCTTGGCAGTCCACACTTGTCAGTTGTTAATATGCTATATTATATTAAGTAAGCGTAGAATATGCGTCTTTGTTTCCACTTCCTTTTGAGACACATTCTAATTCCATGTTTAATCTTCCCGCAACACACGTCCACACCTATCAAACTTTGTGTATAACCTGAATGTTTCGTCTTGCTCTCTACTCAAAGCGGGAACACGGCAACATGTATCTGAAACAATGTTTCATCACCATTATTTATGGACTGTTTACAGACTGTTTATAAACTGTTTAAGGAGTTGATGCAACATTGTGGAACATAGTTTATTTTATATACAGTGTTTCGAAACAAATGTTGCCTAATGAATACCCGCCTGCATTGTCATAAGATTGTACCTGCTCCCACACATAAGCACATGTATTTTAAATCTAATGCTGTGATGTTTTATGTACAGTTTGGACCACAAGTTGGAGTTCCTGATCGGCGACACGGTGCTGCCGTACAACATGACGGTGTACCAGGCCGTGAGACAGTTCGGCGAGCTGGTCGACGCAGATACAGACACAGAGACGCCGTTAGGTAAGCCTGATTTCTAGCTCTGCTCACCCCTTTGGGGAAAAAGCTTGATTTCTGCAAACATTTTCATCTTTTTCCAACGCTATCAAGCTTTCCTTTTTTAACCGTATAATAATACACCTATGTTGTACAAATATAATATTTTGTGTGCAGCGAACGCGGGCATCTGGGTGCAGACGCACACGATCTACTACCGTGCAGTTGAGGGCGCGGAGACTGCGCGCGCAGACCCCGCCACCTCGCGGAAAGGCAAGGGCCAGCCTAGCAAGCTGTCCTCAAGACGCAAGCCAGATCTGCTTTGGAACGGTCAGTATCGAGCTCAATATCGGGTTATTTTGTACTAGACATAGCCTAATAGGATTTCCCATTTACAAAGTTAAATCTCCTATTTATCTCCCTTATCATAAACCTTATTGCTCACTTACGTTATACTATAAGGAACTAAATTGACATGTTACTGGCTTTACCTGTTTAGGCTGTGCATTGTCCGTTGGGCGTTCTGTGTTTTGTCAAGATATTTTAGCATACCATTCACCATATTCACATTCATTCATTTTTGGCCCCATTCACTTGATTATTTATCCAAGCGCGCCCTGCTTGTCAACGTAAATCCTAACCGTACATCTGTTTTTTGACAGAGGGCATAGTCCCGGTGCGGTCGTCCTCTCTGGTCTGCATGCTGCGCTCGCGCCTGGTCGGCGAGGGCGAGGTGCGCGACGCGTCGCTGCCCGCGCTGGGCGTGCTGCGCGCCCTGCACGCGCTCAGCCGGCACTGGCACTCGCTGTACCGCGCCGCCTGCCTGCCCGAGCCGCGCGCGCTCGTGCCGCCGCTCCACTTCGTCAACACCAAGGTACTGCCAGCACGAGCTTACTTTGCTTCGAAAAGCAGGTTTAAGCCTTTGGTGCCGGCTATTATCGCAGACAGAAACGAGCTTCTACAACAGCGCTATTTTCAAAAATGCTCTCATTTAAACCTTAGGTATTATTTTATGACACTTAGCAGATAGTGATTGTTAAATCCAAAGCCTACAAAGATAAAGACTACTAGAGAACTGTGGCAACAGGGTTAGTGTGTCTAGCCACTTACCTGACAAAGCCTAAATATCTAACCCAACCTGTCTACACTCACTTAAAAGCAAACATCAACAATAGGAGATCGGACAACTGTTTTTTATTTTATAAAACCAAACTTCTTAGTTTCTGCTATCGAATACTGAAAGAATTTTTGCTCTATCTTTAAAATTGATCGAGTTGAAAATGTTTGAAATTCAAGATTAGACAGAGAGGCACATACCCACTTGTGACGTCATTTGTTAGCAGCGCCATATAATCTCCGTTCAAAAAATCGTTTTTGAAAGAGACAGACATATTGAAACTTTAAAAAATCACTGTAAATTCATTTTTCAACCGATTCTGTTTTTTTCTTCACGAATCGTCTGCTACTAATCTATATTTTAAAAATAATTCATAAAATATGGTGAACAGTCCGATCCCCTTTTTCAAAAAGGATAAAATCTGACCGTGATATCGTATTGTTTTCAGCTTGCTGCTAAAGCGAATCGACAACTACAAGACCCTCTGGTCATCATGACTGGAAACCTACCTCCGTGGCTGAAGAAGATCGCTTACGCTTGGTAAGATTTCCACGATGTTACTTCTTTTAAAGAAGGCAGGCTATACCGAAAATATATGTAATTCATCATCTTTATCGACCATCTTGGTTATCGACCTTACAACCCAAGGTGCATTCCGAATTATACTATCAGCACCGTCAGCGATCAGAAAAGTAAAAAATTGTATGGGTTTCGCCCGCTGACAGTAATTTGGTACGCGCATTGAGTGCGCTGTAATCCATTAAAGCGTGTCTCAAAACGCAAAGCTAACAAAACTGCACGATTACACAAAATTTAAATGTCAACTAATTAATCTATTCCAACTTCCAGCCCATTCATCTTCCCGTTCGAGTGCCGCCACTTACTATTCTACGTGGTTTCCTTCGACCGGGACCGCGCGTTGCAGCGACTGTTGGAAGCGGGCGGCGAGCGCGGCGGGGCGGCGGGCGGCGCGGGGGGAGCGGACGCCGAGCGAGTGGCGCCGCGGCTCGACCGGCGCAAGCGCACCGTGCAGCGACACAACGTGCTGCGCCAGGCCGAGCACGTAATGCACGAGTTCGCGCACTCTAAGGTTAGACTTTGAAAATGTAGATTCCTCTAAATATGATAGTATCACTGGAATTTCCGAGCGTTCTAGCAGCAACAAGCAAGTCAAGTTGGTGGTCAGCAAATTCGATGCTATGAAGTTGCGGCTATTCAACTAGAGAGTTAATACTTTGGAGTGACCAAATTCAGAATAGATGAAAATTATTTTTTGAAATGGCGTGACCGGAGAATACTATACAACGGTTTTATGTAATTTAGATGAAGTCTGTAAATAATTACAGATGGGCTGTTGAAACATATTCTAGAACTGCTTCCTTAACCCTAAAACTCAAAAAGAATTTTCAAATTTTGAAAATTCTTTTTTCATGACGCATAGTTATTTTTCGAAGATGCGTACCTATAGAACGTAGAACCCTAATCATACTTCAGAGTGTAATAAAGTGTTTATTTCGCAGGCGCTGCTAGAGATCCAATACGAGAACGAAGTGGGCACGGGGCTCGGCCCCACGCTGGAGTTCTACGCGCTCGTGTCTCAGGAGTTACAGCGCGCCGACCTGGACCTGTGGCACGGCAGCGAGAACTTCAAACAGAAGGTAAGACCTGGTCACACCTCGGCCATACAACCATTGAGATGTCTACTACTCGGTTCAAGAAAGCTTCTATCGCGGAACGCCTGGTATGTCTGGTACGCTGTACAACTGACAACGCGTGCGATTTCTTTACTCACAAGTCTCTCTCGAACTGCGGGGTAGGGTGAAGCCAGTGAGTGGCCGTTCTCAGTTTGAGCTACTATGCGAGCTGGCTGGCTTGGGCTCTGCAATCAGCTTTAGAACTATGACAAAAATATAGGAATAACCTGAAGTTTGTATTTATCACAAACAAAAGAGAGGCAAAAAATTAGTGCGCCTTATGGAGTAAATTGGCAACACGGGTGATTTTTCAGCCAATCATTGGTAACTTCCTGTTTTTGGCTACTAATCACGGCCAGTTTATACGGTGTTGCTTTTGGTAAAGAGTTTAGTTCCATCATTATTTAATTTCTACTCTTGTGTCGCACTGTACAATAAAAATCAAGAATGTTATGTAATGTCCGCAATGATTATCCTTCATTCTTATTATTTGTATTAGTACGAAAGCCATGACAACAATTGATTCCAATTTCTCTTCACAGCCAACGTCATTCGCCGGCGAGATCGTGAAAAGCCAGCCGCCCGTGGTGACCGACCGGTCCTCGGACGCGGCGGCGCGGCTCGCGTCTTCAGTGCGCGATGCCCTCACCCTGGACGAAGAACGGTCTCCAGAACCCTCGGAGCTAGAGAAGGTATTTATCCTTACTAATACATTTATAAACGCGAAAGTTTGGATGTGTGGATGTTTGTTACTCTTTCACGCAAAAACTGCTGAACGGATTGGGATGAAATTTGGAATAGAGATAGTTTGTACCTTTATCCAATCATTTATTAAGTAAAATTTGTTAAGTAAAGTTTGTACCTTGAATTAACACATAGGATAGTTTTTACGGGAAAAAGTCTTATTCCCACGGGAAAATCTTACAAAACGCGAGCGTAGCCGCGGTCGGCCCGCTAGTAATATATAATTCCCTCTTTGTACATTTTGGAATGCGTAATGTTTGTAAAATAGATTCCTAGTTTGTTTCCGGCAAGGAAAAACAGAGACACGCAATTTGCGTCCCAGAAACTTTACAGTTCGCACAAACATTTGTCGGACAGCACTGATGTGAAAGAGTGTGGTTCAAATTGGTCCAAAAATTTTAAAAAGAATCCCGTGTAATTATATACCTATCGCATCGTAAGAATGCCGTCCTGACAGCTGTCATACACGTAAAATTTTTCTTCTGTCTTTTTTGCACCCATTTGGTTTTCATATTTCCTGCCTGCTGTCAGGACGGCATTCTTACGATGCGATTACTATAGTTAAATTTCTTCCTATTATAGTCATCGCACTGGGAGAATGCCGTCCTGAAGTTTATCACGTGACTATTTTTAGTGATGTAGCACAAAATATTCAGTAATGAAAATATACGAAAATATCTAAATCGATATTATAGTCATCGCGCTGGGAGAATGCCGTCCTGAAGTTTATCACGTGACCATTTTTATGTGATGTACACTAACCTTGAATTAACGCTCCATGAAGCCTGGTCACATAAAATAGCATTTTGCGTACAATTTATATTTTTATATAACGAAACACTTTATTTTATTTGAAAATCAAATACGAAATTAGCTATTTATGCAACTGTTGCATAATGAGGGGTATTTAACACGAGGTGTGGTTTATGAAACGAGCGCAGCGAGTTTCATAAAAGTATACACGAGTGTTAAATACTAATTATGTACAGTTGCATACAATAGTTTATCTACACTCATACAACAAATTTAAATTAAAGACAAAATAAAGTAATCATTGTTTATTGTAATAATTATTGACATTTTGTATGGTACAATTATTTAAGGTTATATTTGCGGATGGAACCGATCCTTCTCGAGCATTTATAGTAGATGTAGATGGGATATTTATATTCAATGTATTTTTTTCGATGGAATTCAGTATTTGATTCGACACTTGAATCTTGTTGGCTATTGACTCATCAATATATCCCTCTGCTACAGTCGTAGATTTCCATCCACCATGTCTTTTTAAAGTTGTTATATCTCCACCAGAGTCCACTAACAATGTCGCAGACGTCCTGCGAAAGCAGTGCCCCGTAAATAATTCTGGATTGGGAAGATCTAGATAATTTGCAATCACTTTTCCAAGATAACCAAACTTATTAATGCCGATTCTTTGTGTGGTACATTTTCCAGCTTGGAAGTTTAGAAAAAAATAAGGGCTGCTGCAGGGATTTGGGCGTAGTTCTATGTATTTTTTACATACTTCGTAATAACAGCCCGTTATAGAGAAAGAGCGGCTTATCTTTGTTTTAGTGTTGTAAATATTGACTAAAATGGTGGTTTCAAACACTTGTACATCTTTAAACTGATACAACTCCTGTCTTCGGCACGCACCCATTATTCCAAAGATGAGTGCAGTCTGTAACAATATTATGAATAAATAAGGTTTATGTAGATAAGTAGTGTCAATAACATTAAACAATCATAATAAACAATAAGTATCTGCCTACCTTTGAAAAAAGATATAGCTTATCGGGTGCTTCGCTCATAAACTTTTTTATCTGGTCAGGTGAAAAGGTTTTCGACTTTTTCCCTTTGTATCCCTCTGATTTTCTTTTGAGGAAAGCAATTAGCTTTGAATATTTTGTCATGTCAATGTTGTGATGAATTCCCAATGTACTTTTGAGCATTGAGAATTTAGTCCACAAAGTTGGAGATTTTAGTTCATCTCTTGAAAATACGCAAGTAAGACATTTTCAGAATATGATGTAGTGTTTTTCTTCATTCTCCAATCCATGAATTCTTCATAGGTTTTTTCGTATATCTTCCTTGATTTTTCTGGGAGAAGATTATTTGTCATTTTAGTTGCTGTTTCAAGAATATCCGGGGGTGTCAAATTTTCGTCTATATCACTATCAGTTTCAGACATTTTACTGGGTTTTTAGTAAAAAAACTTGTAATAACGACTTATTACAACGAATAACGAATTACATATTATACAAACTGCATAAGGAAAAATACAAACGTTAATGGCGTGAAAATAAATTTGCAGTAATATCGCACCGCGCATGCGCGCCGCCAAGGTTGCGTTCCGAAACACGCTACTGTGCTCAAATAGCAAGCATCTGCGTAAAAATTAAAAAAAAAAACTTCATTTTGTTACAACTTTGCGATAACGAAATGAAATTTATATGGATCCTTAGTCACGGCTCCATCGAAAGGTATATCATTTGCTTAGCGTTTCTGATAAGTAAATGAAGGATTTACGACATGAGTGTAGATAAAATAAATTTATCAATTATTTCAACGTGTTTCCCGAGATGAAGTTATGAATGAACGTCGATGCAAGGTTAGCCCGTTGGGTCCGCTTACGGTCCGCTGTTCCATTTCGATTCCGAAATATCCGAAAAATATTCGAATAATCGTATAGACTTAAAATAATTGGTATGGCTTAGATGTTTAATATCAAATTGTCAATGAGTTAAACCGAATCCGATAAGGTAAAAAATAAAGAATTATACGTAATTTTATAATTTGTTTGAAATTGCGCAAAGTGAAATAATAAGAAATGGCAACTGCGGTATTTCAATTAGCATGGTAGGATTTCAGTTGAGACTTAACGTTAAGAGCTATTAATCTATTGTTGTGTGATTATAAGCTAAAAAAAAACTCTAATCATACAAATCGATTTTGAAAAGTAATTAATATCGATTTGGATATTTTCGTATATTTTCATTACTGAATATTTTGTGCTACATCACTAAAAATAGTCACGTGATAAACTTCAGGACGGTGGCATTCTCCCAGTGCGATGACTAGCTAGTTCAAGAAAAGATCTTCAAGGAAAATCTCATAAAAAAAATATTATGTACTATAGGTATAAACTAGATAAATGTTTGTATCTATATGTATTTTTTTTTTAATTTACATTTATTTTACAATTTTATATAATTTTAGAATATTGTATTGTATAATTGTATAATATAATTACTATTTTTTGAAATTTCGTTGAGTACTGGTTATTTTAACCTATGATGACGAATAAATAATTTGATTTGAAGGAGACGTCGATCCCGTCGCCCGCGCCCGACGCCACTTACGTGTCGTGGCCGTGCGGACTGTTCCCGCAAGCCATCGGCCGGAACGCCAGGGCCTCGCACCTGTCCAGAGTGAAGGCCAAGTTCCGCTTCCTGGGGAAGTTTATGGCTAAAGCTGTTATGGATTCCAGAATGGTGAGTTTGTATTACTTTTCCCGTTACCATCTGCATACTGCGTTAATAGAGTTGAAGAAAGTTGAAAGGAAAAAGTCATAAATTATTTGAGAAAAGTCGAGGGTAAGTTGTTTGTAATCTCATTAACTTAATTTCAGTTGGGGGTAGACATTTCAATGAAATTTTGTTTCGGGACTGAGTTTGAGCGATGCTCGCGAGTTTCTGGGGGTTTTGACAAGCAGTAGATTTGTTTTGACTAAGATGATAATGAAATAAGCGCAGCGGGATGATGGAAGGTGGACCAAAGCAGTGACAGAGTGGCGACCCAGACTTGGAAAACGCTCGGTAGGCAGACCACCAGCCCGATGGTCGGATGATATAGTGACTGTGGAAGGGAAGTACTGGATGAGAACTGCACAGGACCGTGAGAAGAGGCCTATACTCAGCAGCGGGTGGATGTGGGCTAGATAGATAGAAGATGATAATGACTGAGTTTTATTTGTGTTTTTCTGTGAATGTATCCATTGCATTCTCGACACAAGAAATCCTAGTCGTTTAAAAGAGTTTGACGCCTGATTAAATCTAGCTTCTCTATTCCCAGGTGGACATTCCCCTATCAGTGTCGATGTACCGCTGGGCGGTGAGCGAGGAGCGCTGGCTGTCGCTGAGCGACGTGCGGCACGTGGCGCCCGAGCTGTGGCGCTCGCTGTGCCGCCTGCGCCGCGTGGCCGACCGCGCCGCCGCGCTGGCCGCCGACCCGCGCCACGCGCCCGACCAGCGCCAGGCCATGGTCAGTGCACCACACTACCACTGCAAGATGCCTATGCTGTCCCATCCTATGCCGAGCCTCTCTCTTTTCTTTCCACCTTTCTCTGTCTAGAGTATCGCTAAGCCAGGTCTTGAAATTTTTTTTTAGCTCGTCCTGCCATCTACACACATCGCACTAAAAGCACACCCTGGCTACTGTATACGACCACAACGTTTTAAATGCTACTCGATTTACTAGTAAAATGCGCGCGGTGCTATTAGGGTTATCAACGCACAGCCAAATGTCCGCTGGAAGACTGAAAGCGCGCGCGGCGACGGTCATTTTAATTCAATACTCCTAACTCGTCTTCCAACCTGTCACAATGCGGGGCGGAGTGAAGAAGTGACGATTGGCGGGAGGGCCTCTTTAATAAAACTATAACATTAGACCTGACAGCCAGGGGTACGTTGGGTCCGTAGTGACAATGGCGACATCGCAGCCATCTTCTACCTAACAAAGGCGACGGCGACGACGTGACGAAAGCGGAGAATCGAGGGAGCGTATCTTCCAGCTTTTTTCTATTGGAATGAGCTGATAATCATGACGTTTGGTATTTAACTCATGTCTAATTGAATCTTCTATTGAAACACCGGTTCCTAAAGATTTTTTCAGTTCGATTACAGTAATTTATTTAAGAGAGTCATTAGAGCACCTTTATTCAGCATTATTTTCGAACCTATTACAAAACCATCTTTATGTCCACAGATAAGCGCCTTGGAGCTGGACGGGTGTCCGATCGAGGAGCTGGGCCTGGACTTCATCCTCCCCGGCGACGGGTGCACGGAGCTGCGGCGCGGGGGGCGGGACACGCCCGTCACGCCGCACAACCTGCACCAGTACATCGCGCTCGTCACGCACTGGCTGCTCTACGAGGGTACGTCACACCACCTCAAACAAACTTCATCAGCTGTACAGAGCTGCGATAAACACAGCCCAATTTAAGAGTTCAAGACGAAACAAGAATTTGAAAATTCTTACAAAACGTGTTTATCAGATAATCTTGTGGGTTGTAAGATCAATGACCAACTACACAAACCCTGGGCCCCGTTTCACGAAGCAACAATTTACTGGTAACAAGTTACAATTTGATATTCATTGCGTAGCCAATTCGCTAAAATTGGAAGTCCTTGTCGTTTTACCTCATTGTCTACGCAATGTACATCAAATTGTACTTGTAATTTATAACTTGTAGCTACGTGAAACGGCCCCCTGATGTCAGTTATTGAACCGCCAACGATAGTGAAAGAAAATTTACGTAAGAGTCAAATGCTTTCTTGAAAGAATTAATCGTTCAGTTTAGAATATTATTCGGACATTAGAAATGCGTTCGCATATTCTTTTTATAACTATCTAGTAACCGTACCATCCATTACACAAATGTATCCAGTTGACTTATCGTTTGTCGGCTGACTAATGGTATTTCTATTATCAGGTGTCGTGAAGCAAATGGAGGCTTTTAGAGAAGGATTCGAATCAGTATTCCCGCTCAACAATCTCAAGATATTCTATCCCGAGGAGTTGGAGCAGGTCTTCTGTGGCAGCTCGTCAGGTATGAATGTTATTTAGCATTTTAATAATTGATAAATAATCACTTCAATAGCGCAGCGAATGACAATATCATAACCTATTAGAGGGTGACAACACTAAATTATTGTAAAAAAATTGTTCTCATGAATTGTTTATTGTGTTCAGTTGGATGATTCAAATTGGCATATGATGAAACTTACATTCAGTGACAAGTGGGTTAAAATCCCATGTTTTAGGTTTATGGTGGTTTTCTATAAATCAGAAATATTTTTTTGTTTGTACAAGTGACTTATATTAAGAACGTTATTGCAGGCGGTCGCGAGCAGCGCTGGGACCCGCGCATGCTGTCGGAAGCCATCCGGCCCGACCACGGCTACACGGCGGAGTCGCGCGCCATCCGCATGCTGGTGGACACGCTCGCCTCGTACAGCCGCGACGAGCAGCGCCAGTTCCTGCAGTTCGTGACCGGCAGCCCACGCCTGCCCACTGGAGGTACGTAGAACCCTGTTTAAAAAGCTTCACAGAATACCTCAGGACACACTTCCTTTGTTTTTCTCCTTACATAAAATTGCGATGTGGAATGGCGCTAAAAACGCTACCGTTGCAATGAAGCACCTTTCGAAGCGTAAAACAGTGCATATGCACTGGTTCAAATTGCTCAACGTGTCATTTGAACGCTCTATTTCTGGGTAAATAAATAACAAAATACAGAGCACTTATTTATATCGAGATTTGATCGCGTAATACTATCTAAACCTATTATAATTGTTATTTAAATGCTTTCTAATGAAGTTTTCGTATCTGGTGCAGGTTTCAAGGCGCTGAATCCACCGCTGACGGTGGTGCGCAAGTCGCTGGAGTCTTCGCTGGACCCCGACGAGTACCTGCCGTCGGTGATGACGTGCGTCAACTACCTGAAGCTGCCCGACTACTCCAGCGCCGACGTGATGCGCGCCAAGCTGCGCCTCGCCGCCAGTGAGGGCCAGCACAGCTTCCACCTCTCCTGAATCACCCCCCACTCCCCCCGGCGCCGCGCGCTGCAACAGCCGCCGACGCAGAGCTCGAGTGACATCTGTACTGTAGTCGTGTCTCCCAAGTCACCGCTGTATTCGTGCAATCATAGTGATATATTTCATGCGATAAGACACTGAAAGTGCTGTGCGTTTTGTTTTCTCTTTGGATTATTTTTAGATTACAGAAATATGTTTATAATTATATTTTGTGTTAATTTAATGTGATAGCTTTGTATATTGTTTATCTGAGGGATCGCTCAGTCTCTGTGTAGTGTACCGGTGACGCGCCCGTCCCGTGCGCCGCCTGTATGTACCACCACCATTGTTATATATAAATTTACCTAAAAATAAGCTATATTTGAAGGACCATTCAAAATCTCCTTCGAGAGTCCTATGAATTAAATAGCATTTATTACCTTACCAAACGGTGTATGTTTTTTGATTAACAGTTAAGTATCATTGAGTAAAGAAAAGTGCAAAATTTAATATGTAACAATTTCAATAAAACATGTAAACATAAATATGAATAAAACTGTCTTTTCTTATACCAATCTTCATTTAGTTAGCAGCACCATCATATTAGTGAGACAGCCGGTGAGTTGGACCATTTTTCTGTGCCCACCTGCCAAACAAACGCGAGTTGAAACAGTAAGCGAAAGCAGGAGACAAGGGTTTTTAAATAAAAGATGGAAATCTTGCACAACTAATTAACATTATATTTTAAATCTAGACATTTCCACCTGCCATATCAACATTTGCATTAAAAATATATATTTCACAACTAGCTGAAAAGAGTACACATAAATATAACAATCTAATTTTTATAGTTGGTTATGCAAGTTAATTTCATATCATAGCTTCAAATCAGAACATAACTTTGGGTAAATCGTAAAGCTAACCATGAAACCTCTAAAATCTATCATGAATAAATAAAAAAATACAACAAAAAATATACCAAGATAGAATCTAATGTCATCACACTTAGAAATAGAACACTAAACTAGTTATGACTTACCACAAGTCCCATCTATACAATAAAATATATGATAAGAAAGTGGAATGAACTTATTCATTATGTCTTCTATTAGTTAGTACATTTTGAACAAAAATATAGTTTATAGTACCATAGCCATCCACCCCAGGATAAGACAGGATCCTCCGATGGGAGTCAGACGCCTGAGGCTGCGGTCACCAGTGAAACAATGGTAATAACATGTGCCACAGAACAAACCCATGCCCGCTATGAAGAAAGCACCAGCCTGATGACAAAGGAAATGTGTATTCTTTTAATAAGGTTCTTAACACGTCCTAGGTTTTATCAAGGTAATATTCCTTACATTCTGCTCAATTTGTAGTTCTTAACTATAGCTTTTTCTGCATACCACTTCAGGAAAGAATATTGTAATTGGCATGACCTACAAAATACAATAATAATTGTCTTATGACAGTAGATTTTTATTATTATTACTCCCATAAATTGATTGGATGAAATTTATTTCTCTGGCAACATGCCAATGATAAAATTTTAAATACGTGATTGTGGCTAAATTTATCATCAATACAACTTACTATCAGTGGTCTTCTGCAAAGTGGTACTGTGACTAGAGCAAGGGTGTGAAGAAAGTGAAATCGGTTGGCTGTATCAAATATCTTCCTAAGATCCTCCTTGGTTTCCGTCTCTGGGAAGGTACGATGGGCACCCATTGCACCTAGCACCACTGCAGCGGCGCCGCTCACGCCGGCTAGACGGACCCACGGACCTGCCTCTTGAGCCAGTTCCCATAGTGGCATCTTCATAACGATAGTTGTTGGTGGTGTGGGCACAGACTTAGGCTTAAAAATTCCCTGTAACAGTTATTAATCTAAGCACCTCACGTATTCAGATTATGCAAATGAGAAATTAATGAATTGATAAGATAGTCTACAATATAGCTATGAAAATCGTGGTGTCTACCCATTGTAAAAACTCACAATTTGGCGTAACAAATTCATTGTTCCATCCGCCACCGTATTTAGCATAAGAGCATCGGCGAGATTTACCATACCTTTAAAATTATTGAAAATCTATAGTGAAATACTTTTTGTGCGAAAAATTCGCAAAAACTGCAGGGAGATTAGAAATGACAGTTCAGTGAAGTGAATGATTCTAGGGAATGGGCGTATTCCGATTCAGACTTTCAGCGCTGTCAGCGATCAGAAAAGCAAAATAAGTAATAATTAAAAATCCTTTTTAAACAAGCTTTTAAAGCCGTGGAGTGGAGTATCCTTGTTAAGACAAATCCAATGAGCCCAAACACGGACTAGGTTGAGGTGTGTATTCTTCTTCTTCTTAGCGAGTCGATGGCAAGTCGAAACTTTATATTGTTGTAGCCCAGAATGTGGCCACTTGGACGGCGGATTGTGTGGCGTCCATCAAATCTTTCTGCGTGCAGGTGACAGGGCACGCAGAACATGATGTCAGATGGGCCATCGTCTGTACCTCCCCGCACACGCAGCTCAAAAGTCGTTGTATTTAAGGAGTTCCTATGGCCACCTTCCGGTTCCACCACGAGACCCTGGACATCACGTATGACTAAAGATCTTGTTAAGACAAATCCAACGAGCCCAAACACGACTAGGTTGTGGTGTGTATTTAAGGAGTTCCTATGGCCACCTTCCGGCTCCATCATGAGACCCTGGACATCACGTATGACTAAAGATCTTGTTAAAACAAATCCGACGAGCCCGGTTGTGGTGTGTATTTAAGGAGTTCCTATGGCCACCTTCCGGCTCCATCATGAGACCCTGGACATCACGTATGACTAAAGATCTTGTTAAGACAAATCTAACGAGCCCAAAGACGACTAGGTTGTGTTGTGTATTAGAGAAGTTCCTATGGCCACCTTCCGTCTCCATCATCAGACCAGCTCCATGGTACCATAATATTGCATTGTCATCGCGGTTACATAAGTATATCAAATTTCAGCAAATTCCAATGGCAGCAAGTGCCTAAGCAAGTGCTTCAAAATTAAGTTGCAAGATTTCGCCCGAACATAATCCACCCACGCACATACAGGCTGTATTCCGAATCAGATTTCACGGCTCAAAGTACTGACAGCGATTACTCGCGTACCGATTCAGAAATCGCGATAATACGGTTCATGAGCGAAATCAAAACGGAACGGCGTTTGAGCGCGCTGAAACTGCTTCAGTCTTGCCAGATGTTGATTACCGTACCTAAACTAGCAAAATTCTAAATTATTTTACGTATTAAAAAAGTATCGTACAGCTGTGAAAACAGCACTTTTCGCATGGCTAGTACCCAAAATAAGAAAAGGTATGCGAATTTTTAAAAATGGAGATGTAAATAGGCACATGAAATTAAAAAAATACAAAAAAGAATGTTTGATATTTATATTTTATCAGATTGCCTATGATATTATCTTATGTATGTATGTGCCTGAGTCAAAACTATCGTAATATATACATAACCTACTCGATAGTTTTACTATCGAACATCTGGCAACCCTAACCTACAAAACTGATTGATTTAAAATATTTCAGTAATTTATCTCCATTTCATAATTGAATAACGTGTTTTTAATTTTGTTCAACCAAATAAATATAAGACACGTTAATTTTACATTTAAACATTAAACTTTTAAAAATAAATAAACAATATGTCAAAGTCGAATTTGACATTACGCTTACGTGAATTTTTTATACCGGTGGCGGTTGAGACATTGGGTCCCTGGGGCGCGGAGGCAACAAAATTCATCAGGGAGATTGGCTGCCGTCTTAGGGAAAGAGGTGGCGACACCCGCTCCGGGTCGTTTCTGGCGCAAAGCGTGTCTCTGGCAGTCCAGCGTGGCAACGCGGCGAGCATTCTGGGAAGCTTTGCTCCGGGAACGGTTCGGAGAGGTTTGTTAGATATTTAAGGTTTGTTTTTTTTCTTTGTTTTTTGTTTATGTTTGTGTTTGTATTCGTTTTCTTGTTTTTAATAAATGTGAATATATTATAAAATTAAATAAGATATGGTCTTTGATTACCCTTGACAAGTATATTCAAATACGAACTTTAAAGTTACTACGTTATAGTTTTAATTTCCTTGTCATGATTTACATCACTTGTACTTCCTGTTATATTCATATTGGTATGGTGAGTTGATAGTGGTTATATCCTCTTTGGGTTGGTAGGTATAGTTTGGTGAAATCGCTGTTTCAGACCTTGACTTCAATTATTATTATTAACTTTATTTCCAAAGATGTGAGGTTAAAATTTTCATGTTATGATTTAGAGCATTTTACTAAACTTCACTATAGTTGGGTTACTATAGGATGAGCTCTGATCAACCATTAAGGATAAGTACCTTATTGGTTGGTTGGCTTTAGCATGATTTTGATGAAATCAGTCTTAATACCTGAATTTCAATTATGAACTTCATGTCTAGCGTTGTAGAGTTCATATTAACTTGTCATAATTTATAGCTTTTCTCTAGCCGTCGTCACTTCAAAAAGCGTCCATGATAGCTTTGACGTCGAAAAATGATTTGTAAAAATCTTAATTCGAATAAAAAATTTTGACTTTGACTTTGACTTTAAGCGTAGTCAAAAAGCAATCTCACTGAAATCGCTTTCTACGATAAATCACAGGCTTTATCGCTGTGACTAAAGATAATAATATCATGGAATGATCATGAATGGGAAATGTAGCAATAATTCCCATGCCTTGACTGACTTGCAGAAACGAGTAGAGCGATTACTTGTCAGCAGTCTGTTTCACTTGCATTTGGGAGGTTGAGGGACCCCCTTACATCCTCTTAGGTTGAGGGAGGGAACTTGGGATCCCCGGCGGCGACTAGGAAGGAATTAAAAATAATAATTATTACGGGGCGCGTGCCGTCTACATACTATGGAAATACATTTTCCGTGCACATGGACACGCATAGCCGGCCAACGGCGACGAGCTTACATCCTCGTTGGCGACGAGGCCCGACTGACTCAAAAAAAAGGAGAAAATAGAAAGAAAATGTCACCATGTAATAAAATATAATTTATTTATCCTATAAAAAACAAAAGAATGAAAAAGCACAGCCGTGTTACGCGCAACTGTTAAACCGACTACCATACATTCCTTCGTTTAACAACTGCGTGCAATAACAACTTACTTAGGTATATATCATAATTTTAGGTAAGAATTATAGTTATTATTTTATATCTAGGTATCTCATTACTACAAGTCAAATTATTACATTAACCTATTTAGAATGGCACAATTTGTTGTTGTCAATTAAATTAGCACCACACAATCACAATGTCCATACAATCAGTCACAAAATAATCTATAAACGTACAGCTTACAACAAGTATAACAATATTTAGTGCACTCTATGATTTTGAAATAAATATTCAATTTGCACAAAAGTTAGAGTCAGTGCTATAGTTGTTTTTTTTTCTTCCTAACTAATGGCGACACATATTATATAGACGTATGTTGTTAACTGTACGCATAAAGGAGGTTGATAGTTTAGAAAAGAAACACTTATAAATAATAGTAAATTAATGTGCAAAAAGATCACGTATTCAATGAATGAAATGTTGTTGAAATATGAAATATCTACCTTATGAATTTAATTTTACTTTTACAGACAGGTTCTGTGTATGAGGCGGATTCTAAGTCCTAACACTTATTTATAAATACGAATCAAGATTTCGTCGCGTCCACGTCTACTTTAGCTCTGGGGCAGCAGACTCCTGCAAACCTGTAATGATAAAAACACAAGTTATAAATACACGGTGTCGCGACGAGCGCGAAAGGTACATCGATTTGTTTAAATGGCAACACTGAAGGAAGTGTTGGCCCATTATTGGTTTGTACTTGTCTATGGACAAAATATCTATTTCCCGCCGAATCTAATGTCAGTTAAAGCGACATCTATTAAATTGTTGGTTACCGGAAGTATCATTCCCGCCAATTTTATTATTGAGACTAATTTTCTTTATACTTGCAACCGTTTTACTGGCCAGTCGTTATTAATTATTATGCCGTTGAGGCGAGTGGAAGTGCAAGTCCAGAAGTGTTGCTCCAGGAACGTGGCGAGAATACCTAAAGCTAAGTATTCTTGATTGTTGGCTTCGAGATGCTTGGAGATCACGGTGTATAAATTGTTACTTTGACTAAACTTGTGCATGTGTAAATTGACTGAATATCGACTATCAAACGAATATAGTACAACTCGGACATATCTATCAAACACCGTCATTATGTGGTCTCCAAATGTTTGTATGTAGAATGGCTGTAAGCCAAGTCGGCTGCTGAGCCGTTGGGTATATGGAGACCACTCGTGTGGGGTGCGAGTTGGTAAATCGTATGCGTGTACGTCGCAATCTGGCGTGGCCCTTTGCGGAATAGCCTGGTATGTGCTTAGGACCTACTTCGGTGCCGATCCTCGGCAACGCCAATAGGCTAGTGGCGTTATAGGGCCTTAGCAGGCCTGGGGGGAATTGTATAGCTATCGCGAGCTGGGGTTTATAATTATGTTTGTTGTGCATAATTTTATATTGTAATTCCAGGCTGTGCGTAGGACCGAGGACGGTTACTGATGGAGATGGTAAACCTTGAGAGAGGAGTTAGTGTTAGGATTGGACGGACGGTCGAGGGGCGCCGACACTGTCTGGACATAAACGCTGTTGAGCGTTCTAGGGAACCTTTTTATTATCTTTCAGTAACTGTAGCTAGCTTAGAGTGAGCCTGTGAGCTTGGGGTGTGATGGATGAGTCACCCGCATAGTGAACTCTTGTATAAGATTAATGTTTGAAGACCATTAAATAGAGATCTCTTATTTAATGGTCAAATACAAATACTGACGTGTTCTACTTGTCTCATTTCGTTGTGTATACATCGGTATCAACCTCTATCATTATTGCAGAAGGTGGAAATTGTCCAGCGGGTTTTGGAGGTGAATGGAGTTAGTGGCCGAGGAGTCCTGTCGTGGCTGTGTGCAGAGATCAGCGAAGCAGATATCGAGAGGGAAGTAATCCGGATTACAAGGTAGGACAACTACATTCAATTTTGTTCTCTACGTGATCTGGTCGATTATCGGCGAGGGGGCTAAAACTTCCCTAGTTGAGATTATATACGAAGTCATATACGTGTGTGGCTAGACATGTACTTTACTGTACATATACATACCTACATTATACATTTACATCCCCACTCGTCGACACACGGTTTCGTATACAAAGAGATATAAATTATGTTCAAATGCAAAACTGTATTGTTGCCTACTGACTGGGCCACTAAAATTTTAAATTAAATGTAGTAAACAAAAGAAAAACAAACAGGTAAAGTAGAGTTCTTAACTATTTTGAAATTTCGGTCAAATGGGTATCTATATTGAAACTTTCCCCAGCCATAGACGGCCAGACGCTATCAAAACTCTAGTCGAGGGAGTAGGCTATGAAACTCCAGCTTGTCAACTTTCACTGCATATTATTAAGAAACAATAAAATTGCAGCCATGTGCACCGATGGAAGTCAAAATCTGTCTGTAATCTATCATAGACTAAAAACAAAACAGCATTGCCAACAGTACAAAAATAAAGAAGGAAATATTTCCAAGGTAGGCAGCGTATTATATAGTCATTGTTATCAACTTGCTCTTAACCACCAAAGGTTAGCTGGTAGAAAATGCTATATAGCATTAAGTTCGCCTTTGTACATCCTTTTTTGGTGCAATAAAGTATATATCAATCAATCAATCAACTTGGTATTTGCCGAGGTAGAGCCTCTACGCCTCTAACGTAGAGTCATTAGAGTCATATTCCCTGCGTTCCGAGACGCGCTGAAATCGAAGTACCTACCCGTAATCGCATTCCGAATTACTGTCAGCCATACATTTTTTTGCTTTTCTGATCACTGACAGCGCTGAAAGTCTGATTCGGAATGCGTCCATTACAGTCAGTGTTATCTTACTTGGCATTGACGCGGCAGAAGCTCGTCTTGTACTCGTCGAGCGTGATGTGCTTGGCCGCCTCGCAGCGCGTGAGATACACGCACACGCCGGCCGCACCCTCCGTGCTTCGCTCGCATTCTGCGTCATTAGCTTCCTTCGGAGCCTAAAAAGAAACAAGATTGAATTTAAGAAGAACTGTATGTTAGGCTTATAAGGGCGTTAGGTGACGTTGGTCAATGCTACTCTTCGAAATTCTAAGTAAAAACTATCCGCAAAAATAAGCAAATATGTTTGTACTATAGGTATATAAAACGGCACAATGTGATTCATCATTCTCCTGCCCTGTTCCCTTTATTTGGGGTCGGCGCAATATGTTTTCTTCTTCCATTCATCCCTGTCAGACGTCACATCACTATTCACTCCCTTCTTACACATATCATCTTTCACGCAATCCATCCATACTTTTCTGGGTCTACCCCTACCTGCTTTTCCATTCACTCTCATATCTAGCATACGTCTGGTGGTATGGGATTCCTCTCTTCGCATCACATGCCCATACCACGACAGCCTGTTACTCCTCAACTTGTCCACTATGGGTGCCACTTTCAAGCTTCCTCTTACATACTCATTTCTTATTCTGTCTTTCCTCGATTATCCTAAGGAAAACCACTCGAGTTCTAGTGTTTGGTGACCGATATTTTGGCTGAATCAGAATTTTTTAAGTGAATAACTCTACTCACAGCAGCATCTCTCGTCAGCTCCAGCTCGACGCGGCTGATGCTGCCGTTGTTTGCCACGTCCAAGCCGAGGGCGTCCTTGCCCGGCGCAAGCGCATCTCGGATCCACACGAACTCCTGCAGGCGGAACGGCTCCAGATCTACCGGCGCCGGCGACGTAGAAGGCTGAATCGTCGTAGATAGCGCAGGGACACCTGTAGTTTCCAACGCCGTCGTCATAAGAGATTCCGGCAGTACTGCGTCAACTAGTAAACAAAAGTTCTGTTAAAGAATAGGATATACATTATTCTACATATTTTATAGTTCTCGCAATTTGGCTAGTACTGAAGTACCTGGACCAGTCTGTACAACTATTTTCTACACTTATAACTTAAAATAAATAAAGTGGTGACAGCATATTTATAAAATAGTCGAGTCAATCAAAGCGTAAAAACTAAAAAGTGCATTTTGCCTGTATTAGTTTTCAAAATTGTGCGCTCCTCAAAGCAATCTGAAATATAATAATTAAAATAATGTTACAGTACGACACATTACAATAAAACAATCTAATAGTAGAAAATAGTGTCAGTGGATGATTGGACTGACGTAGCTTTATTTATAGATAGAAGATATATTCCAAAGCTCATCATTATTTGCAGCCAAGAAAATACAGACCCCTCGTCGCATTAGCTAGCATTCTTCATATTTTTTTATTATAACAAGACAATAAGTGGTGACGCGCCTAGCGCGATTCGCCAAAGTAAAATCGGTAAGTGTCAACACTAGTAATGTCAATCATATTCTAATTGTGGCAAACACGACATGGAGCTACGATATGAAGTACCCAATACTGCTACCTAGGGACAGTGAAACAACATACAAAATAATAAAAGAGACTCATGAAAAAAATTACCATGTTGGTGCTCTTCATACACTCAGTCTCATCAGAGAAAAATATTGGATACCTCAGGGAAAAGCTCAGGTACAGAAGGCGATTAAGAAATGTCCACAGTGTATTAAACATGGAGGCGGGCCCTACAGATTGCCATCCACGCCAGCCCTGCCTACTGAAAGAGTTAATTTCAATACACCATTTTCCTTCACAGGAATAGATTATTTTGGTCCAGTGTATGTGAGCACTGCCAAAGGAAAAGAGAAGAGATGGATTGCTCTGTTTACCTGTTTAACAGTGAGAGCTATCCATTTAGAGGTAGTGAAAGATATAACAGCTGAAGAATGTCTGCTGGCAATCAGGCGGTTTGCGGCTGCTCGGAACATTCCGAAACGATTTTATTCAGATAATGCTACCTACTTCACTCTGACATCTGAAGTAATGACAAAGCCATACTGCATACAAAACGTGGAAATTTATTCCACAACTAGCTCCTTGGCACGGAGGGTTCTATGAGCGACTAGTAGCAATAGTCAAGCATTGCCTGAAACGTACCCTAGAAAAACATTTACTGAATGATTCCAATCTAGCAACTGTTATAAAGGAAGTGGAAGCTGTTGTAAATACAAGACCTCTTACAAAAGTTGGAACTCAAGTAAACCACGTGTTGAGGCCAGCTGATTTCCTAAGTCTTGGAAAGTGTTTATTCATAACGCCCGATAATGCTGATATTCCGTGTGCAGGGACAGCTACCAAAATTGATCTGATTGAAAGCTGGAAAAGAGGTTTGAAAATTCTTGAAGAGTTTAAAAGAATGTTCATCGGATAATATCTCGTGGGTCTGAGAGAGAGATATCAACATTCTCCTAAGCAACCAAGAATAAAATCAGTTCACGTACCAAATGTAGGTGACATTGTGCAAATTAAAGCGGATTCAAAAAACCGTGAGAATTGGAAAGTTGGCAAGATCACTGACCTAATAAAAGGTGCCGATGGTGAGCATAGAGTTGCAAAAATAATGGTTAATGACACCACATTTACGCGGTCCATTGGGCACTTGTACCCTTTAGAAGTTGATGGTCTTGAACCAAAGACAGGGCATGATTCTGAAGCTGAAAACACACCGACTGACGCAGCAGTTCCGTATCTAGATGAGAATGACTTTACTGTATTAGGAAAATCACATGATAAGTCAATAAACGACAGCGATGCAAGCAACGTGAATGATATGCCCGAGGCGTCAGCGGTGGCGGTTGAAAACGTTCATACTGAAAACAATGAACCTGATGTGAATGAATCGGCTTCCGGACTTGTCCAAGAGACAGTTGATGATGAAGCATCTGAAAAAGGAGAAGTGACCTCCACAGTTGAAAACGCACAGCATAGTGTTGAAAATGTTCATCATGGTGTTGAAATGAAGAGTAGAAGAGACGCAGCCATTCGTGCCAGAGAGAAAATCTTGGAATGGACTCGTCATCTACTCACCCTTCTGCAATAACTCTGTTGTTGGGAGTGTCGCGCCTAGCGCGATTCGCCAAAGTAAAATCGGTAAATGTCAACACTAGTAATGTCAATCATATTCTAATTGTGGTAACACTGTTTTTGCTTGGCTATGATTTTTCCTGAATGTTGGCACTTTCGGTAGAAGTTGGCGGTAGAAGGCAGAAGGCACGTGGAAAATAATGGAGTAACAGCGAGTAAGCGGACACGAGATGGTGAGATCGGCGTAGAAAGGTAAAACCTGTGAAGTCGAGCTGAATCTCTGGGTGAGTGTTCGCTTTGTATTTGTGTCGACCTATGTGTAATGCCATGAAGCGTGGAAAGATGAGGAGACCAAGTAGAACGTAGGTTTCCCTAACTGTGTCCAATAATCGCTAGTACAACAGGAGAGCGTAGAAGTTGGTTAGGAGCGAGGCGTGCTCGCCCAAGGGTGTGATTAATAAGCACACCGGCAAGGTCGACAAGTTGGAGCTATGTGGCAGGACTATGGGGAAGGTGGAGGTCCTCTTGGGGGCAAAGCCCCCAAGTCCGGCTGGTGCCCTGAGTAACGTAGGCACCGAGCAGTAGCTTCCGCGATGGAAGCTAGTGCTTTGACCGGAGCTGTCGACCATTAAGCCAGCGGAATCGAAACGTGAATATACTCACAGTAAATGGCTTAGCCATAGCGTGTACTTATATGTATAGTACGTGGCAAAGCCACACCCTCTAACGTGTATAATCTATATTATTTGTATTACGAAGATTTAACGCGAAGCAGAATTATTATAAGTAGAGGTTGACTCATCTTTCTACTTTCATACCTAATTCATTATTATCATATTGTTGTCCTAACTGTATGTCGAACCCTGGCCTTTACCTATCATGCAGTGGGGGCGACGATAAGTGGGTTTGATTTATACATACCCGACTTGCAAAAGAATAATACCAGGCTAATTTTGAAAATAGTCAGATGAAGATAGAATAAAAGAAAATAATGTCCAGCTTTACAAGTCTGTGTTTAATACTAAAAACAAATTGTATCAGATCGGTACCTTTAATTACCAAACCATTTGACTGAATAAAAAAAAAACGGGATACTTTTACCTATTCGAATGGATTGCGAGATTAAATAAAAATCGCAAATGAGAGTTGTATACAAAATTACCAAAGCGATAAAGTAAGATATTAGCGAAATATCGCCGAGTAGATAAACCAATATTAGCCTTTAGAATTGCCAAAATTAAGTGGCAGAGGGCGGGGCACATTGCTCGAACTGACTGCCGCTGGGACAGAACGGCTCTCGAGTGGTGATCGCGTACTGGAAGACGCAGCGTGGGCAGGCCTCCCAAAGCGACAAGGTGGATCGACGATCTGGTGAAGGCCGCCGGAAACCTACGAGGGAGATCCTTGGGGGAGGCCTTTGTCCAGCAGTGGACCAGTGTTGGAGTGAGATAAACCGATATAAGGATTATCGCGTCGATAACAGACGCCCGTACAATTATTTCTTTTTCCGTAAAAAGGACAGTAGGCCGACAAGTGCTTGGTTAGCAAGCATATCTTCATCTCGTATTACCACTGCGTAATTTATATGCGATGAAAAGGTACGACATTGCACGGTCACTGGACAAAGGACGTCGAGCAAGCAGTAATCGCTCAGTCTTAAACCTTCTAATAACGCACTATCTACATTTATGAGAAGAGAAGACAAGTCCATACCATAGACATACAGTTCGCCGCTTGAACATCCGACTAACTATATAGAATGTAAGAAATCTCACCATCATCATAGCTGTTGTGGGCTGCGAAGAACGCTCGTCTCGGAAGGAGCTGCGCTGACAAACCTCGCTGAAAATAACCTTGGGGAGCGCCTAAAACCGATTAACGCTTTGTTCATAGTTATGCTCTTACAAAAGGTAGAAAAATTAAACATTTCGAAATTTAAGATTTTTTATTTCTTGTGAAATGTAAGTACTTGAATGAATTAATAGACTGATTTAATACACACCCAGTTTATGATAGAACATCAAGTTTGGCCGGGAAATAATATGTGCGCCTAAAACGGATAAACGTTTTTACTTTTGAATAATAGATTCAGTCGCGTGCGTCGTTCCATGATGCGGCGAACACAGAATATTTATGCAAGCAAGAGAGCATACCATTCAAGCAAAGCAAACACGAAAACAGGAGAGCCAGCTAATCAAAGTTTAAGCAAAAACTTGTTCAGTAATTTGGTTGCAAGTGCACTTACTAAGATAAGGAGTTGGAGCGCCTGAAACAAGAGGTGTAGACAATTTAGTACTTATAGAAGTATGTTTTTCATTGAACATTTATCTCCGCACACATGCATGTGGTTTTGTGTTTTAATAACGATAAAATGTAATAATCTTACTGGTACCGCTGTTAGTTCCACTGCTGTCTGTTTCTTCTATATATTGTAATGAACTGAGTTTTCTCATTCGGGTTATTTGCCTTCCCACGCTGGTTTTGAATACAAGTGAACCACCTATGAAATTAATGGTTTGTATCACCATGTCATGCAAACGAGTAGGGTAAACTAAAAAAAAAAATCTCTACAAACCCTCCCACCCCTACCAAAGTTATGTTTAGTCAGCTGCAGAAAAAACCTGATGCTAGCCGTAAGTGTTATATTAGATGCGTTACATGTAAGCTAGCTAGATAAATTCCTTGTTTTCGGACTCTAATAATTTGAATTGCATTAAAGATTTAACAAGATTGAACTAGGAATCAAAGCCATGAGATATAAAAAAAAATACGGTCGAATTGAGAAACCTCCTTTTTTTGAAGTCGGTTTAAAAAGAAACATTCTGTATTTATATGGTATTCTAGTCGAAAGGGTTATTTTTCAATATTACAGGGTGGCTCATTTAGATGGGTCAGTATTGGTAACTAGAAACTAAAAGATATAGAAAGATCTGTTTCTAAGGAACCAAGTCATCGATTTTAGTGACACGAAAAAACAATTCAACCGGAGAATCAACTAGGCCAGAAGTCTAGCTGGCTAAAGAACTTTTAACTTGGACTTTTAAAATTAAATTAATCTTATGCAAAGTAGTAAAAAAGAAATTAGAAAGGTGAAGGCAGAATTAAAATAAAAAACATAGCTACTTATACCTATTTTTTTAGAACTGGTCTACTAGGCATGGACCAGGCCTAGCTCACTCGAGTCAGATGCGGCACCTGAAAAATACACTTGACTTTCTAATATATAATTTCTTTATCTATGTCTCCGTTTCTATGTATCTATGTCAGAATTGGTTTCGTATGAGTTTCTGTCTGTATGTTCTCCAGGTCGAGTTTCTCGACCGATTCTCGTGAAATTTTGTTTGTAGGTAGGTTCGATAAATGTATAGAATTTTTTGGTCGTGGCATATTTTGGAATTTTAAAAATTTACCGAATTATGCATGTTGCCTGCTTACAAGGTCTACCCCTAAGGTCAAGGGGTGGGGGACGTGGGGGGGGGGGGGGGTTTAAATAAGCGGTCACATCAAGTCACAAGAAATGTAAAGACTCGCGAGGTCTACAGTCACAAAGCCGCTAGTATTAAATATTTTAGTATGAATTATTCACCTGTGTATTTGAATCATGCAGTTGCATCAAGTAAGGTTTCGGCAGCCACAGCTAGATCCTGCAAGAGCTCTTGACTTGTGCACGGAAAACATGAGTACAACTTCGAAAACATGCTGTCACCATTTTTTATTCGACTTAAATATATTATGATAAAATGTAAGAAACGCAATAATACATTGACAACGTTCAGCATACTACAAGGCTACAAAACAATAAAAAGCAAATAGAACCAAGTTTTGGAAGTTTGTGTAAGCCTTGTAAAATGCCGCTGTAACAAATCCAGCTAAAGTAAAAAAAGACTTCTTTAGAATCTCTGCTAAGGCGACACAGACATGGAACATACTATGACTGCTCGATGAGATGGTGGCCAACCAAAATAACGACGCAGCCGCGGCGCGGGCGCGTAGACGCCGTTCATGCCTGGCCGCTAACTGTATAATACTTTCTAGGAAACGAGAGGTCCAGGACCCCGTTTCACGAAGCAACAATTTACTAGTAACAAGTTACAACTTGATATTCATTGCGTAGCCAATTCGCCTAAACTGTAAGCCCTTATCGTTTTATCTCATTGTCTACGCAATGTACATCGATTTTTTTTTTGTACTTGTAATTTGTAACTTGTAGCTTCGTGAAACGGCCCCCAGCTCTTAACATATACTATAGAATCTTCGACATCTGTGGCGCCCTTAAAGCACCATAAAATGATTAAAATGTGGTCAGACGGAAGCTCACCGTCGTAGTCGCTCTCTTCGTAAGGTGCAGCGTCCAGCAAGGGGACGGCGGCGGCGTGGCTGAACGAGGCGAGCTGAGGGCTTGAGACATGGCCTATGGCAGAGTGTAAAGCGGCCTCTGAGCGTACAATACATATGAAAACTGATGTTTTATACCATCTAATCAAATGTGCATAAATAACAACTCTATTGGTAATTTATAGCATGCTCAAGTCTAATGCTCAAATTGGGTACATGATTATATGAGTTGATGAGGAACAATCAATAGATCTCCGGTTACGACGAAGATAACATGCGATCTTTTAGCATTTAGTACAAACAACATGCATCTGGTGAATAGATCAAAGTTTACCAATTAAGATTTTTATATTCTATTCTAATAAAACAAAAGTTGGTGCTACAATGTAAATTATTATTCGTTTTAGCAGAAACCCATATCTATTTAAGAAAAATAAATAAAGAAATAATATTTGATGGGTCGTTGAACCAAAGGAGTAACAAAGTAAAAATAATAATAGATTAAGGTTTTTTTACATTTAGTAGATAGTAAAGTAAGACTCATGGATATATTTAGTAAGTTTTATTTTATTAACTAAAGACTAATGTTTAATATAATCTTGTAGAGTTTGTAATAATAATGATCGATTTTGTACAGACAAATAAATCCATTTTGGTTTTAAAACGAATAAGAATGAACTTTGTGCAATAGATAGGCTGTAGTAATGTGCGTTAGGTACTCACTGTAAGCGAACTGCGGCGGCGCGGGCAGGCCGGGCGCGCCGCTGAAGGCGGCCAGGGCTGCAGGACAACCATACAGGTTTACATACTTACATACAAACAACTTACTAGCAAAACAACGAATAACTCTCGGTGGCAGCCGAGGCCATGAAACTAAAAAACTTTCGATTCACCAACATAAAATAAAAACCATCTCATTATTACAATATACCAATAGGGAATATGCACAATATTTTTTATTCATTAACCGAAATATTTCAAATCCCAGATAAACCCATAAAACATATTTTTTCAAATATCTTGCTCAGAAACGGATCGCCACTGTGTGGTGGCATCTGATTTTTTGTTTGTAACTATGTGTGTATTGTTTTATGTGCCGTAAATAAATGTTTTCTTATTCTTATAGAAAGAAAATTATAAAGTTTTAGCTATAGTTAAGCTTTGAGTAGTTAAGGATTCAAAGTTGATGGTTAAACAGTGAGGTCCGATGTGTAATGTGACGTCATAGAAAATGTTGTTTTCGTAAGAGGGACAGATATATAGGTATTTGTTTAATGCCATTTTAAACAACTTTCTAGTTTGTTGTTCGATCAATATCGATTCTGTTTTGACTGTCAGTCAGTAGGTATTCTATTTTTGTATACTTTTAGACGAACTATGAAAAAAGACCTATATTTTATTTATTGCATGTTTCCTATTAAGTCCAACCTCAAGGCTTGCTGTGCTCAGGTCTTGGAGCATTTGTTCGAGCTCAGCGGACGTGGCCGCAAGCAAGACTATATCATCTGCGAAACGGAGGTTAGTTAACTTTGTATCACCCACAACAACACCTTTTGACTCCCATAATGTAGTTATGTTTTTAAACACTTTCTCCAAGGTGCACCCCTAACAGGTTAGGGGATAGGGGATCACCCTGTTTCACGCTCTTTTCTATTTTGAAACTGGCACCCGGAGAGAGAAGTCTAATGGAAGCTGTACTGGTCTTGTAGACGACCTCCAAGAGCTTTACATACGTCTCTTCTATACCTTGACTGCGTAAGGATGAAAATATTGCAGAATGCGCTAGACTGTGGAAAGCCTTGGAGTAATCCACAAATAGCCAGATACAGAGGTTTGTGAAATTCATTATGTTTTTCAATTACTTGGTTTATTGTGTGTAGGTGATCTATCGTGGAAAAAGAGGGTCGGAATCCAGCCTGTTCTGGTGGTTGATGTTTGTCCAATTGACCTTTTATTCTATTCTGTATGACTATAATAAAGACTTTATATATGTGTGAGATTAAGCTTATGGGTCTGTAATTATTTATATCAGATTTGTCGCCCTTCGATGTATAATATGTCGATGAATACATCTACTTGGGCCAGCTAGTCTCTTTCGAAAACAGGCAGGAGAAGGAAATCGATCGTCATGTCGATAGCGCCTGGAAGAGCTACTGGTCCTTGAAGCAATACATGAAAGGGGACCTTTCATTGAAGCGCAAACTTTTCGACATGTGCATCTTGCCTGTACCTAACCTAACCTAACCTATGGTTCGCAAACATGGTCACTCACTAATCAGCAAAAGTCCAAACTCAAGGTTTGTCAGAGAGCTATGGAACGTAGCATCCTAGGTGTTAAACTGATAGATCGTATTAGGAACACTACCCTACGTTCTCATACTAAAATAGCTGACGTGGGCCGCAAAACTGCGAAACTAAAATGGGACTGGGTGGACACGTAAGCCGCATGCATCCAAAACGGTGGGCGAGAGTCGTCACGCAGTGGACTCCTCAAGACGGGAACCGACGACGTCGAGGCAGGCCCCGAAAGAGATGGCGAGTCGAGTTAAACGCCTATCGACGGAGCTTGCCCAGGACCGGGAGAAATGGCGGAACAATGGGGAGGCCTTTGCCCAGCAGTGGAACATTACAGGCTGAATTAGATTTATTATTATTATTAAGTTACATATAATTTATTATAATTATTATTTTTTTTGTTGAATTGAATATTTTAAATTTGTATTTTAAAGTTTTAAGTTTTAATGGTTTCATTGTATTGATTTTTAATTTGTCATTTACTAACATAATTTTATTTTATTTTATTCTTAAGTTTTACTAACAAAAACATATGGACGGACACAGTCTGAAATAAATTGATTTTATTTTATTTATTTTTTATAATAATATAATAATGTTTCCTATTAAATTAAAGTTGTAGAAAAAACTGTTTCATGTCATGGCTGAGCCACCACCATCCGATATTGAATTCTGATCCGCTTTTAATCCTGATATTTTGAGAACAGAACCTGGTAGCGATACTATCTATACACAGAAATAACCATTTTAGATATTTTTATAGATATTTGACACGATTTCTAGGTAATGGAGAGGTGAATACTTACGCATTCCGTAAGACGGACCTAAAACAAAGAAAAATTTTGATTGGTAAATTATAATTTTAAATTGTCGTATGATTTATAGTATTGACGTATGTAACTTACTATTTATATAGTACATTACTGCCGCGGCAGCAAAATTTAGTTATTGCTGGACGAGGGCACATTTAAATAAATCATGTTCATAAATCTATATGCGGAAACATATAAGTGGTTCATTTGTTATTATTATAGTTTAAAAATGTAGCTGTAAATAACAGTTTATTTTCCAAATAAAATAAAATAAATAAAATTTTATTGTATAGTGCTTTTCTCTGAAACATGCGAGGATATTATATAATACTAAAAATATTGTGGTACCTTGGATTTAGATTGCGCACTTTTGTTTTGTGCCAGTATCATACAGAGCATACAGCCTACTCAAATTACTACGAGTCGTGTACGATTCATATAAAATTTGAATTTAGAACATAAGAGTATGCTATAAAAGACTCAAAAACATTGAAATTTCTGAACGAAAGTTACTTTGCCGGCCTAGGCCGCTTGAGGGCACATTGCCGGCCGCTGTTTTGGTTGGGGCAATGTTTCGTCCAGAAATGAGTCACTTCGCGTACTGTTTTTTTTACAGTAAATCACATTTTCGAGCGTGTCGGAGAAAATTATATTACCTAGCAGCTCGGGCAACTGGATTATATGTTGCCAAGTCTAACTTTTAAACAGGTACATTTATAGTGATCAATTTATGCAAATAGCCCTTTCTAAATTAACTTTTATGATTTTATCGGTTAGCGCCAAAGCAGAAAAGCCACCCCTCCCCTCTTTCTCATTAAAATGAGCCCTTAAAACCCCTAACTGACGATGACCATTGATGCCCATGATCAAAAGGTCGAACTCTCTTTGATAAAAAAATTGCAACACTTACTTTTTTCGTCAACAGACTCAGCGTCGACAGCTTTGGTCGCGTTGGGCTTCACCACTACCAGTGACGTCAGCGGAGTCACGAACTCGTACTGTGGGTAAAAACAAATACAACTTACTACTTAAAAGTTTCTAAGAGCTAAAGTGTGTGTTCAGTGGGATAGGCCGTTGTCCAGTGGGATGTAAGGTCGACAACTGATCTCAGAAGCCCTGGTGTCAGTATCATTGAGACGCCAATGGCCACTGACATGAATGGCTCAAAGCAGCGCGCAGCGGTCTGACATGGGTAGATGATTTATTCTTATTTGAATAGGGAATCTTACTACCTCTTTCTCCCGCTAGAGGTGCCACTTCAACATGACGTAAATGGCATTTTATTTTTAATGACATCTTACGGCTCTACTCTAGGTTCTGAGCCCTTTTGACGTAAATAGAAGTTGACAGCGATGTTGCCGGAGCGGATACTTTTTCTGCCTAACACGGTGGCGCTACCTACAAATAACTTTGCGTTTGCAACCGTACTATTGGCCGGTATATTTTACCTTGAGAGCGATCTCGAGCGCCTTCTTCTCGGGCGTGTTCTCCTTGTCCTTGTCTTGGGGGGCATCAGCGGCGTCTTTCTCGTCCAGCAGTTGTTTGATGGTGAGATAAGCCCAGAGGCGCTCTAAGGGCAAATACTGGCCAGGTGCGCGCGACACCGGCACCTTCGGGAAGATCTCGTACTTCTTCTGTTGACACAAAACAAAAAGCATATGTATTTATTCAGTCACAAAACTTGACAGCTAATAGTGCCAAAAATAGTGCAATAATGGAGGATCGGACTGTTCCTAAATTTACCATATTCCATGAATTATTTTTAAAATATTGATTAGTAGGAGACGATTCGCGAAGAAAAAAACAGAATCGGTTGAAAAACGAATTTACAGTGATTTTTTAAAGTTTCAATATGTCTGTCCCTTTCAAAAACAATTTTTTGTATGGAGATTATATGGCGTTACTAACAAATGACGTCACAAGTGGGTATGTGCTTCTCTGTCTAATCTTGAATTTCAAACCTTTATAACTCGGTCAATTTTAAAGATAGAGCAAAATTTTTTTAGTGTTCGATAGCAGAAACTAAGAAGTTTGGATTTATAAAATAAAAAAAAGTAGTCCGATACCCTATTTGTTTAGTATTGTGGTGCAACACCGTGGGAAAAGACATTTCTGCGGAAAAAAGTAGCCTATGTCCGTTCATGTGTACTAACCTATCTTTGAACGCTAAGTTAGTCCGCCGTGTGGTGACGGCAGAGTAGAATACATTTGTCACCAACCCCTACTCTTCCCGTGGGTGTCGTAAGAGGCGACTTAGGGACTACACATTGAACAGGGAACGGGCAGCAGCGCTCTCTGATACAGTAACCTTTTAATCTGCGATCTCCAATCCGCCTGCCAAGCGTGGAGATTATGGCAAAACCCTCCACTTAAGTGGAGGAGGCTCATAGTCCAGCAGTGGACTGTAACGGGCCATTGATGTTGTTGATGTTGAACTAGTTAAGCGCACCCTCTTAATGAAGTCGTCGTCGACGCCGCAGATGCCGATGATGCTGGGCGACAGCTCGGTAGCCTGGTCGGCCACCCTCCCCGCCACCACCGTCTCCGAGCCTGCATAGTACGCTCGGAATTTGTTCTTCGTTAGGGAACCTTCTTTTATCTGAAAGAGAGATAAACTGGTTATATCCCTAGTTTTAACAGCCTCCGTGGTCGAGATTTCGCCGCTCATTGCGGAGGTTCCTTACGGAACCCGGAACGTTCGGGGAGGGACATTATCAAGCAAAAATCTTTTTGTGAGCCTTTCCCTAGTTTGATTAGAACTTTGTAGGCTGAATCACTTGATTGTCCGAAAAGAAAGGTGATTCCGTGCTTCGGAAGGCACGTTAAGCCGTTGGTCCCGGCTACTATCTAGTCGTTACACGAGCCATGTCAGTGGCTTTTGGTGGCTGTATAACATTGACACTAGGGTTTGTGAGGTCGGTCAACCTTACAACCCACACGATAAAGAAGAGAATCCGTGGTTTTAAAAACTGTTCAGAGATTGTACACAAGTATAAATTGTCGGTATGTCATTTGTTCAGGTGCGATTTCTGTTTGGGCTTGTGCATGAGAATAATTTAAACATTTATGCAGGATATAGGGAATCCAAGAGAGTAACAAGTGTGTGTGTGTGAGTTTGATTTTACCCGCAAATATCCTCAGTTTATTCTTTATTTAATCAGTTAAGTTGCATCGACACTAGGCCGCCGAACGAGTTGCCATTGGCCAGTACTTCTGGGCCCCGTTTCACGAAGCAACAATTTACTAGTAACAAGTTACAATTTCATATTCATTGCGTAGCCAATTCGCCTTAACTGTAAGCCCTTATCATTTTATCTCATTGTCTGCGCAATGTACATCGAATTGTACTTGTAATTTGTAACTTGTAGCTTCGTGAAACGGCCCCCTGATGGTTCGAGAACTATCAATACTAGTGGCGTGTCCGTTTGTAAGAAAGTTTTGTCATTGATGTAATATATTCGTTCCTTTATTAGTGAGTGTAACTCATCTTCATCGTGTGTATTAGTTTATTTATTTAATTTTTTATTAAGAAACCAACAGCTACAAATATTTAAATAAACATTAGACTTAAAAACAGGGAGCCAATTACAGGTCTTCACTGGTAACAACAGCTGCAGCGCCGCGTCCGCCGCTTCTAGACGTGTGTTCGTGTGTACCTGGTCCTTGGGGTAAAAACATCTACTCTTTCGAAGATTATTATAAGCGAAAAGAAGAGCTAGACGCCAAGCGCGATGGATCAAGGTCAGACCAGCAGTGGCCATAGATTACCACTACCACGATGGTGTTCTCACCTGCCCCAAGTGCGACCGCACGTTTCTCGCTAAGATTGGCTATTCCAGCCACCAGCGAGCGCGTGGGTGGGCGGGCCAACAGGACCCATCCACGAAGAGATCCAAAGAAGTGGTCACGTTAACCGAAATCGGTTCGGATCCATTATCATAATTATTTATTATTACCTGGTCCTTAGGGTAGTTGAAGCGCACGTCGGCGAGCAGCGGGCTGGACACCTAAAAGATAAAAAAAGATAAAAATCACTTTATTCGAAGTAAGATTTAACAATATAATTTTTCCACGTCAAAGCTTGTTCACAACAAGTGTACTCTCACTATACAACGTGTAAAATAACGAGAAAACCTCTCGGGTGAAACTGGATAACTTTTGTTCAAAAGTTCCACAAAATCTTTAAAAGTCAATTTGTATAAAAATTCACAATGTTTATTTGCTAATTTTAAAATTTGTGTTACAAAGCTGTTCTGCTTCATGAGCTGACTTACCGCCCGAGAGGTTTAACGATATTTCGTTCGGGGGGAGGAAACTCCACAGGACTCTTGTACTTGCCTGTCGGTAGAAGTCTTGCAGCTGCAGCGCCGCGTCCGCCGCCTCGTAGATGTGCCGCATGAAGCCGTCGTTGCGCAGAGACAACTTGCGCAGGAAACTGCGGTCCGCGTCCTCGCCTAAGTAACAACACCGAAAACATAATCAACGTATTCATTTTCTAGGATTTATTGAGTTGTTAAATAGGCAAAATTGACACGTTTACTTACAATTTGCGTTCACATGTAGAGAAAAGCGGCCAAGAAACTCAACAGGGTTTACAGCTATTACTTATTATTTATATTTGCTGTTTATTTTAACGTGTCCATCTCACGAAACATTTTTTATTGCCGTTTTACCCGTAAATTCTATACACTAGTGGCTCTGTGAGCTGTAGACCTCGCGAGTCTCTCTAATATATCTATCCTTTTCTCAGTCTACTTCTACTCTTCCTTAAATGGTATGATAAAAAATAAAATAAAAAAAAACAGTCAGTATGATCACAAAGTAGGTAAAGCGTCGCGGGGTCTCAGACTGACAGACACAGAACAAACTGCCATTTCGGCACATTTCGGGCACGCACACATTGACGTATCGTTTATAGGCGTTGCCACGCAGTTCCCAAACAGTGCTCCATAGCGTTTGCCCAAAGAGTGAGTGAGAGTGAGTCTGGCAAGATGACGTAATAATTTTTGAAGAAGGCGGGAGTGGCCCTTCTGTAAACCTTTTTATTTTGTGGTATAATATACGTTAGGTGTATATGAATATAACTGTAAATAGTTATGTAAAACCTTACCAAAAGCGAGCGAGAAGATGGCTGCCTTGTTTTCTCCATAGTTCTTCTCCACGAGTCTGTTAATGATGCGTGTGGGGTCGGTCTCGCCCACAGTTGGGTCGCCGTCCGTCAAGAATATTATTATCGGTTCCAATTTCTTGCCACCTGTGAAATAATACTCTTAAAAAAAACTTCGATTCCATTCTAGGATTACTGAGTTAAGATATGCATGCATTGATTTACAACAGGCCTGTTGTAAATCAACGTATGCATGTCTACGAGGAATTTCAAATGTTTATATGATGTAAAAGTTAAATTTCTTTAATGAATAAAAGTTCAATCATGTAAGACTACGCGGCAAAAAAAGCGAGATCAAAATAATCATAGAGCTAAATTGATTGGCAAAGTTATATTTTGTTAATCCGACCACTTGACTTGCGTAGTGAAACTAAGAGTGAAGACAGACGGACGCTGTCAATTCAGCGTTCGTTTCTTGGAGGCAGTTTACAACCAATTATCAGCGAGCCATGGAAAGATCTATTTCTATTTCGCTACGGGATAAAATCAGAAGCGAAATCATTCGGCAGAGGACCAAGGTGGTTGATAGCGTCCAGAAGTGTAACAAGCTGAAGTGGCAGTGGGCTGGCCACGTCTGTTGCAAAACCGACGAGCGTTGGAGCAGACGGGTTCTCGAATGGAGACCGCGTCTCGGGAAACGTAGTGTGGGATGCCCCCCTGCCAGGTGGACTGATGACCTGAAGAAGGTCGCTGGTGGTGGCTGGATGAGGAAAGCGGGTGATCGTGCGCTTTGGCGTGCCCTTGGGGAGGCAGCAGTCCAGCAGTGGACTGCAATAGGCTGATTGACTGATCTTGCTGACCCCATCCATGAATGCATCCCCTTACCGTCTGCCTTAGCGACTTCCGTAGTGGCTGGCGCTTCAGAGGCAGCCTCTTCGGTGGTGGTCAGCTCGGCGAGCGGCTCGGCGTGGGGCGCGTCGTTGGAGGAGGGTTTGGGCGTAGTCGGCTGCAGCTTCCAACCCACGCCCTTGTTGATCAGATCCACGGCTACGTTCAGGGCGCTCGCGATGTTTGTACCTGTTAAGTAGTTTATTTATAGGAATATTTTTTTAATTTGATTGAAAGTTATCGGAATGGTTTTAAAATATAGTTAAGGAGATTCCAAGATTTACTATTACCTCTTAAGTGTCATAACAAAAATTTTACAAGCTATTATCAAGTGTTATTATTGCGATCGGAGCAGAAGCAACAAAATAAATTTAGTAATTGCAACGGTATTTTTGCATGTTTTTTGCATCTTAATGAAGAGATATTTAGTAAGTTAATAATATGTTTATTCGTTTTAGCATTAGAGAGATTTCTTAGATTGTCTAAATTGGCACGTGCAAGTGTGCATTCTGTGGAAAAGAACTCTTCGTAGAAACTTCACAAGTTTTGCATCTTTTGCGTTTACTTACATAGTTGTTTAGATTTGTTTATAATTGTTAGCTTCCGTTAACTAGATCATGGATTAAATTATTTTATTTTTTTAAATATGTGGGGACATCTTCATACATGGCCATCTGATCCCAAACTAAGTAGAGCTTGTACTATTGGTACCAGACAGCTGATATACATTACATAAATCGATAAATACATACTTATATAGATAAACAACAACCAAACACAAGGCAAACACAAGCAGGGCTGCCAGATGTACGATTTAAATCGTACTCCTACGATTTATTGGCATTTATGCTCGTGTACGATCGCTAGACCAACATCGTACGGAAAATTTACGATTTTTAGATACCTGCTAACATTTCACAATGAAACGAACGTGCTCCACTGGCAAGTATAAATTCTGGATCTTTTACTTGAATGAAGACCCTTTGTACAATCATATAAAGGCTGTATTTGTTTGCATTTTTAAGAAACTTATTCTTTTTCTCTATCGGTAATTCGACTTGTCAAAACTTATTTTTCTCACCAGTCTCCAAATTTGTACAAGTCTAATTAATAGTTTTATTGCATTTCTTTTCTAAAACTAGACGAATTTTAGTTATTTTTAATAAAAACTTAAAATTACTAGATTGTACGATGTATTCATTTTAAAATTTCCTTAGCATACGATTTTTTTGTAGTTGGCATACGATTACACCTTTTTTGTACCTGGCAGCCTGAACACAAGTGCTCATCACACGAATGTTTGCCATGGGCGGGATTCGAACCTGCGGCCTTGTGCGTCGGAAGCAGATACACTACCACCTGGGCTACGGAGCCGTCATTGTCAATTGATTTATTTTTGTGTCTATTTTCTGATCTTTATTTTTTATGTATACCTTGAAAAATGTTTGTGCCTGCACATTTTCGGTTAGTTTCCGCACCGTAGCCGGTCACTTACCGCCGTTGGCGCTGAGTCGTCCGACGATGACCTTGGCGCGCGCGATGTTCTGCGGGGTGGCGCGGGCGGGCGGCACCAGCTGCGCGGGCTTCTCGTCCCACGAGTAGTAGCCTTGAGGGCGCTGCTGGGGCTCCCCGTCCGCTTCCTTCAGGTCGTACACCTGCACAAATAAAAAACATATGTGGGGACATCTCACACACGGTCATCTGATCCCAAACGAGCTTTTACTATGTGTATCGGACACCTGATATATACTTAAATAGATAAATAAATACTAATATAGATAAACAACATCCAGAGACAAGGCAAATACAAGTGCTTATCACACGAACGTTTGCCCTGGGTAGGATTTGAACCCGCGACTTTGTGCTTCGTAGGCAGGCATACTACCGACTAGGCTACGTGGCTGTCAAATAGAGCCTATGTTAAACCATAACCAAAATCTAATCCTAATAACCCCAAAACAATATGTCGCGATGTACGCATAAAAACCAAGAGAGAGAAAGAAAGAAAGAAAGAAATTTATTTGCAGTAAACAAAAACAATACAGAAGTAACAGATGAAGGAAGTGAAGTGGGTACATAAAAACAAAACAATAATAACAAAAAAGGGACAGAACGGACCGCCAGCCATGCGCCTCGCCGCGCCACTACAATAAATTATAATGGCCCGGAGTAAGCACAATGGCAGCCCGATCGTGTCCTGGTAGGGAGTGTTCACACCAGTCGCGGCAATGATTTAACAGTACAGCAACTGATGTGAACCTTTCCAGCAAAAATAAAAAAGTTATGTACACAATAACAGTAATGTTTTGCGCACTGCAAAGGGGCTCCAGCTCAGCATGAGAGTTGGGGTTGCCACAATGCACGAAATAAAAACAACACTAAACAACGTCTCAGCTTTCGCTTTCAATTCGTCATCTTTAGTCCAACTCAAGCTTTATGTAATGGATGGTGGAATAAGTAAATAAGAGATTCTATGCGAACCTACATTGCACCGAATCAAACCCCAACAAATATAAAGGTTTTCTTCCTGAAAGAAGCTAGCTAACGAATGAGGAAATTATAATTTACCTTGACGGAGGTGGCGAACTCGACGATGCTGAAGTAGTCCCCTGGGTTGAGTTCGCTGAGTATGGTCTGCATGGCTTCCCTGAGTTGCGTGATCTTGCGGTCCATCATGGAGCCGGAAGTATCCAGCACGAAGACCACGTGCTTGTGGAGCGGAGGCAGGTCGGCCGGCGCGAAGAAATGCACGAAGTAGCCGTCGTTCACCTGATAGAGGACAGATTATATCATCAGCTCATATTTGAATTTGAGTTATTTTAGATTCCAAAAAGTCCATGTTCTTACTCTTGATACACCCACGTGCTTCTAGGATGCGTTTGGAGCGTTTAAACTAATCAGTAAGGCCCCAATTTTGAAAATCCATCACTGCGCGGTGCTTTGATCGTCGTTTCTCATAATTGTGGACTCTGCTTGAGGTGTGATACTGGATCTCCCCTTCTTTGGGCCTGTCCACGTCATATTGCACCACGAATTATTCTGTTCAGAAGACTGCCAGTAGCTGTGGGAGTGAGAGTCACTAAGAGCGCGACTGCTTCGTCTCCTTCTGTACGCGTCACTCACCAGGATCTCCCCTTCTTTGGGCCTGTCCACGTCATACTGCACCACGAACTATTCTCTTCGGGAGACTGCCAGTAGCTGTGGGAGTGAGAGTCACTAAGAGCGCGACTGCTTCGTCTCCTTCTGTACGCGTCACTCACCAGGATCTCCCCTTCTTTGGGCCTGTCCACGTCATACTGCACCACGAACTGCCCCAACACGCCCTCTGGCGCGACGTTTTGCTCGGCAGACTGCCAGTAGCTGTGCGAGTGAGACCGCGACTCCTTTGTCTTCTCCTGTAAAATAAATCTTATTTTATTACTATATAATTAATATACAGTTTATATAGATAGACCCCTGAGAAAATTCGTTTACACAAAAATATCTACTGGCAGAAATCATAGAATATAAGCTTTACATGTAACGAGTAAGTTTTTTTCTCGCCTGAGCTTAGAATCATTCGATCCAAGAAGGTCCATTTAAAAAAAACTGATATGATTACCAAATGCATCGAACTAAAAATTAACAATGTTATAGTTGCTGTCAACATGTCCTGTTTTATTTTATTTTACATACAAATTTCATTTTGATGACATCAAAATAATTTTGTAATTATAAGACTTTCATCCTATCTATAGTACAGGTGTCCAAAAAGGGTATTTTGCACTTTTAAATATCAATAAATCGTCTTAATGAGGGTAGATAACAAAAAAATATATAATGTCATACGTGGAATTTATTGGAAATTTAGTTGCAATGGATTCGTATACCGGAGCTCAGCGTGCATTTTGTGTACGAGTTTATTATCAAAACAATAATTCGATAATAACAGCTCGCCGCTTATATCGCGCGCAATTCAATGTACGGGACATTTCTTTATCTCCCAGTGCGAATATCATTAGAAAATGGATTAAGACATTTGAGGCTACAGGGCCAACTTTAAAAAACTTTGATTGTGGACGTCCGAGAGAAATAAGGCTACCTGCAGTTATTCAAGAAGTTCACGAGTCGGTAAGGCAAGATCCCTCACTATCACTGCGAAAGCGAAGTCAATCCGTAAACATTGCAAAATCAACATTGCACTTGATTTTAAAGAAGGATTTGCATTTACGTGCTTACAAGATTCAATTAGTACAAGAATAAAAACACAGATTATGAACAGCGACTAAATTTTGTTCAGGAGATGTTTGCGCGCTTTACCAACTTCAACAATGTCTTGTTTAGCGATGAAGCAAATTTCCACTTAAATGGCCATGTCAATAAACAAAACTGTCGCTATTGATGTGATAAAAATCCTCGTTATAAGCATATGCGTCCACTTCACAGCCCTAAGGTGGTATTGTGGGCAGCAATGTCCGCCAAGGGCATAATCGGCCCGTATTTCTTTGAGGACGGTAGGGGACATGCACTTGCAGTTAACGCGGACAGATATTGTAACATCATTGAAAGTTTTTTTGCACCATCTTTACATGAATTTAGAGGTTACAATTCGGCAACATTTTTTCAGCAGGACGGTGCCAAATGTCACACGAGTAGAAGGTCTATTGAAGCATTGAATGAATTATTCCCAGAAAGAGTTATCTCAATAAACGGGAACCTTAAATGGCCCCCTAGGAGTCCACTTGATTATTTTTTATGGGGTTACCTAAAGAGTAGGTTTACATAAATAAGCCGTCAGCTCTTAGCCAATTGAAAAACAATATTGCAAGTGAAATAACAAAAATCACTAACGTTTTATGTGAACGTGTCTTAGGCAATTTACGGCCACGACTTGAAGAGTGTCAAAATCGTAATGGACGTCATTTAGGCAACATAATTTTTTCGTCGTAAACTTTCCAATGTATGTACTTTTTGCAAATAGTAATAAAATTATGAAATGATATATTTTTCATTTATGATTTTCGTATATAAACTGCCAACACCCTTTTTGGACACCCAGTACATTACTGCCGCGGCCGCAAAATTTGTTATTGTTGGACGAGGGCACGTTTAAAGTCCGAGCCGCAGGCGAGGACTTTTATTGTGTACGAGTCCAACAAGAGTTATTGCGGCTGAGGCTTGTATAGTGCTTTTCTCTGAAACATGCGAGGAAATTATAAAATACTAAAAAAAATACCGAACCTTGGATTTGGATGTCTACTCGTATCGTATTAAACTTATAAGTTCTAACCTTTATCACTTTAACCTCTATTTCGACTACTTGAACCATTCATTGTTATAATATTGCCCTAATTCAATGATAAATTAACTCTATCATGAAAAATATGTAACAAAATAGTACGATAAAATTAAGAGATGAAAATTACAAACCGCCATATTGCGCGCTTTTCTTTTTTTTGTTCTGTGCCAGTGTCATACAGAGCATACAGCCAATCATTAGGATTCGTGTACGATTCATATAAAATTTGAATTTAGAACATAAGAGAATATGCTGTAAAAAGACTCGAAAACATTGAAATTTCTGAACGAAAGTTACTTTGCCGGCCTAGGCCGTTTGAGGGCACATTGCCGGCCGCTGTTTTGTATGGGGCAATGTTTCGTCCAAAAATGAGTCACTTCGCGTACTGTTTTTTAACAGTAATGATCAAATTTTCGAGCGTGTCGGAGAAAAATACTTTTTACGCAAGCGTTTCAATTGTCCTGTTAAAGTTTATTGTTCCGAGTCATTCACTGGATAATACACTATCAAAATTATACACTAGACACTAAAATAAACTAAAAAACTGTAGAACAAAACTTGTTCAGGTCATGGACTGGACTCTTCTTTTTAAGGGGCTAGTCCGGGAATTTTCAAGATTTTTGTTGAATCAAATCTCATTATCTACGCCAGTAAATGTATTGATTTTCTAAAATATGTTATTGGACTCTATTATCTACGCTTACACTAAGGCCAAAACATGTTTGGTTAAAATCTTCTCGATACAAATGTTATCCAAAGCAGCGTCTTCGATTCTCGTTATTTGAATCTGAGAGGTAAATGGTAATTTATTGGTCGCCGAAATTTAGTTACAAGATAGGTCTCCGACTTATGTTTTTTCCTAGACAATTTACAAATCAAATTAGTACTTTTTATATAAACTGAGAAAGTAAATTTGGCACTTACGCCATTTACTTGGAGCGCGCGAACATTATTTCTTTCTCTGTTAAACACGTGCGGAGAAGCTTAGCGTCATCACTTTCCTTTCTTGAGCTCAGTCGCCCATGATCTTTGCCGACGACGGATGTGCGCTCGGGGGCGCTCCAAGCCGCCCGGCTCACGAAATAATTTTATTTGGAGAAGACGTACCATGAGTAGGTACGTCACATCCGTCCGTCCGATCCGTTACATTGACAATATTTCTAAATCGATTTTTAATTAAATAAATATAGGTTGGGTCCATACCTGCTGCTTGTATACTTAGTAAGGTTTAGTCAAGTTTGTGATACTATCCCTTTCAAGGTCGACACTAATAATACGAGTACACTACGCAAAGGGTATGTGTATGTACAGTAGACGGCACATCAAGGTATAGGTACATTTTTTTTTTTAAACTAGATGTTATTATTATACTACCTAGTTACATATGTCGATCATTTTATTTTTCTAGTACAACACAGGCGCGAAAGGAATAGTTAGGTAGTTCTATTCTTCAACCAAATGCGGTTTTTTAGAATTATTTTTATTGTATTAGGTAGGTAACATATAATTTATTTATTGATTCAAAAATAAAGTTTGCATACTCGTTACGTAATTTTATAGCCTATACCTAGCTTACAAAAAACCAGCCAAGTGTGTGCGGGGCCAAGTGTTATTTCCAAAGGATTATATCCCTCACGGGGGGACAACTAAGTATTTTTCCCGCTGTCCCCCAGTATGTTCACTCGAAAAAAACACAGGGGACAGTGGGAATAAATATTTCTGTTCTCCCACGTCACAAATTATAATTATAAAATGAATGACTGATTTACGAGTATTTTTATTCAAATGATATTTTGGATGAGTAATAATTATTTATTAATAAATAATAATAATATTGAACAAAATGAACTCATATTTTTTAACTGACAGTTTATTATTTTGTTAGTGCTCTGATAACGATAAAACTTGGGTTAGTGGACTATTCCATTAAGAAAACAACAATTTTTTTTTCTATGAGTTAATGGGTTTGATGAAACTCGGTTCAGAGCACTATTTTGCCAAGGAAACAATGAGGCAATGTTAAAAATAAAAAAAAATCCAAGAATCTTAGTTTTTATGACAAAATAGAACCTCTAATAAATATAAGGAAATATTGTCACACTTTAGAAATTCTAAAATACTTAATGAATTAGCTTAATATCGTTAGCTTTGCCGTGACAAATAAAAACTACAACGTGTCAACGTCTTAGCAAAATAACGTAAAACCTCTCGTGTGGTAATAATCGGCCCATGAAACTGAACAACTTTCATTCCAAAACTTTTTTAAACTTGTATTTTTTTCAAACAAGGTGATCAGCTGATCGAATTATTTTGTATGAAAGTTTAAAACATTTTTGACGGTACTTAGGTGTCACGTGGGATCGATCTTTGACATAAAGAGAGAACTGCCGCAAGCTTAAGTTGGTGCCCGGAACAACATCCTGAGACGCCTTACCACTACCCGCTGGGGAGCCAGCGCACACGTTCTTCGAACGAGTTGTCTTGCTCTCGCCTACTCAGCAGGCGAATATTCGAGTCCAGTTTGGGCTCGTTTAGCCCATGCGAGAAATGTGGACACGGCTCTCCACGAATCATGTCGTATAGTCACGGGCACCCGACACCGACACCACTGAGAAAGCTTTACTCCCTGGCAGGAATTGTTCCACCCAGCGTGAGACAAAGAGCGAAACAGTCTCAAGATAGCAGGCACCTCCTTTACGGCACAACCCTCCTCTTGCCCGTCTCAAGAGTCACCGCAGCTTCCTCAATAACTCCACACCCATCGAAAAAGACCCACTTTTAGCACGTAAATATCATCCTATCAGATCCTCGTTTTAACACATTATTACAATTTTTACGAACGAACACGTTATATTTTTATCACTAGCGAATCGCGAGGCACAGGACTGCCCATACTATAGGCATTATAGGCAGTGTTAGCAGGGTCACCATGCATGAGGTATGGAGACACAGGAGCGTGTCAGAATGAAAAACGTGTTGTGCGTCATGTGATGGTACCGAACGCGCCATTAAGATAAGCGTGAGAAAGACAAGTAATGGTTAGTAGTATTGCTTCGAGAAATGCACATTTGGCAACAATAAAAATTAAAACTGCCAGAGGTCTTTTGTCAGTAAGTAATAAACCGATATTTTTAAACGGAAATATTTAAACACCCCGGGAAGCGGCATCACAAGACAGACGGTTTGAAGAAATATAAATTACCACCAAACAATAGGCAGATAAAGTTCAATGGTTTTGCTGTAGCACGTGTAGGAAGATAGAGAAATCCTTATCGACCCAAAACTTTTACACCAAACAGATGTCAGACAAGACAAAATAATATTAAGATAAAAAGGGTGAAACTGCCACCATGGTTTGCTATGCAAAGTACGACTCTAAGTCCTAAGACAAAACTCAACTATGTCTTATGTTTACCGGGTTTCATAACTATATTATTCATATAAACAAAACCCTAATTGATATGACTTTATCAATGATGATGACCTATGGTGTAACACTGTGTATAACAAATGACATAATATTAACAAGATGTGTATGTACAATAGAAATGGATTACGCAAAGGATTTTGCTTCTAAATTCCAGACTGTCTACATGAAGTCCTAAGCATAGCAGCGGCTATGAAGTCATGTGAAACGCTGAAGCCTGAGTGACGTCAGCAGGGCTTTCATTGAGGCGAAGTTGACGATGGCGCGCATGGCAACAGGAGAGCTCGCAAGGAGAAGCGTCGCATCGTCGGTGCGCGGGAGCAGCCGGCCAATCAAGATCAACGGATCGACCAATGGAGAGCGGCCGAACTTAGCTGACCAATGAGATGTTAAGATTTAGGGTTAGGGTTGTAGGCGGAGATTAGATGTTAGAGATAGGGTAGGGAAACTAGGATAGGGGCAGTCAACGCAGAGCGGGAGACCAAGCCGGGAGCGTCGAAGCGATAGTGCAGTGTATTTCTAAGTGTTGATTAATCATAGAGTCAGTGACAGGGAGTACAAAGAACTTTGGGTTTTAAAACTTAAAGCTACATAAATAAATAATTCAATAAAAGTTCCAATTTTAAACAATATTCATAATATTACTCGAACATTAAATCCAAAGTTGCATATCATACTAAATTATATTTTAAAGCCCAAAGATAATCTTATTTTTCTATTCCTATTTTCTTCGCTGTATTTTACGCTTCGATATTGACATAAACTCTACTCAGATAGAGCTATTATTACTATAAAACTTCTTAGCACTTAATCATAATTTGAATCACAAATAAATATTATAGCAGTAGTGATAATAATTGGCCTAAGGGGTTTTTTCCTTTTTCTGTTCGTTTTTCCCCTTCATTAGAATACTTTTGGCCTAGAAATCGAACAGAGGGTCAAGGAATACCGTTCTTCGGATTCCTCGATTTAAATCAGATTAAATTAAAAGTAAAGAAAAGAATAATAAACTAAAGTTCATAATTTAATTTATCTTGTGTTTTCCTCATCTCTCCTCTAAATAAATTAATCTATAATTTTTCATAAATAAGTAAATCTGCCCTTAAATTCATCTCAAGCCTTTCTCTAAATTACAAATTCACTTGCATTAATAATAACCTTAATTTTGAATTAAAGACATTATCAAGATCTAGGTTAAAGCAACTATAATTTACTCAATAAAGTTGCTTCAAATACCTAATCCTTGCAAACATTACATGATAAAGAGAAGTTATAAAATATTAAATTTTGCCTAAAAGACTCTGCTAATACTTTAGTATACACTGCGCGGTGTCATTGAGAAATGAGCTCTGCAAACAAACAAAAGCGCTATAGCTGACCTCACGAGTGGCCACTCACACACACAAATAAAACACAAACCAACTAAATGAATGCATTCTAAAATATAAAGAGGCAGCTACTGTTCTCGGGTCTGACTACGAGATACAGAATATAAAAATAATAAAAGTTACGTAACATAAAACAACAATGCGAGTCTCACTATCCTTGGCACAACCCAGAGGGCTACTTGCAAAGTCGGCTGGAATCACTGTGTTCCAGAAGGCGTAGCCGGGTGCACAGCAATACTCAAGTTTACAGAGAGCTGACACTTTAATCTACAAGGGAAGTCGCTGACGTTGGCTCGCTATAACCTGCTTGCGGCTGGCTGGGATCATGTGTCCCAGAAAGCGTGGGTTGAGTTCAACGCGGAAACTCTTTTTGGGGTTACATAATAAAACTACATTCAAAGGAAGTCGCTGTGATAGAGCTCGACACAGAAACTTTCTTTGAACCCCTTTCGATTGCCTTTTTTTATGTTTAGCAAGGACAAAAAGTAAAATCAAGTATTACAGAATTATCCACCAAGAAAATAATTACTAGACGATCACATTATAAATTATAACAAATATATCACAGCATAACTGACAGCCTGAGACTTCAGGCTCGGCATTGGGCCATCACAGTCAGACAAACGTATTGACTACAAGCTACTTAGATGCTAAATAATATCTATCTAGATGTGGTTGAAGTGAGTCATACATACACTACAGTAGTCTGAATAAAATACATTTTTTGCCTAGTGACAAGCAAAAAATGTAGGTATGAAGTTAGCTGTCATCGTATGTCATCAAATGTGTTTTAGTGATGCCAGACCAAGCGCCCCAATAATTTCAATGGTAAACACAAATAGTCGATGCTTTATTAATAAAATTTCGCGGCATGGGCAGTCTGATATAATACTAAAGTAAAAGTTTTAGAATTAAATATATTTAAATAGCAGATCAAGCTTTACACGTGGCGCAAGATTCTGTGCTATATTCAAAGATGAAGTTTGACATTTGTGTAATTTTTTTATATATCTCGTTTGTCAAGGCAGAGAATCAGCCATATATCAAATCAAATAAAAATGTTTTATTCAAATTAAGATTTTTATGAATCATTTTTCGACGTCAAAGCTACCATGGATGGCACGGCTACAGGTTACTTTTTGGAGAGCACTTGGAAATTAAATGATTTTATAAAAAAATAAACAACCGTGTAGTATTTTGAGCAAAAAAATTGCAAAATATATTTAGGAACCAACCTTATATCTCGAAATGGTTTTGCATTTAGCATAATTTTTTAAAACTTTGCATATCCAATTTTATTGACAAAACAGAAACTTTTATCTTGATTTGAACCAAATATTTGATATAAGATTTCTTTGGTACTAATTACTCGTCATAATGACAGTGAAAGAAACAAATAATTGATGTGTTGAAGTGACATGTGTGTGATAAAAATATTATAAAGACATTTATAGTGATCATCCTGTATGATTATATGATGTGTTAGATTTAACACAAAGAAAAAAATAGACATGATGAAAACATTATGTATTTCCGGAAACATTCACAATATTGATCGTATCAGAAATAAGTAGATACGTATCGATCGTATTGTAAATCGTAAATAAACATCACATTTTTCTTTTTTTGCATCCAATTAATAAATTGATTTCAGTTTGGAAACAATGGAATAAAAATACTCGAAAATCTGTAGGTATTTTATAAATAAATTAAAGTGGTGACAACGGGAATTATTTTCCCCTTGTCCCCTATATAATTTTGAAGTGAAGATACTGGAAGGCAACAACTACTGAACGGATTGGTATGAAAGAAATTTGGAATAAAGTTAGTTTATACCCTGGAATAAAACATAGGATACTTTTTACGGGAAAAGGCTTATTCCCACGGGAAATTCTTACACAACGCGAGCGTAGCTGCGGGCGGACCGTATTATAGTAATTCAAACTATACTAACTATTACAATGTCAAAATGTCTGGAATCTTGAAATACTAAATCTTTTATTTTTAGGTGAAATTATAATCATTACTACCCTACACTCCACTACACTAAAGACCAATTAAAATAAAATAAAAAATATTTTATATACTCAAAGATCGAATCATACACAGTAATATACTTTGCGCGATTACATCAAATTAAACAAATATAATATTTTATCATTGTCGCAGAGGTCATAGACCCGCCTCGATGTTTTAGAGCGGGGTCTGTGCGGGGCGGCGCGGGGAGCGGCTGGACGACGCGGGGCGCTGCCCGCGCCGTCTACCTTACACACGCCTCTTGCACAACAATTTTTTTTCGGCGTAGCGCCTTAACCGACTTCAAAAAAGGAGGAGGTTCTCAATTCGTCTGTATTTTTTTTTTTTATATTAAATTAAAACACCACTTTTACGTTATTTGATTATCAACACGTAAAAATGTATACTGTCGGTTGATTCCGTCGTATAACGACAGATGGCGCTGTTAGTTTTAGAAACATGGTAACGACTTGTTTTGTAGAATTCTATTTAACGCAAACACTGCACTGAAATCAATTTTGTATAGTATATATTTTCGGAAAAGTATTTAAATGATTAGAATACTTTCTAGACATGCGTAAAACAGTACCTCTAAATGTCAATTACTTATCACTTTTGAAAAGGTGATATCACTCCGTACCATCACACATCACCCTAAACATTACTCGAAATGTTGAATGAAATTTATCACTTTGTACGAAGACATACTCCGTACTCCGGCATACATTACTATTACCTACATTACCCGAGCGAGATAGATAGATAGATACAGACAGATAGTACACATAACATACCTACAAACAAATATTTATAATTTTTTATTGTTGTTATTATTATTACAGTACACATTGTTCATCGAACACGACAGATTCGACAGGTATAAGTATACCCAACCAACGGCATACGATTCATTTTCTAAATAATATTAACAAACAACACGCTCTCTCACTCGCTTATCTGTCTCAGTGTTCGGTTCGGTCGTGCTCGTGTAATGCCACTGGTGTAATGCATGTTACCGCGCCGCGAACCGAGCGCTGCTTCGTGCCAAATAAATTCGAGCATCGCGCATCGCGTCGCGCATCACCTGACCAAACGGCGCTGGTACGGACGGAGTAATGTGTGATGGTTATAAGCACAGGTTATAAGACTCGCGTAATGTGTGATATTGCATTACCTTTTGGGGTGATATTACTTTTGTGATATTATACGCATTACCTACACATGTCTACTTAATACTGTAGGGGGATAAATTTTGTTACTGTTAGAAATTATATTGTAATTAGGATTTATCAAAGTGTGATTATAGTAATATTTGGTGTCGTTCGTTACAGTTTTAAGGATTATTCATGACCGTCTATCTAGCAGCCTCACCATCGATTTTGATTGTTTTAACCATGTCAAAAAATTGATTGGAATTTGATTAAATTTGTTTTCAATACACCTTGCTCGAAAATTGAACTTACGAAGGCAGTAAACTGTGCGGTAAATGCGTTTTACCGCACTAGTGCGATTTTATTACAATTCTTTTTAATTCCTACGGTCTTCAGAATTTATTATTCAGCCAGGATAATTTTGACTATAAAAAATATTTAAATCTTGGTACTTGTACAAACAATGTCTAACCGCGACGTGATATATCTTTATTGATAGTAATTATAAGTCATTTAACTCTCACTTACTAACGTCTAAACACATTTGTCATTACACTTATCAATCTTCTTCTTCGTCCTAGCGTTTTCCCGGCCTAGTGCTGGGGTCCGCTTTCCTACTTAATCTTCTCCACTTTGCCCGGTCTTCGGCATCCTTAGGTGTGAGATTGTTCTCTTCCATATCCGCTTTCACGACGTCCAGCCAGCGCTTTTTAGGCCTACCACGTGATCTAGGGCCCTGGACAGTGAGGCCGAGGCATCTTTATCCTACATAGTCTGACGGTCTGCGGCTTATATGGCCATACAATCGGAGGCGACTTTCCTGAAGCTTATCCGCTACGTCACGGACTCCGAGACTGCCACGGATGTGTTCGTTACGAATTCGATCTAATCGCGTAACGCCACACATCCATCGCAACATCTTCATTTCCGTGACGTGTAGCTGCTGGACATGTCTTCCGAGGACAGGCCAGGTCTCGCTGCCGTATAGTAGGACTGGTCGGATGATGCTCTTGTACACAAGGCCCTTTAGCTCCACCGGTATCCTGGGGTCGCAGAGGACACCGGTTACTTCTCGCCATTTTGCCCAAGCAGCGCTTATTCGGGCTTGGACGTCGTGATCGATTTCACCAGACTCGTGCAACACGGACCCCCAAGGTATTTGAATTTATTCGTTTTCACGACAAATTCGTCTCCTACCTTTATGGAGTCGGAGCCCGTGCTGCCACATGCAACGTATTCGGTCTTCGCAACATTTAGTTTCATTTATAATTGAATTGAATTTCCCGATGAGCCGGCAAAGTAAAATATTACTTACGACGTAGATTTCCATGAGTCGTTTCTGTTCGTCGAGGTCGGGGGCGAACGTGATGGTGGCCTCACGGTCGTCGTGGCCGCGCATGATCTCCGCCTTTGAGTTTTCTATAGCAAAAAAAAAACATAAGTCTAATCACCAAATAGTACTACAGCCAGCACAAACAGTAGTACGCCAGAGGGCGTGTAGTAGTTGCCTCCAAGGTTGAAGATTCAAATTAGACAGTGATGGAAACAAAGGCTGATAAGTCCTCAGCAGGGGTCCTTTGTCAGCATCTGACAATGGCAGACGTGTCTTCATTTTAATGTTTTTTTTTTGTTTACACTTTGCTGGCATTTTTAGATGATGCCAAGAGGCCTCGTGGTGGCTTCAGTAATTGCACTATCACATTACTGAGCCCAATTCACCGAACAATCATCCAAGGATATATCTTAAACCTACAAATATCACTCGACACTGGCGAAATAGGTCTACATAAGATGTGTCGCCATTAGTTAGGAAGAAAAAATAAGCAGTGCCTGTTGTGTCGTTTTTCTATGTGATCATTTTCTGTTAACCTTATTGTGTACAATAAATAATAAAATAAATAAATAAATTTAAAAAAAGTCCTTAGTATAGCGTCGATCTCGAAGTTATGAGCAACACAGCATAATCTGATCGATACTATTCTTATCAAAACATAATGTTTTTAAAACACCAGACTCAAAATACCAGTAAGTAATCATTGTTTGGACAACTGATATTACATGCGTTTTTCTCATTATATAGTCGTAGTAGTTTTGTAGTAAGGTCGACGTTTGATACTGCTTTATACTTTAATGCTCAGAGTGCTTTAAAGTAAAAAGCAGTGTCAAACGTCGACCCTTCACAGAGCTTGGTGGTATAGTTGGTAATGCGCCTGTTTCTGGCCCGGATAGCCAAGGATGCAGGTACGAGTCCTGTCCAAGATCGACATAATGTTTAATTTTTCGCTTTATAATTAGGTTTTTCATTTTCAGTCCAATTCTAATAATATCTGAACCTTTTTTTAAATAAGTGGTCAGCCGGTCATTTATTTGCAGAATACTAAGAAACCAGATCATCCGATCGTCGAGGACCAAAGTGAACTGACAGTTACTTTTTTTTTATATGCGTTCCGAAACGCGCTAAAATCCATCAAGCACCCGCAATCGCGTTCCGAACACTATCTCTTTTTCGAAGAGGTCCGCCACCACAAAACCTCGATTGGTTCCGAACACTGTTTGTTAGCAATACTCACGTGCGTCATCCTCAGTAGCGTCGACCTCGTTCCCAGTCCTGATCTCGGGCACCCTGAGCTCCGTGATCTTCTGAGCTTCTTTGACGTGGACGGTCACAGTAAGCTTGGGCACCAGCGCGCCGGGATGCAGGTTGATGGCGTGGTTGTACACCTTGTTGCGGCGCACCAGCATCTCCTCGTAAGTCAGGTTGAACACGGCTGTCGTACGGGGCTCCACGTTCACTGACACCGTGAAGTGGTTTGAATCGCGGGCCCTGAGGGTTACAAAGGGTTTTTCAATCAATTGATCTTAATTGCAAATAATTTGTTACAAAAGTAGTTAAGAGTGTTGTAAGGGCACAGAAAATAAAATAAATCTTTTGAAAAGTAAGAACCAAAGTAGGTCTTTCTTGTTTGTCATGTGGGTTGTACAGTCGACTACCAACCTCACAAACCCTGGTGTCAGAGGTGGTGGTGGTAGAGGTAACACCTGCCTTGTCTGACGTAGCTCAACGCCAACTTTAATTGTATTAGTCTTTGAGTGGCCGAGTGATCGAGATTTCACCGCTCATTACGGAGGTTCCGGTTTCGATTCCCGGTGGGGACACTGTCAAGCAAAAATCACTTTCCCCGGTTTGGTTAGGACTTTGCAGGCTGAATCACTTGATTGTCCGAAGAGAAAGATGATTCCGTGCTAAATCTTCAGAAGGCACGTTAAGCCGTTGGTCCCGACTACTATCTAGTCGTTACATGAGCCATGTCAGTGGCCTTTGGCGGCTCTATAACCTTGATACTAGGGTTTGTGAGTTGTCGACCTTACAACCCACAAGATGAAGACGACGAGTTTTTAGACACCTTTTAATTGATTTGACCTATTAATTAGTGCTTACTTGGCAGCGATGTGCGCAGCGCCGACGCCCGCGCTCACAGCGTCGGTGTAGATCTGTTTAGCTTCCTCTTTTTCCTTCACGTATGCCTTGTATGGTTTCCCATCAAGGATCCTGAAACAAAAACTCCATGAAAATCAAGACCATAAAAATGGAGAACTGCCTTGCTTAGGTACAGCATTTTAATCATTACAGGTTACACTGAATAAGGCCTAAACAATATAAAAGAAACCAACATTTTTTAAAGAAGTAACACAGCTAATGTGTAATTAAATTCCTGATAACCACAAAAGCAAAAATTAATTTTCAGATGGAAGGATGTAGTTTTTATCAAGGATCTAAATCAGGACTTTCTTTTAATAAAAAAGACATAAATAAAAAGTCTCAAAGAGCAAAATAATCTTAATTGTAATTCATACATACAGACATATAATCATGCTGCTATCCCCGAAGGGGTGAGCAGAGCTTTAGTGGGCTCCCAAGGAATACACACTAAAACCACGATTGGCAATATTTTTGTGTTGAGAATCGGTCTACATGCACCTAGACGAAGGTACACACACACATATATCGATCTTTGCGATTCGTAGTACATCTAGTGACAGGTTGCCAGCCTATCGCCTATCTGGCACTAAACCCAAATCCCTTAGACGCCTTGTAACGAGGCATTCGTCCTCTTTCCTGTTTTATGACTGGCAACCTTTCTTGCTGGCAGTTTTATCTTTCTTTTTAAATTAATTTTCAAATTTAGATTTCATACGTTTCGATTTTATCTTTTTTCTGCCAAAATTCTTCACTTCTTGTCCTGATCTCCGAAAGTACATACCTAAACCTTTTCTACTAAACTCTACTATTTGTCAGTTAATATAATATATAAATATACTCACCGGCACATCTAATCGCCCACCCTTGTATTTGGGGTAATTTTAAACTACGCTTATTGTTATACATTACAATTGATTTATTGATAATTTTACGATAAATTAAACACACTTAAATAAACGTTAAATTAACTACTTTTTAACTAACATCAGCTGTAACTAATAGTATTATAAAGAATCACAAGTATTCCCTGAAAAGAAGGGTGGGCGGTTAGTTGTGTCGGTGAGTATATATAATTTTTTTTTTATTATTAGGGTTAACAAACAGTTACACATTAGAGATACATGATTAAAATGTATAATATTAAATGTAAACTAAATGTGCAACCAGCACCGCTAACCACAGATTACTTATAAATATCTTCTTTTCCTTGGACTGAACCCTGGTTTTTTGCCACACCTTATATTAATTTCGTCTACAACATTCTTCGTGTGGTGCTCAGCAGCTCCGTGGTGGCTGCTGCGTCACAGCCTTATACGACACTCACAGGAAGACATGGGTTGGTCCAATTCTAATGCCGGGAACCACACGGCATGTTAATTCATAAATAATAATAAAAAAAAAAGAATAATTGACGCGAAAGTGTAGCTCATATAAGACCAGTACTAGGGTTAATAAACATCAAATCAATCGTTTGATATAATCATGTGTGTGTCCAATTCAAGGACAAACAGTGTTGTATATACGGTAAATGTACAGCGGAATAACCACCTACCTACTACAGAATACGAAAAGAACGAATTTTAAGAAAAAATATAATATTTACTTCTAAGACAGAAGGTCCACCAATGTCTAACTTCAGCCCCTTCTCGACCGCGAAATTGAAAGACAAGACGTTGCAAAACTTCTTAGAGGCAAGTACGTAGAGAGCTTGTCCAGGCCGAAATGACGCGCCCCACCACCGCATTTACACACACAATTTTGTTATTTTAGGTTTTAGTTTTTCTGTTTGACCAGGATGTAGGCATACAGATCGTAGTTCACGTAACAGTCGACGCTCCCACACAGATGAAGTGTCGTTGTTAATATTGCACTCGCACATCTAAAACAACTAAATAAGTAGTGGGGCGCGTCATTTCAAACTGGACAAGCTCTACCTAGCGTATTAATTACATTACAAATCCAATAAATTATACCAGCTACATGCAGTTGACTTAGATCAGGCAACTGGGAAATTTTTTACGCAACACGATTGACGTAGAGTTGCAACACATTATGCAGATGATTTCATCTTTAACTACCATGTCCTATATCGTGCCTGCCTATGGTAACTATAAACATAATACTATGTATTTAACTTACTACCTATGTATGTACAGTCCCTTTCAATAGAATCCGGCAATAACGTAAACAAACCAATTTAAACACGATTACTCCGTATTACTCACATTTGAGTATCAATCCTGATCATATTAACTTTTCAAGGAACCATACAATCTAATTAATTGTTTCGTCGTTTGTGATAGGTAATACTGATAATATACATAATTGCTTTATAATGAGAAGAGCACGAATTGACCCAACCACAGAGTCTGATAAATACATAGATTAGATGTTTCAGATATCTAACTTATATTAACTATTTACATTGATTTGGTTCTATACCTATTATACGGTAGCTAAGGCGAGATTAAATGAATAAAATAAATTACGCAATTATTTCGAAATCAAGGTTGGGTGATGTTTGATGGAAAAACTGGAAGCTTCTGTTTACTGCTGCCAGAGCCCCTTAATGTAGATGTCCTGAGAAAGTTCACTGGTTGAGGTATTATTACATTAATATAATCTTGCAGTGGAGTGGATCTCTTGATTCTTGCATGTGCATGATTCTACAGGAATACAGTAGTAATTCAAAATTTGTTTTATTTGTAATAATATGTAAGCTACATAGTCGGATTTTTTTTTAATACAACTGCCAAATTATGTTGATGATGACGATGCTTTTGAAACGAACTTACATAACGAATCCGCTGATGAACGCAGTCTCGGGCAGGAGCACCCTAAAGGTAGCCTCTTGCGCCTTCTTCGCCGGGTTGCGCATCTTCGTCACGATCGCCGTGTGCGCATACCGCAGCGACACCTCCGATCGCACCGCCATCTCTTGGAGCTTGATGGGAGGAGTCGGCCCTTCAGTCGTGTCTGCATCATCATCGTTTGATTCCGTGGGCGATGGTGAGGTCTAAGGACAGTAATAATTCTTGGTTAACATCTGTGTATCGCAGTTGGTTAGGTTATAAAGGTCTGTGTGATGTAGTTATGGTGTGGTAGCAAGTCCATAAAAGGTTCCTTAAACTTCTCCTAAATATAACTCTTGACTATAGAGATGTCATTATTAAATATAAGTAGTTTCTTTTTTAATATAGGTAAGTACGTAATTGTTAAAAAATACCAGTCAGTCAGTGTTTGAAACAAAATGTTGCCTTAGTAACATTTTATTGCAAGAAAATTAGAATATTGTTTCCCAGGAACCACAAACAGGTAATGAAAGTTCCGATTGTTCGCTACAGACTTATAGTCTATGACGTGACGAATTCGCACATGTTTCCGAACGTATACGGTCACTCAAATGTACGTGACCAGACAGTCATCTAAGTAGTGTTATTATTAGTCGTGGTAAAGAAACTTAATATAAATAAGTAGGTTATCTACAGACCTAAGAGTACTCATAGCAAAGATTAAAATGTTATCGCGCCTTTCCTTCTCAATGTTCTCAATGTCTGTCTGTGTTTCCCTGTAATGTGTGAATGCCTACATTGAAAATAATAATAAATCATAGTAATGAAGACCCGTAATTTTCAAAATGACGACACGACGGCAGTAAACTGTACGGTAATGCGATTTACGTAAATTCAATCGATTCTTACTAATAAAAAAGTATTTTTATATTTTTTTATTTTAACAAATTATGTATCAAAAATGTTATCAGCCAGCCAGTATAATTTTAATAATAAAAATAAAATTATCTTGATTTTAACGAAGACTCGATTAATGCTAATCGAATGTCGTAAAGGCTGAATGTTCGCGAGTGTCGTTTTCTCAAAAATTATGCTTCTAGAAAGGATACCTATTTTTAGTATGAGATTGGCGCAAAATTGGTAGAATTTGCATTGTTTTTCATGTTGCGTTACCTGTTTACTCACAAGTGTATTGAAAAACGTCGTACAACACACGGATCTTGGTTTTATAACAAACTCGGACTTACAAAGTAAAAGGTTATCACAATGGGAAGAACATCTGTGTATACAAAAACACTTCTACGAAATAAAACAGGTACACGTGACTGGTCTTTTCATGATAAATAAACTGTATCCTTAATTGTATTGATCGACCGTGGCATCATTTCCATTCGTGAAATGAAAAAAAAAAACATTATGGTTGAATCATTACCTATTGTATAATTTAAAGTAAAAGTAACATCTGGCTAGGTGAATGATTTGAAAAAAGAATACCAAATCAGACCAACAACCAACCAACCAAACCAAACAACCATGATGAGTTATTATTAAAAAAAGACATTAATTAAACGACCGTTTAGTTACTATATACCTATTTTTAAGTTGTAATACTAACAATTATCGAGGCATTTTTTAGGGTCATACACGAGATTTGCGCAGAATAATTCTTTATTTTTCAAAAAATAAAAACTTATTTGATAAGAGCGCTACTAAATAATAAATTAATGAAGATATAAACTATGATGCAATTTAGCCTGTGTAAACGCGTTAATTGTTTATCTACATTATAAGCAATTCACGCGTTAATTATTTAGGTCCGGATAGCCTGGCTGGGGTGAAGCAGGTTCAAGTTCAGTCCAAGATCGATGAAATAACTTCGGTTTAAAAAATATTTTTATTTTATATTAGACACAATAACAGCAACATAAATATAATTAAGCATTGGAACTTACTATACCAAAATGTAGTGTATCTGATACACTTCCATGTTTTGTATGTGCAGATCATCACGTCTAGTACGCTATGATGTTGCAGTCGCCAAAAAGATAAATTCGTACAATAAGCACTTTAAATTGAAACGGCTTACCCCTTCTTCGTCGGACCGCGCCACCACCATGGTCTCAGGAGTGACGGTGGGCACTGCAGCCGACTGTCCCAGGGCCACCAGGGCGCAGAGGCACCCCAAAAGCGCTAACCAGCGCAGCCCCATCTTCAAGTCTGGAGAAATCCTACGAAAATCAAATTTTATATCAGTATTTATGTATAAGGATCATACGAGTAATTTAAACGTTGCCTGTGCGTCTTAATTTGTAGTACCAACCTCAAGTAATAATGATGAAGGACGGAAGGATAAGGATAAGGATTTTAAACGCACCTAATACAAAGTACCAGAGGATAAAACAATTTGACATTGCTTTTCAATATTAATTGCTTGTTTAAAAACAAACTTTGTTAAATAACAAAATACGCGTCTATTATGTACTTAAAATGTTAAAATAAATCTTCTGCAGGTGCTTAAGTCTTAAGTACTGAGCAGTCTTCCTTGCAATGCAAAGCCGCTTTTCAAATAAAAAAATAAACCAACTAGTACACGACTTGCTTGACTAGTTCCATCCAGGTTTCCGAGAGTCGTTTTATTTTGCGCATTTTACTATAGGTATACGATACGATCAGATTACGCGAGAATATAATATTAGGCAGGTACGCGACCTGCAATTCTGTAAGTCTGTATTTCCTTCACAAAATTCCTAGTCATCTTTGAGACATGTTTGAAGCTAGCTTGTCAAGGTTTAATGTCTACGTTTGAAGATGTGAAGCGTCTTTACTATCTACAAATACTAAAATAGCTATTTATGCAACTGTTACATAATGAGGGGTATTTAACATGAGTGTGGTTTATGAAACGAGCGCAGCGAGTTTCATAAAAGTATACACGAGTGTTAAATACTAATTATGTACAGTTGCATACAATAGTTTATCTACACTCATACAACAAATTTAAATTAAAGACAAAATAAAGTAATCATTGTTTATTGTAATAATTATTGACATTACAAACGTTAATGGCGCGAAAATAAATTTGCAGTAATATCGCACCGCGCATGCGCGCCGCCAAGGTTGCGTTCCGAAACACGCTAGTGTGCTCAAATAGCAAGCATCTGCGTAAAAATTAAAAAAAAAAAAACTTCATTTTGTTACAACTTTGCGATAACGAAATGAAATTTGTATGGATCCTTAGTCACGGCTCCATCGAAAGGTATATCATTTGCTTAGCGTTTCTGATAAGTAAATGAAGGATTTACGACATGAGTGTAGATAAATAACTATTTCCTATAGGAATACCAACCAGCCAAGCTTACAATGGAATAACACTGTTATTATCGTTTGCAGTAAACACTTAATGCCTGATAGACAGTTGGATGGACATCAAGTTCAAGCCTAACGAGTTCATCACCAGTGGCAACTATTATTTAATCTATTTCAATAGGTAGAAGGAAGGGGCGACGGTTGATCTAACTATATCCAGTTGTGTTGTATGGAGAAGACAAATAGAATACACATGACTAAAAGTGGTCAGAACAGAACCACGGACCAATTTTTTAAAACCTATCATGACGATGTTATAGTACTTGTCAGAAATTCCACATAAACAAAATAATTGCTTAGTTTAGGGAAACAGGGTGAATGATCGAATTTTGCCTGGATGGGAAAGTACCCTAAATATTGAAGATAGTATACCCAACGGAGAATTTTAACTCATTTTTTTAACCAAGCAAAGATATGCATTCAGTTTTTATTTTTATTCTTAGAATAGAACTAAAATACAAAAGTTGCACAATTTGAATTTTATTGTAACAATATAAGGTAGATAATTCGTTGGTAACAATCAATAAACAACAAACAACAAAAGAATGGTCAAGGTCTCGCCAATAAACATAACAAAACGAAGGTCTCTTGATACTTCAAGGATCCAACAAGTTCACCAAGTTTTTATTTATTTTATTTTATTCCGAAACCTACTATACATATTATTATACTTTGTCTTTGAGTATATTACATCATCTAACCTCTTGGATATAATGGGCAGCTATAATTTTTTTTTTTCGTTTTATGGAGATTACATACATTTTAGAGGTAAAGGTAAGTAATGTTTGTTGGAAATACTTTAATCCTTATCGTATCGATCGGTACAATAAAATACTAAGTGTGTTTTTGCACTTGTAGTTGGGATTATTACCGTCCGACGCAGCAGGCACGCTTTTCAAAAATAATGCGCCCTTGAGGAAAATTCCCCGTTCCTTCTACCCTATAAAATAAGTTCTATACTACCCAGAAGGAACGAACAAAAAGTGCCCTAAAAGTGTCATCATTATACTTGAAATATTATAAACTGTTTACATTTTTGTGAATTTATGGGAAAAGAGATAACGTCACACTCATTCGATGTTTTTTAAGTATATTTCAGAATATGAGATAGTTTGCTTAAAGTTCGTAATTTATTTATTTATTTATAAAACTTTATTGTTTATACAAATGGCGGGCCTAATGCCAAGCGGCATTCTCCACCGGCCAACCACAGGGCAAACTGAGAAATGGAAGCGTAATTATCAAAATCAAAGGGGAAGTCCTGCGATAAATACAGGATAAACATTGAAGATAGCTTCGAAGTAAACATTCCTTCATACTTGAAAATAACTGCATTCACAGATTTTTATGAAAAAATAATCGGAACTGTGCCTGATCGAACCAGCTAAAAAGGCAAATACACTCTTTTTATTATAGATTAGTTTGTTTCAAATATCTATGCGCATGAGGCGTGTCTGGATAGGATTGCCAAGAAGAAGATTCAATTCGAACCTTGTTCAAGATCGTCAACATTTTAAATTTTTAGTTTAATTTCTAATTAAATAAATTAACCTAAAGTGCATCACCACCACCGGTATTAAAAAAACGCACTAGACAACCAACAGACGAGTATTGACGAGTATTTTGTTTATATTGTGATTTTATTTTTTTAATTTAATCAAAACAAACAGCTTGGCAGCGATGACTGAAGGCTGGAGACACATTGAATGCAATTGGATTTAAGCAGCTCAAGTCAAGACGATTCTCCATCAAGTTTAGTGAGACCACATTTATAATGTTCTGTGAATGAGAGTTTAGATCAAAGTGCAGAAGCGATATCTTAGTAAACTACTACTGATTTTATGCAGCTTCACAGAATTGCAGCTTGAAAAAACATAAGATCAACGCAGATCTGATAACAGTAAAGTAATAAGTAGTAGAGATAAACGCAGAATTTTATTGCATACTTTCTTATAGGTTATCAATAATAATAACATAAAATAAGAAACTTACACAAAATAAGTATCGGGAATATGGTTTGAATATACTGGAAAAAATCGTTTTGATTTATAGAAAAATAATAGTAACATAGATAACATAAAACAGCTTAATTTTGGCTTAGTTTTATTAAAGTGCCCACCCAGCATAAAAAAGCTGTATGTATGACAACTCGTATAAGGTGGCCGGTGGCCGGTCGGTTGACTGCGAGCCGAGACATCGCATCGGTGGCGGTGGCAACCGACTAATCGCTGTTGTCGTTGTGTAAACAAGTTTGTATCTACAGTTAACTCAACTTGGTTGGGAAACCCATCGCATAGATACAACAGGAAACTTCATGCTCGCACCATATTAAGAACAACTATTGTTTAAATCTTAAAAAACGACTCGCGACTAATTATTTTTTGTTCTACCTCAACATCATCAATAAATTATCATGTTACAAAAACAAAGCGAATCGTTTTTACCCGGACAAAGCAAAGGACTTAAAAGTAACACAAAACGCAAAAAGAATATAAATGCATTGATTTACATTAAAGCAAACAACGACGTACTGTTTTCTAAAGAAATTCTTCTATGTTAGGAAATGGAAAGTTACTGTAAAAAGGATATATTTTTTATTACCTATGGACGTCAGAGTCGATTCTGCGAGGCGTGAAGATTGAGAGCTCGAGTGGCTTGAGTGAGCGCGCGGCCAGTTCGCCGGGAGTGAGGAGTTACATAAGGCGAGCACTCACCGGTTTGTTTACTCAAGTAGATGATTGCAGCAATTGTCGGGGGTCTGGCACGTTCCGTGGCTGACAATGGGAGGGTAGAATGTATGAACTGCGCGTGCGTGTGCCCCCGCCGGCGGCCGCAGAGAAACTTGCCGGGCGCCGGTCGTGGGTTACTTTATGTACCTACCTGATACATATTATGTTGTGTTGTTGTGCTACTCGACGACACGCAGCGGGCTAAGCCATTAGTTAATCAAGCGTCCGGAACATTTTTTTTTTCTTGACTAAATGCAAATGTTGATAGTCAACTAAACTCAAACCGTTAAATTCTTAGGAAGTTAGACAACTAGCCCGACTACGAGTTGGGTTTCGATTGAGGGCACGAACCTCAGTTTAGGACGATGCTCAGTTGAGGTGTGAGCTAAGAGAAATAACCCTGAGAGGGCCGTGCGTGTACGTCTTAAACGCGTACCTTTTATTTGTTCTAGATTTTCAATTCCTTTTGAGCTTTTCATGTTTGAATCTTTGAAAACACTTCGAATCAAAAATATACCCACCTATTTTATATAAATCTACAACTTTCCATTACAATTTATTAGGTTATTTGAAAGTTTATAAGCATCTGAACCAAACACCATGGATATTATGAGCAGTATTTGTAACCTAGATTATGTGTAAATAAACATATCTTGTATGACATCATGTTTGAAGCTCAATGATTGAAGCAAAGTGTTTTTTTACGAGTGAGTGATTCGCCTAATAAATTACATAAAATATTAGAATATTAGTATTAAGTAAGACGAAGCCCTGTGATTCCACTATCAACTGCAAAATCTACTGTACCTAACTAAAGTTTGAGAATCTCTGAATATTCTCGGAATCAGTTTGTCTATAAACAACGTGAAGCGCATTACTTATCATAGTGCTCGTTTAACCCAAGGAAATACCCTGTTTAGTGTTACAAATAGGAGAGCAAATAAAATTAAAAATGACATAAACATTTAAAAGGAGTGACGAAACTCTGATAGCAATTTTACAAGGTAGATATTTCTCAGAATAACAACATAAAATTATAATAAGGAAAATCGAAGTCGATAAGTACAAAAGACGAGTAAAATCTTTTTATGTGTAAGTAACGTACAAAATTCTTGCAAGTCAAGTTTTTGGGGTTCAGTCTACCCAAACACCAAAATTGTCGACTCCGCCAGACAAAAATTAAAACTCCGGACATACGGTGTGGTGGATGAATTCGACAAGTTTTCCAGGACACAATACTATAGATAGGGTAAAGCACCCGGTAGTCAGCCTTTTAAAGAAAATTTTTACTTGCATTGGCTATAGTTTGGGTACTTATCACTATAAAGAAAAGTAAGTATTTTTAATTGAAAGTTTATTTATTAACCTAAACGACCTTCCTAGATCTTTGCTCCAGAGAGTTAAATGCAGCTAGATACTTTGGCAGGGTGATTCCACTGACAGAATACTTACTATTCCAGCTTCAATAGAACTTGTACTTGGCATAAATTGCTGTTGCAATACGACAAACTGTTAATATTTAGCAAGGATGCCTCCAAAAGTTCATGTATGTATAGCGGCCGGCACGTATCTTTAGCTCTGAGCGAGCGGTATCTCTCTCTCGCTCAGAGCTAATGATACGTGCCGCTAGCTGTACCTACTAAAGATTTTTGCACTCAATAGAGTAGACAGACTTCAAGAATAGCTTCTCCGGGTATTTGGTCATCGTCAAAGGTGTATGATGGAAAGTCAATTGAAAGGAGGCATGTGATTTGTTGGCGCAGAATGGGACGCAACCTAAAATGAAAATTTAGCTCCATTTCTTCTTTTTCTTCTCATGGTCTTCTTTTTCTTTTCATTACTGGAGGTCTGCCGTCAGTTTATTAAATGTCTCCTTATCTCCTGCCAATCAGAACAGCTCTTTCACACTGGAAATCCTAGTCCACTCTGGAATATTTCAAATCCAGTATCCCAACACGGCTTTTTCCTTCTATTTTGCTCACCATAATAAGTTGCCGCCCGTCGTGGTGACGGCAGAGTAGAATACATTTGTCACCAACAGGGGTTGGTGACAAATGTATTCTACTAAGTCCCTAAGTCACCTCTTACGACACCCATGGGAAGAGTAGGGACTCTTCCCATGGGTGTCGTAAGAGGCGACTTAGGGACTACACATTGAACAGGGAACGGGCAGCAGCGCTCTCTGATACAGAAACCTTTTAATCTGCGATCTCCAACCCGCCTGCCAAGCATCATAGTCCAGCAGTGGACTGTAACGGGCCGTTGATGTTGAATAATAATAATAATAATAAAAATATTTATTTCTTTAAATTTTTACAATAAATGCAATAAAAGCAAATGTACATAGATAGACGTACTAGTAAAAGTCCTTACAGAGTTTGATCTCTGTCTCCCAAACTAGGGTAACCTGTGTCTTGGGAGACAGTGAGTCTGATTTACAAGAATTTTATCATTAAGATAAAATATATCACATATTTTCTGTTTGGTGACAACATTTAACAAGTACATTACGTGAAAAAACGTTAGTATTAAACAAAATAATATTGTTTAACAAGGTAAACAGACATATTAACTATATATATATTATTAAATTGAAAACAATTACAGATACATAGGATATGAATAAGTTGAAAGAGGTGGAATTTCGGAATTTTCATAGAATTTTGGAGTGATTCAATATCATCACTCTTTTACAAATTAATTTTGGTATTTGGGTAGACTGAACCCTAAAACTTGACTTGCAAGTAGTAGCAGGATGATTTTTTTACGTTACTTACACATAAAATAATTTACTCATCTTTTATACACAGAATAAATAAATAACATTAAAGTAAAAAAAAAAATAACTCATCCTAACACGCACGTACGAACGTGGTCCGTTCCGTCTTTTCATGTCTCTGAGAAGGTGCAACGAAAGCTTTTTTTTACAAGTCGCGGTATCACAGACCTTTGAACTGTAGCACAGACGAGTCAACTATTTTACAAAGATCAGGCCAAGTTGATCAAGGGGTTTCGATGCAGATTGGTCGACTTTAATACACAATCTTGCAGGTTTTTTAGCAAGCTAGAGCGTCGAGTGCAGTCCTGCAACGGTTTATGAGCGCTAGGCCTCACGCTGTGCGGACAGTATTTATTTATAGAGAAGAAAGATAAAACCTGTATCATAATTCGTTTCTAATAGGGTTTCTCATTTACCGACCTTTTTTTGTTCCCGGATACCGAGACTTCTCGAGCACCATTTCCCGGGAATTCCCGAGAAGTCGGGAATTTGATTATCCTCAATAAAAATGTATGAAAAAGGTTTTAAAATAAAATACACGTTTTCGTAATCAACGATATGTTCATTTTTATCAGTCTTCGTCAATTAACTAAAAAATATGCCTTCTTAATTTCCTTTATAATCACAGAGTTTAAAAACTTGAATAAAATATGAGTAAAATTTTTAAAATTAAAAAAATTGCAATCACAGACATTAATTTTTATTTATATAATTAGCTGTTACTGACAAATATGATTACTTTGATATATACCTAATGTAAAAGTTAAAAATGCTTCATTAAAAGAAATATAGATATATATCATTTTTATAATAATAACTAAAGGCATTTAAATCACAGTCTTTTGATAATCATCTCCTTTACAAAGCTCTGTTTACCCTTTTAAGGATAAGAGCGTGACCTATTCAAAAAATAAATATACAAAAAATAAATTATAATAACATAACTACAATGACATCATTTGGTTAAACCCCTTTGAAAAAGTTTATAGCAAATACACTTTAGAATAACAGCAGAATATACTCACAGGAATTTTGCAAAGGACTACTGTCCTTTGCAAAATTCCTTGCAAAGCAGGATATTCTTCTTCATATGTTTTGACTTGTATTTAGATGATTCACTGCTTATCACAAACTATAGGTATAATAGTTTTCAAATTACACATTTTACTACAATTTTCTTAAGCCAAATCCACATAATAGTTGACTTCAATTTTAGTAGTTGTTGTAAGGCATCCAGCGTTTACAGGTGTTACTGCTGCATACACATTCCTTTCTATTCCCTGTATCTTGAGCTGTTGGCGTCATATCTTTGTTTGCCAAATCATAGGAACCATAATGAAAAGTAAGTTCTGAGTTGGGTAAAATATCTATGCAGCTAAATATTGCTAGTTTAGGTATCGGAGAGTTCACTCTTACTGGTATTATAACACAATTAGGTTCACAACTGTGATTCATATATCGTCCAATATTTCCAAAGTGACTCGGATCTATGAATGTTTGTATAATTTTATCTTTGCTGTGTTCATTTAGACAGTAAATATAATTCATGTTTCCATCTACTTTATTTTTTATTTGTCTTGCTAGAACTTGAGTCTTTGTGATTATTTCTCCAGCATACTCACATATAAAAGTTCCATTAGGAATAAAAAACATTGTGTACAGGCCAAGCCCTTTTGATTCAGTTTCACATGTTTTGATAACAAGTCCGTCTTTAGGGCCATGTTGCACTACTCGGTTTCCACATTTAATTGAACAGTGGCATAAACTATTACATTCTATTATAGAGTATGTTTTAAAGTCTTTCAGTACATAATCTAATCTAAATTTTAGATTTTCACTGTCTTCATTAGAAATATAATTTTGTCCACTTGAATTAATGTTGCACAAACAAGCACTTAAACAATATTCTTTGCAAGTGCAAAATGTTGTTAATTGAGAGTTGAAAGCATTTATTAATTCTTCATACTCTTTGCTGTTTTCCGGAGGTCCTGGGATACTTTCTTCAATATACATTATATTACTTTCAATGTGCATATAGTTGTCATTCATATTGTAGTAAGCGATATATGACCTGTATGTTTCTAAAAAAATTAAACACCAACCTTAGTTTGTAGGTAAGTATAAAGTTACTTATGTGAGAAAGCTGCGTTTTAAAAACAGTGTATATTTTCACAGATTAGCGATAATTTAATAACACACATCACTACCGGGTAAAGTGTTTATAGCGATAAAATTTGCAGATAATTTAGTGTATTTCTAAATTTCAACAAAACAAACAAACAACATAACCTAAAACATAGTATAGTTTAGTATTCTGTAACCTTCAAGAATACATTTTTTAAAAGATACGTTCGCAAATAATCATAATATGAGCGAGAAACTTAAACAGAGAATTAGCAATGTTGAAAAGAGATAAAATATTGTTCATGTATTCTGAACGCAGTTGTAACACACCAATGGCTGCATTGCATTTTATGTTCGGATACATTTTTCTAGTCCGTTTTTTACATTGGCAATAAAATGTTTACGATGTTGCCCGAATTTACTAATTTTCATTTCGAAATTCAAACGCGTGTGTGAATGACGTTTCGCAGCCGCGCAGGTGCAAGCAACTCCTCGTGACGTGACGTAATGGTCCATTCATACTTTTTGTTCATTCAAAGATATGAATTTATTTTCAAAATATTTAGTCGATAGTCTATTATGTTATGTAAATCGATAAAGACTTCTAAGTATCGGATAAATTGTGATTGATATTTAATTTTACTCAAAGTGTAACGAATGTTGGTGTTTTTGGCCAGAAAGTGCATTCATTGATAAAATAAAGTGCATGTATTGAGCACATGCGCAATGCAAGAGTGAGTGATGGTCATTGAAGTGGCAAATCTCATTGAAAATGTGGACTCGAAAGGTGGATTTTCGTTTGTGTCTTCCAAGTGGCGAGGTGATAGTTGAAAACAGGCTCAAGTAGAACATTACGACACTCCGGAAGTGGCGGGACAAGCCGGCCGAGCTGGGGCTCGTTCCGAAAGAGATAACAGCGGATGAAAGAGATAAACAGTTATGGATTTAACATGGCGGACGATACGCGTAAAGTGCGAGTTGAAGAACGTTTGAAAATAAAGATCGGTATGTAGTAGTTTTATTTCATTGCTTTTTTGAGAACAAACACGTTAAACTACAAGTAGTAATATTTTACACCGCACTTTTTGGTTTTGGTTGCATTCTAAATAGTGTTGTTGTCATTATGGTGAACAGGTGGTGCTCAGGAACAGAGGTTTTTAGGCCTAGATGTGACTGAATATGGCTTGAAAAGTGTATTTAATGGTAAACCAGGCCGCAGGCTTGGTTGGCAAGGGATATTCCACTAGTTTCTTGAAGATCTAAGGCCTGAAACCTTTGTTATCTTGTGGTTGTGTTTTGACAGTTCGCGCACAGTTTATGAATGAATCGCCGTGATCGAGGTGATCACAATGAATCTCGTGCCTAGATCATAATACTAGATTAGATATCCATTATATTATGCATTTCATTCAGGTAGGCTCGCGTAAGGGACATTTTGGTATGTACTAAAATAAATACCAATGTAGATTCTCTTGCATGAATTACTCATACTCTTACCTTTAGTAAAGGCTGTATTGGATTGGATACAATTTGATTTGATCAAGTATTAGTGTAGGACCTTTTATATCTCCCTTTTTTTACCTCTTATCTAATATAATTTCTAGTCCTCATTAGTGACCATTATAGATTTTCTCTGTCAGAACAAGCCTACGAAAAATAAATGTTGCTTGGATTACCTTTACATTAGTTAAGTTTTACGTTTTTTCTTTATTTATAATATCACCTAACCAAAATTAACATGCCTAATTCCTTTTAGGCCGTTGAGGTAAAAATTCTTGATTTATTCGATGAATAGTGGCGAAGATCGCTCTCAGTGATATGCAATGGGAGTGGCATACATTCAGTAGGATATCTGATGATGATAGTTGATCAATTATAGTAACACATATTATGTTAATTAAATGTACTGAAATATGTAGCCGGTGCAGGCAGACTTTTATTGGTGTAAAGACATGTATTTAGCGGCATAGTGTATCTTTCTTCAGAATGCCTAAATGACATGATTTAGCAGTTATCTTGTATGTAAGCTGTTGTGTACTGTACTAGAGGGTAGTTCATGAAAAACCAGTCTGGTACTTGTCAGGTGAGTAACCGCATGCTCTTCCTGATTTTGGGATAGTTTTAGCATACTTTATAGTGGCGACAAGGATGGGATAGTGATTAATAAGTTTCTAAGCATTGATATTTCATTGCTTGTGTAATGTCAGGCATTAGAGAAAACAAAGACATGACTGATCAAGATTATAATTATTGTACAATCACAGTTAAGGAGAGAAAGGACATTTTTTTATTTTAAAATATCTACCAATCAACTTGCTATGTGCTTTACACACAATACTTTAACAGTAACTATTAACCCTCAACAAAATCTGTAAATATGAATTTGTGCAAATCTACCTTGCTTAGCATGTTCAAAATTGCAAAGACCCTGCCTATATTTTCAGTGTATTACAGATGTGTGGACAACTTAAAACATGTGTTTATGAATATTTTCATGACCACACACTTCCCATGATTTTAGAATGCATCATCATGCTAAAATAATGTAGGTAGTACTTATATAGTACTTTTATAATAAAAATTAACTGAACTGGAGTTTGCTTGCATTCACATAGATAGTTGATTGATTTGTGTCTGTGCATAGGCGCATAAATCGTTGATAACGCAGAGTGTGTCTGTCGCGATAAGGGTGCAGTGTGCCTTCCGGGGCGCGACCCGCGGCCGACCGGCGACCCGGCCCTATCGCATACAATGAACCCCACAGCATGAGCATACACTTTCGTTTTATTCTTAGTTGAACTATGGCATTATCCTGCTGTTAGGTGCACTGATAATATGAATATGAATTCATTAAATGTAGCTGTATTAGGTTGTCCAGATAGAATGTTATTGGCTGGCAAATCTGTTTATTTTACATAATATTACTGTTATTATCTAGAAATAGTGCATTAGAATATGCAACCTGCGCTGTATACCTGTTGTTTGGCTATTATCTTCTTAGAAGAGTTGATGTTGAGTCTATCAATTATTAGTACCTGCGCTCACGCATATCCTATAGCCAACGTGGGTAGAACGGCGGCGGCGGCGGCGGCGTCGTCTCGCCGCAACGTCGGCTGCGTCGATAAACGCATAGACTTTACTTATGGCAACTTCCGCCGCGCCTGCGCCTTATCTACACCATACCTTTGTTCGTAGTAAGTACATCACCTAAATGGGCACCAGCTAATTGTATCCCATTCGCTTTTTGCATTGTGCCTCTAATTAGGACAGGCTGATTGCATTATTGTAAGTAGGCAGGCTCCTCCCTGTTCCTTGTCCATTCAACATCGAGACACTGTGCTTAATTGGAAAACTTGTATATGATGTAAATTTGTTTTTAAAAATCACTTCATATAATGAGTCTCATATCGCGTCGCGTTTTATGTGTTATGCAAACAAAAGCTTCTGATTAGCAGTCATTTCAGTGTGTTCAAGACAACATATATATTTTAGATATTTTGAATTTTGTTTTTCTCAATGTACTGGGAAGTAATACCGCTTGTTAGAACAATGATTACCTACTTAGCTCCCGATTAAACTTAGATTTGCATTCTTGTCTAGACAAGTCCCTTTATATCATGTATAAACATACACGACGTACACGATATTGAGCTAAACATAGCCATTAAGTAATTTGTTTATAAATGTGATATGATAAGCCCCGGCAATATTTCGCCAGATAACCGCAGCGACGTACTGACCCCAGACAGTACAGTTAACTTTCTTATTACTAGTAAATCTCATTTGAAGACATATTTGTGTCAAATCAAACCAGACTAGACATTAATAACCAAATTAGTTTTCTGCCACCCAAAATCCACTAAATATTATTCTTTCAAAAGCACATCAAAAGTACAAAGAAACAAAAAAGGCATCTGATAAAATATAGCTCCTTGAACATTTTGTGGTACAGTTCTAGTGTTTCGTAATTAGTGGGAGAATCTGAAAAGCAGCTCGATTAACATTAAATGGATTTTTGTTTAAAAGTATTTATAAAGATCAAGGTGAAGGCCAAGAGAAGCTTAAAGCTTAAAGATCTGAACATATTCATTCAGCATATTATCATCAGATAATTTAATCTTAGGGCAGTTTGATAAATTCATGTTTCATTTCTAATGACTTGATTTATTGAAATTTCTCACTTGCTTTTAAACTTACATGTTTGATATCTCCCTCCAGAGAATTACAACTTCACATGTAGGTATCTCATCTCTGGTATTTGTACTAGCTACTAGTCTTAACTGTTATTCTAGTGCTGTAACGTGCTGTAAAACATTGTTCTCATAAAGCCAATGAGCCGAGCGGAGCGGCATTGACACTTTCCGGTAGTAACAAGTATCTAGGTACCTGTTTGAAATCCGGCAGCATATCCGCACCCCGCTTTGTAAATATGGACCGTTGGACAGTTCCTCTAATTACGTTAGAGCGCAACGATACGGAACTTCCGTAGAGAACGATTAGCTTTGCTTGGATCTTATATTAGGTAATATGCTAATTATCGTGCGTTTATAAACTTTTATACGCGAGATCATTCCATAAAACGTAAGATTCTCAAATGTATGTAACTGACTGAGCGAGCGCGTTTCAGCTTGGCCAAAATTGCTTTTGTATCTCTGTCCATCTGTCGATCTGTTTGTTCTCATCAAGAGGTCGCGTTTCTTAACTGATTCTCATGCAATTTTGTGAGAAGGTTCGATAAATCAATAGATTTTTTTGTCGGGGTTGAAAACGTAAAATCAACCATTTAAAAAAGATACTCGCGAAGGCTACATCTCACAGCCACTCAGAGCCATAGTTTTACTATAACATCATCAGTGCTATTTTAGTATGAATGAAGTTCAAGCTTGGCGTGACATTCGTAGCTACGTAATGTATACTAGGACAGCAACTGACGAGTGACTTATATTCGACGGCTAGCGTCGCGTCGCGACGTCGACGACGACGTAGGTATATCTACTTATCTACGTAGTCGTCGCTAGTGGGTAGCCTCGAGTCGCGCGCGGTGAATGGGGCAAACCGAGCGTTTTCCATTGAGCGCACCCATTCATGGAAACTCGGCGCGCCGTTAATGAAAAACGCGGCCGTTTATCGTCACCGTTATCACCGTCTACCACGTGTGTACATTTTCATTGACAAACACTATTGTATCTATCACCATTCATCGCCGATAAGATTAGCAAACATTCAAATTTAATATTGTGTGATTGTTGCAATGTTTTAGAAAATGGCATTAATTAAACGCGGTTTGTCTGTAGTATGAAATATCCGACTGTTTCGTCTCAACAATAGGAGATTTGGTAATTACCTAGCGCAATGATTAGCGCGTGCCACATAGAGCAGTGACTTAATTGTAGCCTAGTTTATTTTCCAAGGCCATTTATCTATTGCGCATCTGCAATATTTTCGCCCTTAAAGTTTGTTTTCCGCTTTTTCTTATCAGCTTTATCGTTTCAGGTTATCGTATCGACATAAACATTGTAAAATGCCAGAAAAATCACACTTGTTCTTGGTAAAAAAAAAAGAATGAATGAAAAAGAATGCAAAAAAAATATCTCACGGATTTATCATGCTTTTCGAATTTCTATTATTTTATGCACGCTACTAAAAATGTGATAAATTCAGCTTTATATTTAAACTGCTTATTAAAAAGCATCAGAATTCTGTACAATCTCGAAAATGCATTTACTTTTCGTGTCTAGTGAGCATGCCATTCTTGCGACACGTTTGAAGTTTCAACAGAAATTGTGACAATCAAGATGGCCTATTAATGTAGTGCTGAGACATCGTATCGCAGAATAAAGTAGGCAATGTGCCAGTTGATTTCATACGGTGCGTGCGTGAGATCGTAATCCGTCATTGTGGGCCGCCATACACACGGCCTACCTACCACATTGTGTGAGCGAGTCTCTGAGAAAGCTCTGCACCACTCTGCACCAACCAACACCCAACAGTGTGCACTTTCTACCTACGCTTTGGCGCCACTGCTCGCTCAGATCATACTGCTGCAAAGGGCCACTCATTTTTTCTCAAGACAGTAGAAAGTTGATTGTGATTACACCTTGGCCTATCGCGGATTGCTGTCTAGATGATTTTTAGATAAAAAATACGAGAGAAAGATATTTTAACGGTTTTAATTTAAAGCTATTTAAAACAAGGTCTCGTCTGTGGCATTTACCAAATGACATTGAAATAATGTCGAGAGAAAACCTTTTGAATTTCCTCTATTCTTTGAGTATAATACTCCAAGCCTCTATTTGATCGTAAAATCTGTTGAATAAGCTCAGCAACGTATACCTAGCTGCAGTCCAGCGCCCACTAGCTCAGTAAAACATTCACTTGAAATATTGCAAAATTGTCGTTGAAGTTGGCGTCTTTTTGCAAATAAGTAGTTTTCGCAAGATTCTGCCCACCTGTGGTACCTATAGCTTAAACTGTTCTGTATTCCTGTGTGGGTGAATGTCTGTCTATAAACGCCGCTGAGGCTGAACAACGTAGGATGATTTGAAAGTCAGGTTACGCTAAACTCCGATTAAAGCCTCGGCCACACGGACTGTGCTATGCCGCACCATACAAAGTCCCGTTTTCCCGGCCCCAGTCCGTGCCGCTCCCGCTCTGTGTGTTGTACTGTACGGTCTTGGCGTTTGTAGTTACGTAAGACAAGTAATCCAATTAGTCACGCTTACTGCGCGATCTAAAACAATCAAGTTTAAGTCGATTCTGATATCTTCTGAACATTTTGCAAAAATATGTCTGATGACATAACCTAATTAAATAAATAGTTTGTAATTTTACTGTCATAAATTGGAAAGTATTGACTAAGTACATTAATTAATTTGCCTGTAATATTACAAAGTTCGAATTCGTATCGAATTAATTTCTAGGTATCTGTGAGACTTCAGTCAGATTGATATAATGTGACCTTCTACCAGTGTTTTCCTTATAAAATATTACCTACAGTGAATTATAATGACATAGTTACGAGTATTAATAAAATATCACCGTCCTTTCATGGAATGTTTGTTTACTCAGAAACCACGAGTAGACTATGAAAAGTCATGGTTTACAGTGCGACGACCTACCGTCGCATACGCAGAATTAAATAATTGCATGAGCTGTTAGTTCCCGGGAATTGCGAGAAAAAAGGGTCGAGTTGCGTAAGTCCGGGAATTTGGCGCTTCCTGTGTTCTGTAGGATGTCGTCATCGAGTCATCGTGCGATATTCAGGAGTGACTGACCCCTGCGGATAGTGCGGGCGGGAGATATCGCCCTTGCACCACAACCGGGTTAGTTCAGGATACTATGAACATAATTATATGAGGACCAAGGTAGTTGATATCGTTCAGAAGTGTAACAAGCTGAAGTGGCAGTGGGCTGGCCAAGTCTGTCGCAGAACCGATGAGCGTTGGAGCAGACGGGTTCTCGAATGGAGACCACGTCTCGGGAAACGTAGTGTGGGACGCCCCCCTGCCAGGTGGACTAATGACTTGAGGAAGGTCGCTGGTGGTGGCAGGATGAAGAAAGCGGGTGATCGTGCGCTTTGGCGTGTCCTTCGGGAGGTCTACGTCCAGCATTGGACTGCAATAGGCTGATTGATTGAGACTAAGAACATCACTCATTGACCGAGCGAGCGAAGCGTCTCTGTTTCAGCTTGGCCAAATTTGCTTTTGTATGTCCATCTGTTTGTTTGTTTGTGGTTTGTTTGTTTCACTCTACAGATCGCGTTTCTCAACCGATTCTCGTGAAATTTTGTGAGCAGGTTCGATAAATGAATCGATTTTTTTTGTCGAGTCAGTTTTTGGAAATTTTAAAAAATGGCGGTGTTATGGGGGTTGCCAGCTTACAAGGTCTACCGCCGAGGCTGTTTTCCTCTACAGGTCACATTTCTTAACCAATGAAATAAAATAATATAAAATAAAATTAAGTTTAAAAGTAAATAATATAAAGTTTAAAAATAAAAAAAAACAAGGGGTTAGGGATGTTTGTCGAGAAAAAAAATATTTTTAAAAGATATATACAGACTCGCGAGGTCTACAGCTCACAGAGCCACTACAAGGGCTGCTATTTATGTATCCGGAACTGGCCACTTACATAAACAATATTTAAAAAGAAATTATAACATTTAAAAATAGAACTCTTTGGCTGTAAAATAAAGTTTGTTTCATTCATCTGTCAATTGTTTTTACATTGTGGCGCCATTTTTAAAATTCATTGTCTATCATCACCCACCATGGATTTGACTCGTGAAAATTTTCGTGCTATGATTTATTGCGACTTTCGGCGTGGATTAACTCAAAAACAGTGCATGGATCAACTTTTGTCGACTTTTGGGGAGGAAGCCCCATCGAAAACCACTGTGTATCACTGGTTCAGTGAGTTTAATCGTGGTCGTCGTATGCTTGCGGACGATTTTAAAGAAGGTCGCCCTAAATCGGCTGTTGTACCACAAAATATTGATGCTGTGCGCGAACTAATAATGCAAGACCGTCATGTTACATATCGCGAGATAGGGGCATTTCTGGGCATTAGTATGACGAGTATTTATAAAATATTACACGAACATTTGGCTGTAAAAAAAATTTGTTCTCGTTGGATCCCGCTCAACTTAACAGTTGAACAAAAACAGGCTCGTGTTGATTGGTGCAAAAAAATGATAGAAAAATACAAATGTGGTACATCAAAAGCTGTTCATAATATCTACACAGGAGACGAATCTTGGATATATACGTATGATCCCGAAACTAAATAGCAGTCAACGGTTTGGGTGTTCCAAAATGAGCCAAACCCAACTAAAGTTGTTCGTGCAAAAAGCACTTTGAAGCAAATGGTTGCCTGCTTTTTTGGTGTTAGTGGACATGTGGCTACAGTACCACTAGAGAATCGTAAAACGGTTAATTCTGAATGGTACACCACCATTTGCTTGCCAGAAGTCTTTGGAGAAATACGCAAGAAAAATCGACAACGAAGAATAATCCTTCACCACGATAACGCCAGCTATCACACCTCGGCCGCAACAACGGAGTATTTAAATAGTCAAATGATCGAATTGACGGGTCATCCGCCGTACAGTCCCGACTTGGCACCCAACGACTTTTATTTATTCCCAAGCGTGAAGAACAAATTACGTGGACACCGATTTTCGACCCGGGAAGAAGCCGTTGATGCTTTCAAAATGCACGTTTTGGAGATACCCGATACAGAATGGAAAAAATGCTACGAAAGTTGGTTTCAATGTATGAAAAAATGCATCCATCATCACGGGGAATATTTTGAAAAGCAATAAAAGTATATTTGGTTATAGATGTTTGTTATTTTTTGTTATTCCGGATACATAAATAGCAGCCCTCGTAGTATAATTCTTAACTACTCGATTCTAAAAACTTTACTTTTCCAATGTATTAAAATTCAACGATACTTTTTGTTACTATTGACCTTCTGCCACCGTACCAGAAACACGTTGAGAGCACTTAAAAGATTTATCAAAGAATTATTTGCCTACGTTTCTGCGGAATTTTATAGAAGGAGGTCCGTTAGTGAATGAGTACTATAAAACAAGACATTGTTAGTTTGGAAACGGCTATTCAAAATTTGTACTACTCAAGAACAAAACCTCAGCTAGTTCCCATGTTTCAGACATTTCCAACATAGCTCATGTACTCTCGATTTCGAAACAATCGCTACGCACACCGTGTGGAAACATGTTAATGATCGCTATTGTGACTAAATGGTGAGTAGGTGCGTTTCCTCAGTGGCTGATGGCATGCTATGCTGAGGTCCCGTTTCTCTCCCACGATCCAGTTTGATGGCGTGTGTTACTGTCATGTTGATGATGATGACGGTTGTTTTTGCATCAGCAATTATGTACAGTTTCATGCAAGTTTCTCTCGAGGTCCAATTACGACAAATTTGTGGGAGAGTCCGGTCATAAGAAGGTCTCTCCTTTGTTTAGCTGCCCTGCCAGTAACGCAATAAAAATTTGCTCCAATGTATGGGCAATTACGCACATAATAATGAGCAATTTAAGTTGGAAATCTCGTGAAAGTTCTAGTTTGTTTTATTGTGCGATGAGGAGATCGCGTGACGGCCCGTAGGACGTTCATGCTCTACAATTTTAAGTAACCTAGCTGTAGTATGCAGGCAGAAGCCCAATGCTATTTGTTCTACATCCTTACCTAAGTGAGGATCGGTCACGGTCATTATTACTTGTGCGCTTTGTTTACCTATACCAGGAAGTTGTTTCAAAACATAATTCCCTATTAATAACGTTGTTGTATCTTGCGTCATCCATATAGAGAGCTGTGCAACGCGACTACTCGTCACATCACAGTCAGTCAAGTCTATTATAAACTAGTCTATTATGTTATAGTAAATTATTAGTTGGTAGAGTAGTTAAAGCCGCTAAAGAATTTTACGTAGGCGTAGTCAAAGGTACACTTACCAGCAATATGATGCTAGGTAACAAAGATAAAGAACCTGCTCACACCAGATAATACGTCTGAGTGTTATTACGAGCATTAATCATGTGTCTCATTCATAGGTAGGTGCATACATTCAATCTTATTAATAACTGGATCGTGTTCGTTATGGTTTCCAGCTATTCTGTAATTGGCTTCATGATTAAATTACAGGTTCCAGTTGCAAAAACCTCACGACTTCACAATAAGCCTGGCTTAGAAATTGCAAAGAATTAAATAATTAAAATGTTAAAATTTCAAACTTTGTAAAAATATTTAGGTACTAGCTAAATCAGTATTCTACCTTCTATAAACACGCAGCTCAGTTTAAAGATTTAACTTGATACTTAGTCACGTCGCCTTTTGTAAGAGCATGAAAACGCAAGAAAATTGTGAGAACTCTATTGTTTGATCGGGTTCGCTAACGCGTCGAAAGCTGCGATCGCTAATGATCCTCCATCATAACATGTAATCATGTACTTCGTTTTATAATAAGCTCAGCACATGCACTCGTGAAATTCACCGAAATTTTTTTTTGAATGGGTTAAGTTTTGAACTTGGTAAAGTACTGCAACTTCGAATCAAGAGGCAGATGTTTTGCAAATAATATTTTTTCATTCATTTACCGTAAATTAATTGCTTAAAAAGGTCGCGGCCGCAGAATGTAGGCTCGCGGGCAGTCGGCGAGCGACGGGAGCCTTATGGGCCGCTCTGTCGTCTCGCCTTGGCTCTCCATATAAAGCGATATCCGCCGAGGTCGCGACACGTTGCGCAACGGCCCTTCCTTTTACAGACCATTATTTCAGTCCTTAATCCGAACTTGAAAGCTACGATAACGATTCTCTTAATGACCATCTACAATATTGCTTTTCAAGCTCGTTATTGTAACCTCGGATGGGGCAACATCGTCGTCTCATTACAAAACACGAAATCATGAAATCGAAATCTCCAAGGTTGCTCTCTGCTCTTCGATGAAATCGTTCAGTTCTCAAAAGGGAAGTCGCTTTTGTCTAAAATGTCACGCAGATGATCTTGATATAAAACAGTGTATGAATAGAGCCATAAATGTTGCAATTGCAAAAGTCAAACACAATGAATCTATGAATCGAGTAAATGTACAGTCAGAAATAACAGATTTGTTTTGATATACTGCAAGTCTTCTTAGTATTCATTGAAGTGACCGCAAGTCGACTTCCTTCAATATAGTGACCGACTCATCCATCGTAGAAGATGCTTGCTTACTAACGAGGCAATGATACGATGACGACAATTGAACCGAAAAGGCGAGGCTACCAAGCGTGTTGGTAATTTGAGATGACTCGTTAGATGACGTTACAACGTCTATGACCAGTTCGATACATATACACTGCTTGTTAGCAGACATCTGCTACTGCAAGTCTAGCTTATGTGCTTGACGTGTACATTAAACTACAGTACCACAAGATTTTAATTCTAATGTTCATAAGCTTCTAGTTGAATACATGGCTAACTAGTTAGTATTGCCTCGCATCATTACCTGCAAATTTATTACAGTTGCAGTGTGTATGGTAGGGATCTGTACACTAGATAGCATTCAGGTTTCTGAGGCAACAACGTTTAGATCTTTGTCATTCAGATAGTTAAACGTTGTTTCTAATTTATTTCGGCGAGCTCTAATGATATGTTCATTGTTGATACAATGTTCGTTATTCTTCCAGTGCACGAATATTATTATTTTTGTAATATTGTTTTGTAAAATTACCTATTCCATATAAAATTATTCCTCGTCATAACATTTTTATTTAGTAGAAGCGAAAATTTTTAAATGTTGTTGTTGGCACTTTTATAAATCTTGAGAAAGGAAACTAATTTCGTAACATTGTTCGGATCGCTTGATGCAGCGAAAATGGAGACCACTATGAACTTTGGACTCTACATTCATGTCAGCTATAACCACTATGTATAACACAAACAAAAATAGCATTTTTTTTTCTGTTGCAGGAGAAGCAAAGAACTTGCCAGGACGCAGCCATGGCGCGGCGTGCCACCGCGACATTTACTGCGTGCTGTCGCTTGACCAGGAAGAGATTTTTCGCACATCCACCATGGAGAGAACCCTCGAGTGAGTCCCCTGGTTTTAAGAAAATAACTTGTTTTTTTTTTATTTTTTTTTATTAAAGGACAATAAACAATTGTACAGTAGCTTAATTAATACAATAATTAATTAAACGTAGTTCTTATTGCACAACCAACACCATTGTCCCCAGGTATATTAAAAATGATACAGAGAAACCTAATTCGATGTTATCTATGACTCTAAGCAAAAATCATAAACTAATCTTAGTTACTGATCTGAGATCTTATCTCACATAACATAAACGTTTAATACACAAATTATTTCACCATCGACCTTTACCTCTGAAATAATGACAATCTCTGGTGACTAGAATTATTTTATTGTTGTTATCATATCACCAAGAACCTCGAGCCTACACTGAATAATGACGAGACCTAGACTGTATTAAGAATAATAAATATATTGTATATTGTATTTCCTTGTATAGTCTAACCGTTAGAGACGTATAAATGAAATCAACAATAAATAAAATAACATTGGAAAGTTATTCCATATATTTTCGTTCACAAACATGAGACTAAAAGCGAGGAAACTTTAAGAAGGAATTCCTAGAAACGCGTCTGGACAGTTATTTTTATCAAAAGCTTTTGTCTCTTCGATACCTAAATAATACTTTCGTAGACAAGTGTTCTTTCCTTGTAGGAATTGTTAAATTCTCAATGGTTTTTACCCGACTGCTTTAGAAGGATGGTTATGTTTTTCGAGTGTATGTAGGTATGTATGTAAATTTCTTTGGCACGCTCTACAGCCTAAACGGCTTGATGGATTTTAGCTAAAGAGGTTTCGTTAGATTCGTTTTGTGAGAGTGACTCTGGGTACATCAAAATTATAAAAAACTAAGATGGGCTATTTTTGGCGCCAAAACATAGACTTCAAAAATTTTATCTCTCCAAAACCTATCGAGTGGGGTATCAAAATAAAGGGGTTTATGTATGGTCTCCAAAAATATACACATATAATTAATGTAATTTGGAATAAGAAATGCTAAGAAACAACAAAAACTTCAACGTTTTAAATTGAATTACATTATATAATGGGTGGAAGAGACACGACAACTAGCTTGTACTTACAACTCGAAAATTTGTCTACGTACCTATGTATATTATCTTATGTGTACAATAAAGATTATTATTATTATTATTATGGGAAAACTTCTTCAGTTCACCTGGGAATTTTGACGACGACATCGGCCAATGGCAAGATGTCGCCGCTTTTATGTTACAAGAAGGTGGCGGCGTACTATCGCCGCGGTGTCGATAATAACAGATTTTTGAATTTTGTTCCTATCATTTACCGAGAGCCCCAGTTTAGTGAGGTTCTCGGTAAGTGATTTAAGAACAATTCCTGTCGCAGAGAAAATTATATTATTAACAATATCGGCTGTCCGACTGCTATTGTGAACACTATCAACCACGATCATTCAAAACAAAACGAAAAAATCTTATTTGCATCTTTTCAGTTCATTTATGAATTAAATTTGAAAGTTTTAAATTTATCACGCAGTCGGGTTTCTTGTTTTTTTAATTAAAAAATATTGTAGTAATGATTGATCAGAATAAAACCTTATGCTAAAGTACCTCTGCGCCATTTGCCATTCATTGAAAGGAAAGAGGGAATACTTTAATAATAAATATTCAACAATGGAATTTGCGTCATTGATACTCCGGTAAATGTTCTGGTAGGAACCTTTTATTCTGACGAGTAGGTACCTATTATTCTGACGAAGAATTATTTTTGCTATTGCCTGATTATGGCTGTATTAATAAAAAAGAACGTTGGGACGCTTTTATAAGCGTTTTGATAACATATTCAAACTAGGTATCTAAAACATCATTAAGCCTTATCTCACATACATCTTTCATTACTATAATTTCTTAACCACCAATTTTAGTCATAATCTACATGTTCTTAAAATGGCATCATAACTTAGAAATCAATTTAATAATACTACATAGCTAGTAATGAAGTTAACAATCTTCACGTATCCATTAAATAGTGGTTTACGAGTATTAATAAGATAGTTTCTATTTCTTAGACAACTTCTTAGCAATTAAAAAAAAACTTTAATTGCAAGTATTACATATTTCATGTCGCGTTAATAATGCATTACGTTACAAGCAATTTGGGATCAATTAACTTTCTTTTTGTCTTTAGTGTATTTTTTTTTATGAATGGCAGATACTATTATTTTAATGTTTTGCGTCTCTTTGCTACGAGTATCTTTTGAGTACACTACTTAGTTGCTGCCGAAAACTCCGTTATATTTTTCTGTAAAATAAAAACAAAATGACTCTGGATTAGAAGCTTTATTTGCAGTAAATGTGTTTTTTTTTTACAAAGTTGTTACATTTTATTAGTATCACACACTTAACCAGTAAATTAATTAGTATGCAAAATTAATCAGGTAAATTGTATTGATATAAATTAGAATTTTAACTCTTTAACAAGGTTTGCATGCTTGTCATTTCGCTAATACATATTAGATTTATAAATAATTATTAATGTCAATCTTAACCTAATCTTTGTGCGTTACTTATGGACTGAATATTCGTCAACGCTATAAAAACATCGCTCCATTAGAAAATTGTTTCTGGTTTCACCAAATAAGCAAAATTGTTCAGTTTCGAATCACCCAATTATTTTTACATTTCTCTCATTACAATTTCGTATTGAATACTGCCAAATAGCGGGCTTCCAACACCATTACTAGAAACTATTCAACTTAATGATTGATAAGTTGATTACGTTTCCTCAAACAACTCGTACTAATTAGCCCAGTGCCACTTTAAGTAATTTTAGTAAGCCCGTAATCGGTGCACTTTTTGTCCTTGACTCACATCCGCATGCGGCAACTATTTTCGAGATTCCTTCCTGTCGATCCCCTGAGTCCCGCAGGACCGTCAACTGTCGCTACAACGGATCCATTGTCCGGTGCCCGTGTCCGGGCGGCTTCCGGCGCTATCAGCCACCGCTGCTGGTGACTGGTGGGAACCAGGGGCAGCCTGCCACCGAACAACATATTGCGGGGTCAAGGTCTTGCCCATTTGCCCACTCGTGAATGACTGGTGGCCGCCCGCACTACGCAAATTGAATGTAATTAGACTGTTTGTAGTACGATGTCTCATTGATGCGAGTGGAATCTTCTCTTTGACGTGTAAATACTGTCATATAAAATATTTTGCCCGTCTGATAAGATTATTTTTTGTCTTCAGTATTATAAAGCAATCTAAAAGATGAAGTAGTTACACACAAGGTCTACCTTCTTATCAGTTAAAATTATTATTTTGTTCCATATTTAGCATCTAAATGATCGACGATTTCCTTACTATGTATTCAATGATAATACAAAGATGGTTCCTTATCTTTCAGAAGCTTTATTCATTAACTCCCCAGTCCATTCACCGCAGACTATCAATGAGTCATGCGTCTCAATTGGCAGGTAAAATTATAGTAGCGATCTATTTTCATATCAAATGATAAACAACAGAGGAAATATTATTCGCGTATCGACCGGTAAAAATAACAAAGTTGAAAACAGTTTTATTATCAATCATATTTCTGCCACTTCATAAAAGTTTATTTTGGTTGTTAAAGATTCCACGTGTGAGGTTTGCGAGTTTAATGTTTGTGGGTTTTGTGAGTTTCTATGCAACTTATAGTATATTTTGTATGCACCACGTTGCATTGATATTGCCGCCTCACATGATGCTCTCGAAATATATTGGTTATTAAAATAGTTAATTGATTTTTTATTATTGCTTCGACATAGGTCCAAAATTGTCTGAAAATATTTAAAATAAATGAATGAAAAATGAATGTTATGGGTTGCTTGATATTTTCATACTATTTTCTATTTTCACCTCGTTAAAAATAGGGCTACTCTATATTTTCCCGTGGGTGTCCAAGGGACTTGGACGTAGTGTTTTGATAGCAAGCTAAAAAACAAAAGCTGTGCGTCATACCTCAATAGGGATAACGCCGTGTTTTTTATGCAAGAAGAGCTTTGACAAAGTAGCACATGGTGCCCGATGTGACTAGTGTAGTGGTACAGTGTGTGTGGTGCTGGCTTTCTTCGAACTGCTTATTAATGTGTCGGCACGGACGGCGCGGGCGCGAGCGGGTATTCGTGTTAAAGGTATTGCTTCCGGTGCTTTCACGTGCAGCGCACTATGCGTGCGGCGCGGCCTATGGTTGGCTGCTCTCTAGCACTATCCGGTTCTTATAAACCTTTGATAAAATTTATTCACGAGCTAACTTGTTGCTAATCAAGACTTACAAGTCATCTATTCTTTCAGGCCTTATGTATTTCTAGCTTGTTGAAATATGGCCGTATACTTACACGGATATTTTCATCAATTCGCTCGTAAAAAAATACGATAATTTTCCCCGGGCTATATTTAGTAAGATCCATTCTAGGATGTTTTTTCTGTAATAAATGTGTCAAAACGAAAATAAGAGATGTAACATCCAAAAAACTTTCATTTCAAAGATAACAATTATTACCATCAGTTCTATAGTTTTGCTCAGCGCAGGGTTTGATTTTGTACTGCAAATTATAATATTCGAAGCGCATTTTGACACTTCTATAATTTTACATTATTTTAATGTGCAGTTTACTATAGTAAATTATGTTAAATTAAAAGTGGATTTGATGTATGTAATATAGTTTTTGCAAAAATACTATCCTTTTGATTGTCATAGAAAATATTTTTAGAAGACTCTAATTCCAACCTTGGATGTTTTCCATCAGGAAAGCAAAACATTTCATAGATAATTTGTGTAGTGGAACCATAGATACACACATGCATTTTTTTTTTTGTTGAGATGTCTGTACACAGATCACAGCTATGTTTTGCTGTACACAATGTACAGCAAAACATAGCTGTGATCTGTACAACTCACGCAGAGCTGCGTTAATAACTTTGCAAAAGATAAGGTCGACTGAATGGGTGCGAGCAAGATAAAGGGGAACTTTATTTAGGACGCTGTGATATGAAGACTGTTTGCTCACGTATTAAAGAGATCATACTTTAAAGTAAATAGAAACCTTTAAATATTTCCTGCAATTATGTAACTAAGACTGTTCAAAAATTTTGAGGTATATTTCTTCTATCGAATTTACCCTTTTCTTTCTGATTTATGCAGCGAGTGTCGATTCGTCGGACATCGAATCTCTCCAAGTCGAGTCCTATTGCATCGAGGTTATTTTGCGTAGACTCCTTCCAGATAGCGTACAGTTTGACATTACAAATCAACTCTTTCTACCAAACAGCAAGCCGCCTACACAACAAAAGAAGTGCTCCACAAAGCCCAAATTACTGTTAGATTAACTAGATATTACTGCAATTGCATTCATCAATGAGCCATCATTGTATGCGGCAGGTGGCACATACCATGTTGAATGGTTAACGAGGGGGTAGCGGCTCACCGTCGCCATTGTGCAGTAAGGGAGGGCGGGCTGCGGCGCGCCGCGTCCCGGATGCGCTTCCGGCGCGTGCGCTCGCGCGGAACGTCCCTTCCGCTTCCCCACCCCTTTACTAGGGAGCTAGTGGACGTTTTTGACACAATTTTGTGGTTGATAAGGACGAGAACCCTTAGAAAATATAACAGCCACAACCATTTTTCCTTTATTTAATTCAGTAATTTATGCCAAAACATGCAAACACATGGAAACAATTAAAACTTTTAAAATCCTTTCATAAAACCATCAGCAACAGTTTTTCATAATCCAAGTAAGACGTAAATCTATCTGCCTGTTCAACGCCGTGACATTTTAATTGCTACGGCTCTGGATGAGCGAGCTGTGAGAAGGCGGAGGAGCCGGAAGCTACCCACACTCTTGAACTTGACAAAGATGTATATACTTGCGCGGAATCCGCCCCTTTTGATTCGCCAATTCCTGTCTTTTGTATTTCTTCTTTTCTCACCATTTAAACGTACTGGCCGAATTTGCAAACACATTGTAGTGAATACAGATAACATTTCCTTACATCCTTTAACTTTATTGTTTGTCGATGAGCGGAAGCGCGATAACGATTTAGTGACCCGAGAGGTGAGCCTCGGATAGCGAAGGAAATGTCACGTCACCGAGTTAACTTAATGGGTTCTTTGTCGTGTGATACCTTATCGAAGCACTTAAATTACACACTACTTACAACTGTCTACAAACAAACATACTAATTGCCGTAAACGTCAGTGAAGAAAGTCAGTGAGAGATCGTAGAGTATTACAACAACGGGAGCTAAGCGTGACCTATCTGAATCGGTTCAGACTAAACAAGAGAGCGCCACTATGCCGGCACCAGTGCCGGCAGAAATAGGATGAGTCAATGAACACATAACGCTCATTCTGAAACTAAAGAGGAACTTCTTAATAGGTACACACTCCTACCTCGTCTACACGTGTTTGTGATCAAACAAAATATACTCTTCAATTCTCCGAATGGCGCAACCACACACCGGAGCACAAAAACACGAGTAATTACTCGTAAATAAAGGTGATGTAGAAAATTGTGACAATAATTTGTAATTTTATGAATAACGTCGTTATTAAAACACAGTCCAAAGTAAAATTCTGAGTGCTTGGTTAAAATTTGGTAGCAACGGGCCTGACTCACTTCCAGGAGCTCGGCTGCTTTGAGAACGTTATAAAAAACGCGTCCGTAATCCCGTATAGTGCTGCTGCTGCATTAGCGGAAGCTTTTAAGTGATAAATTGGGCCCGGAACCTCGTGGCGCGTAAAATGATCAGCGCTTGCGTCGGCAGTCGGGGGCGGCGATGTCTTGATTAGTGTTGCCAGTTTGAAATGGTGCTTTATGTAATCTGATCTTATGACTACTAACTGATAGGAAGTAAGTAACGCACAGCAAGCTCTACGCGTATATATTTGAAGATTTTTTAAACTTTGGTAAGAAGTAGCATCCTAGCTTTCTAATTAAAACCAACAGCACATTTTCATTTTAATCTGCGTTTATCAACATATCCCTTTTAAACTTTAAATTATTTAAATATATTCTTGTCTGTTTTGTCCTCTACATTTAACCTTAAATATATCTCGTTGATTGAACTAGCAACACTGGAGCGAAGTGCATTGCTCTGGTTCATACGGAACGTTTGAGAGGATGATGCGGTGAGGAGAGTTACTGCCGCGGTTTGCCTCAGTTGCCCTACTTATACGGGTGGTCAAGTGTTATAAAGCAAATATTTTTAAACATCGATCAACTATCAGCCTGTATCTCGCGAACTATTATAGATTATGCAGGTGTGTGCAGTAAATACACATGGCTGCACTGTGGGCGCTACTGCTTCGGGATTGCGTTGATGTCGGTTATACAACGTATTAGTTAAATAACGCAAAGCTTCTGATCAGCTAACTAAGATAATTTGTATGAAAAGTATTTTTTTTTTATTTGAGAATTTCTAGAATAAAGGTTGTTCAGTTTCATGGGCTGAGCTACTTACTGAAAAGTTTTGCGTTAATTAGCTAACACGAATTAGTGAAGTTGAATTGAATGGTTCAGTTTTTAGGCTTAGAATAATGGTCTATGAATTTTAGAGTCTAATTGTTAGATCAGTATATTATGGTTTTAGGATTAATTATATGAGTATAGAGATGTAAAACAGAAAAATATTACAGTAAATAACATTTATGGTTGCCAAACACACCGTGTTCATTTATTATATGTTTTATGATTTACATCGTATTTATGTTAGTGTATAAGTAACATTATCGCATTAGAATATGCTGGGATGTAGATGCGATTACAAGCAGGATTGCAGGTTGAACAGCGTGAAGGCGTGAGGTATGGTAATATGTGAATAATGGCGCATGCGCACGCCGCCGCCCCCGCGCAAAGGTGGTTCCGCTAAAGAATGGGGACGGATCTAGACAAGATTCATTTAAGGAAATGTAAATTATTTAACGCATAATATCAAAAAATAAAAAGGGTTACAGTAGGACAACTCCCGCCTTCTTCGAAAATAATTACGTCATCTTGCCAGACTCACTAGGGTTGGTTGCTACTGTATCGTTTCTCAGTTTTGACAAAAAATTGGTAGAATAGTAAATTACAAACATACATAAATCGATTCATTTATTCATACATTCATGTTATCATGCTTACATGCCTTAGAGGGTAGACAGACAGAACATAAAATATTCATAGAAGATCCCGATTTCACATACGATAAAGATTCATGGGTCACACTACGTTTAGAAAAAGGAACTGAATTTTACCATCCTTCTCTTTTACTCGTTTTTGGTAAAGTGAAGACTGTGCAGGCATAGTGTTTAATAGTATTCAAAAATATACTACAACAGTTACTGTGGTATTGTTATAGGTAATAATACATTTTGACAAAAGCAATAATAAATCAAAGCAAATTCATTCAATTCAATTTTATAAATATTGGACCAATATAATATTGTTTTGACAATACTACGTGACAAACGCCCGCGCTAGCACTCGCCGATGAAAAAAACTTGCGCAGGAGTTTTTAATTTGAGTTTGCGATCGCCCAAGTCACACAGAGCGGGACTGGCGCGGTCCGGGGCCGGGAAAGCGGGACTTTTATTTGTATGGCGCGGGGCGTAGCACTGTCCCGCTTTCCCGGCCCCGGACCGCGCCGCTCCAGCTCTGTATGTCTTGGGCTTTTGGGCAATCGCTATGGAGTACTGTTTGGGAACTGCGTGGCAACGCCTATAAACGACATGTCAGCGCTTAATATCTTCGAAACCGAAGTTTCGTTTATAGCCGAAGAGTATGAAATGGACTCAATTTTTTTTTCTCCGATGATTCTTGTGTTTCCTTTTTAGACTTTTTTTTTTTAGGATAACTATTCTCAGTCTATAAAATATACTCACCGGCACATCTAAGCGCCCACCCTTCATTTCAGGGAATACTTGTGATTCTTTATAATTCTATAAGTTACGGCTGATGTTAGTTAAAAAGTAGTTAATTTAACGTTTATTTAAGTGTGTTTAATTTATCGTAAAATTATCAATAAAACAATTGTAATGTATAACAATAAGTGTAGTTTAAAATTAACCCGAAATACAAAGGTGGGCGGTTAGATGTGCCGGTGAGTGTAGTTGACTAGGTAAATTTTGTTGAACATTGTAAATATTATTTTATCATCTGTTAATTCTACCAAAAGTCAATGCAAATTAATACATTTGATTTTAATTTGATTTAGGTATTTTAGCTGTTAGGTTCTTGTTATTGTGTGTCTTTTTATGGAAACTTTCGAACAAGGAATGGGTGTATCTTATAATATAAAAAATTTCGCTACAAATTCTATCCGTTGGTTAGTTCCCTTATAACGGCCCTGCCCAATTTATAAATACCATCAATACAGAACTGGCGCCGGATGCGTCCGCTCCACTCGTTCGACCAACGCTAACTCAATAAACGCTTTTTGATGTACACTTTATTGACACGTTCATACTACCAACTCACTTATACACGACTCGAGTACAACACAGATTTAATTTCGAAATCGTATTCCCAAATTTTCAGAATCCGATACTAATAAATTGAAGCGACGCGAGACAAGCAGAAATGTAGAATTCGAAGGCGAAGGACAAAGGATATACAGGCCAGGCCGCTTGAAACGGTTTGAAATTTCTCAAGAGATTTTTTATGAATGAATGAATATACTTTATTGCACACACAGAAATAATAAATGACAGAGTGGAAGTAAGAACAGGAAGTCATGTACAGTTAGGCGGCCTTATTGCTTCATAGCAATTTCTTCCAGGCAACCTTTGGATACAGGAGACTATAAAGTAACGCGGAATAGTGCAAGTATACCGTATAAACTACAAAATGTAGTTGTATACTAAATAATCAATACTAAATAACCTACATGAAATATATACGTACAATAACATACATATTAATAAACATACATAATAAAAAGTACTTACATACTATATAACTACATAAAAACTATATATATATATAGATTTATGACGGACTCAAAGCTTGTACCTGCATAGGGAAACACTAAAATGGAGTAGGCACCTACCTACACTAGGAGACAGAAAGGAAGTGGGCTTTCAGACGGTTTTTAAACGCGTCAATAGACGGGGCACGTCTTATGGTCGGAGGGAGCGAGTTCCATAGCCTTATGGCTTGGACGGTGAAGGAATTAGTGTAAAAGTGAGTAGCGTGAATGGGCATTGGGCATAGTAAGAGACAGATCTCTTTTTATATTATTATGACAAAACATAAATAATTACCAGAGAAAACTTAATCCGTTAAAGCAGCCTGGCCTGACTATATCCTTTGTCCTCTGTACAATTTGATGAAAGAATATTTTTTATAAAAGGTGTTCCTAATTTAAAAAAATACTCAAACAGAGGTATAAATACATCAATTTACACCAAGAAGAAATTATTTCATTAATGTCAGCTCGAAGTTGTTATTATGTCCACTAATAGAGTGGATTATGGAGTAGATAATAATGACAGATGCTCTCTAACCCTGCACTTTATCGGTTGAGAGGTGAGACAGTGATCGATGTCCCACACTTTCCATAACCAATCTCCGAAAACAAGATCTCATGATACCATTGAGCAAACAATAACATCGCCGTCATATTCAAACACTTCCAGGAAGGAAAATATTGTCATACCATCAACCACATCATGTTAGTGCAAAAATAAACCTTAGTGCAGCGACATAGCTGAAACCTGGTTATTAGATTTGCTTATTACGCTCAAGATAAACAATGCATCATTCTACTCTTCCTTGTTTAAGAACTTTAATATAATTTTGAAACATTTTCATTGAGTGTTGTCACAGTCGCAGCTATTTAAATACTTCCAAGGGAGAGAAGTGTAAAACTTTCTCTGTATGAATAGCCCACGCGCGCCCATAGCGTGTATTGGTGACGGTATATCGCTTTATCGAAATGACCTGCGTTTTATTTCTTGTAGTAAACTAACAGCTGTTATAACAATGAATAAATTAAATGCGAATAAAATTAACGTGCGTTTTGTCAATGAAGTATGTAAACTTATTTGCGTATAATAATAACTTTGTACCATACCTTATGTATTTATACTTTTTTTTATTTTTATTTGTTTAATAAATGTAAGATTACATTTTTAACGTAAATAACTCGCCAAACTTCACAGTTTGATGGCGAGACGCGCTCGTTTTCGCACATTTACCTTTACTTATTTCTATTTTCTATTTGTAGTACCTATCTTTCGAGTTCTTACACTTGTAAGGTCGACCAAGAAAGTGGTTTACCATTTTTCATTCAATTTCCTAGTTATCGAAAATTTCAATAAGGTCACATGTTACATGTTATCGTAATTTACCGTATTCGTATATCGTAATTTATCATAATTTAAGGTCACATGTTACATGATATCGTAATTTGGAGTTCTTCTGTCACAGGCACCATATTAAAGTGCTTAAAAGAAGGCTCCCAATGACTTGTTTATAAGAAATTATGGGATCAATAAAGTTATTTGTATTTGTATTACCCGGCGCCTCTCCGATACACAGTCCAGACCATCCAGGCTTATTTACTATTTCATAAAAACAAAACGTAATTTATTCGTTCATGAATAAGTACATTTATGCACCGATAAGTCGGTATGGGTACAAACCTGCTAAAAGTAAATTCTTGTTAAGGCGTTAATAGGTAATAAACGAGTGGTACTTGCACTTGGATGTTTTCAATTTATATTAACCCCATCCTGTACGGCGTTTTATGAACCGTATGTCCGCTTTGTGTAGTTAATTCTTGCATTTTATCACACATTTTATAGTACATATTAAACATACCTCTAAAGGACCTTCTATATTCTCGGCCTAGTCGATTTACTGGAAATAATGCTGGCGAATAAGCCTTCTAAATAAATCTTAATGTATTGCTTCCTGACTATACGAGTGCTGCGAGTGATACAGACCGAAATTGTTACTTAATAATCTGCGATCTCCAACCCAGGTGTAGGCGTTGGCGCAGGATTGGCAGGCGCCAAGCGTGGAGATTATGGCAAAACCCTACACTTAAGTGGAGGAGGCTCATAGTCCAGAAGTGGACTGTAATGGGCCGTTGATTTTTGTTTTATTTTTTATTGTATTTAATATTACCATCTTTTAACAGCAAGTTATAAAACTGCTGAATATTTTTAGAAAATATCTCTTTACAGCTTACTTGACCAAGACAATAAGATCGAAAATACTGACTATAATTTATACAGACTGCATTCTCCACTAGACGTTAATGGTAAATTCATACTGGTCCAAATCCACAATTTGCATGATACGTATTGCAAGTGGAAATAAAACCACCAAGAGTCTACCGCAGCTAATTTGGAAACATTAACGTCGTCATTATGCCCTTTCCAAGTAATTTAAATGGCGCGTCATCAGCGAAATCGCTTTTTAAAGGCAGCCCTGCTCCATCCTAACTTTTACGACATGACTTGTTCTTTGTGCAGCTAATTATTTATTTATTTATTTAGTAATAATAGGAAGACCAACACCTAAAGTTAACTTAATAGTAAATACAGTAATACCAAAAAGCCATTTACAGGTCTCCACATGTAGGTACCAGAACATAAAAAAACATAAGGCCATACAGTCATAGGCCTGAATGCTATAGCTCGCAAACAGATTTTTAACATTATTTTAACATAATATTATTCATTCGAATGCAAATCTCTATCTATGCAACCCAACTAGAGCTAATAAATATCTTACGCGTCGAATGTATGATATGATAACGATTGTTTAACTGTACCAGTCAACATAAATAAACTATTTCTCTGATAGCTTTGACAGTTGACACTATCTTACAAGCACTAAGTTTATGATCTACGACGCCACGTCCAGGCAATCAGACTCACAACGCAATTATTTTGTTTCAGTCCATTCTTCGGTGAGGAGTTCCAGTTTGAGGTGCCTCGAAGATTTAGATATTTGTCCATATACGTGTTCGATCGTGATAAACACCTCAAACAGGATAAAGTCCTCGGAAAAGTTGCTATCAAGCGAGAGGATCTCCACCGATATAACAATAAAGACCACTGGTTCTCGCTGCGACCTGTCGACGCGGATTCCGAGGTGCAAGGCAAGGCGTACATCGAGCTCACGCTTGAGGACTCGAGAAAGCGACTGCGAATGGAGCCGAAACCACCCGACCCGGACCCGGCCGCCGACAACTGCTCGACGAAAAGCAAAGCCAACAACCTCGTCCGGCTCTCTGAGTACTGCAAGGAGAGCATGAGATTTGGTTCCTGTTCAAGCTCAACCAGTAAGAAGCTTCTAAGCGCGGCATCTACGGAGCCTGCGCTGTCGCTGTCTCGCTCTGAGAGTTTGAAGGACCGAGCGCAATGGGCGGCTAGGACGAAGCCTCCAATGCACACGATGTCGGAAGACACGTCCCCCTCACCCACCGCTGCCGACTACTGGTCGGACCCCGAGAGGCACTGCGCCGCGCGCGCTGGCCCCGACACGCTGCGCCTGAGAGTGCTCGAGTGTTCGGAGCTAACCACCAAGAACGGCCAGTGCGACCCCTTCGCTCTCGTCACGTTGTTGTATTCGAACGGACGGAGAGTTGAGAGGCGCACCAAACCGAAAAAGAAGACTGTTAATCCTCAGTTTGACGAGATATTCTGTTTTGATCTCATTATGGAAGCTGATCCTAAAGACAAAGACGGCTCGCAGTCGGTGAGTTCACGTTTTTACCTATTTTTAAAAAACCCATTCAGTCATTGTTGAGTGACTATAAACTACGAGTACAATTTATCTATAACCAAATAAATAGTGGGTTAACTTTTCCTGTTGCCTAAAATTAGGCTTTATTATATTAAGGTTGGACAAAGTGATGTACAGAATACCAAGTCAGATTTTTCAACTACGAATAACATACAAGAAAAACAAAACATTTACGCACCTGAAAACGTCATTATATTACTAATAATTTAAAACAGTGCCGTGCCACTACCTCTTAGTTGTAATACGGGTGAGTAATGTAAATTATGGCATGTTGTTTTGCAGGTGGGCGTAGCGTGTGAGGCGAGGGTTTCGGTGTGGCATGACGCGGCCACTCCCGTCTTCCTCGGCGAAGTGCGGTTGCAGCTGCGGCATCCTGCTCCCTCGCCTATGAGAGCCTGGTACGTTTTGTCTCTGACTATAAAACTGTAACGATTCAATTCTAGAAATGGATGAAAGTTTAGCTTGACAATGCTCGAATTCATCTAAGATGTTTTCAACGTACACCTCGGGACGGATGAGGGAAACAATTGTTTCCTTTATTTAAACCGGCGTTCTTTCCCCCACGAACAAACTGATGAGTTAAATTTCGTTTTCACCAAGTTATGATTTTTTAATCGATGTGGCGCTAGTGTTCACATAGCAGCTAATCTCCCTATAGTTAACCTCTATCTCAAAATTGGACACACTGGTAAATCTAGATTAACTCAACTTTTCACCACGGAAAATAAAACATCTAAATCTTTCTAAAAACCACGCGGGTAAACTGCAGGGGAATCATAATTTCAGTCGATATAATCCACTACTGAACAAAGGCCCCAATTATCAATTTGGTGAAGCTCGCGGAAAGCCGCTGGATGCGGGCAGCAGGACCGGTCATAATGACTCAATAATAAGCTGTCATGTATATTCCAGGTTTTTCTTAACGTCCCGGGCGGGTGGCGCCCTATCCCGAGGGGCGACTCCCCCCGGCACGCGGCTGTCGGCGGCGGGCGGCGCCACGCTGGGCTCGCTGCGGCTGCTGCTGCAGTACACCGTGGACCACGTCTTCCCGCTGCAGCACTACCGGAAACTGGAGGAGCTGTTCCTCAAGAGCGTTGAGCAGAAGGTAAACAAAAGAGCGGAATGTACGATTGAATAATTAAAATAGAAACAACAACAATAAAACACATAAAAAATCTATCTATTCAAACCATAAATATTACTAGGGAGCACTTGAGAAAAAAAAGCATGGCCCTACAATGCCCTACCCATGGCAATTCATAAAAAAAATATGCAAAATATATTTAAATGTAAGTATTTCTAATAAGGTCAAAAAATTAGCAGTAATGACTTCCTCTCTAGCTGTTATTTCTACTGGTTGACTCTTACTTATCATCCACCAATGGTTGACTCTTAATTATATCTTACTTATCATCCACCATATTTAACGCAAAATAGAATAATACCTTTCGGGTAGTAGGTCAGCTTATGAGACTTAACAACCTGTTTAAAATATTATTTGTTTGTTTAGCCCATAACCACGTCGGCGGTGTACATCCTGGGCGAGATAGTGTCGAGCAAGACGGACGCGGCGCAGCCGTTGGTGCGACTGTTCACGCACCATGATCTCATCGTGCCCATCGTCAGGGAGCTCGCCGACGCTGAGATATCGGCCCTCACGTGAGTACATACTAAATACTTACATATATCTAGTTTAGATTTATGTCTAAACGAATAACCGTCAATGAAAGGTATCGTTTTGCTTTGGTACAAGTTGGCGGCCGTTGAACAGACATACCCTCAACTTGTCATCTCGTTATAATCCACTGGTCACATATGTGGGATATCCTATCACATGAAAATACAAAATCGAAACCCTATCCAAGATCGACAATATTTTTGCTTGAATTAAAATATTTAATAATTTTGTTTACTGATTTATGTTTTCTGTTTTAGCGACGCAACAACAATATTCCGCGGCAACACGCTAGTATCCAAGATGATGGACGAGGCGATGCGTCTGAGCGGCGCGTCGTACCTGCGCGCCGTGCTGCGGCCCACGCTCGCCGCCGTGCTCGCCGAGCGGAAGCCCTGCGAGATCGACCCCGCGCGCGTCAAGCCCTGCGCCGCCGTCGCCGCCAACCTCGCCAACTTGAAGGACTATGTGGAGAAAGTAAGCTCAAAAATTTATGTTTTATTAATCCCGTCAGTTTCTTATCTTAAAGCTATAATAGCGATAGAGTTTCTGTAAAAATCATAGCTCTCAAATAAACCGTGTTGTTCATAGAAAAATCACTACAGAATGTACTTTGTAAATATCATGGTACTTTTTTTGTCTTAATAAGCACAGTTCCGTGCCGTGTGGTGACGGCAGAGTAGAATACATTTGTTACCAACCCCTACTCTTCCCGTGGGTGTCTTAAGAGGCGACTTAGGGACTACACATTGAACAGGGAACGGGCAGCAGCGCTCTCTGATACAGTAACCTTTCTGCGATCTCCAACCCGCCTGCAACGCGTGGAGATTATGGCAAAACCCTCCACTGAGGCTCATAGTCCAGCAGTGGACTGTAACGGTCCGTTGATGAAGCACAGTTGGTATTTACTTTAAAATATTTCTTAGTTTTTCTAGGATAGGACAGTTGACGAGAGTTATTTATGTCGGTAGTGTTTGGCGGCTCCATTCTGGCACCTACACGATAAAAAGAAGAATGTAACTTCAATAATATTTTTTATTTACTATTTGTCCGTCCGCGGCTACGCTCGCGTTACGTAATATTTTCCCGCGGGAATAAGACTTTCCCGTAAAAAGTATCCTAACACATAGGATACGAACTCATCCAGGGTACAAACTATCTCCATTCCAAATTTCATCCAAATCCGTTGATTACTTTGAGCGTGAAGGCGGAATAAACATCTAAACATCCGAATACTACAATTATAATATTAGTGTGATGTGATAATCCCAGTGTCCTTCTGGGTTGAAAAATCATATATTAGGAAATAGATATTGGTCCGCATTCCCTAACAGTAAGTATGGTTGTCATGGCCAGGTGTTCAGTGCGATAACGCAGTCGTTCGCGGCGTGCCCGGCGGGCATGTGCCGGCTGTTCGACGCGCTGCGCCAGTGCGCGGTGCGGCACTTCCCCCGGAACGCGGAGGTGCGCTACTCGGTCGTGTCCGGGTTCATCTTCCTGCGCTTCTTCGCGCCCGCCATCCTCGGCCCGAGGCTCTTCGACCTTACATCCGAACAAATCGTAAGTGAACCTTATTTCGTTTATCTGTATTACCAGGCTGTGATTAGTTAACGCGCGTTGTTTAGTGCCACTTCGTTTTTAAGTTTGTGCACTTGTCTTTGCTTTCAGCAAACTAAGATCGCGGCTCAGTCGTGTTGTTGTATAATTAAAATTTTATAGTATATATTTTTTAAATTCAGCAACTAGACAATAACATCAAGTTTTGAAAAGGTTTGTTGTTTTAGTAAAGAAGCAAAGTGAAGATTCGCCTTGTTTTGGGTCTTTCTTTTTGCTGAATATATTTTAATTACTCCATCTTATTTCATATTTGTGTGAATACATTCAAGTTCATGTAATCTAAATCGAAACTTCAGAAATGACTCCAAACCAAAGTGTTTTGAAGTTCACGCAACTGGTTCATCTCCGCAGGACCCTCAGACGAACCGCACGCTGACGCTGATCTCGAAGACGATCCAGTCGCTGGGCAACCTGGTGAGCAGCCGCTCCGCGCAGCAGGTCTGCAAGGAGGAGTACATGGCCGAGCTGTACCGCAGCTTCTGCACGCCCAGACATGTACGTACCACGCAACCGTTTGTGATTGGCCGGCATAAGGTGGGGTGGGGACTCGCCACGCTTTCATCTCCGCCGCCATTGTATTAGTACTAAAAAAAAATGACGAATCTAAGTGATGTAACAACATCCTATCCTATAAAAATAAAATATTCAGGGACAGGTCTTACCTGTCTTTCATAAAAATAACACGTATGACACAAGTAAAAACTTTGTTTGAAACCAAACTTAGATTTTGTGATACCTATATCAAGACCTGTGTCATTTAAATCTAAAACATGATAATTTTGTTCATAAGACGGAAATTTCATTCAAATCCGTTCTAATTGAGTCATGTTATTAGGAACTTGCATAATTTGACGCTCAGTAAAATTCCTAGATATTTCCAGCTATCGCTAAACAATTAACAAAGTAACTAAAACTATCCCATTGCATCTCAAATTAAACCATACTCTGTTTATTCCAGGTGCAAGCTATAAAGCAGTTCTTGGAAATAATCTCATCTACCGCTGACACTCAGAATAACAACGTTCAGGAGACGCCGGTGCTACTCAAAGAAGGGTAAGTTAGTAACGTCTTGGAAATAATCTCATCTACCGCTGACACTCAGAATAACAACGTTCAGGAGACGCCGGTGCTACTCAAAGAAGGGTAAGTTAGTAACGTCTTGGAAATAATCTCATCTACCGCTGACACTCAGAATAACAACGTTCAGGAGACGCCGGTGCTACTCAAAGAAGGGTAAGTTAGTAACGTCTTGGAAATAATCTCATCTACCGCTGACACTCAGAATAACAACGTTCAGGAGACGCCGGTGCTACTCAAAGAAGGGTAAGTTAGTAACGTCTTGGAAATAATCTCATCTACCGCTGACACTCAGAATAACAACGTTCAGGAGACGCCGGTGCTACTCAAAGAAGGGTAAGTTAGTAACGTCTTGGAAATAATCTCATCTACCGCTGACACTCAGAATAACAACGTTCAGGAGACGCCGGTGCTACTCAAAGAAGGGTAAGTTAGTAACGTCTTGGAAATAATCTCATCTACCGCTGACACTCAGAATAACAACGTTCAGGAGACGCCGGTGCTACTCAAAGAAGGGTAAGTTAGTAACGTCTTGGAAATAATCTCATCTACCGCTGACACTCAGAATAACAACGTTCAGGAGACGCCGGTGCTACTCAAAGAAGGGTAAGTTAGTAACGTCTTGGAAATAATCTCATCTACCGCTGACACTCAGAATAACAACGTTCAGGAGACGCCGGTGCTACTCAAAGAAGGGTAAGTTAGTAACGTCTTGGAAATAATCTCATCTACCGCTGACACTCAGAATAACAACGTTCAGGAGACGCCGGTGCTACTCAAAGAAGGGTAAGTTAGTAACATCTTTTTTTTTTTCTTTATTCGGGAAATATACAGTCGAAAAACTTAAATTATATTGTTCTAACTAAAAGACCTAGAATTTCCACTTCTACAAAACAAAAGTGTATATAAGAGAGCTCAAAATGAGACATAACTAATCTAAAATAAGTGAAGCAACAATTACAATTACTAAAACAACCATTTTAACTAGATTACAGCTATATTAAGATATTTAATTAAGTAGACTGTTATAAACTTGCGATTTGAATTTGCTTAGAGATACGCCAAAAATGTCGATGACAGAAAAACGCCGATTATAATTGAAATTTTATAATAAATTAATTATATAATTAATTTATTAATATTTACATTAGTGTATTATCTTTTTTACTGATTGTTTGATCTTGTACTTATTCGTGGCATTTTTGTTTTTGCTTGACGTGGAATAGATACGGGTAAGTATCTTCGTTGAAATAATATATTGTGTCATTATAGACTATATATATATACTTATGATGAAAATTAAAACTGGAGAGTAATATTTGCTTCAGCGCGGCAATTTCAATCAGCATAATGTAGGAGCACGCTCTTACAGCTTTACTTATAATACCGGGTTAAGATGGCGGATATTCAATGGAGGTGTTGTTCTGTTAGGACGATGATCAAGCGGTCAGAGGGCGCGCGCGGGGGCGCGGGGTCGCCGCGGCGGCGCTGGACGCGGGCGGCGCACGCGCACGCCAAGCGAAGACACTTCAGGCTCACCAGGTAAATACACATTTATTTATTTATATTAGGAAGATTTACAGACAAATAATCAGATATAATAACAGAAATAGAAGATTATGGTGCTAACAACAAATCTCTACCAACTTAGATCAAATATCCACTATATTTGATCTAAGTCTACCAATAGAAACGTTATTCGTTATTTTACACAAAACTTTGGCTCTTTAAATACGTGGATGGAGCTTCGCGCGACGCGACTTATATACAAACTTTCATATCCATTTAACCTTATTTATTTATTCAATACGATGTATATAGCTTACAGGTAAAACCTAAATTAGTAGAGGAATGTAAAAAAAATCTTTGTTTCTTAAAGATATTGTTTTTATTTATTTTTATTTATACTGTGACGTCACTAGCGGTTCTTCAACCCAAGTGGCAGAACTTTAACAGATCGGCTCAGAGTGCTCTACGTCAATATTGCTTCTTAATAAAATATAAATTCGAATGCATATACTTACATTCGAACGCATTTTTTTTATCTCTGCATAAAAAATCATTTTCCAGCCACCTGCTCAGACTGTGTTTAGTCGTATTTCAGTGTTACAATTTGAGGTGATTGTGAGACGCATGAATTGACAACATGACTCATGGTTGCAGCGGCGAGCTGACGTGGTCGCGTTGCGGCGCGAAGGCTCCGGCGCACCGGCTGTCGCTCTCGGGCGTGCTGGCCGTGGCGCCCGTGGACTGCCCGCCCGCCGGCGCGCCGCTGGGCGCCAACAACATCTTCCAGATTGGTGAGGATACAACTTAATACCCTAAGCGTGGAATAATATCATGCATAACACAGCGATTGGTCGCAGTCTGGCGGAGCTGAGACCTCTAAATAGGTGGCAGTGGACAGCGGAGGAGCGATTAAGATACTATCGAAAAATAATAAACCAAAGGAAAAGAAAGTTAGAATACTATGAAAAATGTAGCGCCTAGTGGCAACAAGTGGCTACCTCATCGTTTACAATTTACTATAGCCCTTTTTCGACTTCGATGAATAGACATGCATCAGCGTGTCAACACTTGAAGACACCGTGAAATTTACATCGTTTTGTTCCCGCCGTGTAGTGATAATACTCGTCAAACTGAACAACTTTTCGCGAATAAAAAAAAAACCCTGCGACAAAAAAATTTTTGGTCTCCATACAAAGTGAGACTCCCGACCGACCCATTTTGTATTTTAACACAGGAATTTATTTTTTCGTGAAAAGTTGTTCAGTTTGACAGGTACAATCACTACACGGCGGGAACAAAACGATGTAAATTTCATGCTTATAGTTGGGTTATTGTAGGATGAGTTCTGACAGCTTCAAAATTCTTCATACGACGTTAACAACTTTTTTTTATAATATTCAGTTTAAAAACCATAATAGCTAATAATTAAAAACAAAGTAACTTACCTCCTCTTATTTTATCATTAAACAGTATGTAAATTTACTTAATACATAAATAAATAAACAAAATAAGATTAAAAAGTTCTTAAAATATTAATCTGTCAGAGCTCATCCTACAGTAACCCAAAAAAAAAACCCAACTAACTATAGTTGGGTTACTGTAGGATGAGCTCTGACGCTACGTTATTTCGTTTATTTAAAACTATCTAAAGCTTACCACTCGGCCTTGAACTTTAAATAGAGGGTATGAAAAAGGTGTTTATAAAAATGTTATATTTGTTTTCAGTGCACCGCGAGCGCGTATTGTTCGTGCAGGCCGGCAACTGCGTAGAGCGCGCGGAATGGGTCCGTCTGCTGGGCGCGCTGTGCCGCCACGCGCACGCGCCCGCGCACGCGCACACGGGACACGTGCACGAGCAGCGCTGGACCTGGTCAGTACTCACTGCACAGTACAGTCCTCGCCCTGCCTGGCGTATTCGATGTTCTGAGTGATCAAGTGGATAGGAGAGAAAGGAATGATTGATAACAGGCCGTGGCTGTGCCAGGATGTCAGGTGAAAGTTTGTGTAATCCAAGGGGTCACGGTCACCTGTCACGGAAAGTTACGACTTACACTGATTGCGACAGACACCTTACCAGTGATTTTAAAAGCAGAATTTCTGTAAATAAAAATTAGTAAGTCAATAAGTCGTTTCTTAGTACATTCTCAACCCAATGACAAGCTCGTATTCACGAATTCCTTTATTTCCAGTTGCGGGCGACCGGACACGGACACGGAAGGCTGCGGCCTGATCGAGAGCGGCGCGGAGCCGGCGGAGGTGACCGCGGGGCGGAGCGCGGCGCTGGCGCTGCGGCTCGACCCTGCGCGCGACCTGCAGCGGCTGCACGCGCTGCTCGTGGCGCACGCCGCGCGCCTGGACGAGCGCGCGCACCTGGCGAGGCAAGGTGCGTACAGGGGGCGGCAAAGACTCATTCGGTTCAAAGACTGCGGTCCTCCCGAGAGACTTGTCTAGTTTTAGTTCCTTCAAACGCCACACAGTGGTGGACGTTGTATGGCGCGGCGGAAATAATTGTTTTATAGAAAGGGAATGTTATAAATGTTGGATATTAGTTCATAAAATAATAAGAAAGCATATTTTTCATAATGTTTTAGTTATATTATAGTATCGTAAAAATCAGAAAAGCAGTAAATGAAAGAAAACTAAAAAATAAATAACAAAATAAATTAAATCATTAATTTTTGTGCATTTTTTAAGACATATACAATAATGAATATATATATACAAAGAAAGCATACAAATACATACACAGTAATGAACAGGAATAAAAATCATTAAATTAAGTTTGAGGATCATTCTTCATTTCCTCCATGCAGCAAAGCTTTTACATCTTCATGCAAGGGCAAATGCTTTGGGCTACGCATAGCCCTTAAACTATTTGTGTACGGATCTGAAGAAGCCAAAAGCATGTGAAAAACATCTTCGTTCGTCAATTCACGTGAGCATTTTCGAGAATGGTTTAATCTGTATCGACGGTAGTCCTTGTTGCGCGCCTCTTGGGCTTCCTCAGATAACATTCCCACTGGCAATGCAGCAGCTGAAATTATATGACTGCCGTGCATTAGAACCTTATGCACTGTATTTGGCATATAGTACCAGTCATATAACCCAACATACAGTCTTGTAGTCTCTTCACAATACTTCCCGAACTTTTCTGAGTCAACTGAAGCCCCGGAGTTGATTGTCTGCAATATTATAGAAAATCGATGAATCAACCTTTCATCGACTCCTGTAATTTCCGCCACTATATCCACATTATCAAAAAACCTCCTTGACGTGTTTCCATCATTCGACGAGCCCATTCCTTGCTTAACGAAGTCCACCTTAATTCCCAATCTTTTGAAAAGCTCGTCTTGTATTTTTTTCTTCTCCTCTTCTTTAAGTGGCAGCGTGTTGGCATTGGTTCTCCAGCTTTTAAACGATTTATTATAGGCAATATGCAAAATACATTCCATAAATTTCAGTCTTGCATGTAACGGACTAAGGCCTACTTTAAAAGCGTCCGTATTTACTTCTTTTGTTTTTAAATGTTCCAGCTTATTCATTTCAGTCGGCTTCGCCTTGCATATATAGCACACTGCATTAGAAGAAGTATCTGTGATTGTTTGTGCAATTTTACCATCGATCATGGTTAAATGAAGTTCATGAGTCACTCTAAAAATCCTGTTGTTCATGGAAATCGTTGTTTGATTTAGATTAGCTATTTCACTTTCCATTCTTGAGATCTCGTTTTTACTGACATCCGTTGTTTCTTTCATGAACTGAAACTGTACTGGTCTGCAATACCTGGTTGAAGAAGGAGTTTCATTTTTCCAATACACCAAAGAATTATTTATTTTGTTGTTAAGACGGAGCGGAACTAATGTTGTTAGAAATATGTTGGTATCTGTAGCACCATCTTCGACAAATGACTGTTTGTATTCAGTGTGGCCCGATGAGCCATCGCAACCCCATTTTGATAAAAGTGTTACTTCCTCACTCATACTTGCCAATTCATCGTCAGTTTTTGTTTTATATATCCTCTTTACAGTATGATCTAATAATTCTTGAAGACCTACGTAAGCGTAGCTTTCTGTTGCATCTATATGAGGAGGATAGCAATCTTTCTTTGCATTTAAGACATTATGATAAGCTGGAAAAATATCACATCCAATTTCCTTTGCAGCTTTTCTAAGAATTTCATATTGATGCCTTGTTAATGATGCATCTAACATTAATGCCCACGCTTTCTCCGCACTAAATGCTTCACATCTTGTTGATTGATCGCTTATTCTCTTAGCTGCTGCAGCAATTAATTCAGGTTGGACAGTTTCGCATAGCTTTTTAACTTTATACCTTTTGGCTCGGTCACAACATTCATCGATAGGTTTTTCTGGTCTTCCACTGTGAGATCGTTTTGATGATCCTGCTGCAATATCTTCATTAAGAACCGTAAACTTTACTGACAGCCATTTTTCATTTTTAGCAAAAAAGAACTTCTTATTCCGAGCTGCTTCATTCCACTTTTTTGTAAATTTGGGAAAAAAGGTTTTGATCAAATGTTCACTTATTTTCACTAACATGATCTCCGATAAATCAGTATGATTGCTTTTAATAACTTCAACGCACTTATTGACATCGCGACCGCTTGCGATAGCAATTTCGGCTAATTTGTCGTTAGAAATAGTAAAATTCGCCATTTTAGTGTAAAATTTGTTATCACTGTACCGGTTATGAACAAGTAATGAAAAATAAAACAAAAGTTTATCCCTTTTATAGCCATTACTATTTTTTTTAGGTAATTTACCCTCATTAAAAAAATTAATTCTTAATGTAGGCAATATGAAGCTCATTTACTAATAGGACTACAAAAACAAGGTTAGCAGATATTAGCAGCTGGAAGTAATTTGTTAATTATCTATAGGAATGTACCTATCACGTAAACTACATAAGACACCGCCGGAAAGCGCCGCAAGCTAGATATGGTCGATTGAAATAAGAAATTATGTAAAAAAAAATGCTTTGTTCTCTAACGATACTACATTAATACTAAGTACTTTCCTCAAATTATAAATTTAGTTTTAGATGCTCTAATGTATGTAGTATTACCAGTAATTTTTATATTTTTTTTAAATACACTGGTTATCTAGTGTAACTAAGCAAAAAAAGTCATATTTTTCAAGAAATAAATAACGTTTCTTTAAAGTCTGACTTTAGCCTTTAATTTAACCAATAACACAATAATAAAAATAAAAAAAATTTATATAGCATTGTTTGTTGAAGACTGTAGTATTTATTAATGATACAAAATCTGCCTAAAGTTGAACTCTGAAAAAAGGACTTTTTTCCGCCGATCCATCGCTGTGCGCCACCCAGACAAAATACAAATCGAACGCAAAGAAACACAGATAGCGCAAAGAATCTTGAACGCTGATATTAAATAGGTACACGTTCTCTCATTCACTCCCCTTGTATGCGGCTGTCAAGACGTATTGACGCAGCGGCGCAGGCGACTAGCGCCGCGGACAAAGGAATGTTACAATATCGCGCGCGGCGCATATAAAATATTAAGACCCTGGTATGTAGCCGTTGAAGGTTGACTTTTCAAAGGCGTCATGTAGGTACCACTGGTGTTCACGGCTACATAACGACAACCCACATGATACGATAATGATAGTGATAAAAACAGTGATGGCAATTAACGTTAATGATGCTTATTTCCAGAAGGCGCGGGCATTCCCTTAGAAGAGCGCGAGGCGGAGGCGCTGACCCTGCGCGAGCTCCAGGAAGCCATGTTCGACCTGGAGCACCGCCACCGGATATACCGCCGCTCGCTCATCAGGGAAACCAAATACGGCAGCAAGTACGTACTTCACTTCACATTAATATCTAATACACAGCTTGCTATCTAATAAATATATAAAGCGAAAAATGAAACTTTACAAATTCATTACATATTTCGTTAACAGACGTAACCTATATTAAAAAAAAAACTACAGCTTGGTACCGCTAAAGCGCCCACTACACTCTCGTCCGAAGTTCTTCGACGAAGTGCCAGAGCGAAGTTAGCCGAGGCGAGGAGACACCACACACTCGTAGGACTTCGAAAAAACTCAGTCGCTAGGCAAGCCTTAAAGATGGATGACGTGCAATTGCAGCTGCCGCTGCTTTGTGCTCTCTCGCTTATTTCAAATTTATTCGAATACATACTACAAAAAAAAATTAATAAGATTAATGATTATTTTTTATCTTTATGTCCCGCATGTTTAGCGTCTCATATAACAGATTCCCCTTGTGAGACCACAAACTTATCCTGGCCACGAAATAGTTTACATGCCCTGACAAAAACTTTTATTAAACTGAAGTCGAGTAATGTGACACTTCGTGTTCTAACTTCGGGCCCTTTGACTCGGACGCAAAAAACCGACACAGAACGGAAGTTGCCCAAAGCGAAGCGAAGTTGCACGAAGTGCCTCTCTACACTCTCGTCCTCGGCTTACTTCGATCAACTTCGTGAGTAGTGTAGTGGACGCTTAAGAGAGGGCCTAAACTTTTCGAATCGAATCGACACAGTGAGAAAGTTTTTTCTGACTAAAATTTTTCTCATCTGAAAAAGGTAATATCTAACTGATGTAACACCGCTTTCTATGGAAAATTTGTTATGGGATTTGACGTTTTTTTTTTCAATCGCATCTTAGGCGTTTCAGAAGCTTTTTTAAATTATTCAACATGTTAAGTAGGTAGATGTATCATTGTTTAGGAGAAGACGTGACATTTTATCAACTAATTGAAAACACCACTTACTCGTACAGTGATCCATAGAGCAGTGATCGGTTGAAACTAACTTTGCTAATTTTGTTGACAGACAAGCGCCCATCGGCGACGA